>CM019830.1:129570617-130772492 GCA_009763385.1 Coix lacryma-jobi var. lacryma-jobi
TAATTAAGATAGATAGAAACTATTATCAATGTTCTATCGGGACTGCTAGGCCTACACAACGCAGAACACTTACGGCTGTTAGGCTAGTCCCAATTAAGTTTTATAGGAGTTTAATGCATAGAGTAATAAATAGAGTATGATATTAGTAGAAAGAAGTTTTTTTTTTTGCATAAAACTGGGCAGGAGAGAGAGATGGGAAATGTTCATGAGGATAAAACAAGTCAGCCTAGTTTCCAAAATGTTAGAAATAGTGTGAAACCCCCGCCGAGGACTTAGATTCGTTTTATCCGGTCTTCTTTGGCACGAGCGGGGAGCAGGCGGTTGCTCCGCTCCAGGCTCCGCGGCTGGGGTGCAGGGTGAGCGCAAGCGGGAGCTCTGCTATGGGCTCCACCAGTCACGGGCGCAAGGCGAGTGGGAGCTTCTCTGGCCGCGGTAAATAGTTCCATCACGGGCTCCGCCGACCGCGATCGGGCACGAGCGAGAACTCTGTCGTGAGCTCCACCGGTCGGGGCGTGGGGGCGAGCTGGAGCTCCTCTGGCTGGGGTGTGGAGGCGAGCACCGTGGGTGCGGCTTCGCTGGCTATGCGGAATTTTTTTTATTAATAACTCAATTAAATAAAAAATTTCATAAATAACACTGTCTATTTTTTTTTGCAAAACTAACCCTTTTGCCGCGCCGTCCCCAATGGCGCGGCAAAAGCGTTTGCCGCGCCATGCATGGCGGCGCGGCAAAATCGCCACGGTGGCACCGCCCGGCCACGCAGGCCCTGGTGGGCCCCTCTCGTCAGTTTGACGCGCCAGACGGGGTGGCGCGGCTAGTGCGTTTGCCGCGCCAGGCGGCCTGGCGCGGTCAACGGCTTTGCCGCGCCAGGCGGGGTGGCGCGGCAAAGCCGATCTAGATCTGGCCGCCGCGCCCTTCTTCCTCCTCCTTCCCTCTGCTGCCCGCAACGCCCGCCACCGCCACCGCTCCAGCCGCCGCCGCCGCCGTCCCGCCGCCGCTCCAGCCGCCGCCGCCGCCGTCCCGTCGCCCGCCGACGTCCGTGCCTCGGCCGCCGTCCCCGCCCTCCATCCGGCCGGACAGGGCACCCGCCGGCGGCCCGTGGTGCTCGCCGGGGGCCATTGGAGCTCGTCGGCGGCCAGTGGAGCTCGCCAGCGGCCGGCCCCCTCCCCCCGTTCGCTCTCCCTAGCTCAAGCACCTGAATCTCAGGTTTGTTTGTTAGTAATTTTAGTTTTTATTTTTTTTGCAAAGTTAGTTAGTTATTTAGTTAGCAAAATGTTAGTTAGTGAGGTAGGTTAGGTAGTTTAATAAGTTAGGGTTAGTGACTTAGGGTTAGTGAAATAGGTTAGTTTAGTGAGTTAGAGTAGTAGGTTAGTTAGTGAGTTAGGGTTAGGTAGTTAGTGACTTAGGGTTAGGTAGTTAGGGACTTAGTTAGTTTAGTGATTTCAGTTATGTTAATTACTTAGTGACATAGGTTATTAGTAAAGATATGTTAGTTCGGGTTTTAGGGTATTTAGTTAGGGTATGACGAAATATTACTGAAGATATGTTAGTGAAGCCAACTTAGTAAGTAGTTACGCCATTCTTTACTTTTGAGAAGACAATCACTTGACCTTAGTTCCACTATTGACTTTGTAGATGGACACTGTATTCAGATTGTTTTATGGAGGCACAGTTAGTAAACGAGATGGGTTGTTTGATGATAACATGGAACAAGAACTCGAAGTATTTGATGAGCGTCCTCCTTTTACGGAGCTTATGTTGCGTCTGAAGGAGAAATTCGATGGTGATTTCTCGTTGAAGGGAGATTTGACAGTGGCAAGATTAGGGCGAACTATGCGTTGATGCCCTTGCGCAACCAGGCTGACTGGGCAAAATACCAGACGATCGTTATGGCATCCAATTCGACCATGGCTGAGATTGTGGTAGAGGATGGTTGGAGGAAGCAGGCAGAGGCGTCCAATGATGGCAACGAAGGTGAAGCACAGGAGGTAGGGGATGATGACGATGCAGCTCCGATGACTATGGACGTTGATGGTCACCCCACGCAGGAGACGGGTGTATCCATCTGAAAATGTCCACGATGACGTCGGTCAAATAAACAATGATTTTGATGTGGCCGACCTAGAGCGGCAGGCAGGGAGCAGGAGGACCAGGGGCACAATTGTTTGATGAAAACTATGATTCTGATGATGATTCAGATTATGACGAAGAAGAGGACAGTTATATTTGTGCTATGCCTGACCCGGTTCGTGGTATTCCACAACCGGTTCGTGCTATGCACAACCGGTTCCTCAGAATTTGCATCCTCAGGGAGACTAGTCACTGATATACCAGAGGATCGTACACATTTGATGCATGGCGGCGTTTGAGCGAAGCGAGGTATTATGTTGCGCCCGATCCTTTGACTGAGACAGAGCTGCAGCAATTGAGGTCGGTTAACATGCCAGTTAGAGGCGTTCCAAGTTATAGGGATGTCAGTATGGTGGACCAGGCAGTTTGTGATACTGGATTGAATCTGTGCAAGCAAACACCTGCATAACCATACAGATTGGATTCTTCAGAAGGGTATGATTTCAACACTATGACTGAGCTGAAGCTTTTCCTTGAAAACTATGTTGTGCATCATCATCGACCGTACACGGTCAGCCATTCTGATATAGTTTGAGGTACCACGTCAAGTGTTTGAGTCTTGGTTGTCCGTGGAGGCTGAATGCTCGCAGAAGAGAACTGATGGCAAGTGGAGGATCAGTAAAGTAGTACAACCGCATACCTGTTTTACAAATAAGGGACAAGAAAAACATCCTCAATTGACGGCAAGATACCTTGCACGGCGCATTTTGGCATTTGTTGATGATGACGCCGACGTATCTGTTTCACAATTGCTTATCTCCATATTTGGATTCACAGGCTATAAGGTGACTTATGGAATGGCGTGGCGTGCGAAGCAGATCGCCCTTGCAATTCGTTGGGGTGGTTGGGATGAAGCGTACAACAGGATTCCTCGGATTTTGTGTGCAATGGCATACTATAACCCTGGCCTTAAATGGTTTCCACACACCAATGGGCAGTATATAGACCACAACACCGGCAAGGTTACACATGTGCTTCAGCGTGTATTTTGGTCTTTTGCACAAACAGAGCATGCGTATCAGTACTGTCGTCCAGTCATACTTGTGGACGGTACTTTCTTGACCGGAGCGTACAAGGGTGTGTGGATGATGGCGGCGGCTGTTGATCCCGAGGACCAGATAGTTCCAATTGCTTTCGCCTGGCTGAGGGCTGGAGGGAGAGAACGTTCAGTCTTGGTCTTGGTTCATGGCCCTGCTACGGATACAAGTGTTAGGGCCTTCTCGGACAATATGTTTGATTTCGGACCGTCATGTTGGGTTGCTTCGTGCCGCAGAGGAGGAGATAGAGGGTTGTCCTCCTCTAGTGCACAGATGGTGCATGCGTCACTTTGCCGCAATTTCTGGCGTCGGCAGAGAAAAAAGGAGGTTTGTGCCAAGGTGAAAGAGCTATGTTGTGTTAAAACTGAGCACAAATTCAAAGAAACAATGGAAGAGTTGGAAAATGTTAAACAGTGCTGCCAGGGGCCTGGATCGAGAGACAGATGGAACACAAGGAGAAGTGGGCGCTTGCTTACGATGAGGGCGGTTTCCGGTTCGGCATAATGACCACCAACTCATCGGAGTCTTTCAACAAGGTATTCACCGGTGTTAGAGCCTTGCCCGTTTCTGGAATCGTTGAGTACTCGTTTCACAAGACCAACGAGTACTTCGTGAAAGGTGGTCCATTGCTCAAGACAACCTACAAACGGATGGTGAATTTGGAAAGGCGGGAAAGGAGCACATTCAGGAAAATGAGATCTGGGCAACGCAGCTAACTTGTGAGGCTTATGACCAACAGACAAATCTATAATGTTCGAGCAAAGGGTGGAACTACCATGGGCGGGGAACGTTATGGTGGTCGCAACTATCGGATCGATCTTGAAAGAGTGGAATGCAGTTGTAACGTGCCGCAGATAATGCATGCCCCTTGCTCTCACATGATTGCGTCCTGTAGACGCGCGCGGATATAAGTACAAGGCCCTACCATATATGTCCGACTACTATCGCCGGAGCAACACCGTCGCAATATGGCAGAGCAGCTTCGAGCCTTACTTGATCCCATCAATGGCCTCCATACTTGGGTAGAGACTTCATGCCTGATCCTGAGCTGCTGAAGTTAGGTAAGGGTAGGAGGAGGAAGAAGAGACTAAAGGGTGACATGGACAATATGGATAGGTATGGCGGGGGGGGACTTCGACCAGACACCAAGCACGAACCTATGCTCTGTTTGCCACATGCCAGGGCATAATGCAACCTTCCATCGTAGACAAACACAACAGGTGTACATATGTCTTCATTTGTTTTAATGCTTTATTATTTTTATCTTCACTTATATTAATTATTTGAATGCTTTTGCTATTATTCTACATGTCTTTCATTTGTTTAATGCTTTATTATTTTTGACGCTGTACTAACCTGTTACCATGTTTTGTTTAAACAGGATGGCGAACCCCCGGCGTACCCTCTCCTTGAGCCGTTCTACGACGGCGACCACGGGCGCACAGGCTCACCGACTACGCCCCTCCGGAGGGTTGTCGTTGCTGAGGGCCGCGCACCCACCTATGGCACCGGTGGGACGAGCGCTACGCACCCTTCCTACGGCGCGCGGGCTTCTTGGTGCTAGCCCGCGTTGCCAACGACGTGGGTTTTGCAGCTCGACCCCGCGCTCCTCACCGCGCTGGCGGACAGGTGGCGTCCCGAGACGCACACCTTCCACCTAGCCTGTGGGGAGATGACCGTGACGTTACAGGACGTGGCCAAGATTTTTGGTCTACGCCTAGGCGGCCTCCCCGTGACGGGGATTCTTGACACCGACACGTGGATGGACACCGTCCACCAGTTCTGTGGTCGTAGGCCCCCCGACGACGCAGACACTAAGAGGAACAAGTAAGCTAATTTTTTTTGTAATTTAGTTGCATACGATTGCTACTATCATTTCATAACTTTGACTTTTTTTAACAAAACGGAAGACTACTGGGGTTGCCTTCGTCGTGGATCACCCAGCACTTTCGTATTGCCCCCTCAACGCTGACCATAGGTAGTCGAGAGGTATGCCAGAGTGTGGCTGTGGCACTTTATTGGGGCGTTCCTGTTTCCCGACTCATCGGGGAACACGATCAGCTGGATGTTCGTCCCCATCCTCGCACAGCCGTGGGAGAACATCGCCGGTACAGCTGGGGGAGCCAGTTCTAGCATGGCTGTACAGACAGTCAGGTGCGTTGGAGGGGTGCCGGCGGCTGCAGGCCTCGTCTAGCTTGGAGGGTGCCTGCCCCTGCTCCAGGTTTGGGCCTGACAGCGGCTGCCTGTGGGTCGTCCCCATGTACGAGAGGAGGCGGTAAGTACATACCTCTGCGTGCGTGTGCTTTTACAAATTTACAGTCATTTAACTGATTCAAATTGGAATGCAGGTGTGGAGGCACCCGGACACCGACCCACTGGCTGTTGTCTGGTCCACGGCAGAAGAGGCAGTTCGAGGCACCCCCAGCGCCGCTACCACCTGTACACGGACTTGCTGGACGTCCTGACACAGCACCAGGTAATTCCTGAATGAGTTCAATTTTTATATTGAAAAAGGTACATGACTAACTATGTTTGTTCATTACAAACAGGTCAGTTGGGACCCCTGGGACCTGTACGACAACGTGTTCGACACCGCCACGGAGCTGGACCGTGTAGATTGGCGTTGCACCGTCCCTCTTATCTGCTTCTACGTGGTCGAGATGCACTTGCCCATCAGGGTGATGCGTCAGTTCGGCCTACGACACGAGTTTCCTCCACCTCTGATTAGCACGGATCAGAGGTTACACAAGTAAGTATCCTCCACAGTGTTGTTCTATTACTCTAGTAAATTCTATTATGCTCTAACATATGGGTTTCCTTTGCAATACAGGGTGAAGCGCCAAAGCAGACGGAAGAATCCCGTTGATTGTGCGCGCGGAGCACGCCGATCATGTCCTGAGTTGGACAAACAGGTACCAGCAGGACGTTGACGACGGCGAGCCGTACGACCAGGCGTCTTCGACCAGTACCTACAGTGGCTGCACCGGAGCACCAGGTTGCACATTAAGCCACCGTACTACGAGGCCACCACGCTGAGGACGAGTCGGACGACGACGAGGACCCGTACGATGCTACCACTAGGGCATCGACTCAGCCTGACAAGGCCCCTCTACAAAGCTACGTGGTAATATATCATGCCCTTCAACTATTGTTTGTATTTATGTACTTGGTGCACTTACCCCCTGGTCTTGTGTCGGCAGGCGTCGCAGCTGTCTCGGTACTCCGACGAGGCAGCGCAGCTTATACACCACACTAGCTCTACTGGGGACCACGGCCCGGTACAGGCTTTTTCTGCAGGTATCATAACACATTCCAACCGCACTTGTAAATCTTAAGAAGTCATAAACTGTACTAATATATATATTATTATTTTCTTATTTGCAGAAAATCAGGAAGGGCTGCACGAAAGCTTGCTCAGAAGCTTGGGTGCATGGACACAGCGTGGGCCCCACCTATCCTTCCTCAGCCTTCGAGCCCTTTGGTGTCCGACACTGTCCCCAGCAGCAGCAGCGTCGTCCGACGCCCGGGGGGAGGCACTTCTGCGGATCCACGCGGAAAGGGCCCACTGCAGAGGAGCAGCCCGAGGAGGAGGGGGAGGAGGAGGACGAGGAGCAGTACGTCGAGCGCACGACACCACCCTACACGGCTAGTGCAGGGCTACATGGCCCTCGGCCATAGCTCGCACTACGCTGGAGGGTCCTCCTCCAGAGGTGGGCGCACCACTCCCGGACGACACGGCGTGGCAGAGTGCGCAGATACCTGGTGAATACCAGTACCCTAGTGGCTACTACACCGGTCCAGACTGGCAGCCTTGGCCAGAGCAGGGCGCAGCACACGAGCTAGGGTACTCACAGCTAGGTGGAGCTCCACTACCTACTCAGGAGACGTGCAGGTACATAAGTTGGCCTCTGTTCATTTAAGTTCGTCGGATACATTTAAGTTGTTAGCTAACATTTATTTTGAATGTTGCAGGGACCTAGTCAGACGCAAGGGTCACCACGCCCGCAGCCACGCGCACGAGACCGCACGGACGTCACGTTCAGCCCAACATGGACCTGTCGAGCGCCAAGAGTCGTCGGAGGCAGCCTCCTCAGCCGTACACACCTAGCTAGGCTTAGTGTTAGACTATATGGATAGCTGATGTATTTGTTAGATAACTTGTTTGAGAACCCTAATATGTAATTCGTGGAGTGTTAGCCACTTTGTTACTCTTTTGACCGCTAATACATTTGAGTTTATTCAAATTGTGTCAATGTTTGGTTATTGTTATTGACTTTGCAGAAGAATACAGGAAAACAAAAAAAACGAAAAAAAAAACACATTTGGGGGGCTAAGCTCTCTGGATTTCTTCTGAGGCTTTGCCGCGCCAACCCTGGGGGCGCGGCTGACGCTTTTGCCGCGCCAGGCGGGTTGGCGCGGCAAATGCATTAGCCGCGCCATGCCTCTTGGCGCGGCAAAACCGTCAGCCGCGCCCCCAGGGTTGGCGCGGCAAAAGCTGGCATCTCGTTGGCTTTGCAGCGTCGTGTCCTGTCGTCGTAAGTGCTCTGCAGTTTTGATTCCGATAGGCTTTTCAGTGTATAGACTTTGCAGTATATAGGCTTTTCAGTACATAGCCTTTTCAGTACATAGACTTTTCAGTGATTAGATTTTTCAGCGAATAGCCTTTTCAGTTGCAATAACTACACACTCTCAATGCAGCTGAGATAATTCACAAGTTCAAAACCAGGGCTCCGCTATATAAACCCTTCAGCGCCTTGCATATTCAACAACTTTAGCAAAGCTTGCGAGCTTCGTAGTAGAGATGTCTGGAGGTTCGTCCAAAGGCGGGAGAGGGAAGGGTGGGAGGAAGGGACCTCCCATTGTGTGGGAGGGCTCTCTCGGTCCTGATTCCTTCTTAGAGGCACTATATGAGTTTCACGTTGAGAGCAAAAAGGATTTCAGCCGGGACCGTCCTCTTAGGGGATACGATAACCGCTTAGAGGACTGGCCAAAATGCCACCATGGTGAGGACTGTTTGGCAGATGCTCCACGACGACTTGGAGGCAGGCCGACGTTTCTTCAAATGCCCGCGAGCATGGGTAACTTTATTTAATTGTTGTTGCTATGCCTCTCATGTTTGCTAATACTAGTCATTTTGTGAATGTCAGTCTTCTATTTCCGAAGAAAGAAAACTGCGGCTTCACCAGATGGGTGGATCCTCCTCCAATATGGCCGCATCAGGAATACATCTATTATCTGCAGCGTCGTATCGACGATCTTGAAAGAGAAGTTAAAAGCATGCTCAAGGACTATGATGACGACGACAGCGAAGCAGACGGTTCGGAATGAAGCAATATGCCTTGATCCATATTGCAACTGCCCGCATCACAAGAACAAGGGGCCTCCACCACCGCCGCCACCACCGCCGCCACCACCACCACCCGCAATGGAGGCTAGTACGGAGAAGGGTCTACTCAGTTTGCTATGTGGGACGGCTTCTAGACTACTTAGACCACTATGTGTGTGTTGTGTTGTGCCAATCAATTACCTAAGGCATGTTAGGATTAGTCTAGGACCTTTTAACCAAGTTACGGTAAGAGGTCCTCACATGCCATGTACTAGTTTGTTGTTCGTGTATGTTTGTTTGCTCTATTCTATTTCTCGTACTTTATCCCAGAATAAATCGATAACACATGAACTACCGCAAACAATTCAACAACATATGAAAAAGTCAAACAAAGTGCAGTTCAAGACTACATATATCGAGGATCCGAAATAAATGGTACACCGAAGTACAAACCAACAGTACAATACACTAACAAGTCACCAAATGACAACAATGTTCATTACTCAATAATGACTACTTAACCTACCACACTACTGAGTGCAACGAGGCCACTTTCCCTTCCTCACAGCATCCGGATCCTGCTCCATCGCAGCCTTGGCACGACGCACACGCTCAAGCCTCTTCTCTCTCTCCCCCTACGCTTAGCTGCATCCCTCAGTCTTGCCTCTTCCTCATGCTGCTTTTGTGCTGCCTCTTCTTTGCGTCTCTTCTCCAAACGCTCCTTGTCCTCCGCAGCCCACTTTTTCATCCTCTCTACGTGCTCCTTGTCCTCCGGCTTCATCTCAGTGTCGATCCACTGCTCGAAGTCACATAGTGGTGGAGGCTCCTGCAAAATACGACTAAGTCAATTAGGGTAAAAATATAAATGATTTGTCATTCATGTATAGAACAAGCCATCAGCTTCTCACCATCAGTCCAATACGGATCTGTTTCGGTGTAGGGTCAAAGGCATAATTCTCACACATCCAATACCTCTGACCGTATGTGTGCTCCTCATCAGATATTGCGACCTTACAATCATCGCCGCAGTAGCACATGGGCACCGGAACACCGCTAGGCAATGGCAAACGGGCATATAGCCATGCCCGTGAGAGGCTGCCTACAATCATCAACGCAATAACAAATGAACATAACACAAAATTAGTTCATTAAAACAGACAAATAAATCAACAATGTACCGATCTTACCTTGCCTTACTAGCTTTGCCAGCCGCGCATCCTAACAATAAAAAATATGTCAACGCTACACATACATTCATGATTAATTATAAATCTACATAATGACGTAACAAATATTACACCAAAAAAATGTACACAAAATGAACAAAATATTAAGCAAAACAGATATAAAAAGTCTAATACATGAACAAATCAATCATTAATTAACAACTAACGTCACGACATTTTCAAAATAAATATTGTCTACAAACCCTAACTTACAAAAATATGGTTCAATCCTACATTGCAAATATGGATAAAGAACAATAATACCTCTTGTAGACAAGTTTGATTGAGGGAGATGAAGAGAGGAGGAAGAAATGAAATGAAAGGATTGAATTGAATTGGTTTGGGAGGAGAAGAGAGGAATGAGGAGGAGCCTGCTGCTCGGCGCGGCGGCCAGATCTAGATCGGCTTTGCCGCGCCACCCCGCCTGGCGCGGCAACGCCGTTGACCGCGCCAGGCCGCCTGGCGCGGCAAACGCACTAGCCACGCCAGCCCGCCTGGCGCGTCAAACTGACGAGAGGGGCCCACCAGGGCCTGCGTGGCCGGGCGGTGCCACGGTGGCGATTTTGCCGCGCCGCCATGCATGGCGCGGCTAATGCTTTTGCCGCGCCATTGGGACGGCGCGGCAAAAGGGTTAGTTTTGCAAAAAAAATAGACAGTGTTATTTATGAAATTTTTTATTTAATTGGGTTATTAATAAAAAAAAATTCGCTATGCGCAGGCGCGAGTACCGTCGTCACGTGAGCTCCTTCATGCGCAACTCTAGTGCGAAAGAGAGAAAAAATAGAAACAAAGAGAGATCATAGGACCCACGAAGGCCTATGAAAATGTGCAATGAAATTGTATAGTGAGAGAGACCTGTTTCATGTGTTGAAAACTGAGAGGTAAAATCTAGCATTGAGACTGACCTCATGAGTTGTGTAGTTACTTTTCCACTAGTAAAGAAATGGTCTTTAGTCGATAGTCAAAAAGTATTTAGTTTCGATTTAAAGTTGCAACCAAACTAAAGAGGGGACTAAGACCTTTAGCCTCAGTTTGTAATACAAATCATGAAAATTCTACCCATCAGTCTAGGTTGTAATGGTCACCATGATATGTTAGTGTTGAAGGGCTTTAGTCCTGATTTGAGACACAGATAGAGACTAAAATATGAGTTTTAGTCCTAATTTGAGACATCGTGATTTATGTCTCGAATCGCGACTAAAGGTGTTCCATAGCAAATTGAAACAGAAACATATCTAATCAATAGCATATGTGTGGAGTTGAGATCATATAACACATGCAAAAATTGACGTGGGAGGTCTTGAGTTTAAATCTCCCACACCCCACATTTTTTGCTCAATAAATATATAAACACTTTGTCCCGTAAACAACACTCATCGTTGTTTTTTCAAAATCTATCGCTTCTTCAGAAGATCACCTAAGTTCGAGTCCATAAGTCGTGACAACAATCGCCCTATGAAGACTCACTTCCGCTATAACGGGGGGTTCCATTCCCTTCACCAAGCCACCTTTAGCCCTGTTAAAACTGAGCTCAAAACTGGAACCGGAACTAAAGCCCATTTATCTCTTAGTGTTCCCCAACATGGACCCATATATACGAGCTTGGTAAGGAAGTTTTGGTGGGTTTGCAAAGATAGGAAGAGGAAGACAGCTTGGGTTGCATGGGATTCAATGGTGAAGTCTAAAGCCTCGGGCGGTTTGGATTCAGAGATATGGAGCTTTTCACTTAGCTCTACTGGCTAAACACAGCTTGGCGAATTTTACAAGAGCCACGGTCGCTGAGCTCAAGGGTTCTCAAGGCAGTATATTTCCCGAATGAGGATTTCTTGCATGCAATTTTGGGGTCGCCCCATCGAGGATTTGGAGGTCTATCATTGATGGACGAGAGGTGTTACGAGAAGGTTTGATTAAGAGGATTGGCAATGTGACTTCTACCATGATCTGGATGACAAATTGGCTCCCTTCTGGAAACCTGCGACGACCGATCAGAACAGAAGTACCAAACCCTCCTCTCCTGGTCTCAGAAATTATAAACCAGGCAGAAGCAACGAGGAACTGGGGTATGCTACGACATTTTTTTTACACCGTCGGACGTGGAGATTATTGGGAATATCCCGATATGCACAAGAATACAGGAGGATTTCTGGGCATGGCATTCGGATCGAAAGGGTATGTTCTCTGTCAGGTCTGCATATATGTTACTCGTTCATAAGCGAGAGCAGGAGGATGAAGCTCGGCGGAGTATCCCTGGTTCGATCTGATCTGAAAGCGGTGAATGTAGAATGGAAGTCGTTATGGGCTGTCAAAGTCCCTTCGAAAATTAGTATGTTCCTCTAGCAATTGTCCCGAGTCTCGTTACCGTTGGGGGAAGTCCTTCACCATCGGAATATGGCGCCGAGTAGTGCTTGCCATTTTGTGGGGGCTCATGACTCATAGAGGCACTCTTTATTAGAATGCAATGTTGCTCGGTGTGTCTAGGCACTTGAAAATGATCATCTGTTGGAGGTGATTGCAGAGACTGAAGAGGTGGAAGCTAAGGCCTGGTTAGTTTCAGCCTTTAGTAAATTGTCACAAGATGATTCAGTGAGGCTAGCGGTGGTTTTGTGGGCAATCTGGTATGCTAGGCGAAAGGCTATTCACGATCATGAGTTCCAGAGTCCGCTCTCCACTCATTGCTTCATGTGATGCATCTCAAGACCTTGGGGAGACCAGAATGGAGAGAGAAAGTTGTTGCACCGGCAGGTAAGAGAAGCCCTCGCTGGATTCCACCGCCGGTGGGATGGGTTAAAATTAATGTGGATACCGCGCTGTCTAAGAACGATAACAAGGCTTCAGCGGCGGCCATTGCTACGGATGCTTCAGGTCGCTTCCTGGGAGCATCAGCCTTGGTGGTGAAGGGAATAACGGACCCGGAGATGATGGAAGCCCTAGCTTGTCGGGAAGGAATGTCCGGTGCTTTGATATTCAGGAGAGCGGCATCAGGGTGGCCAGTGATTGCCAGTCAGTGGTGAAGAGCATAATTCAGGGGCCCAAAGGGGAATATGGACAAATTATCGAGGAGATCACAGAGCGTAGGACCTCCTTTGCAAGGATTGATTTTGTTTTTTGACAGGAGGGAGTCTAATTTTGATGCTCATTCTATAGCTCATAGTTCATTATATGAGAGTTTTGGCCGGCAGTTGTGGCTTCTGTCACCACCTGCTGGAATTTGTAATTGCTATACCTTGAATAATTAATAAAGAGGTTAGCTTTGGCTCAAAAAAAAAAGAAGGCATCGCTTCTCTGTGAGGCAGTGGCGCTAGGAGCGAATCTCGCACACTATCCAGGAGCAGACCACTTGAAAAATGCTCCATGGGATGGAAAAAACTCAACAGACAAGTTAAGCGCCCTTGAAATGCCTTTTGCACTATAGGGTAAGCTCCTGAAGGGACGTTTTTTCGCTCTTCCTCAAAGGATCCTAGAACTAATTAAGAACTCAAATTAAGCCTACATATTCACTACTAAAATAATGCATCTGTCATTGGTTCCAAAGATCACAATCCTTGCCAATCTATTTTCATACTACTGCAACTCGTCCATATCTCCCATAGAACCTAGGGCATTGTCTTACATGCCCCGTGTCCTACCACCATCTTTGAAGGGAAATGACGCCTCAAAGTGTGACCCAAGAGGGAAAGAGTGGGTAAATTAAGCCACAAAAAATCTTTTCTCACCCAAGGTCAGCTGCCAATGCAACCCGAAGTGTAATGTTGGAGCTCCACTAAGGTACACTCATTATTGCCAAGCCTTTACCTAGTCATGGTGTTGGGTTCATTACAAAGGATCCTACCAATCAAAACAAATTTGCCAAGCCATCACGGCTCACCACTATCACCTCAATCTTCCAATCACCTTAGCACCACCTTCCCTGAAGTTTCTCCACAAAGGGGCATCCCTTGTCCCATTCACAGTACTATGCTGTCTAAAAGGACCGTGACGCCTAAGAGGGGGGGGGTGAATTAGGCAACTTAAAACTTCTACTCTAAACTATGGCCTCTAATTTCCACCTAGTCAAAACCTATACAAGAAAGTAAACTATCTAAAGTGCAACTAAGGTTTTGCTATGTGTGTTTGCTATCTCAACCGCAGAAGGAGTTATGCTACCTAGTTTCCAAACCTATCAACTAGCATATAAACTAAGAAAGGTAAAGCACATGAACAAGGTAGCAATGTAAATGCGGAAGCTTAAAGAGTGTGGTAGAGATGCAAACTCCCGTTGACGACTCCGGTATTTTTACCGAGGTATCGAGAAGCGCACAAGCTTCCCCCTAGTCCTCGTTGGACCCCTCGCAAGGAATCCCTCGCAAGGGCCAAGCTCCCGGTCAGGTAACTCCTTGGATAGCTCCGGTCTTCCCGACGCGCAAGTGGGTCTCCGGTTAAGCCACTCGTGGCAAAGCCTCTCCCGGATGCTCCCCGCCGTCTTCACTATCAAGTTTTCGGCCGAAGCGCCGCGGGCCTTGTTCCCTTCGGTACACGGAGGCGGCCACACCACAAACACGGTTGGTGTGATCTCGCAAGACTACAAGCCCCGCCGATGTACAACAATGGTGCGCGCAAGCACCGGTAGATAAGAGGTTTTAAACCTCACTAAACACTAGGCCTAACACCTAGAGCAAGCGCAAAGCGGTGGTCTAACTAGCTTAAGCACTTCGCAAAGCACCTACACTAATCACCTAGTATATCACTTGAGCACTTTGGTGGCTAGAGCAACTAAATATGTGTCTATGCACTTGGTATACTTCCTTGAGCTCCAACCTCTGTTTTTGGCCGGCCATGGGGGTATATATAGAGCCCCAACCAAATAGAGTCGTTGGGCAAAGAGATGGGCTTTTCTGCCATCGACCGGACGCTCGTCACGTCCTGACCGGACGCGTCCGGTCTCTCACAATGGCTAGTTGGCCGCCAGCACAGGCACTGATCGGACTCTGGCATGAGTCCGGTCGCAGATGATCGGACACGTCCGATCGCGTTTTCGTGCCTCTGGAACCTCTCTGTATTCAATCGGACTCAGCTGTGGCTCAGCATCCGATCGTATACATAGCGTCCGGTCACACAGTTTCGCTGAGGAATAGTTGCTTCGGCGCGTCCGACCGCAACTCGTTCGTAGCGTCCGGTCACGCGAACGTGGCGCTGTCGGCTTGAGGTACTGACCAGACGCATCCGGGTCAGCGTCCGGTCACTGCGAAGCAGCGTCCGGTCACTCTTTTTTCTTCAGTTCTTCGCGGTTTCTTGCGCCGTCTTGGTCCCATTCTTGTGCCTTGGACTTTGCTTGATCTTGAGGGTCTTCTACTGAGCTTCTAATATCTTGCTTGAGGTGTTGATCATCGGATCATCACATAGCCTTTGTCCAAGTCACATTTGCACCCTATTGGACTACAAAACAAACACTTGCAAATGCATTAGTCCAATTTGGTTGTGTTGTTCATCAAACACCAAAATCCGAACTTAAATGGGCCAAGGTCCATTTTCCTTACAATCTCCCCCTTTTTGGTGATTGATGACAACACGACCAAAACAAGCAAATAATAGATACATAATTTAAAATGCAATCTACTTGCTAGGATGCAATGCAAAGGCAAGATCATATGATGTTCAAAAAGATACCAAATTGAAATACATTTCTTCTAGCATATCTTGCCCTTGCCATAGAGTCCCTCTTTGTGACTTTATGGATTAAGACTCCCCCTAACTCCATAAATCACTTCCTCCCTTTTTGAACCATTCCCATAAACATAACTATAGAATTTTTGAAAAATTTGATTTTGGTTATTTTGTTTGTTTTAGTTTGGGCTTGATTTTGGTCCCTACACATTCTCCCCCTTTGGAATCAAACACCGAAAAGGAAGACATTAAAGCTCAAGAGAGGAAACATTATATAAGCTAAAACTCCCCCTAAGTATATGCATACATATGATGTAAGGCAAAAGCATATGCATAACCGACAAATTAGGGCACAAAGGAGTTTAATCTATATAATGCATGGAGAAAGCATATAAGAGTATCAAATTGAAATCAACATAATGATATCGGTTAGGAATACCACATGTAGATATCAATTGGATTATCACCATACTTGATGCTTGTCTCCGAGAACTCCATTTTCCTTGCAATAAGACTACTACACACATGATAATCTTGAAAGAGTGTTAGTCTCGAAGCTTCCAAATTGTAGAGTAAACTCCCCCTAAAAGTGTGCATACAAGTTTGAAATACTTGTAGGAGACATGCACATTGACTTGTAAGGTCAAATTACCATTTTCGATATTGACATCACAAGAAGTGTGAAACCAATTGAAGATGGTAATTGGGGTAGTTTATCTATAATTTGGACTTTGGCACATATAATATAAATACAAAGTAAAAGAAGCTATGTGCCGTGCTTCTAACCAATTAAAACCATGTAGAATTGCTCTAAGAATGTGAGTGATACCGAGCAAAACTACCATATGATAAGCCTAATTTGCATGGCAAAAAATATGAATATACCAATGCAAACATAGGCAATGAAAGGAACTAGATGTTAAAAGTAATTGCAAGACATTATACCAAATGAAAGTAATTGCAAGAATTTAAATCTAGTTACCTAACATGGGAGGGGGAACTTGGGTCCATAGTACCCACTAACATACTTGGCAATGACATGATCCAATGAGATGCACCCCATGATATGCACCCAAAACTTTGCCAAGTCTCCAAATTCCCCGAGGTCCATTAGACTACTCACTTCCCTTTCGGGACCCAAACCTTTTTGGTGCTCTTCATGGTTGAGATGATGTCCTTTGGCACCCAAATGCATTTGGCCCCATTGTTGGCTTGCTTGTTCACCTTGATGGCCACCACCTTGTCATTCTTCTTCTTCTTCAAAAGGTAAGGTGTGGAGGCCTTCTTGTTCACCTTGTTGGTGTAGGTGTTGGAGAGCTTGCTTGTTTGCTTTTTGTTTTTCTCTTTCTTCTTTTCTCCCCCATGCTTCACCTTGCACTCATAGGACTTGTGGCCTTCTTTGCGGCAAAGGTAACAAACCACGGTTTGCTCCTCATCAAGCTTCTTCACTCCCTTATTGGTGTTATCTTGATGAGTTCGGGTTTGCTTGGCCTTGCCTTTTGCTTGGGTCAAGTCCTTGGTGAGGCGAGCCACTTCTTGCTTTAGTAGCTCATTCTCCATTGCAACCTCTTGTGTGCATGTTTCTACAATCATATTCTCAACACAAGCTTGTTTGCATATGGGTGAGTCTAAATCAAGTAAATCTATGCAAGAAGTAGAGGCATCCTTTTTAGGCATATTAAAGATTGATTTTTCAATTTTAGGTGCCTCGGTGGGGTTTGCTCCGATGGTTTCGAGATTAGCATCTTTGTTAGTTAGCTCGTCACAATGTTTGCACATAATTTCCATTTTAGCAAGAAAACTTTTGTAAGCATCTTGTGTGGTAGCTAACTTTGCTTTTAGTTTTTCATTTTTCTTAGCAAGTTGCTCATCATTACTTGTGCAATCACATGTGCTTGTACTAGCCTCAAGTTTCTCAATTTTGTTAGATAGCTCAACATTCAAATTTGAAAAGGTTTCATATTGTTCAAGCATAGCATTGTAGGCTTGTTGAGAGCTATCTAATTTTTCTTTTAAAGCATTAATTTTCTTTTGTTGACTAGTACAAGCTTTAGCATAATTGAGATTATCTTGCACAAGTTCATTATAAGAAGGTAGCTCATCATCACTATCACTATCACTATTACTAGAGATAGAGCTTGAGTTACCTCGTGCCATAAGGCACATACGTGAGGAGCTTGATGATGAGTGCTTGCGGCCATGCCTCTTGTGATGGGCTTCATCATCACTTGATGAATCATCCCATTTCTTGATGCTGGTGAGAGCTTTGGCCTTGCATCCCTTCTTTTTCTTGTCCTTGGGTGTGGGCTTTTGTTTTGGGCAATCTTCCACAAAGTGCCCTCTTTTGCCGCATCCATAGCATCCCTTTTTCCTTTGCTCTCTTCTTTGATTAGTGAAGATCCAATCTTCTATGGTGATGGGCACACCCTTGACATTGAGCTTGCGGATCATCCTCTTCACTCCTTTCATGAGCTTGTTTGTTTCTTCTTCATCTAAGGAGGAGTCGGATGAGGTGGAGGCTTGATCATCATCACTTGATTCTTCATCTTCATCATCCTCTTCTTCACTTGAGGAGCTTGAGCTTGACTCAACTTGCTTCTTGCCCTTCATCTTTTTGTGCTCATCACATGTGAGAGCAATGCCTTTGCTTGATGAAGTGGCTTCTTCTTGACCCATCTTGCGTGACATCTCAAATGCCACCAATTTGCCAATGACAATGGCCGAGGTCATGGTGCTCAAGTCCTCCATGTTGTGGAGGATGGTGATGATGGTTGCATATTTGTTCTTTGGAAGCACGGAGATGATCTTCCTCACAATATCCGCATCACCTAGCTTTGTAATTCCTATAAAATGGAGCTCATTGATAATTAGATTCAAACGAGAATACATATCACGAACAAGCTCATTATCATTCATTTTAAAGGAATCATAGCTTGTTTTTGTTAGGTGATGTTTTTGCTCACGTACATTACTTGTACCATCATGGAGCTCATGACTTTAACCAAATATCATGAGATGTTTGCAAAGTAAAAACTTTGTTAAAGACATCCATGCTAATAGATTCAAACAAGCAATTTTTAGCTCTAGCATTAAGATGAATTTCTTTTTCATCACTTACGGTAGGCTTCTCGGGATTCTTAATGGGTTTCATCCCGTCGCGGGTGACTCTCCAAACACCTAGATCAACGGCTTCTAAAAAGCAAGCCATCCTAGCACTATAGTAAGGGAAGTTAGTGCCGTCAAAGTGTGGAGGCCTATAGGTATCCATCCCAACCTCTCTTAGGGGCGTCGGCTCGAAGGCGATTAAGCCAAGAGTCCACAAGAGAGCCAACCGGCTCTGATACCAATTGAAAGGACCGTGACGCCTAAGAGGGGGGGTGAATTAGGCTACTTAGAAACTTCTACTCTAAACTATGGCCTCTAATTTCCACCTAGTCAAAACCTATGCAAGAAAGTAAACTATCTAAAGTGCAACTAAGGTTTTGCTATGTGTGTTTGCTATCTCTACCGCAGAAGGAGTTATGCTACCTAGTTTCCAAACCTATCAACTAGCATATAAACTAGGAAAGGTAAAGCACATGAACAAGGTAGCAATGTAAATGCGGAAGCTTAAAGAGTGTGGTAGAGATGCAAACTCCCGTTGATGACTCCGGTATTTTTACCGAGGTATCGAGAAGCGCGCAAGCTTCCCCCTAGTCCTCGTTGGAGCCCCTCGCAAGGAATCCCTCGCAAGGGCCAAGCTCCCGGTCAGGTAACTCCTTGGATAGCTCCGGTCTTCCTGACGTGCAAGTGGGTCTCCGGTTAAGCCACTCGTGGCAAAGCCTCTCCCGGATGCTCCCCGCCGTCTTCACTATCAAGTTTTCGGCCGAAGCGCCGCGGGCCTTGTTCCCTTCGGTACACGGAGGCGGTCACACCACAAACGTGGTTGGTGTGATCTCGCAAGACTACAAGCCCCGCCGATGTACAACAACGGTGCGCGCAAGCACCGGTAGATAAGCGGTTTTCAACCTCACTAAACACTAGGCCTAACACCTAGAGCAAGCGCAAAGCAGTGGTCTAACTAGCTTAAGCACTTCGCAAAGCACCTACACTAATCACCTAGTATATCACTTGAGCACTTTGGTGGCTAGAGCAACTAAATATGTGTCTATGCACTTGGTATACTTCCTTGAGCTCCAACCTCTGTTTTTGGCCGGCCATGAGGGTATATATAGAGCCCCAACCAAATAGAGCCGTTGGGCAAAGAGATGGGCTTTTCTGCCATCGACCGGACGCTCGTCACGTCCTGATCGGACGCGTCCGGTCTCTCACAAGGGCTAGTTGGCCGCCAGCACAGGCACTGATCGGACTCTGGCATGAGTCCGGTCGCAGACGATCGGACGCGTCCGATCGCGTTTTCGTGCCTCTGGAACCTCTCTGTATTCGATCGGACTCAGCTGTGGCTCAGCGTCCGATCGTATACATAGCGTCCGGTCACACGGTTTCGCTGAGGAACAGTTCCTTCGGCGTGTCCGACCGCAACTCGTTCGTAGCGTCCGGTCACGCGAACGTGGCGCTGTCGGCTTGAGGTACTGACCAGACGCATCCGGGTCAGCGTCCGGTCACTGCGAAGCAGCGTCTGGTCACTCTTTTTTCTTCAGTTCTTCGTGGTTTCTTGCACCGTCTTGGTTCCATTCTTGTGCCTTGGACTTTGCTTGATCTTGAGGGTCTTCTACTGAGCTTCTAATATCCTGCTTGAGGTGTTGATCATCGGATCATCACATAGCCTTTGTCCAAGTCACATTTGCTCCCTATTGGACTACAAAACAAACACTTGCAAATTTATTAGTCCAATTTGGTTGTGTTGTTCATCAAACACCAAAATCCGAAGTTAAATGGGCCAAGGTCCATTTTCCTTACACTGTCAACACTCCACACCATGCTTGGAGGATCAAGATGCACCAAGCTTCCAAGTGTTTCACGACACCAAGTGTACAAGGGCACACAATCTCACTTACTTTCTCTGTCAAACTAAGTCACCATCACTCACTAATGATGGCACTGAGCTCAATCTTCATGTGGAGTGTTCAAGCACTTGCACTAGCTTTGTATAGCCTCTAGGTACTCCAACACACCCCAAATGACTACTGGTATGGGCTATATATATATATAAGACATCCACCAAAAACTAGCCATTGGCAAAAGTTGATAAAAGTCTACATATTGGATGGTTTTGTGGTACTCATTTTACATCATCGGACTATCCTATATGTATTAGCTATTGCCTCTACTTGTAACATGATTCATTCGGTGGTGCTATCTGATGCATTGCTGGACTACCCGATGAGTGCAAATGCATAGTAGACACTCATTTGTTTTCACAAGGTCACTTTTGATTGTCCATTGTATGTACTCGTTGAGCTGACTGTTGGATCATCTAGTGATGAAACTTCAACCTTTTTTGAATGTTTGGGTGATCACATGATGTTTTGGCACTCTTGTTGACCTATCACTCTTTGTTGTTAATGTTTTATAACTGGTCGATTGATGATGCCCCATTGTGTGTGAGCAAACCTAATGTGTAGCAGAAGACATGTAGTGTTTATACCAGTTTAGGCCCCCATGCTGAAATAATACTCTACATCCTATTTTGTTTTATTATGCTTGCACTCTTTATGTGAGATAGATGATGGGATGTCAATCAAGGGGCTTCCTATCTGCCTTATATATCTAGGGGTTAGGTTTACAACGTCATGCTTCTCTAATCAAATTTAATTATTGACATGTTTTTTAGTTTGTGACAACAAGATCCCTAACGAACCAAGATCTAGAGGGTTCCCCACATGAGGTCGATACCTGTCATGGGCTTGGGTCAGCCCATGATCTGGTTGAAGACACAAGACAAGGTGGTGTGATTTCCATGCTATGAAGGACCGACATAGTTAGATTACTAGGAAAGTTAGTTTTTGTAGTAGAACTAGAACTCTTCTGTCGTAACCGATTATGACTGATATATATGTGCGCCTAAAACAATCCATGTTTTCCTCAAAGGGAAATCCATAGATACATTATAATGTGATAGTCCCAGAAAGACCAAACCACCACATTATCATTATTCAGTTGATACCGTAGTTCATACATTGCCAAAACAGGTTAAAAGGTATTGCAACACTAGTAACACTCTCTAATACAACACCGTACTAGCGGAAGAACACACACATGACAACATCAGAGTAGACATAGCTTGTCGACGGTTGAAGGCTCCTCCTTCACCGGCAATCATATCCTTAGAGTTGATGCAGCAATCCTTAGAGCACAAGAACGAAATGAGTCCTTCTAATCTCCATTGTTGTCATCACAGATGACATCCAGACTTGCTGAATAACTATCCGTACGATTTGTACTGGCCATTGAATCCTATCCTATGCTTTGCATTTGCTTTGTGGTATGTGGAATGCAAGGGTAAAGAAAAATTCCTATTTATGGTTGTAGTTTTTCCTATGCAAAGTTCATGAATATTTATAGTTATCCCCAAATTCTAACCCATCTCAATCACACATACGTCATATCATCATCCATTCCATCCACACATCTCACCACACTCTTACTCTTTAGGCGACAAGGACGACTCTCTCTCGTGCCTTGCCTCATCGACCAATAGTCGGAAACCAACCCAACCCAGTGGGAGAAGAAGGGACACCTCTTACTAATCAAGTGAAGCGTAACAACATAAGAAAGTCCATGACCGTGGACACGACTATACGTATAAATCAATCAACATTGTAGAGCATGTAGACCTGGAACCATAAGATCACCATCATCCACATGTGCACTACCAAGGCTGATACCGAGCTACCTTCTAACCAGTATGATGCCACCCTACCACTCAGCCCTAAGGCACCCCGGAGTCCACTGGCACCCTAAGACTGTGAGATGTAGTACCGACTGCCAAGGTCACCATTCTATCTTAGGAGGGTTTGGGCCGCTAGCTTGTACCTCCCAACACTATCACCTATAAACCTAGTAGTAGTGGCATCGCCCTAGCTAGCTGACATGCCATTTCCCGCCCATCAGGAATGAGTGGTGTGCACAAAGGGTCCTATGAGATGGTTCTCTCGACATACCAGTCCTTAGTGGGACCAAACATGACATATTCTCTTAGGGGAATAGCCAAAGCCCCTATGCCTCAATAGCACCTCCATCCCAGGGATTCGTTCCACAAAGGCACTCCTCCTCATGATATACACCTCTCACATGCACCTACATTATTGCATGTCTAATAGGATTCTATGTTGTTGGGTGGGATGTGGCACTTGTTGTCTGATTCATAAGTGTACTCATAGCTGTTCTCCTCCATGTCATGTTGTCATTCATGATCTCTCCTCTAGTGGGTTTCGGTTTGACCAACGTTAATTTGATGCCACTACCTCGCTAGGGCGACAAACAAGACAAAAGAATAATCAAAACTCTAAAAGGCAACAAAACATAGAAGAAACGGAGAAGACCTACTTGGGAAAGACTTAGCCCTCACGGAGGATTTATTATCCTTGGGCTCAAAAGACATAGGAGTGGATGATTGCTAAGCACAAAAGCTCGAGTCACAGCCTATTGAGTACTTCCCAGGCCAATCACGTTGACAGGTATGACTTCTAGAACAATCACTACAAAATGACACCCCTTTTTGCAACACAAATATATGTTGTTAGATGTTCATATATGTGTTGGTAGAGTCTATACCAACGCATCTAATATGTGTTGCTTAAAGTGGCGTTGCAAGGATTTATTGCAATACTTATTTATTCGTTGGTGACACATACTAATAACCGTTGCAAAATTTGCAACACATAATGATGGGTTATGGCAACGCTTATATGTGTTTATGCAAACCATCAACGATCTACTTCTATAGTTTGTTGCGACATATTGATTTATTTTATAGCAACACTTATAAGCATGGCGAGAAATAAACCATTAAGTCTTTAATATTATAAATATTTAATTTTTGAGATAAATATAGAGATAATGCACATATTTGATGACACAATTCATGACAATGAGTATCATCCGACACATAGAAAATAAACACACTTAGCCATATAGTATAAAGAATTTATTTCATTGCAACAAGTATCATCCAAATTCATGACACATTTTTTCAAAGTACAAGTTCTTGTGGGAGTCGAATAAAAAACATAAAGGATGCCTCGTAGAATGCCAGTCGTCCTTTCTCCTTCCTTCAGTTTTGTCTTTCTCCTTCCTTCAGTTTTGTGTAGCATTCATTCCATTGATGTAATTATTCATTTATCTTCTGTACCTAAAAAAATATTGGATTACTTTAATATGACAGCTCAAATTTAAGATAGGAGCTAAAATCTATTGACTGCAACAACACTAATATAAATTCAAATTTTATGGTGCCATATAAAATTTTAGATAGGTCCTACCTTATTAAATATTAGTCCAAAGTGATATGACTAGACAATCTGCAACAATACTAATGGTCCAGGTGTCAGGTAACTAATAAGTTGCAATATGATTAAGAAAGAAACTATCCAGAATTTTTATCTAGACCGCTAGGAATGGTTATCCCACAGAAAATTAATAAACGTGAAATAATAAACAGCTAGTACATTTGATGATCTAGCACTACGGATCCTGGATAAGGACATGTGCGAGAATCTAACCTGATCTAGAGCAGCGAGAGGGATAATTATGGTTGAAAGAACTACCAGCACCACCTCTTGCTCCAGCAAATGCTAGCCTTCGTCAACAATCCATTGCACAAATTGCCTGACGATAGCCATGAAATATGAACAGAATATGTGAGTTTTATGTTTTAGGTTGCATGACACACGACTTGGCAATGACAATTTGAAGTGATGTTAAACATTTAGTGACTACAACATAAATGAAAAATATATCGAGATATAGGACATACTAGAGATACCTTCATTAAATCATTATAAGGTTGTAATCCAAAGTAAAGTGAGTTTAAGTACGAAATTAAATTCTCACAAACTGCACATGTTTGATAGCGGCACTAAGTTGAGAAGTGTAAGATCATAATGACATTAGCCTAATTGCCCGATATGGATTCATCTATGTGGCGTACATTTGCAGCAACTTCCCTTTCTGTAGCATCTCTAGTAGCAGCAGCAACAGTGTCTGTAGGGCCTACATTTGATCCTCCATATGTGCTCCTAATCTTTACAAAAAAAGTTAGATCACTGAATTTGAGAACAGTACGAACCTGATGAGATGGTCCATTTTGTGATGGTCGTACCAGTGAAGGTGGTATTGGAATATTCATTTGTGTTTGAATGATCTACATAAAAAATTATAAGTGAATATTGGTTGGCTAACTTCAATAAATAAATCACATGAGAGATAAAAATATGCAGGTCGTATGTTATATATTTTTTATCTTGTTTGGCTACGCAATAAGTTGCAGAAACTCATAATACGATCATATTGTAAAGAAATAATTCTTGGCATCATTCAAGCAAGAGGCAAATTACAGTGTGACCACTTTGTTATATAAATTTGGTTATCCAACTTTTCCTCTAAAATATAGAAAGTCACAATGACAACCACTTGCTTGATTTATTCTGGAATCTTTTTTGCACAAGGATTTCTGTGTTAATTTGTAGTTATATTGTATTCATCAATCTAAGTTCACCTAAGTGGTTTCAGTAGATGTTTTTTTTTAAAAAAAATACTTCACTGAATATGGAAGAAATGGAAAAAGCAGAAAAAATGATAATCTTACCATATGCATGGTACATGACTTCCTTTATTACATTACAGAGGCATGCTTCAAGATTTCGTCAAATCCTACAGTTCCTCTCAGAACCACAAATGCAAGTCATGGGTCTACAATCATAGGAAGAAATTGAAACATTGCAAACTTTGGTTCATCCCTTACCTTACGTTCCTTTATTTGGATCCATGGAGGGGCTGAGTAAGATTTCTTCTAATCCGACAGCTTGCATCAAAATTGGAAAAGCTATAGTTAAATCATGACCTCCAAATCACAGGAAAACAAAAAAAAATCCTACGTTTTCCACCCACTCTCTCGTACCTCAGGCTTCCCTGTTTGCATCCAGAGAAGGGGATGGAGCACATATCTGTAGAGGAAGATCCGATCTATGGAGCTAGGGATTAAGGAGGGATACGGGGAATCGGAGGGGCCTGAGCAGATTGGACCTCTGTAATTTAGGGAAGAAATCGGAACGAGGCTATGTGGAGATGATTGTAAAACTGCATAATATCCATCAAGGTGAACCAAATGACAGGGATTGGAAGATGAGGGTACATTACCTAACCACGGGATCCCCCTAACCACTCGTGATACATCAAGCGCTCCCACTGCACATCCAGTAGTCGCCGCCGCCGGTGAACTGACGTCGCGGTAGTTCCTGGAGCTGCTGCCTCCGCCGCCGCACATCAGATAGTCGTACCTGGTCCATTCAAGCAAAACAAATGATTCTGAAGATGCAAATTCGTGAATCTGTGAAGAAGTATCAAGGTGATATTGACTCCCCCAGAAGATCCAGATGTGGGTCGTGGGGGTGGGGGTGGCATCTGATCGTAGAGGAAGAATATGAAGGAGCAACCGCACAAGCTAGGGCTATGGCTGTTTTGCCCCTTCGGTTGGATGATGGGAGTTTTCCATTTATATTATATAATAAATAAATAATAACAAGGCGTGCAAGGTGGGTGCGCCGGTCCACCGGATTCCATCTGTATTTACAAAATATAAGCCCAACAACGATAGTGTCGTGCGTTGCAGCATATCCGATGCTAGAGGGGGGTTTGTCTTGTGGTGAATGGCCTAGACCCTAGCTGAACTTAAGCAAACACCACACCAACAAGGCTACCCCTCACGAAGCGAGTCCATTTTCCTTAGGCTTAAAAAGAGGCAAGGAAGAAATTTTTCTAGGCACATCCATGCCACATCCTTAGTAGAGACGGTTTCCTAAAAGTCGATCGAGTCAACTCACATGGTCCCAAGGACACGACATAGACCATGGCTTCACTAACTAGAAATGATACTCAGGTCTTTGATCCGATCATCATGACTAAGGACGAGATCAAATAGAGCAGATTAAAGGAGAAGGGAGTAGTTCTAGTCTATTTCTTGATTCGTATGGCATTGTAATTGATAAGAACCGAAGAGAGGAGGGAACATGAGGAGAAAGAGAGGGGAGGTGGTCCACCTTCTTTCGATGCATGCACCATTATGAAAGGTGAGGCATCAAAAGAAGCATCACACCAAAGAACAGAAATGCCCAAAACCACTCGTAGGGTACCACGACCCATGTGCACTAAAAGGCACCAAGACATCCCTAGGGATCTATAGCAGTGATTTTGTCACTGCTAGATCGTAAGGGGTGCTATGGTCTAGATAGGTACAAACATACAAGGGGCTTGAGCGTGAAGGAGCCAAAAGACAGAGATAAAAGATGAGATCCACTTTCCCTCGATCCACTCACCATAGTATTCGATGGGAATCGCAGGAATGGGGTCAAGAGAGCAAGAAACTAACACCAGAGGGACATAAGTAGGAGAAGAGAGAGAAAGAGAAAAAAATAGAAGAATGGTCTCTGCATTCTCTCGATTGACATGCCGTGGCAACAGACAGTAAAAGGAACAATGCCCAAGCGAGGGGGAGGGGTGAATTGGGCTAATATAAAATTTCTTGCAACAAATTAAACCTATCGCTTAGCCCGTTTTCACCCATAGTTCCTAATTCTTTGTTCTAAGTCTCTAACGCACAAAAGTTTAGCAACCTAAGTTCCAATCCTACTCTAGCATGCCAAGAATTGAAGCACCCGTGGAATGTAAATGACAAGAATTGAATTGATCAAAGTAAATGTGGAAAGTAAAGAGAGAAGGCATTGGATGATGTTTTCCCATGATATCGAGGTATCGACACACACCCCTAGTCCATGTTGGAGCACTCGTGCAAGGGTATCGCTCCCCCTTGGTCTGCGCAAGGACCATGTGCTCATTCTAGGCTGATTCTTTGCCTCTCCAACTCAGTGAATCACTCACAACCGGTCATAACTTGAGATGGGTCATCCACAAGCTCCACCGGATGATCACCATGGTCCCGATCGCCACCAAGTCATCTAGGTGATGCCGATCACCAAGAATAACAAGTACAAACTCTCACTTGACCCTAAAAAATCCTAATGAGGAAGGTGGATGCACACTTGCTACTCCCTATACACTAATGAGGTCCTTAATCTTGCGATTATCAAATTTCAAACACCCCACGTAGCTCTTGCACTCCCTTGGACTCTCAAGTGTCTTCTCAGCTAATCAAATGAGCAAGAGACCCTCCATGGATGAGTAGGTGGTGTATTTATACAACCATAAACAAAGCCAAGGTGAAGGGGTACAAATTCAATTGTTTAAAGGGGCATCAGACGCGCTTGTCAGTTGCATTGAACGCGTTCGATCTCCGCTCAACGGACATGTGTACTGTCTCTGACAGCACAATTCACATCCACATCAGAAGTTGACAGCGTCTGACGTAGCTCCATCAAGTGCATTTGATGGTGTTGAGATCTCTAGAACCTCTCTGGATCACTACAAGAAACTGGAATTGCCTTGAGGGCCCGG
This sequence comes from Coix lacryma-jobi var. lacryma-jobi, assembly GCA_009763385.1. Taxonomy (NCBI): domain Eukaryota; kingdom Viridiplantae; phylum Streptophyta; class Magnoliopsida; order Poales; family Poaceae; genus Coix; species Coix lacryma-jobi. The sequence continues at coordinate 129,598,586 of CM019830.1, forward strand.
GATTTTCTTGAGGGCCAAAATCAAACTGCCAAGAATAGGTTAGATTTCTTGGCGGGGCTACTGCACACTCAAGGAAACATATATTCATTGGAGGTTCAAGCAAACCGCCAAGGAATATGGGTCTTTCCTTGGTGGTTCTTAGTTCCTTGAGTGTTATTCGTTTCCACAAAAAAAAAATTACCATTTACTTGAGTGTTGTTATGAACCGCCAAGAAAATTATCACTTTCTTGGCTGCTTATAGAAGCTCCCAAGGAAATTACAATTTTTTGAGTGTTGTTGCAAAACCTCCAAGGGAATGGTCTATCTTCTTAGGATTCATTTTTAAACCGCATAGCAAATCACTACCGGATTTCTCTTTTTGATCTTCGGTTAAAACTTATAACTAGTTTCTCTATGTCATACTAACTCCAAATTTGATGATTTTTTTTTCTAAAATCTTACTCTATCAAATTATTTTGTTCTTATAGCTATCACTTGAGTTATATTTTCTTGTGACTTGTAAAATTATGAATTTCTAAAAGTAACAACTTCAAAGCACATTTTGAAGTAGTAAATTAATTCAAATGAAAAAAATCAACTACAAAGTTATATAACTTCTCAAAATCTACAACTTTTATTTTGGTCAATTCTTTATTTGACAAAACGATAGTAACATTGTTCATAAAATCTACACCTCTCTCATATGGTTTCATAAAACTAGAAGAGAGATATATATAAAATTTGTGAACAATGTTACTATCATTATGTCAGATGAACAAATGATGAAAATAAAAGTTATAGATTTTGAGAAGTTATACAACTTTATTGTTGAACACTTTTTAGTTTGAATTAATTTTGACAACAAAAAGTACATTTGAATTTCTCAAAATTTGAAGCTTGAATTTTTCAAACGACCTCAAATGGAGAAACAACCAAAATGAAAGTTACAGATCTCAAAAAGTTATAAAACTTTGTAGCTGATAACTTTTTGATTTGAATTAATCATGCCAGTGAAAAGTACGTTTGAATTTCTCAAATTTGAAATTCAAATTTTATAAACGACCTCGGATGAAGGAACTAACAAAATAAAAATTGTAGATCTCAAAAAGTTATGAAACTTTATAGTTGACAACCTTTTGATTTAAATTCGTTTAGTGTCTGAAACGAATAATTTTTTGTCGGTTTAATATGTCGGGAACTGAAACAGAATCTAAACACAAGGGACAGTGTGGTACAGTGGTAGAAAAGGTTAGCACAAGGGAAGGTCATGAGTTTGAATCCCACTAGCCGCATAGCACGCAATTTTTGCGCGAAACCTCACATCCCAAATACCACGTCTACTTGTTTTTGTTTTAGGATGACTACAAGGCCTTGGTTCCGGATGAAACCTCACATGAACTTGATGGAAAGGCTTTATACATAATAGGACGTCGTATGGCCCATAGATGTGTTCCAATAGGTGATGGCGCTGTGGAAAAGGGGTTGTCCTAAGACATGCCAAATCAAGGAATGTTAGACCAATCAGTCCTGATCGCTATGCACAAGTGATAAAACAAAATGATCAATTAAAGGAAACTAATGAGATACTACTTGAGGAAAATAGTGTTCATCGTGTGATGATTATGGTATAATAACTTTTTTGTTGCTTGTATGTATCAGTTTGCTCTATGTCTGCATGCATCTTTACGTGAATGCTTCACAATTACAGAAAATGTTTGAACAAATTGGAACAGAACCACCTCCTAAACTGCTGCATTTTCTAGCAAATATTGATGCACGTCGTCGTCAGGTTATATATACTGAACTATTATTTTGGCAATTTATCTATTATGCTTGGAAACAGATTGTATGTATGATGTGTTCTTTTCTGTCATATTGGGCAGGTTTTTTCAAGGAGGACATGGAAGCGAAGATCATCCAAGGCGCGGAGGTGTTAAAGCAGTCAGCACTCGCCTTCCACAAGAAGGATGATGGAGAAAAACAAACTCAGGAGGATCAGCAGTTAGTCCCCTTCGCGGGATAGTTTTCGTCTAGAAGTCTTGTCTTGTTCTGAGGTCTTGGTGAATGCTGGATGTAAGCCCTGTCTTGTGTTCGGGGTCTTTGGTACTCTTCTGACTATAAGGGTCGCGGTTATCTGTAGTTTTTTTTTTGCTCTTTGGGCAGTCCCCTTTGTGGTCTGTTCTAGAGGGGCTTTATGTTTCTATCATCGTTAGGGAGGAGAAGGGGGTAACGCATGGTGGCTGAACTTGTTTCTGAACCTTGTAATTTCGTTGCTTATGGTAATGAAATTCGACTTCGGCCTTCATGGAAAAAAATCTATTACGCTTGGAGGATGTTTATCTAGACAGTAATTATTATCTGGTGGTAGACTGCCAACTTGAGTTACAGCAGTGAACAGGTGGCTTCCTGTTGATTAGAAATGACTTTATCAGTCTTATCTAATAACTAGTAGATTTAAGGTGATACATTGTATGTTACAAATAATGTGAATCGAAAGATTACATCACTTTATTTTTGTAATGATTCTTCATGTTATTACTTCAGTTTGCTTGTCACGGGAATCTAGAAAATAAAGTGCATATATATTGTGCATTTTGCAGGCCACAGGATTACCACATGAATATGATGGCGCACACAACGTACAATCCTAACTTAGAAGAAGAAGATGATGATGATGACCACACCTGGTATGGAAGCGACAACAATGATGACCTTAAATGTGATGATAGCCACTTTGAAGGAGATAGTGACAATGACCATGAAGGCAATGGTGAAGACAACTATTCTCTCCAAGATGATGAGGATGACACCAGTGAGGAAGACCACTATAGTGACTATATATTTGGTGATCGTACAAGCAGCAAGGAGATCAACATGCCTACAGATGGAAGTGGCACAAGGGCAGCAAACTAGTGCCAACAGCTTCAAGTGGTAGGCATAGACTTTCTTTTGGTAGATTTTGGTACAAACTAGGATGATGTGCAGCTAACCTTTTGCTAGCGTTTAGTTGCGGGCAATCTTTCCATATGCATGTGGTGTTGACATGTAGAAATGATACTATATTGCCACCTGGACCTAGTAATATTGGTAGACTGTTAGAGTATTGCCATCTAGGTATGGAACCACCATGGATGTTCTTGTATGATGTTGGCTGGAACATATTTTTTGATGAGAAATACTGTGGGGGAGGTCCCTACGGTGCCAAAACTTTTAAAATTAAAAAAAAACAAAGGGGAACAAAAGGATACTTACAAACGGGGGGAGGGGGGACAAAGCAAACTGTCTAAGCAGAAGGAAAAAACAAAAAAGATACACTATAATGTTGGCTGGAACATATTGATGTTGGCTGGAATATATATATTTATATGGATGCTTTCCTGTTTATATTTGTTATATATGCTTCACGCAGACATATGTACGTACACAAATAGAATTGTATTTACCATGCTGGTTATATATACATATTAAAAGAATTAACTTGGTGGCAATAGTAGCCAAGGAAAACAATGATTGCCAGGGTTTGGTGATTCTTGCAGCTAAGGATTTAGAGCTATACACTCAAGAATAAGAATTAACTTGTCAGCTCACAACCTCCAAGAAAATGATTTTCCTTGAAGATTTGTAGCTGCCAAGAAAATATGTATTACCTTGATAGTTGTTGACCCCCAAGAGAACTACTTTTCTTGGAGGTTGTTGACCCTCAAGAAAATTAGTTTTCTTGGCGGCTGCAATATTTTTTTGGCCCTTTAGCAAATTAAGTATGATGCTAATTTCTTTGGCGGCCAGCCTCAAGGAAATTATCCTTGAGTGTCGAACCGTCAAGAAAATTAATTTCCCTTTGTCTGATTTTTTTGAGTGAATTTGCTTGACTGTTTGCGGCCAAGGATCATTTCCTTGGCGGTTTCTGGCAATCAAGGTAATTCAGAATTATGGTAGTGGATGGCCATCGGACGCACCCAGCGACGCGTCTGATGCAGCGTCTGACATTGAACCCTAATGCATAGTGTCACCTGCACGTCCGACAGCGCCCTCTAGCGCATCTGATGGCATAAGAGCAACACACACTATGCAGCTCCTGCACTCATCGCACTACTACAGAAAAACTTTTCTGAGACAAGCATTTTAGATTAACCGAGGCGGACATTCTAACCGCCTCGGTGATAAGGCCTCGGTTAATCGATTAACTGAGGCAGACATTTATAAGGTGACCGCCTCGGTTAATGATTAATGGAGGCGGACATTTGTAAGATGCCCGTCTCGGTTATATGCAGCTCTTGCACTCATCGCACTACTACAGAAAAACTTTTCTGAGAGGGCATTTTAGATTAACCGAGGCGGACATTCCAACTGCTTCGGTTAATCGGGATTAATCGAGGCAGTCAATTTGCCCGTCTATAAGGTGACCACCTTGGTTAATGATTAACAGAGGCGGGCATTTGTAAGATGCCCGTCTCGGTTACGCCTCGGTTAATCGGGATTAATCGAGGCAGTCAATTTGCCCGTCTATAAGGTGACCACCTTGGTTAATGATTAACAGAGGCGGGCATTTGTAAGATGCCCGTCTCGGTTAATGGTCTTCAGAAAACAAAAAACCAAAAAAACTACAACTTCTAGGATTTGAACCCAAGACCTCACACTTCACAGCACCATGTCTTTACCACTACACCTCACACTTATTCATGTCTATATATAATATGTTATTGTTATATATCAATATTTTGTAATCTTATATTGAATATTCGGGCTACTAAATTAACTTAAATGAAAAAACTTATAACTACAAAGTTTTAAATCTTGTTAAGTACTACAACTTTGGTATAGGATGTATTTCCATCAGAGATAGTTTGAAAAATTCAAAAAGCTGAGTCTCAAAATATGTGAATTTCAAACACATATTTGAGACTCTAGATGATTTTAAAATAAAAACATGTCAATATCAAAGATGTAGCTTAGGTCGGTCACTACAACTTTGGTATTAACTATGTGAATATTTGAGATCGTTTAGGAATTTTAAATTTCAAAATCTATAACCTTCGAACATATTTTTGGGACTCTAAATAACTTCAAATTAAAAAGTTTTCAACTACAAAGTTGTATTGAGAACTATAATTTTTGTGTAGACTATGTCAACATATGAGATCGTTTGATAAGTTTAAATTCCAAATTTCAAAATCTGTGCACTTATAACTATATTTTGGGACCCTAAACAGTTTCAATTCAAAAACTTTTCAACTACAAAGTTGTAGATCTCGTCGAAGGATACAATTTTGATATAAAGTTTGTCTTCATCCAAGTTTACATAAAATAATTATGAATTATTTTCTGTTATAGCCATTAACTGAGGCGAACACCTTAAGATGCCCGCCTCGGTTAATGGATTTACCGAGGCGGACACTTAAAACGACCGCCTCGAAAAATAGTTGATTAACCAAGACGGTTTCTTTAACTGAGCGTGACACTTCACACCGAATGCCCGCCTCGGTAAATATTAACTGAGCGGGCATTGGACGCCCGCCTCGGTTAATTCAAGACAGTGTCTTGGAAAATCATTTGTGTAGTAGTGTCGGACGCATCCGATGAGTACCGGACCAGTGTTTGATGCACCAGAAAAGCTTTCGTTCACTTTTGAATCAGGCTTATAAGTGAACGACTTTTGTTCCACTTGATCTCTTTGGGCTATACCTGATCTACATATTGCTAAGTTTGACAATTGTGTACCACACCTAACACATTATATACTCACATAGGTCAAGTTACTAGTTCATATCCCATTTATAGTACTGCCATAGGAAAAACAAAGTCCTAAACTACTCTAAATCCCTCTCCAACATCAAACAACACTTAGAACTAGTCCATCCTTAACCTTGTCGTTTATTCCTTTAAAAGCCGAAAACGAATTCCATCGTAGGGTCATGAAAACCATTGATTTCCCAAACAATCGCTATTATTGTAATCTAACTCAAATTGTTTTTGCAAAACACACGTTAGACATAATAATCTTATATTGTCATTAATCACCGAAATTCACTAGGAGCCTAGATGCTTTCAGGCGGAAGGTTAGAGAGAGAGAGAGAGTAGAAACGCAGACCTCACGACCTCTCGATCCACACCAACTCGTAGGGCACCACGACCTCAGTGTAACTAATCCTGCACAATGCTATTCTTAGGTTTCGTAGCCAGGGGCGGATCTACAAGGGGGCTGGGTGGGCTTCAGCCCCCCTAAAACTATTACATTAATATAAAATTAGAGATAATTAGAGAAAAAATTAGTGGAGAAAAGAAGAAAAAAAAATGAAGAAATAGAGGTAGAAGAAGATATTAGCTCCCCCTTTGATCGTGTTCTGCATCCGCCACTATTCGTAGCGGTGCGGTTGTCACCACGACAACTAGAGAAATGCTATGGTCAATGTGGCACCAGCATACGTGTATCCCTCGGCCATAACCTTCACCTACTCGAGTTGTTAAACCTCTTCAAACTTTACATGCATGGATGTGTCTGTTTTTTCTTAAGGAAAATTCAACCGAAAAGGTAATTTCGTTTTTGATATTACCTTTGCCGAGGGTAGGTGTGCATTTATTGCATTCGTTGATTGCGTGGAAGGGAAACCACATGGCCCATACCCAGGAAAAACCGGTGATAAGTCAGTGCTTGGAAAGTGACAACCGTGACCGATCGACGAAGCCAGTTATAGTTTGTGTCAGGACAGCCGTAATGGCTAGCTCATAAACCGGCTCTTAAATTTTTTGTTATATTTTAATACAAAGAAGAGAAGAGCTAGCTCTTGCTCAAGAGCTAGACTCATACACATATTTCAAGATCATACGTGAATGTAATGTGGACATAATCATACTATAAGCTATTGTTAAAAGTTAGCATTATTGAAGAGATTGACTTAGAGTTAGCAGCCAACTTATACCACCGCGGCTGCCCTTAGGTGCACACTGCACAGGCAATCTCGAGACCCGTCGTCGTCGGTGCAAGAGATGACATATTGCACTTCCTCTCGCCGCCGCGTACATCGGCTATAGTTTATTCACAACTAAAACGAAGAATTTCCATTGGTTTCTCTGGAAAATTCTTTTTTAGTTATATATATATATATATATATATAAGTTTGTAATATCATATCTTGGAGGAGTAATTAGACCGGTTGTTCTTGTTTTTACAAAAAAAAGGTGGCACAATTAAAGAGAGAGAATGCCACTGGAAGAGCGATTATTAAGCCTCCCAAATCTCAATGGATGATTGAGTTCTGTATATGAATTGCTGGTCGATCCACCAATAGTGTTAATTAGCTGGCACATCACATGACAATCGCCAAAAACGTCAAGAAGGCCTAGTTCTGGTTCAATCACACACGTACTATTGCTAGTCTCCCACGTACCTGGACCTCTGACTAGTTCTGGTTATCGCATGCAAGCAAGCTCTACGTACGTAATATCCTCGCTAGCTATTGCGCCATTATGTACGCCAGCTTGGTCCTTCTGCTGCTGCAGCTATAAAAAAAGCAACAATGTTTCGATTAAATAACACAAGTCTGTTGGATAGAGGACATCTAAGGCCTCGTTTAGATTGCAACTTTTTGTAATTCTAACACCGTAGTATTTTCGTTTGTATTTGATAAATATTGTCCAATTATGAACTAATTATGCTCAAAATATTCATCTCATAAATTATAAACAAACTGTGTAATTAGTTAATTTTTTACCTATATTTACTACTCCATGCATGTGACAAAAATTAATGTGATGGAGAGAGAGAGTAAAAAAAGTTGGAAGTGAAAAGGAATCTAAACAAGGCCTAAGCAAGATTATTATAAGAAGCTCTTTCCTTGAGCGATATGCCTCGTCGCATTGATAGTGAAATCTCTAGCTTATAACCTTTTTTAAACAAAAGTGACAAGTCTGTAGGATAGAGGACAGCTAGTTGTGTCGAGTGTACAATAAGCAAGATTATTATAAGAAAGAAGCTCTTTCAGCGATCCTCATAGCTTTGATAGTGAAATAGCTATTAGCTTATATTTTTTTTAAAAAAAATTGTATCCCTTAATGTTGGCTATAGGTGTCTTCTGTGACTGAACAAAATAATATGGACAAAACGTTGATGACTTGCATACTAATATTGTTGTAATATAAACGTTCTTACGTGACACATCAAATAATCATAACTGCTTGAAATATTTTAATAAGTTGTTGAGATTTTGAAGCAGCAATCACGGTATAAGCAACACTTCAAACTAATTAAATAGATCAGTTAACGAACCCCACAAAATGAATAAAGTCAGGTATGTAGTATTTGGTTGGAAGATTTTTTTTGACGATTTATTTAACTGGTTGGAAGATCACCTGAGATAAGATGAGATCTCCAAAAATCTCTAAACTTTAGGCTCTAACTCGAAAACTATCTGCTGGTGGTTTTGAGGCATAAACTACCGAACCAAAAGATAGGGAGGCGTATTTGCTACTCCATGATCTCGTCACATGCATGTTCTATTGTCCTCCAATGACACAATCACCAAGTTCTCTTGTGCGCCTCCCGGTTTGATTAGTCTCTAAACCAATTGCTCGTCACAAATCAAACCGATATCTTTTGACAGCCAGAGACCATTAAGGTAAGGTTTATAATTTAGTCGTCTTTTATTATCTTTCCAAGAGTAGGTGCACATTTGATGCATTATATTCGTTGATTGATTGCGTGCAAGGAAACCGCCATATCCACACCCAAGAAAAAGGGCTGAATTCAGTCAGTGACGCGTCAGCCTTGAAAAGTGACACAACCCTCCTGATCGTCGTCGGCTAGCTATATATATAGTTTATTGACGAAACAAATTATTTCTCTTGACCCTTTTGATTTCTCCGGCAATAAATGCCTTTTAGTTTTTCTAGACTAAACATGCACCGAGGAAACTGCTAGTTTGTCGAGTGCTACAGGCTTTGCCGAGTGGCAAAAATCGGGCACTCGGCAAAGAGTTACACTCGGAAACCACATGCATGCAGGATAAGATAAGGCATGAAGCTAATAAGGTTAGGTGGCACATCACAACAATGTCAAGATGCACACGTTACAGATTAGTTAGTAGATATGTTAGATATCGTGGAAGTATTCAATTTATTCTAGTAGTCAGAGACTATTTCAATCGCCACTATTGCAAGTCTCTCATCATCACGTGGTGCCTGTGAACCACCTCTCTGACTCCTTCTGTTTATCGCATGCAAGCAAATAAGCTCCACGTATATCCTCGCTATTGCGCCACTACGTACGCCACCTTGGTCCTTCTGCTGCAGTACTGCTGCAGCTAGCTATAAAAGCGCCACATCTCTGCCTTTGCCAATGCACACCTCACTCCATCGCTCATCCACTGCATGCAAACGACACACAAGAACAAGATGGCCTCCTCCTCTTCCTCCATGGTCCTCCTTGCAGCGGCACTCCTTGCGCTGGCCTCATGGCAGCAGGCCATCGCCTACGATCCTAGCCCTCTCCAAGACTTCTGTGTTGCTGACAAGACCTCGCCTGGTATCCAATCCATCTTGCTTAATTCATTTCATTCATGACTCATGAGATGCTAAAAATGTTTGTGTATCCTCAAAGTTCAGTTTATTAGTTTCTGACCAGCTTTTATTTGTGGATCGACGTACGTTTCTTGTGTACGTGCATGCAAGCAGTGCGTGTCAATGGGTTTCCTTGCAAGGACCCAATGGCCGTCACCCCGGACGACTTCTTCAACCCAGCCATGATCATCGACAAGCGCAGGGACACCAACAACAGGGTCGGATCCAACGTCACCAACGTCAACGTCGAGAGCTTCCCTGGCCTCAACACCCTGGGCATCTCGCTGGCGCGCATCGACTACGCACCCCTGGGCGTGAACCCACCCCACGTCCACCCCCGCGCCACCGAGCTCCTTACCGTGCTCGAGGGGACGCTCTACCTCGGCTTCGTCACGTCCAACCCCAAAAAGCTCTTCTCCAAGGTGGTCAAGAAGGGCGACGTCTTCGTCTTCCCCAAGGCCATGATCCACTTCCAGATGAACCTGGACCACAAGAAGCCAGCGGCTGCCCTGTCATCGTTCAGCAGCCAAAACCCTGGTGTTATCACGATTGCCAATGCCGTGTTTGGATCCAAGCCACCGATCTCGGATGACGTTTTGGCCAAGGCGTTCCACGTGGAAAAGAATCTTATAGATTGGCTCTGGTCTCAGTTCTGGGATACCAACTACTAGTACAGTGAGCGGCTATATATATATGTTGCGCACCCACACAAACGTTAAGGTGTCACACCCTGAAATTTTCATTTCTTAAATTAGAGTTAAAATGATTTATTTATGAATTTTTGTGCTCATAAAATATAGGAAAATAAAAATTTTCTCTAAATTAAAATTTATCCTAGGGTTTAGAAACTTGTTTGTGCATTCATGTTGGAGCATTTGAGTTTTTGTGATGTGTGGTTTTGGGTTAAAATTCAATTTGAGCTCAAAATGGTTTTAAAATAATTTTAAAATAAATTTCATGGAAAAGGGTTTTGAAAATAAAGACTTCTTGTTTGTTTTCAAAAAGTTTGGAAAAGTTTAAAGTTTCAAAAACTTGTTGTTTCGTCTTGTATTGCGAGTGAGTAAAGTTTTCCAAAAACTCGTTTACTAAGTCGTTTATCTTTCTCCGCCTTGTCCATATCTTCTCCTATAATCAAATTGTTTGTTTCCTAGCTTAACTCTTCTGTTGGAGTCTCCCAAAAATCTTTTTCGCCTGCTCTAAATTATTCCTTGGTGCTCATCATTCATCATCATATCTCCAAAATCTTCTCGAGAAGTTTTCCAGCTTTTTCCGACACTTTTTCCTATTTTTCTGGAAACATAATCTAATTTTTAGATGTCCCAAAATATCTTTTCATGAGCTCCAAATATTTTATTTGGGTTCCTCATGTCTCCAGATGTCTTTGAGAATTTTTCCTGAATTTTCGGAACCATCAGAGTATTTTTTTTTTCTTTCCCTGACTTAAATATCAATTCTAGACTTTTCTAGAATTATTTTAATCCAGAAATTAAATAATTTCGAAAATAATGAAATCTGTCTTTTTCCTCCCTCCCACAAAGCCCATGTGCAATAATTCTATTAAATTCCAAATATCAACGTCTTTATTTACTAATGGGCTTTTATATTTATTTAGGCCCATTAGTAAAGATGAGAGTTACAACATCAATTAGTACCGTATTGCTAGTTGATGTGGGGATCAAGAGTTTTTTCTCTCCATATATATCCGCACCAACCTCCGGAGGCTCCTCTCATAATTTTCTATACCGTTAACTCTTCTTTTTTACAAATCTATCACCGGCGGTTCTGTGACTCATCTTCTTTTTTTCTTTGGCGAAGAGTTTCCACGCCTCTCTTCTGTTCGTGGTCTCCTGGCCGGCTGGCCCCTGCTCGGCCGATCGAAGGCAGCAGGAGCAGCCAGGCGCCGGCGCTCTGTGGCCTCGGGCTTTGCCGGCTGCGTCCCTGCCGGCACCAGTAGCAGCCCGCCGAAGCTTCTCCCTTCCAGCTCAGCGCAAGCAGCACCATCAGCTACCGCGGTTGTTCACATGCAAGCAAAAGATCAAGGTAGATAAAGTTAATTGCAGGTTTGCTACCGAACGAAATTAGTCACCGTTTATTCGTTTTAAACCTATTTTAATCCGTTCAAATTACGTTAGATTCGTTTCGAAAAGATCTTTCAAAACAAATAACTTTATCTACTGTCTTTTATAATTAAAAATTGAGTTAAATCTAATCTAGTAATTAGTAACTTTAATCTTGTTTAGTTCATATCTTTTCCGTTATAGCTTCGATTAGTGTGATTTTCGCCTCTGCGTGATCGTAGTGAACCGTAGATCAGTTTTCAAAACTCTTTATCTTGTTTTCTTATGATTGATGTACTGTTCTAATCATAGGCTTTGTTTTGCTTTGCATGATTGATATTGGATGCTTGTGTGATGTTCTGTGATCGTATGTCCAGTCGGTGAGTTGTACGTTGGTGATCAAGAAGAAGTTCGTGATCAAGAGTTCAAGATCCAGAGTCAACCTTTGGAAGTATATAAGTCAACAGAAGAAGGATCTTGAGTTTAAGGCAAGTATAGCAATCGAGTTTTCTTTTCGCAGTCATGATCATGTTACTTAATTAATGTATGCATCGAATGATAAAAATAACTTATTAGCAACTTAAGAAATTATCTGTACGAGCACCTTCGGGATTTACAGTGCAACTGTTGGGGGTTATATGGCTCTGGCTTTAGCTCAGTATAAGGACCTTTTCTAGCTTGTTAGTGGTTACCCGAAAGGGCGCATAAGGCGCTTGACGAGACGGGTATAGTGCGGCTTCTGTCCACGTGTGTATAGGCTGTGTGTTATTGTGCCACCTGGAAGGAGGGCTCTGCATCCCCTTGCCTTAAGACCTAGCAGCCCTAACTTGTTAGACGAACCTTCGAAAGGCTTCATCGTGAACCCTGCCGACCTTCTTTGGAAGTGGGTTAAGAGGCTGATCACCTCGGGCGAAAGGGCAATTCACGTCTCGCAGTGAAAGTGTACACCTTTGTGCAAAGTTTATTAAACTGATATATCAGCCTTGCTCAAGGACACGAGCGGCCTTGAAGACGTAAAGATTATGACTTTTGTTGGTTAACATGTTCATTATTTACCGTTTTATGCTATTCATTATTTATGTTACATTGATCAAGAAACTTGGGATCTATATCACTTGTTGCTATACTTGTGGAGTTCAACATGGACTCACTCTTGCTTTTCCCCACACCTCAGAGAGTTAAGCTTTGGAGAAGCTTAGGCTTGTGATCAACCAGTCAGTTGTCCCTGTGAAGTTGGTGCCTCCATCTGAAGATCGGAGTGTCTTTCCGCTGTCTGCTATTTAAGGTTATGTTCTTTTGTTTTATATACGTTATATAAGAGCATTGTCTTTCGATATTACCCTTTATTTGTTGCTATATGTGAGATTTGACTTCCTGGGCTCACATATGGTGTATACCTGGTTTTGTTCTTAAAACCGGGTGTGACATAAGGTCACGTACATGTGCGCCTATATATGTGTACGTGTTGAATAAATGGTATGTGGATCGTTTGATTTTCACTATCATCTAATATATACTGGAAAAACAAGTGGATACAAAAATGAAAGCCTTTTCCCGGCCTTGTCTAATAATATATGTAATTAATGATTGGGCATGTACGCATGGTATTTGTAGACTTGGATTTACATGTACACGAAGTTTTCCGTTTCTGCAGTTCTGCCTGACAAACTGAACCAAGAGAAACAATTTGATTCAATTTTAAGTCTCAACAAACTTCATTTATTTTGCACCAGCACAAAATTAAGATAATTATTATCTTGATCACAGATGGAACAAGGGGAGGATCAACATGATTCCAGCACAAACCTGGTCCTCATGCGCAGATTTTGTTTTCCCGTTTCACAGAATAGTGTCCATTGGCGCAAAAAAGATTTGATGAGACGACCCAGTCACTTGGAAAATATTCTCTCTTTTTTCTGTGTCAGGAAAATCAACAAAGTCGTCTTCGGCATGCGTGGTGAGTGGTGACCGTATGTACCCTGAGTCAACTTTTTTTTCTCTCATGTATTGCTGCGGAAATTTATAGCGCTCTACGAAAGAAGGGGGATTCATATGAAGGGCATAGCAATAAGTTGTGGAGAAATTGAGGGTAAACTCAGATAAAAAAACGAGGACTAAAATGATAGAGCACAGATCGAGGGAAAATTCAGATAAACAATAGATAGTATCTATCTATCTATCTATACTATAAAAGAGCGAAGGAATTGTTAAATAGCTATCACCTAAAAAATATATACCCACCTAAGGTATTCTTCCTTGGATGTGTTTCGGTTTTACATCTGACGCTAGATATTAATTTGACAGATGGGACCAGTATAGACGGAACGTACTGACAAGTGTATTTGCCTGTTTCCACGGTCATCGATCTCTTTTCGATCAGTTTTTTCATACACAGAACAAACGTACCCACCTGTGTATACCCGTACGCTTCCCCGGCCACCCACCCTCGTGATACACCTCTTCATTGTGTTGGCCTTTCAGATCCCATCCGGTATGAAGGTCAAGAAAAACAATGGGCGACGCCCCTGCTGGACGGTACGGACCAAACACCGACACCACCCATTGCTGCCTTGCATTGCATGCCGTGCTTTCCAATATTTGCGCCCTCGATCTTTGATCATGGGGCAAAGGCTTTGGTGGATCGGGAGCGGCTGCCGCGAGCAACCACGAAGTCATGCCGGCAACGCCACGATCGATCGCAGGGGTGGACCATGGACCTGGAGAGCCAAGCGACGTCGCGTTGGTTCTGCGTGCTGTAGTCGTTGTTTCATGTTTCGCATGGGCTCACCTCCGTGAAGTGTGTGCATGATGGTCGGACGACGGGATGACGTACCAAGGTGAATCTGACTGATTAAGTCCTTTCCTCTACAATTCCTTCAGCCTTCAGCTAGCCAGGTAGGTAAGTGGCATTTTTGATCCGTTTCTCACTTCCTTGATCCTTGCAATCTGTTTCTAGGTATGGACATATTCCCTCTGTCCCATTAAAAGTGTCGTTTTAGATTTTCAGACTTTGATCATTCATCTTATTCAAAAAAAATTTATACAAATATTATTTATTTTATTATAATTTATTTTATCACTAGAGATACTTTAATAATAATTTATTTATTTTATTATTTGCATAAAATTTTTGAATAAGACGGACAGTCAAACGAGAAGTTTAAAAAATAAAAAACGTCACTTTTAATGGGACGGAGAGAGTATATGATAGGAGTAGGTGAGCAACAATAGATCATCAGGGCTGGATCGTTGGGGTTGATCTCGATCTTCATATGATCTTTATTTTTTTATTTATGAAAAGATCACATCATGTATCTACATGTGTTTGGTTGAAGGCCTAGATAACTTGCCTGACAAAAAAAAAATTGCATGAGAGTTTCCTAAAAAGTTGATAAAATCTGTCTGACCACACAAATTGGGAGTTGATAAGTTTGGTTAGAAGCCTGTGTCTGGAAAAACTAATAAAAGATATTAACAATGTTTTCTTGTCTAATAGAATGGTAATAAGTTGATTTTTAGAAGGCATAATATGCTTAAGTACATAATAATACTATTAATAGTACTTTTCATAAGCGACTATTGTCCATACACATCCCTATATATGTACCCGGATAAAAGAAAAAATATGCACATCCGGAAAAAAATCATTAGAGAATGGTTTGTGTAGTTTAGAAACAATTATTTTTGTTTGTGTTACAAAGCTACGTGCTGCATTAAAAAGTAAAGGTACGTACTCCAGACAACTTTTGTCACGAGCAATAGCATTGCACAGGCCGGGCGAGCTTCAGTCCTCTAGGCGACCGGTTTCTTAAGCTTGGTGCTGTCTGAGCCAGTCTTGTTACCAGAGTCTCAACCAAATGAAGTACTCCCTCCATACTCGTAAAGAAAGTCGTTTTGGACAAGATTTGAGTCAAATATTGAAAATATAAATCATGAATAACTTCTAATTTATTAAGTTTAGAAATGTGACAAGTATATGAATAGATTCGTCTTGAAAAGTATTTTCATAAAAATATACACATGTCGCTTTTTAATAAATATTTTCATAGAAATAAAGAGTCAAAGTTATACTTTAGAGACCATGTGTTGTCCTAAATAACTTTCTTTACGAGTATGGAGTAGTACAGGCACATCAAAGAAAGATCCCAAGCCGGCCAGACAACTCCACTCCAGGGCTTAATACAAACACCCCTTGGCTGTTATACTTGAACTGAACTATTGCATGACAATTCAGTTGCTACTCTTATAATTTGCACATCAAAGACATGAATTATCACATGATGCTCAAACGCCACTTGAACTGAACAATTACATGATAATTTAGTTGCTACTCTTATAATTTGCACATCAATGACCTGAATTATCACATGATGCTCAAACGCCACTAAATTCTTCATCTGGTGTTGGCTTGGAGCTGGTGGTGCAATTTTAGCTCCTTCTAGAAAGGGGAGCAAAAAATAGAAGCAAGGACTAGAGCTTTCTTCTATGTTGCATGTCCATCTTATGCTGCAAAATTGCATTATTTGCTTAAAAGGAAGGAGCTTTCCTATGTCTTTGGCAAAAAATATATGTATATATCTAGCTCGTTGTTTGAATGGGTGGTGTTTCAATTTTTTTTCTTCATTTGTAGTGCATTTTGATGGCAAAATTCCGTCCTTAGGGCTCACAACAAGATGGTGCCCATTGAAACTAGAGAGAATTTAAAAGAAGAGCAGTTATGATGGGTGGGGGGAATTTTGTTGTTCATGCGCATTGTTAAAACTTTTAAAGTAGTAAGTAATCATTTAGTTTTTTTTATTAACCTGGTTGTCTGTTCCAGTTATAATACTAACTTTACAACAGTCTATAGCAATCGACTTCTTTGTCCATCAACAATCAAAGAAAATCACCGGATGACATTGTCAAACAAATGACAGTCCTCTCATGAGAGTGAGTCTAGAGCTAAGGTTATTGACCGAGGAAACATATCATGAACTTTACTACACATATATAAAGATGGACATGATATGAGGGAGGATCCGAAAATGAAGAGTTGTACAAAAATGAAATTATTGTTCCTATATAATGTTTACAAAATTTTTTATAAACACGTGCGTGTCGCACGTGCATAGCTACTAGTCATAGTAATACGAAATAAAATGACCGAATAACATAATAGTATTGCTTCAACTTTTTAAACAACCTGTATACAAATTTCATCTAGGTTTTATTAACACAAAGCACATGCAGTGCAGCTGTAGCATGCACTGTAGCATATGGCAATGATGTTACACATGGCTGGTTTTATTAACAGGCAGTGCAGCTGTAGCATGCACTGTAGCAGCTTGTGCGCTATTAAGTGCATGAAAGTTGTGAACTTCTATGCTGCCAGCACTAACATATATATAAAGGGGGGCAGTTGTTTCTGTGGCTCAAAAAATACTGTTTTAGCTAATTTAGAAGAGAGAAAAATATTATTCCATGGCTGAAAAAATACTGTTTCAGCCATGGAATAATTTCTGAAGGCTGATAAGCTCAAACAAACATGCTATAATTTCCGAAGGCTTTTTGGTGAGCATCTATGTTACTAGCACTAAAATATTAAGGTGGGACGGTGACAATTTCATACGGCATTTTTAGAAACTATAAGAATGAGCATCTCTTCTGTACATACAGACAGAAATATCATGCGCTCATTGTGGAACAATTGTTTGTGTGGGTTCTTTACTTGACCTCCTTCCCTCTCGTTAGAATCACAACTAAAATAATGGAATTCTCCTAATATTTTTAAGTAGTAATAAAATATTACCACTAGTCATAACATATGAGAATCTGATTAGGAGACATTTAGTAGGAAAAAAATTATACTAAAATTTGAATTCTAAAATACTAGGAGAATCTCACTTTATTAGGAGAAAATTAAAATTTTGGTTGTGAAGAGGAGACGTGAAGTAAAGTGGCGCATGACAGCGAGGAACAAGATGAAGTTGTAATAAATTCAGAAATAGATAGCTATTAATTCATCATAATGATAATGTGCTACCTACCGGGTATTTATAAGGCATGCATGGAGTCGGGGGCGAGGCGAGATTACAAATTGCCATAGTCAAGAGGTGCTAATGGCACAGTAAGCGCCGTGTCTGAGGACCAACATCATCTCTCGTCCTCTAGTTCATGGCGTGGATCGAGTCAGACGCACGAGGGTCGCCACTCGTTCGAACGATCTGCGCCGAGGGGATATCCATCCTGCCAAGGCACGTAGTAGAGGTTATCTTTCCTCGGCAGTGCTGGCGCAGCGAGGGGTCTCATCGAAGGTGGCTCCATGCCCTTGATGAACGAAGCCTCGTGGTAGCCACTCTCTTGGACGTGGGAAAACCCTATTGAGGGCTCAACCATTGAGCGAGGCTAAGGATGGGTGGCGCCCCGAAGGCACTCCCCCAACAGTTGTCTTGCTTCCTGATTTTAGCTCAAAATCTCAAACACATGGAAGACAATGGTCTATCCTCAAAAACTGCTGAAAAGTAGGATGTTGTGAGAAAAAAAATATTAATTATCAAGGTCACGATATTATCATTATTTGTCTCCTGAAGAACTATTGAGTCAGGGAAATCATTCACGGATTCACGTACCTGCTGACATGAAAGTGCAAAATGAGAAGGAAAATAATACCTAAAATAGCAATCTAAAAATTACTGATAATAATATGATTTTTCCCTCTAGTGTGCATGTTCAACCTGCATGCACACATATCTGCTACCTGACCTCATAGGGCTTCTTTGGTTAACCTTCAGGTTTCAATGTTTTTTTAGACCGCATCGAACCGCATGTATTTCATTAAGCAGAAGGAGTTTTGGTACAACCCGCGTAGCGTATAGACGGTAACCCTCAGTTACCGAGCAATACGCCAAAAGCAAGAATAGCAAGAAAACTACATCCACTATTACATATCCACCAACGTGCTACTGACACTACCGGATTCAGTGTCTTTGCCGAGTGTCCAGGGCACTCGGCAAAGGCCGAAATACACTCGGCAAAACCTTTGTCGTGTGCCGCACTCGGCATATCCCGCTCTGTATAGAATTAGACGGTAAAGGGCTCTTTGCCGAGTGCTTTTTATCGGGCACTCGGCAAAGCATTTGTCGTGTGTCTTTTGGCACTCGGCAAAGAAAAGAAACCGTTGACGGCGCAAGACGGTGACGGAGGCTTTGCCGAGTGTCAGACGTGACGCACTCGGCAAAGGAGCAGTCTTTGCCGAGTGCCTCACGTCTGACACTCGGCTAAAAATGGCACTTTTGCCGAGTGTTTCGTTACTGCACTCGGCAAAAAATAGCACTTTTGCCGAGTGCCTTGGTAATAGCACTCGGCAAAGGTCGTTCCCAGGTGCGATTCTGTGCATACTTTTGCCGAGTGCTTTGGTTACGGCACTCGGCGAAGGGGAGCTTCGCCGAGTGCAACCTACGGCAAAGAGGTTTTTCTTTTTTTTTTAAATTTGTTTCTTGCTTTCCCAGACATATGGATGCCACATTTCTCAGAACAAATACATTTTCACAAATATATCAGTCACAAACCACGACATATATATAAATAAAAGAAGCACGACATATAAGAGTCCATAAACATGTCCATAACCCACATACATGTCCATAAACCACATACATGTCCATAAACCAGAACATGTCTATAAACCACATCACATATAATAGTCTGACATCACAACCATGAATATAAACCACATACATGTCAATAAACATCACATATAAGATTGTCACGGGGTCCAATCCGGCCACCCTGACCCTGCTGGCAACTGACGAGGTGGTTCATTGGAAGCTCGGTCCGATTGCTTTGTAAAAGTGAGACAAATTAAAGTTAGAGAAGGCAAACTTAATTACACGGTTATGGACATAAGGTAGCTAGAGTGTGCAAGCTTACAGGAGTATTAGTTGCAGGAGGGTTCACCACAGCATCCGGCAAAGGTCGACCCAAGTCGAGTCCTGTACCACGGATCCACTCGAGGATAGCATCCACCCGCTGGCTTTGCACCTGGGCCCTCTGCTCGGCCATCTGACGATATTCCTCGGACTGCCTCCTCTCCTCGCTTAGCTCGGCCTACAACAAATGAACTTGACATGTTAGAATGCACAAGTTGCTGCACAAAGACAGGCAGCTTATCTGGTTATGCACAACTTGACATGTTAGTCTGCTTTTCTTTGTGCTAAGATTTTCTGGTTATGGACATGTTCTGGTTATTTTAACCTTCAGCAAAAAAAAGAAAAAAACATGTTCTGGTTATGGACATAAGATTTTAAACCATGACATCTTATCTTAAGATTTGTTCCGATTCTGATAGGTGCACCTGACATGACTTTTCCACGATTAAATAATATATCATTCTGGTTGTTGCTATTAAGACTGAATGAAGAAATCAAATAATGAAGACTGGAAATGAAACAGAAATAACCCGGAGTTGGTGCACAATGTGAACCGTAGTGTCCGGCCGCTGTCGTATGCCCAGGCCCCCGCTCGTGCTCATGGCTCTGATCTGGGCGAGGTTGGGAGTACTGGACGAGTCGACCGTGCCGTCGCCGATCCAGTACCTCCCATGCTTCTTCCCTCCTCCCGCCCTCATGATGACGGTGCCGTCAAGGTCGTGCTCGGCGGGGTCCCAGTCTGGCCCATGCACCTCCTTCCCCATGGAAGTGTACTCGGTGACGCGAAGGTGGACGGAGGGGTTGCTGTACGCCTCGGGCGGGTCGTCCGGGTTGTACCGGACGTCGGAGGTCGCCTTGGACTTGTGCGACATCGTATAGGCCTGGAAGGAGGTGGGTTTCTGCCCACCATGTGCCGCCGACTGCGAAAGAAACAGCAGGATGATTAGAGACCATGCAAAATATAACGGAATAATAAAGAAATGGATTGAGCTTACCCATCTAGATGAATAGGCATCGAGGGAGAGGTTGCCTTGATGGTGGGAAGGACCTGGCATCATCAAGCGCCGCTCCCGGCAAGCGTTGTGCTTCTCCTCCCATTCGGCCTCGCACCACCTCTCCGCAATCCTCACCCAGCACTGGTGGTGGGCATTGGCCCACCACGGAGGCACCTACAAGACATCAAGTACATGACATATAAGTAGATTAGATTGAACCCGTCTTGTTTTCAGAACATACAATAATAAGTTTGTATATTTACCCTGATGTACTGTTCCATGGTCAGCGTCATAGTCCTTGCATCCTTCTTAGTGACCCTCACTCCCTCGATGGTAGCCTTGTAGGTGATCACGGCCTGGATGCGCGCCTCGTAGTGCATGTCCTTCACCAGCTTGTGACATGCTTTGTACGCTACCTGCCTCGCCCGGCTATCAGCTCCCTGCTCGCACTTGAAGAAATCCTGCATATAAACACAGTATATGAAAAGTTATTATTTGAAGAATGTCAAATAAACGTGTTGTATTGAGCAATGTACGTAGACGAATACTTACCCAGAACTCCTCGACCACCCGCTCTGCCTTGTTGGCGTACTTCCTGCCTTGCAGGTCGACGGTGTCTGGGAAGGCCGAGTAGTGCTCAAACGTCAAGGCCGGCTCCAAGGATCCGGCTAAGTTGACGAAGCCGGGGAAGTGCAGCCGGCACAAGAGACCAAGGACGCCATTAGGAAGGCGTCCGTGACTGGGGGGACCAACAACCTTGAAACTCCTGTCAAATGGATGAATAAAAGTTATTAGTAAGGTTATGTCAAAAATCTTGTTTACTAAACATGAGGTCAAACTTGTGATTAAGTGGTTTTTAAATTATATAAAAACCAAACGAGGTCCGAAAATCGTGAAACTTGTCGAGCCACCATGTTATCATATGTGGAGCCTATGATAAAATATTGAGAACATTTCAACCAAGTTTGTGTCGATGGTGTCCAAATTCTCAAGGAGGCTTCACATGAAATCATAAACTTCCACGCAAATTCTCTAGATTATAAGGAGTATCGACACCAACTTGGTCGAAATGTTCTTAATTTTTTATCATAGGCTCCACATACGATAACATGACACCTCGACAAGTTTCATAATTTTTGGACCTCGTTTGGTTTTTATATAATTTAAAAACCACGTAGTCACAAGTTTGACCTCATGTTTAGTAAACAAGATTTTTGAAAAATCTCCTCATATCGCATGTGAGGACTCAATATAGGTTGAATAACATGAATATCAAGTTTATAGTAACCTTTTTTTACATATTTAGATGACCTGCAGTTCAAATTCGACATGGGTCAAAAAAATGCCACAAAATAAAATAACTAGTGAAATATGCCAAATAAATTCAAAAAATTTCCAAATTTGAACACGATGTACCAAATAGTCTATGTGAGGATAGAAAAAAGATTGGAGGTAAGGTGCAAATTTTTTGGTAAATCTTTGCCGAGTGCTCGACTGAAACACTCGGCAAAACGGAACCTTTGCCGAGTGTTGCCCTAATACACTCGGCAAAGGGTGAAGCTTTGCCGAGTGCCTAACGGTGGGAACTCGGCAAAGAAGGGGTGCCGTGACTGCCTTACGGGCAGGTTCGTTGCCGTGTGCCTGGTCAGCGACACTCGGCAAAGACACAAGGTTGCCGAGTGTTTTGTCAACAGCACTCGGCAAAGAGGCGATTCACCGTGTATCGTTACTATGCCGAGTGCCTTAGGGTTGGCACTCGGCAAATCTCCTCTTTGCCGAGTGCCCGATATAAAACACTCGGTAAAATTTTTTACACTCGGCATAGGTGGGGATTCCGGTAGTGTGAGCTGGAGAGTCAAAACAGATGAGCATGCCTTATTGTGGAAGACGTGGAGAGCTTGTGCCGCCCACCGTGGCTATATAGCTCGTCTTCTGCCATAGCCAGCCGGCAGGATCCTAACGCTTGCTACACAGCTGGTTGACGCGAAGTGATGCTTGACGGAGTCGACGATGGTGTTGTTCTGTGCAGCGAGGGAGATCAGATGATGAGGTAGGCAGGGAATCTTCGCTGCCGACCAGTCAGCGTGCCGACCACCCCTGCGCGCGGCTTCCCAGGTACGACACATGTGGCTCAAGAAGCCCACGTATGTTAGTTTTTCTTTTTATTTTCTATTTTGTTTTTTTCTACTATTTATTTTTTATTTTTTATTTTCTGTTGTGTTTTATTATTTTTAATCTTTATTGTTTTTTATCTTTCTTTCTTTTCACGTTTTATTCTTTTATTCCTTTTCTTTTATTTTTTCTAATTCTTTTTCTATTTCTTTTTGTGGTTTTTTATTTTCTATTTTTCTATTTTTGTATTTTATTCTTTTTTATTTTCTTCTATTTATAATTTATGTTTCAGTTTTTATTTATAGATATATGTGATGTTTATGTAGTACACAGATAATGTTCTATGATGTATTTTTTATGTCTGTGAGTAGAAATATAATGTTCTACAATGTATTTCGTGATGTTCGGTAAGTATAAATTAATATTCTAGGATATATTTTTGTGATGTTTGGTAGCATTTTTTCTTTTTGTTTGACTCTATTTAATTACTTTACTAATTTTATTATGTTATTTCACACTTTATAATATTTGTGTGATGTTTACATAGTATACCTATAATGTTCTATGTGTCTATTTTATGATGTTCGCGTAGTGTTAATGTAATGTTCTACAATGTCTTTGTGATATCTGGTAGTATATATGTGATGTTCTAATATATATATGTGATTTTTATCAATTTTTTTCTTTCCTTAAGTTATTCATTGTTTTCTATATTTTAAATTTACTTATGGTTTTATTTGCGTTTGTCCTTTTTATTTGACTATAATTAATTATTTGACTATTTTTGTACTTTTTATTACACCTCATGATATATATATATATATATTCATGTAGTACAAATATGATGGTTGTATTTTTTAATTAGGCTTAAATGGTCTAATCTATTTAATTAAAAACAATTTCACAATCACATATATATATATATATATATGGTGTAGTGGTGGAGAATAGTATCTTTGGAACAGTATATATAGGTCTTGTGTTCAAGTTCAATTCAAATCAAAACAAATTCTTTGGTGGACAAGTTTTACTTTTATTTTATTTTTTATATGCATTTACGTGGGAAGAACAGGAGATCTCGTTTACGTCATTAAGTGTTCACCTCATTTACCTGGGTCCTTCAAGTGCGAGGTGGAAATCGTGGGCCGCGGTGCTCTTCTGAGCAGGTGTCCACGAAAAACCAGCCCAATTCTGTGTGTGCGCCACGTGAAGAAAAAAAAAAGAAGATGGTCGGCGGACGGCATCGTACCGCCCGGGTCGGTAGCTAGACGCACCCGAGGTAGTAGGCCGTAGAGGCGTGGAAGGTCGAAGACGAAATTAAAGGTGGCGTGGAGACAAAATAGATTAGTAGAAGCCGGACGTGTAATTAGGACTGCTTCGAATGAAGATCAGCTGTGGGCTGTGGCCCTGTCATCACCCAGCAGCCAAAACAAACCCAGGTGATGTTACTACGGTTGCAAGTGCAGTGTTTGGATCAAGGCCGGTGATCTCGGATGACGTTTATTTGGCCACGGCGTTCATGGTGGAAAAGAAGCTCATAGACACGGGCGGCATCCAGTGTCAGTTCTAGGACACCACCAACTACTAGTGGCTATGTTGCACCAACACAAACACTGCGTGCTTGGATCAGCGAATGATCCTGTGCAGCATCAGTTGTTCGGGCATGGCACCACGCCTTGTAGTCTAAGCATCGGGTCACTAGTGCAGATAGGGGCTTTAGCCTCGCTTGGGAACGGACTACGGGCTTTAGCCCCGGTTTCCCAACCGGGGCTAGCAATCCGGGACTAAAGGTGGGAACTTTTAGTCTCGGGTGCTCCCAATCGTCTTGTAGTCCAAGGACTGGGGGGCCCTAGTTTCGGCGTTCATGGTGGAAAAGAAGCTCGTAGAGACGGGCGCCATCCAGTCTCAGTTCTAGGACACCACCAACTACTAGTGGGTATGTTGCACCAACACAAACACTACGTGCTTGGATCAGCGAATGATCCTGTGCAGCATCGGTTGTTCAGGCATGGCACCACGCCTTGTAGTCTAAGGATCGGGTCACTAGTGCAGATAGGGCTTTAGCCTCGCTTGGGAACGGACTACGGGCTTTAGCCCCGGTTTCCCAACCGAGGCTAGCAATCCGGGACTAAAGGTGGGAACTTTTAGTCTCAGGTGCTCCCAATCGCCTTGTAGTCCAAGGACTGGGGGGCCCTAGTTTCGGCATTCATGGTGGAAAAGAAGCTCGTAGAGACGGGCGCCATCCAGTCTCAGTTCTAGGACACCACCAACTACTAGTGGGTATGTTGCACCAACACAAACACTACGTGCTTGGATCAGCGAATGATCCTGTGCAGCATCGGTTGTTCAGGCATGGCACCACGCCTTGTAGTCTAAGGATCGGGTCACTAGTGCAGATAGGGGCTTTAGCCTCGCTTGGGAACCGACTATGGGCTTTAGCCCCGATTTCCCAACCGGGGCTAGCAATCCGGGACTAAAGGTAGGAACTTTTAGTCCAGGGTGCTCCCAACCGGGGCTAAAGGCTCCCACGAGAAAAAATAAATATGTGTCTATGAGATTCGAACTCAGCAACTCTCGCCTCGCGCACACTTATCAACTCGGCTACACAACTCACGTGATATTTGAATTCACTCGTGAAGGACCTTTAGTTCTGGTTTGTAACACCAACCAAGACCGGTTGGTAACACCAACCGGGGCTAAAAGGTCACCCTTTAATCCCGGTTGATATTACCAACCGGGACTAAAGGTTAGGAACTTAAGTCCGGGTTACCAACCGGGACAGACGTAATTTTTTACCGAGACTAAAGCTCAGTAGCAGTGGGTGGTGATTTATTTGCTTATTATGTTTGGTTTGGGGATCGAGGCCGCTGCAGAATGAGATCGTCTGATGGTTCTGAGGGGACTAGTGCTGGCTTTCTCTACATGCGGAGCAGGTGACCTGATGACAGCAGACAGTAAGCAAACAAGAGTAGTTCACTGAAAATGGTACGTGGAGGAGTAATACTTATCAAGTATTTGCCAGTTTTCAACACTAGAAAGGCAAAATTGCATTCAAAATCACTCAGAAATTAGAATAGGGAGATAAGTTGAATGGTTTTTGAAAGTTCAATATATAGTTCTTGCTGAGATGCTCCCAAAACCAAATTAGGCTCTCAACTGCTTGCTGCATCTTGCAAACCAAAATTATATATACTGTCTCTCTTGGGCCTCAAGGTGCAAACACAGCAGACTTAATTGTCTCTACTCTAGAGAACAGGACCAACCATGGATCTCGCGAAACAGAAACAACCATGGAAATAGATGAGCGAGCACTAACTGAGGGGGACTTTACTTTCTGTTTCTTTTTCCCTCAAGTCGGATTGTAATTTTAAGCATACTAAAGGTCGGTGCGGCCTTTGGCCGGATGTTGTTCTTTTTTGGTCTCATTCTACCATGTGGTAGATGAAGCCGGGTATAAATTATCTTTTATCTAAAAAACTGAAGGGGCTGCGGCGGGGGATCCTTTGTCCCCGTCAGGGTTGGGTTTACAATTTGATTTAATTTAAATTTATTTGAATTTGATCTGATATTTTCGAAATTTCTGAAATATCGCATTTATCGGTGGGTGCCGAAATTTTTTCTTTACCGGTAGAAAAAACCTTGGTCCCCGTATCTCTTCTTGATTGTGGCAGATACTCCACAGGCAATGATGATCAGGGCTTATGCACCGTATATCAGACATCCTATGGATCAAATGGCTGGTGGCCGTGTGCAATGTTCCAGTACGCCCGCGACATGCTACACTAGTGCTAAAGGGAGACCTGGGAGGAGTTGAGAAGCTCAAGACAATAATAGATCTTTTCGCTGCAGCAACCGGCCATACAGTCATCAACTACAATAAGAGTTTGGCAGTCCCAATTCATATGGATGAGTCTTGATCACTCAATGCATTGCTTCTTTGGGTTGTAACTTTTAAGAGAGAATCATTCCCACAAAATTATTTGGGTTTGCCTGTGTCAGTCAACAAGCTTCCAAATTCAGTCTTCCAAACTTATGTTGACATACACTAGTACAGAACGATACTATACAGGTGGTTGGTAAACCATTTACACTGGCGTTTTTCAAAATCGTCTGCGCTGGAGGCTAGTAGAAATAGGACCACAGCACATGCGGTTGCTTATGAGCCGCCTGTGGAAATCGATTTTCATTCACAGGCGGCTCACTTAGGGAACCGCATGTGGAAATGGTTGAAGAAAAAACAGTAAAAACCCCAAAAATAGAGAAATATTTTTTTAAAATGGGGGAGGGCCCAGCGGGCAGCGCCCGCCTGTCCCAGTCGCGTCATTTTTTGCACAAAATTCATCTCTCTCTCGCGCGCGGAGCCTCCTCTACCACTGCAGTACACACTCACATGTGTTTATAGTCTGTTTCGGTTCCCCACATATTATACTAATCCGAATGTAATTTGCTTATTTGAGGCCCTAAACGAATTCAAATCAAAAAGTTGTCAACTAGAAAGTTTCATAACTTTTTGAGACCTACAACTTTTGTTTTAGTAGTTTTTCCATCGAATGTCGTTTATAAAAAATTGAATTTCAAATTTGAGAATTTGAAACGTACATTGATAAGATGACTTGAAATCAAAAAGTTGTCAACTATAAAGTTTCATAACTTTTTGAGATCTACAACTTTCATATTGGTCGTTTCTGCATCTAAAGTAATTTTTAAAATTCAAATTTTAAAATTCTAGTGTATTTTTAGAGACGGTTTGGTAAGAAAACCGCCACTAGAAATGGATTTCCACAGGCGGTAGCTTTCGGAAAACTGCCACTAGAAATGGTACATTTTCACTGGCGGTTAGCTCATGACAACCGCCTATGTAAAACCATTTCCACAAGCGATTGACATAAGCCAACCGCTAGTGGAAATGCACCATTTTCAGTGGCGGTTTTCTTAACAAACCGCCTGGAGAAATCTATTTCCATAGATGATTACTAAGTCGTGGCCCACCCATTTATTTACATAGTCGGCCCTAAAGTGAAACTACATGTTAAAAAAAGTAGAACCACCGGCTTAGAACTCTTTTCTACCAGTGAGAATTCAGAGATCGCTTTCATCTTGGCAAGCCAGTCTACTGAATACAATTGGCTGGGTTTTTTTTGTTCCAGGAAGCTTTACAAAGATCTTTGTAATTGTTGATGTAAATTCCGAACCCTCAAATCCTCCAACATATGTAAGCCGCCAAAGCCAAATTGCAATGAATGCAAATAGAATCAGAGGGCTTGTTTGTATCCTTAGAATTAAATTCATTTTAAGAATCATAATTTAGACACATATCAATTAACCTAATATGGTTGTATATAGATTATATTTGTATATTATTATTGTCTATACGAGAGATACTCATGTTTTACATTTCTATCGTAGGAGAGCGAGTTAAAGAGAGTTTTATAAGTTACAAAGTAATACTACCGGATTTCACCTCTTTGTCGAGTGCCAAAACCCTAAATGCACTTGGCAAAGGTCTTACTGAGTGTCACCCTAGGCAAAGAGTACACGACTAAAAATCTGTCGGTAAAATAAATCGAAAAACCCTGGAAAAATAGCAATTTTTTATCTAGAGAGGGCCCACCGGCCAATGCCTGTCCATCTCTGTCGAAGTCTAAGTCGTAAGTCACGTCATGGGTTTGAATCCACGACGTCAGTCTCACGTGTAACCTTCTCTACCACTCCACACCTTTTGTCACTTATGTCTAAATTTAGTTTTGGTTCCTCACATATTATACTAAAACCAAGTGCACATTGCTTGTTTAAGGTCCTAAATGAATTCAAATCAAAAAATTATCAACTATAAAGTTTTGTAAATTTTCAAGATCTGCAGCTTTTGTTTTGGTATTTTCACCATCTGAGGTCATTTTTAAAATTTGAATTTCAAATGTAGTTTTCGTTGACAAGATGATTTCAAATGTAGTTTTCGTTGACAAAATAATTTCAAATTAAAAAAAAAGTTGTTTACTACAAAGTTTCGTAACTTTTCGTGATCTACAATTTTTATTTTGGTTGTTCCCCATTCAAGGTACTTCAAAAAAATCCAATTTTATTTTTTTGCAAATCCAAACTTAGTTTTTATTGACAAGATTTTAAATTAAAAAGTTGTCAAGTACAAAGTTTCATAGCTTATTGAGATCTACAGCTCTCATTTTAGTTGTTTTTGCATCCGAGGTTGTTTGAAAAATTCAAATTGCAAATTTAACAAATTAAAATGTACTTTTCATTTGCAAAATTAATTCAAATTTAAAAGTTTTTAACTACAAACTTGTATAACTTCTCAAGATCTACAACTTTTATTTTGATCATTTGTTTATTCAATATAGAGGTAGTAACATTGTTGATAAATCTTATATATTTCTCTTATAGTTTTATGAAACTATAAGAAAGATGTAAATCTTGTGAACAACGTTATTATCACTTTGTCAAATGAAGAAATGTCTAAAATAAAAGTTGAAGATCTTGAGAAGTTATACAGCTTTATAGTCGAACACTTTTTAATTTGAATTAATATACTATATTAAAATGTGTTTTGATGTTGTCATTTTTTTTGTTTACCAAATACTAAATTTCAGGCACTCAGCAAAACAGCTCTTTGCCGAGTGTCAAACTGCGGCACTCGACAAAGAGGGTATTTGTCGAGTGTCAAATTCTGGTTGCCGAGTGTCAAATTTTAGCACTTAGCAAAATAGGAGATTTGTCGAGTGTCAAATTTTGGCAAAGAGAGTATTTGCCGAGTGTCAAATTCTAGCTGTCGAGTGTCAAATTTTAGCACCCAGCAAAATAGGAGATTTGCCGAGTGTCAAATTTCAAGCACTCGACAAAGACCCTCTTTGCCAAGTGTGAAACATTTGCTGAGTGTTTTTATTTTGGCACTCGGGAAAGACCCTCTTTGCTGAGTGTCCGAAACTTGACACTCACTTGGCAAACTGTCAAAACTTGGCTGCTGCATATATAGTTTTGTGTGGCTGTGAAGGAACATGAGACGGATCAAGTATACGATAATAAAACGCATGCGCGTGCGTATATAGAAATGGCCAGTGGTTGGAGGAAATAAAACTCGGCTAGCTTTCAAGAGTGGCAAGAGATACTCAAACTTCTACGTAATCGGATCAGCAAACGGAATGGCATATAGACTAGAAATCTAGAACGAGTGGCTGCATGTTATGCATGAATCCAGTCAAAGCATCTATGTCACAACCAATTTTAAGAACAAAATTGAATGTATAAACTTATGTGCGCCCAGGAAACAGTCGCACACATAAGGGACAAATTACAACAAAGGCATCATCACTGTGCTCAATACATAGCGTATTTATTACAACTCATCAAAAGAAACTAAACATAAACAAGCGGAAGATAAAAGACTCTCGTCGAAGCTCCACTCCACAGGGACGTCGACTGGTGATCCGCATGACTAGTAATCCTCTGGAAACTTGTCTTGCTCATATTCAAATCCATCTGTTACCCATCCGGGATTTTTATCCAAAAAGAAGAAAGTATAACAAGCGTAAGTACATCTCGTACTCAGCAAGCAACTTGGGGTTATGCAGCTCAAAAGGCTTGACACTGGTTTACTGCGATTAGCACTTTTAGTTGGTCAAGATTTTAGCATTAATTAATCATCAAGTTGTGCTTGCAAACCCAATTAAACCACATGAATAATAATATGAGCAACACCATCAGAATCACAAATATGATAGTAACGTGAACAAAAGTAAATTTTGTTTAAGTATTTAGCCTGTGAGTTTTCCGGGCCGCTCGTGACCGTGAGCACGGCTGATATACCAGTTTTAATACTCTGCAGAGTTTGTACAACTTTACCCGTGAGCCGTGATCCCCATGCGCCAGGGGTTGCAAATCTCATATCACCTATACCAAGGAAGTGCGGCAGGGTACACTATGAAGTCTTTCGAGGTTCCCCTAACAAGATAGTGGCCACTAGGTTTCCAATCGGCAAGCAGTCATAGGAACCCCCTTCCGATGGCACATTCCATCCCGGCTATACACATGGGACCAGAGGCTGTCCTATATCCGTCTCGGCAAGCCCCTTTTGTGCCCTTTTGGGTAACCACCATCAAGCGAGGAGAGGTCCTCGAACCAACTAAAACCAAAGTCATGTAGCCCTCACGGTTGTACTGTATGTCCCAGATTTTGCCGACAGAAGATCATTTAGGGAGGGCCAAGAGCACGAAGGCTCCCACGCCCGAGGTTCACATTACCAAGAACAAGATAAGAACAGACGTTGCGCATATCATTAATCATTTTTTTTAGATCTTAGTTATAGGTTTACAGCACTAGCAGATCTACCCATATGCACATATCCCACGGTAACGAGGTACAGGTTGAACATCTAGGTAATTCCTATGGTTGTCATTTTGACACATGCAAATGATTGGTAGATTAAAGTGCATAGGTAACAAGGATGATCCCATGTATACTTGCCTTGATCCGCGTATTCCTGGTTCTGGTTCTCCTGCTGGTCGTAGTAGATCTGATCTTGGTCACCCACGTACTGCTCACCGTCTGAACTCGAATACAACGCAACATACAAGCATCCACGCACACACATGCATTGCAAACAGATCTAACATTAGAACAGTACACCAACAGATTTAAATAAATAAATAAAAGTTATAAAACAGATCTATACGTCACTACGATCACATAGACGTTTGGATCACCGAAAACGGATTTAAAACGCGGAGGTTACGGCCTAAACAAGATTATAAAAGGCCTAAAACGAGACTGACTTAAACGTGAAACTAAACTTTTGCAAATCTAATCTACAGTGGTACTACTGCGTAGAGCATGAAATTACAAAACTAACGCAATTTGAATGGATCAAAACGGAGTTAAAATGAGCAAGTTATGGAGAAAATGGTGCAGTGACATTTCTGTAAATAGATCAAAAATTTTCGAAATAAAATAAATCGGAAATTCGGATTTAACCGCGCCGGCAGGGACCGCGGGTTGATTAGATGGGAACCGAGGGGCTCTTTTGCATACCTACCAGCGAAAGGGTATCGGCCGATTTCGGTCGTCCGATCGGGACTAGACGATCTAGATTAGATCTGGGGGGGTTCGGGCGGCGCCGCCGTCTTGTACAGTGACGGCGCGGCGGCTCCATGGCCACGGCAGCGGAAACCCCGCCGGAGTTGGCCTATCAGGCGCTCCAGGCTATGGTTCGACACGGAAGAGAGTCTAGAAGATAGAGGGGGAGACGGGGATCTCACCAAGCCCGAAATGCGACTCAGGCAGCGACCGGAGATGAGACACGGACGAGTTTGGCGGCCGGAGGTGTCCTGCAAGGACGGCGATCAATTAACTAGCCGACAGAGCACGACAAAGGAAATGGAGAGGTTCTCGAGATTTCTTACGGCACGGTGGTGCTTCGGAGAGGGTTCAAATCGACGGCCAAGCGCCGAGATGCGAAGACGAGCTCGGCGGTGGCGGCGGCTAGGGTTCGACGGCGCAGAGCTTGGCACGGAGGCGTTGGCGGCTAGTAGATGGGAAAGGAAATGCGGCGACGTTGGAGAGACTCTATATAGGGCTCGGGCGCTCGGATAAGGCCTCCCCCGAGGACTTCGGATGACGCGGAGAGATGAGCGCGGCGGCGGCTTGCAGCGGAGTCTCCGGGCGGAGGTTGGGGGTGACTCCGACAGGTGGGCCCCACCTGTCAGCTACTGCGCGACGCGGGACCCATCTGTCAGCGAGACGGCGCGCGCGGCGGGGCGCGGCGGCGCTGCGCGCGCGGTTGGGCCGGTGCGCTGGCTTGGGCCGCGCGGAAGGAGAGCGCGGAGGCGGCAGCGCTGCGGCTGGCGAGCTGGGCCGAGGTGCGCGCGCGAGACGGCCCAAGGTGGAGGAGGGAGCGGCCTGCAGAGAAGAAAGGTAGCAGGCCGAGATGGAGAAAGGAAATGGCCTTCGGGCCGGAATTGGGAGAAACGAGGGAAGGAAATATGTTTTGCCCTTTTCTTTTATTTGCAAAGCAGATTTCAAATCATTTTCTAAAATTGAGTTTGAATTCCAGTTTTCAAATTTGAACTTCACTCAAACAAAAGAATGCAGCAGCATGTATGCATCAACTTGTTGCTAAACTAGAATAAATTTTATTTCCCAAACATTTATTTATTTTGCCTATGTTATAATGCCACAATAAATTTAAATAAATCACATTAATCTATTTTGAACTAAAGAAAATTTAGGGTGTTACAACCTACCCCCCTTAACATGAATCTCGTCCTCGAGATTCGGCTGATGCTTACTCGAACAACTTCGGGTAAGCCTTTCTGAGTTCATCCTCTCTTTCACAAGTAGCCTCTTCTGCGGTATACCGATTCCACTGTACTTTGCACATCTTAATAGCACGGCTCCTGGTAATCCTTTCAGCTGTCTCCAAAATTTTCACTGGGTACTCCTTATATGTCAGATCTTCCTTCACAGTCAGCTCCTCTAGCGGTATTTGTTCCTCTGGAACCCGTAAACACTTTTTCAACTGAGATACATGGAACACATCGTGTATTCCTGACAAACTTGCTGGTAACTCCAACTGGTATGCCACTTCCCCACGCCTTTCTAAAATCTGGAATGGTCCTACATATCTGGGTGCTAACTTGCCCTTCATGTTAAACCTCTTTATACTGCGCATAGGAGTTACTTTTAGGTACACAAAGTCTCCTACTGTCGGTGGTACAAAAAAGGGGTACCCCCAATCAACGCAAACACCCGGACGCTCCGTCTCCGTCTCACCCGAGCCCTCCCAGCCAGGCCTCGGGCGAACGCTCCATCTCCGTCTCGCCCGAGCCCTCCCAGCCAGGCCTCGGGCGAACGCTCCGTCTCCGTCTCGCCCGAGCCCTCCCAGCAAGGCCTCGGGCGAATGCTCCGTCTCCGTCTCGCCCGAGCCCTCCCAGCAAGGCCTCGGGCGAACGCTCCGTCCCCGTCTCGCCCGAGCCCTCCCAGCGAGGCCTCGGGCGAGCGCGATCGCTCTCCGTCTCGCTCGAGCCCTCCAGACCTCGGGCAAGCGCGCACCCACATCTCGAGCCTTAACACACGGACCTCGAGCTGCACAAACAGCCGTACCAGCCCATACCACACATTTAATGCCTTCACCTACTCCGGTCATGTCCACTAGTGCACGGCGTGCACCACAGTAACTCGGTGTAAAGGTCAAGTCCTGTTTTCACCACAAGCATGGGCAAAAGGGCACCAGTGCAGCACTGTTCGGCCATGCCAGGCACTGTAACCCCTCGAGGCCGGCTACGCGCCCCTCGAGCCAGGCACTGTAACCCCTCGAGGCTGGCTACGCGCCCCTCAAGCCCTCCACTGTAACTCCTCGAGGCTGGCTCCGCGCCCCTCGAGCCCCCGTGGCACCACCTCGAAGCCGGCTCCGCGCCCTTCGAGCCCTAACTACTTTCGTGCTATTGGAGGACAGGTACCCCAAGACCCGGAGGGACCCCGCCGCGTACTGTACAATCCGGGATGGAAGCCACGACCCAAGGACGCCTCAACAGCGACAATCACATCGACTCCAGTGGCCCCGACAAGACAGAGTTCCTACCCTTCTCCGTATGGGGCACCATACGCCCCGACACCTGTAATACTTTCATGTAACCCTGGCCTCCCCTTGCTCTATAAAAGGGGACGCTAGGGCCCTCATTCGGGACGGACACAACACACGAGTCCACGCACAGACACGAGTCCGGACTCCGGTCCACGCTCACTGAGCTTGTATTCTCCCCTGTACAAGCACTTAGGTGCAAATAATACAAGAACATCTCCCCCCGCTGGACGTAGGGCCTTCTTTGCCCGAACCAGGATAAACCCTTGTGTCCCCTTGCATCACCATCCAGGAAGAGAAGCACGCGATCATATTACTTGTTGGTGCGACACCCCCGGGTACGAAACACCGACAGTTGGCGCTCCAGGTAGGGGACTTCGCGTGTCCGAGCCGATTTCTCGTTGACTCCTGGATGGCTTCGTCCCCTCTTCCGTTCTCGGCTGGTGCCGTCGTCTGGTTCGGGAGCCTCGAGTTCCTGGCCATAGGCAACAACAACGAGCTGACTCTGCTCTCCACGGAGGGCCTGGGCGGAGTGCGTGTCACGCCACCCCGCGCGGGGGCGTGACGCGTCGCCCGCACCACACACGTCGCCACGTCGCGAGCGGCGTCATCGTCACCGTCGTCGTCGGGCGCAGGCGGTGCCCGCGGCAAACACCTACGCCCCCATAGCCGGTGCCGGGCCCCAAGGGGAAACCCGCCCGCGCGCGGCCGGAGACCTCCAGGGCGCGCTCACGCCCGTCTAGCGACTTCGCATTCGTCGTGCGTATGGACCAGGAGCCAGGCCAGGAGGCCTCCAAGCCGTACGCCGTCGACACCGCTCAGCCTCCTCCCGCACGGGTCGCGTCGCGCTCGACGCCAGCGGTTCCCGTCGGCCTCGACAACTCTGCGGCCGTACACGCCCACCGCCTCGACGAGCGCCCATCACGACCGTACGGTGGCGGACCGGGAGGCAGCTTCGGGCGCGCTGCTGCAGGCCATGGCCAGCCTGGAAATCATCCGCCCCGCGTGCGTCGACCGCGACTTCTTACGACCCTTCGAGCCACCTCGGCGAGCCACCGTCGGAGAGTGGTACCGCGAGCTGCGGTCCCAGCATCGGCCAAGGCGGTGTGCCGTCAACGGCTCCGACTCCGACGAATACGACTACCATCACCCCGACCTCTGGGATCCCACCAGGGAGTGCTTCCAACTCGAGGGAGTCGTATGCGACACCGAGGGCGAAGGCGACGACGACAGGCCGGCCCTCGACCTAGAGGGACCTAGCGACGTGGCCGCGGCAGGCGGATCACGCTTTCTGGGAAGGGACGAACCTCGAGCACCGGCTGTACCGCCTAAGCACGACGATGGTCGGGCGGCACAACTCGCCCAAGTGCAAGAGGCAATCACCAAAGCCGAGGAGGAACGGACACACCTGCTGCAGCTCCGGCAAACCCTGATGCAGGAACCACCCCAGCCCGAGGAGCCGGAGCTCGAGGCCGGGCTCGAGAGGTCCACCGGCGGATCCTCGAGGACGGGGCGCCAGCACGCCTTGAAGCGTGCTTCCGCGAGCCGGCCAGAACGTGGTGGCGGCGGCTATGATGCTCCGTGACCTGCCCGCCGTCTCCAACCCCGATGCCAGGCGCATGCTCGGAGAATGAAAAACCTTCTCGAGACAGCCGCGGTGCAGCAGGCCGAGAGCTCGGCGTCACGCCGACGCGGAGCAGCCTCGGGGAACCGGCGGACACGCCCCACGACGCTCGCGAAGCATCCGTCCACCAGCCGGACGCCTCTCGAGCTAGGCCAGTCCGCGAACGGATCGTCGACAACCGGCCGCCTCGAGACCCCAACGACGCCCGCAATGACATCAACCGACGGCGCAAGGACAAGGGGGCCCAAGAGCGCGGCTATAGCGCCCATCGAGGGGGCGCTACGACAGCGACGAGGACCGGCAGGTCCTCGAGCCCCCGGGCCCCCGAGTCTTCAGCCGGGCCATCCGCAGCTCGACCCTCCCCGACCGCTCCGACCGCCGACCAACATCGTGAAGTATGACGGGGAGGTCGAGCCCAAGCTCTGGCTCTCGGACTTCCGCCTTGGCTGCCAATTGGGCGGAGCGAAGAACGACGACCGCGTGATCATCCGTCAGCTCCCACTTACCTCTCGGACACCGCCCGTCGGTGGCTCGAGGGGCTCCCGCCGGATCGGATCCATGACTGGGCCGACCTAGTCAGGGTCTTCGACGGGAACTTTAAAGGGACCTGCGTGCGTCCAGGCAACCCCTGGGACCTACGGCGTTGCAGGCAGGCGGCGGACGAGCCCCTCCGCGACTTCGCTCGACGGTTCTCGAAGCAGCGTCTCGAGCTCCCCCACGTGCCTGACGAGGACGTCATCTCAGCATTCCTCGCGGGCACAACATGCCAAGAGCTTGTTCATGAGCTAGGACGCTACCGTCCCGGGACGGTCGAGGACCTGATGGATCGCGTCACCAGCTTTGCTTCAAGCGACGAAGCAGTGGGGGCCTTCTTTGGCCATACCACGGACAAAGGCAAGGCGGTGATCGCTCCGGAGGGCTCCAACAAGGGCAACGACGCCAAACGACAACAATGACGGCAACAAAAGGAAGAAAACAAACGCAAGGGCCAGAAGGCGAAGCGTGGCACCGATGACGACGACGACAAAGAGGTGCTCGCGGGCGCCCTCGAGCCTAAGAAGCCTCGAGGCCCCCCCGATGGGGCCGTCTTCGACCAGATGCTCGAGGATCCCTGCACCTACCACAGGGGCCCCATAAACCACAAGTTGAAAGACTGCCGACTGTTGAAAGGCTACTACTCCAAGCTCGGCGATAAGAGGGAAGACGCGCCTAAGGGAAAGGATACCGATCGACGCGGCGGCAGAACGCAGATGGCGACTTCCCCCCGGTGCGCGACTGCTACATGATCTACGGGGGGCCGACCGTCGGGCTCTCAGCTCGAGAAAGAAAGAAGGAGCGCCGGGAAATCTTTTCGCTTGGCCACGACGCCCCCCGGTATCTTGACTGGTCCGATGCGCCAATCACGTTCGACGCGACGACCATCCGGACCAGGTCATCTAAACCCGGGGGCTTACCCCCCTCGTTGTCGACCCCGTCATAGTCGACGTTCGGTTCTCCAAGGTGTTGATGGATGGGGCTCGAGCCTCAACATCATATACCTCGAGACCCTCGACCTCCTGGGGATTTCAGAAGGACAGCTCCGACCCAGTGTCGGGGGTTCCACGGAGTAGTACCAGGAAAGAAGGCCCACCCCCTCGGGCGCGTCGACCTGCCGGTCTGCTTCGGCACGCCGGCAAACTTCCGACAGGAGACGCTCACCTTCGAGGTGGTCGGCTTCCAGGGACCTACCGCGCCATCATCGGCCGGCCAGGCTACGCCAAGTTCATGGCGATTCCTAACTACACGTACTTAAAGCTCAAGATGCCGGGGCCAAAAGGGGTCATCACCGTTGACACCTCCTACGAGCACGCATACCACTGCGACGTGGAGTGCGTCGAGCGGGGGGAGGCCAACGTCCACCTCGACTCGCTCGAGGCCTTGGCAGCTCTGGCCACCGAGGGGCCCCAGAAGCAAAGCGTCACGCCGGCACCTTCGAGCCGGCCGAGCACACCAAGCAAATACCCGTCGACCTGACCTCGGCCAATGGCAAGACGCTGACCGTCAGTACCAGCCTTGAGCCCAAATAGGAAGCAGTGCTCGTCTCTCGACTTTCTCCGCGCGAACATCGACATGTTTGCGTGGAACCCCTCGGACATGCCGGGCATACCGAGGGAAGTCGCCGAGCACGCCTTGGAGATCCAGGCCGGGTCCAGACCGGTGAAGCAACGCCTGCGTCGCTTCGACGAGGAAAAGCGCAGGATCATCGGCGAGGAGGTGCACAAGCTTTTGGCGGCCGGATTCATCAAGGAGGTATTTTACCCAGAGTGGCTGGCTAACCCTGTACTAGTTAGGAAAAAAAATGGAAAAATGCGGATGTGTGTAGATTACACTGGTCTTAATAAAGCATGTCCAAAAGTTCCATTTCCTTTACCTAGAATTGACCAGATCGTTGATTCCACTGCTGGGTGCGAAGTGCTTTCGTTCCTTGATGCGTATTCCGGCTACCACCAAATTAGGATGAGAAAATCCGATGAGCTCGCGACCTCTTTTATCACGCCATTTGGTATGTATTGCTATGTTACGATGCCCTTCGGCCTTCGAAACGCCGGGCAACGTACCAACGATGTATGCAGCACATCTTTGGCGAGCACATAGGCAAGACCGTCGAGGCCTACGTCGATGACATCGTGGTTAAAACTAAAAAAGTAGGGAACCTCATCAGCAACCTCGAGACCACGTTCGAGTGCCTCCGTGCCAAGAATGTGAAACTCAACCCCGAGAAGTGTGTCTTTAGTGTGCCTCGAGGCATGCTACTTGGCTACATCGTCTCGCAACGGGGGATCGAGGCAAACCCTGAAAAAATCTCAGCAGTCACGAGGATGGGCCCGATTCGTGACCTCAAGGGTGTGCAGAAGTAACAGGCTACCTAGCCGCTCTCAGCAGATTCATCTCGAGGCTGGGGGAAAAAGCAGTACCCCTCTACCGCCTACTAAAAAAGACGGAACACTTTGCGTGGACCGCCGAAGCCGAGGAGGCCTTAACCAAGTTGAAGGGGCTGCTGACTTGTGCGCCAATTCTCGTGCCCCCGCGACCAGCCGAAGGTGACGGTTCCCCCGAGCCCCTCCTCCTCTATGTGGCCGCAACCACTCAGGTGGTTAGCGCGGTCATAGCCGTCGAGAGGCACGAGGAGGGTCATACATTGCCGGTCCAGCGGCCGGTTACTTCACCAGTGAGGTACTCTCCGAGGCCAAGGTCCGGTACCCGCACATCCAAAAGCTGCTCTACGGCATCATCGTCACAAGGCGCAAGCTCCAGCACTACTTCCTCGCTCATCCCGTAACGGTGGTGACATCCTTCCCCCCTCGGAGAGATCGTCAACAATCGGGAGGCCACGGGGCGCATCGCCAAGTGGTCCGCCGAACTGATGGGGGAGACCATCACCTATGCCCCGCGAAAGGCCATCAAATCGCAAGCGTTGGCGGACTTCGTTGCTGAATGGACCGACACTCAGCTCCCGCCGGCCCAGATTCAGGCCGAACTCTGGACCATGTACTTCGATGGATCCCTCACGAAGACGGGGGCGGGAGCAGGCCTGCTCTTCATCTCACCCCTCAGAGTACACATGCGTTACCTGCTTCGCCTGCACTTCCCCGCCTCCAACAACGTCGCCGAGTACGAGGCCCTTGTCAATGGGCTGCGCATCGCCCTCGAGCTCGGGGCCGACGCCTCGACGCCCGAGGAGACTCGTAGCTCGTCGTCAACCAGGTTATGAAGGCTTCGAGCTGCATCGATCCAAGATGGAGGCATACTGCGGGGGTGCGCAAGCTGGAAAAGTTTTACGGCCTCGAGCTCAACCACATAGCTCGGAAGTACAACGAGGCCGCAGACGAGCTGTAACATCTCGGCTCAGGGCTTAATAGGATTAATAGAATACTTATACCAATAAGTTGCAACTTCTTTTCCGGAAGCCCATCTCCTAAAAACTCCAAAGTTAAGCGTGCTTGGCTTGGAGCGATGGGTGACCGACCGGGAAGCCTTTCCCGCGTACGCATGAGTGAGGACAAAGTGCGCAGAAAAGACTGGTGTTGGTCTGTGGGGATAGTCTAGGTCCTATGAAAGCTGCCTGATGTAAGCGGGCCCGGCCTCGAGGAGGCGGGACGTTACAGGAATGGTATCAGAGCGACTCTCGCAGTTTCACCGGGCGCGTGTGTCGCAGTTTGCGCAGGCATAGTGCGGCATGGCTGGTGTGGATCCGGAGTGGTTCACACGCATGGCCTATGCGCTGGCATTGGGCATACGGACGTGGCCAAGAGGAGACGTTCCTGGCCTGGATTGATCGACGAGGACGTCGATCTCTTAAGGGGGTGAGATTACAGAATGGTATCGGAGCCGACTCTCGCGGTTTCACGGGCGCGTGTGTCGCAGTTGCGCAGGCATAGTGCGCATGGCTGGTGTGGATCGAGTGGGTCAACACAACGCATGGCATATGCGCTGGCATTGGGCATACGGACGTGGCCAAGAGAGGACGTTCCTGGCCTGGGATTGATCGACGAGGACGCCGATCTCTTAAGGGGTGAGATTGTAACACTCGGCTCAGGGCTTAATAGGATTAATAGAATACTATACCAATAAGTTGCAACTTCTTTTCCGGAAGCCCATCTCCTAAAAACTCCAAAGTTAAGCGTGCTTGGCTTGGAGCGATGGGTGACCGACCGGGAAGCCTTTCCCGCGTACGCATGAGTGAGGACAAAGTGCGCAGAAAAGACTGGTGTTGGTCTGTGGGGATAGTCTAGGTCCTATGAAAGCTGCCTGATGTAAGCGGGCCCGGCCTCGAGGAGGCGGGACGTTACACGAGCTGGCAAAGTTGGCGTCCACACGCGGCACGGTACCGCCAGACGTCTTCTCGAGGGACGTCTTCGAGCCATCCGTCGAAATCGACCCGGGGGCTGGCCCCTCGACGCCACCCCTCGAGCAAGACACGGGGGCTCGACTCTCAACGCCACCCCTCGAGAAGGACCCCTCGACGTCCGCGAGGCGATGCAGGTCGACGCACACGCCCTTCGTCATCACGGCCCCTCGACTGGCGGACGCCCTACCTCGACTACCTGACGCGAGGCGAGCTACCAGAAGACAAGACGGAGGCCCGACGCATCGCTCGAAGGGCCAAGACCTACGTCATCTACGGCGACGAACGGGAGCTATACCGACGAAGTCCGACCGGGATCCTTCAACACTGCATCCCACTCGAGGAAGGGCGCAAGCTCCTCGACGATATGCACTCGGGGGCTTGCGGCCACCACGCAGCGCCGAAGGGACCCTGGTTGGCAACGCCTTCCGACAAGGCTTCTATTGGCCGACCGCCATTGGGGATGCCAAGCGTTTGGTCCAGAGCATGCCATGGGTGTCAATTCTACGCCAAGCAAACGCACCAGCCCGCACACGCCCTGCAGATGATCCCAGTCACTTGGCCATTTGCCGTTTGGGGGCTCGACCTCGTGGGTCCCCTCAAAAGGACAAGTGGAGGGTACACACACATGCTCGTGGCCGTCGACAAGTTCACCAAGTGGATCGAGGCTAGGCCGATAGGAGACCCCACCTCCGAGAGGGCTGTCGAGTTCATCACCAACATCATGTACCGGTTCGGGGTGCCTAATGTCATCATCACCGACAATGGCACCCAATTCACGGGCAAAAAGTTCACTAACTTCTGCGATGACAACAACATTCGCGTAACCTGGGCCTCGGTCGCTATCCCCCGATGCAACGGGCAGGTCGAGCGCGCCAACGGCATGATACTCCATGGGCTGAAGCCAAGGCTGTTCAAGACCCTCAAGAATTTCGGAAAGGGGTGGGCTACAGAACTCCCCTCGGTGCTGTGGGGCCTCAGGACTACGCCGAGTCGAGCCACCGGGTTCACTCCGTTTTTCCTAACCTACGGCGCCGAGGCCGTCTTACCTACGGACCTCGAGTACGGCTCACCTCGACTTCGAGCCTACAACGAGCAAACCAGTGACGAAAGGCTCGCCAACGCCAAGACCAGCTGAGGAGGCTCGAGACGTGGCGCTCATCAACTCTGCACGCTACCAGCAAACACTTCGATGCTACCACGACAAGCACGTGCGCAAAAGGGACCTGGCGGTGGGGGACCTCGTGCTTCGACGGCTGCAAGACAATCGAGGGCGCCATAAGCTCACCCCTCCGTGGGAAGGCCCGTACACCGTGGCCGAAGTGCTCAAGCCAGGCACATACAAGCTCTACGACGACCAAGGCAGGACCCTGGCGAACGCGTGGAACATATCTCAGCTACGTCGCTTCTACCCTTAAGGGCCTCGAGGCCTTGTTCATTTTATTGCTTTGTACAAACACGTTGAATATGAATGTGCCAACTCGTGCTCCATCTTTCATGTTCCTTAGCAACTCA
Organism: Coix lacryma-jobi var. lacryma-jobi; assembly: GCA_009763385.1. NCBI lineage: Eukaryota > Viridiplantae > Streptophyta > Magnoliopsida > Poales > Poaceae > Coix > Coix lacryma-jobi. The sequence continues at coordinate 129,640,797 of CM019830.1, forward strand.
AGGTAGCCTCGACCCTGCCTAGCTCAGGGTCGAGCCTCCCTCGGGGGCTGACAAGGGGGTAAATGCCCCCCAGACTCCGGAAAAAACGCGTGTTTTCTTTTCAAAATTTGACCCCCGTCTCGACTCGCGCCTCGAGTGAACTAACGACGTCTAAATCTCAAGTACCTCGAGCCTCCAAGGTCGGGGGGCGTCGACGTAGACGCCCACCTACGCCCCCGGGCTACGGTGCCCTACCTACGCCTCCCCTCGAGGGGCTCGCACGTATCGAAGGAACACAGACTAAGTTAGCAGAAACTCGAGCTTGCGACAAAAAGAAGCGGTCAAACGCATTTGAAAAGAAAACAACTCTTTTCACAAACAAATCACATATACATTCGGTCTCGACAGTACCCTCATTTATTCCACAGAATTCTTACAAGGGCCTCGACGCCCAAATTTGGCACGCAGGCCTCAGTCCTCGTCGGTGCGGTACTCCTCCCCGAGGTCCACGAGGGCAGGCTCGACCTCGACGCCCGAGCTCGAAGGAGGAGGGCCTCCCGACACCGCTGCTGGCGTCAGGAGGCAGCACGTCCTCCTCGAAGATCTTCGCAAGCGACGTCCCCGGCCTCTCCATCTTCTCCAAAATTTTGTCAACTCGGCGGTTGTTCCACTCCTCATCCTTCCCCTCGATCTCGATGAAGCCATTCGCGACAACATGGACCGGGAAGCGGAAACCGGAGCGAACAACCGCGAGTGTCTGCTTGACGCCGTGATGGAGAGCTTGCCGGACACGGTCCCGAGCGGCGGCGTCGAAGAAGCACAGGGCGTCGACCAAGGCATCGCCCCGAGCCATTGCACCTTCTGCCGCGGCAACAGGGAGGAGCAGCCCCACATGGGGCCGAGCCGATCGAGAGAAGAGCGAGCCCGCTCCGCCACCATCGTCTCGTCTTGGAGCTGGTCCAAGAGAGCCTTGGTTGTCTCCCGGAGCTCCTCGACCGTCTTCTCGACCCCTGCGCAACAAACAAGGAAGAGTGAGACGGCGGCGTAACAAAAACTTCGAGACCCAAACAAAACAAGGAGTAAGCCTCACCGTCGCAGTGTTGCCCCAGTGCGGCGAGGTCGCTGGACAGGCCCTCAGCACGCTGCTCCAGCCTGCGCTTCTCGGCCAGCGTGAGGAGCTTCTCGGACCTAAGGTCCTCGATCAGCCGGCCCGCCTCCACCAGGGCCAGATCCTTGCGGATCACCTCCTGCCGCGCCGCCCCCATCGGCAGCTCGGGGCGTGGTCGGCGCCACTCACGGCGTCTTCGGCCTCTTTCCTCGCCGCCTCCGCTGCGGTTCGGGCGGGCGGCGCCTCGCCACGGGCATCAGCAGCCTCCTGCTTCGCCGCCTCGGCTTCAGCCCGGGCAGAGGTGGCCTCGCTTCGGGCGTCCGCGGCCTCCTTCCTCGACGCTTCGAGAACGGCGGCGGCCTCCTCCCTGGATCGGGCGACCTCGCCTCGAGCCACCCGGACCTCCGCCTCCGCCTCGTTAAGCCGGCTCGCCATCTGGGCGTTCCGGCTCAGCTCAGCGCGGAGATCTCGAAGCTCCGCTCGGCCCGCTCGAGGGCGGCTGACGCATGTGCGGACGGCCCGCCTCCTCGGAGCAGGACCGCTCCGCCTCTGCCATAAGCGCGGCCACCTCCCGGAAGATGGACCGCACCTCGCGCGGCGCCCCCCGCTGGGCCGGCTGCTCGATGGAAACCAACGGCAAGGGGCGGGCTCAGTGGGACGGGAAATGGCCATGTCGGTCGGTTGAGCTCGATGTCGGGCAGATCTTCCTCCGCCTCGAGCTGCCCCGACAGCGACCCGCCGCTCGACGGCACGGGCCCCGACTCCCTCCGTCCCTCCGCCGGCGCCTCCTGTTGCGGGTCGGTCGAGGGAAGGCTCGACCCTGGGCCCTCTTCCCTGGCCGGGCCCTCCGGCGCCTTGTCGGCGCTAGCCGGCACCTTGGGCGCCGCCACCATCATCGAGCCCGCGGAAAGGAGCGGCCCCTGCTCCAGCTCGTTCAGGAGGTCCTCCACCGTCGGCTCCTTCTCCGCCGACGCCTCTCCCCCCTTTCCCTCCTCCGCAGCCTGGCCCGTGCTGGTCGGAGCCACAAGGGGCGCGGTCTCCTCAGCCCCAGACGCCGGCGGGGCCGTGCTCGCCCCAGGCGCTTCCTCCGGAACAGCCGCCGTGGTGAGGGGAAGGATGGCGCTCCCAGTTGGCACCATCGCAGGAGGAGGAGGGGGAGGAGGCAGCACTTCGGCGGATAACGGCGGTGGCAGGCTCGATGCCATGAGCTGAGGCCCCTGCAAAACGAGATGACGGAAGGTCAGAACCAGGAAGAGTACCTCGACCCCTATGGTCGATGGCGACGGCCTCACCAAAATTCGCGACGATCATCCGGCCCCCTCGAGCCATGGCAGCTCAGGCCTTCTCCAGCCAAGCGGCCTCTCTAGCGGAGGAAGGTGCCATACCTCGAGGTGCTTGTGCCTCGACGGGGCTCGAGGCCTTGGCCCGCTTGGACGAAGCGAGGTCCACCTCCTGGTAGGAGCGCTTCCCCCTGAGAAAATGGAGATGGCACGCGTCATTAAAAGCAAAGAGGTGAAGCCTCACTACCAACGAGACCCAAGGAAACTACTCACCCGAAGCGGCGGCTGGGCTTCTTCCCGGAGTCGCCGGACCCACTCGGGGGCTTCGAGCCCACCCCACGGCTCGAGCCCTGCGCCTGGGCCGTCTCCGCAGGGCTGGGATGGGGGGAGGGCTCCCGATGCCTCCCATGGCTCGACCTCGAGGGAGAGCTCTCCTTCCGCCCCACATCGCGGGAGGGCGACCGCGCCACCCTCGTGCTGATGTCATGGCGCTCGCTCCGGCGCGGGCTCCGGGACCTGCTCCGGCGTCCGCGCTGGTGGTCGCGCCCTCCCGCATCCGCCTCCGCGTCCCGGCGGCGGTGCGGCGATGGACTCCGGGGACGCTCGCGCCCTGGTCACGAGATGCTCGGGGGCTCCCTCCCCGATGCTCATGATGGCGCGGGCTCGACGCCTCTTCTTGGCGCCCACTCCTCCGCGGGCTCGACGGCGCCCTTGACGGCTCGCGGGGGTCGGGCCCGGAACCCTTCTCGACCTGTCGGCCGCCTCTCGAGGCCCGCCCCCTCTCGAGACCCGCCGTCTGGGCTGACGCGGGGGCGGCCTCCGTTGGCGCAGTGGCGGAGGCGCTCCGGGTCCGGGGCTTCCTTGCGACTGGGGGCACGTCCGGCGCGGAGCTCGACGGACCTCGGGCCCCCGACGAGGCAGGGATCGGCGCCGCCTTCCGCGGCTGCATCCCGCGTGCCCCTTTTGTCGGTGGGACCTCCAGTGTACCCTCCTGCACAGAGGAGCGGTCAGCCCTGTCATCGACGAGCCCCGCGCGCATCAAGCGCGCATCCATCCCCTCGTCGTCGCCCCCTCCTCGTCACTACTCTCCTCCTCCGAGCTCGAGGAACTCAGCTCGGGGGACCCGCCCCCAGGCTGACGGTTACGACGGGCCTTCGCCAGTCTCTGCTCCCGAGCTAAGCGACGCAAGTTTTTATCTTTCTCTTTCTTCTTTTTGGCATCCTTGCTCTCCTTGTCCTTTTGAGCAGAGAGGCGCCTCACCTGAGCATCCGCCGCATCTTCCCTCACCGGGGGCCTCGACGCGCGACAAGTAAATGCCCCCTGAAGAAAGGAGAAGCGTGAGGAGACAAACCACAAGACGGATGCAAACGGATCGAAGGAGGAAGAAGGGGGAGGAGGCTCGAGACAGCTCGACTCGAGGGAGGCTTACCAGGTCGAGACACCCCTCGTCGGGTGCCATCGCAACCAGGTGGGAGAGTTCAGGGACGAACGGCCCCTGGATCGTAATCGACACCCGGGAGACGCCCTCGTTCCGGGACAGCCTCTCTTCGGCCATCCTCGAACGATTGAGCGCCTCGAGCTGAGCCTGCGGGCCCATCTCGTGCATCAGAAGGGGGCGGTCCTGTGGCAGAACCTCCCAATAATGTGGCCCACCTGCATACGTCATCGTCATACGGAGCCCAATGACTGTGCAAATGAAACACGTTACTGGAATGATCCGTCGGGTGTCCCTGCGGAGACCCCGAATTATCCACGAGCCACAGGACCATCATCATGAAGGTTGGATTAATCACAACATTACAACAGTTGGTACAAAATACCATCGGAGTGCGGAAGCAAGATAGATAAACTTTACAAATTATGAAGATGTTACTTTTACATAAAAATAACTGGTGTTGCGGAAGTAGAGTAGTATTACAGAACCACACTTAGGCGGAGTACCTAAGTTGGAGATGAGGAACAACCAGATCACGTCGAGCTCACTGACATGATCAGGATCAACGCCACCTATTAGAAACCTGCAACAGGGGTTAACAAACCCTGAGTACTGGGGTACTCAACAAGACTTACCCGACAAAGAAAAAGGGGAGGAGACTCAGGAATGAAAGGCTTAGGTAAGGCTTGAACAAGATCGAGAAATTTGCAGAAAAAGCATTTTGAGTTTTTCCGCCAGCAACAAGCACCTCGGGACTCTAACCCAAGAGTACAGGTCCTGTTTGCAAAAAAAACATCTTGTAAAACTTGTTTTTATTTTGGAAAGGTTTAAGTATTCCTCAGTTCTTCATTGACCATGATTCATTTTACATTTCAAAACATTCCTAGTTGAGAACCACTCTCCGTTGACAGTCAGTGACCAAGTCTCCATAACCGAGGAGCAACGTTAATCCGGATAAAGAATACTCAGCTGAGGATCCCTATTCACACTGCATATGTAGCACCCAAGCTTGCATATGCCAACTCGTCTTCCACGATTCCTCCAAGATTGGGCCCGGTCCTACGCCACCCGGAAGTACAGTACACCACTCCAATCCGGGACTCTAACCCACGTGGGTACATGCTACTTCCGCCATCTCTCCACTCCCAGTGCGCGGTTGTCGGTCCAATAATGGATTTCTCGGAGCCAGAGCTTTCCGTAGTATGTGAATAGTTACAAGTCTTGACCAGCAGGCCCCCATACGGATGGTCCCTAATTTTCCAGCCAGAACTACACCTTGGTTATATCTCACCCAAGCGTAATAGTCCTGTCAGTTTTTCAACCCTGTCCCGGTCGGTGTCAACTGTTGAGTCCCGGACTACAACATGACGGCACCGTACGCGCGGACAACCTCTTCTCGACAATGACCACATGCTAGCTAGGCAAGCAGTCATCGAACGGGAAGTAAAACCAAATTCCCATAAAGTTTCTTTCAGTGATCACACTTTTGAAATTGGCATTTTTGCAAATCTATTATATAGCATCACTAAGCATTTTGCAAATAGTTTTTAAAACGAGACAGGTTGATCTTCTGGTGGAGATAAATAATGCAGGTAATAGGTCATCACACAATTCCTATAACCTAATGCAGTAGTTTAACTCAAAAGCATTTAAGGAAAACATTTTATAAATGGAAGGGTTAAATGCACCGGGGCTTGCCTTGGATGGCAAAGAGAGCAGACTCGGGGTAGGAGTAGGTGTCGGAGCTCGGGGTTGCCTCGGGGACAGATCCTTCGGTGGCTACCTCGACTTCAGGTCCTTCTTCGTCAACTATACGGATGCAATGATGAATGCTCATGAGAATGATGATATGAACTTATGGTGCAAGACAATTCTACTGATTCTAGATTACTCTAAAACAAGGCATAATCGAACCTAGGTTGAGCATAAAAGGTAGCCATTTCTTCCTTAAGCAATTTTGATTAAACTAGACCTTATTATAATTATCCTAAGCATCAATCAAACATAACATCACAAACATCATAGACCAAAGGGTAGGGGTCTATGAACATCAATCAATCCAAAGATCACATCATCACACACTTATTACCAACCCTAATCCATCTTTTCTATTTTCTTAATTTATTTAAAAGGTCATTTTATGAAGTTGCTCCAAAAATTACCAAATTAATCACATAAGTTCATTATGGTGTAGATAGATGACAAAACAAATTTCATAATTTTTGGAGGTCATTAAGGTGTTCAAATAATTCTAGACATTTAATTAACAAAAGGCACTATTCAAGAATTAAAATAAATGCTCAAAAATCAACTTGTTCCAAAAGACTTCAAAATTTTACCAGAGACTCAGAAAGGCATAACTAGCACATAAAAATTTATCTCCAGAATTTTGGAGTTAAAGATCACTCTCCAAAAATACCAAAACCTCCATTTTTCAATTAAAAGGGGAATTTTACATTTTTAAATCTTTGCACAAAACTCAAGTCTCATATTTTTATAAAATACTCCAGAGCATAAAGAGTCTACCACAAAAATTTCAGAATTTTTGGATGCACACAGAAAATCATACAAAAAAGAGAAAACAGAACACTATTCACATCTCTCAGAAAAAGAGAAGAGCACTGTGCTCCTTCTAGGCCGGGCTCGGCGAATCGCGGGGCTCGGGCGAATCGCGAGGGGCTCGGTCGAGACGGCTCGGTTGAGACGGAAGCGACAGCTTCGTCCGAGGCCTGGCCCGGAGGCTCGGGCGAGACGGAGAAGTAAGCCTCCGTCCGAGGCCTGACTCGGGCGAAGCGGAGAGCATGCGCTCGCCGAGACTTGGGCTCGGGCGAGACGGAAAAACAAGCCTCCGTCCGAGGCGTGACTTGGAGGCTCGGACGCTTACCACGTGTCGGAGGCAGGGCTCGAGGGTGAGGCTCGACTCGTTCTCGAGGGTGAGGCTCGACTCGTGCTCGAGGGTGAGGCTCGACTCGTGCTCGAGGGTGAGGCTCGACTCGTGCTCGAGGGGCTCGTGCTCGAGGGTGAGGCTCGACTCGTGCTCGAAGGAGGAGACGACCGCGGCGGGGCTCCGGCGGTCCTGCGCAACACACGAGACCGCAAGGGCCAGGTTAGAGTCGCGCGGAGCCAAGGAACATGACACGGGGGTCGGTGAGGGATGGTCATGGCCGGAGGCGGCGAATTTCACGAACCCGAGCTCGCCGGGTTTCTGCCGGAGATGGGAACGGCGAGCTTACGCCGGGCGATAGGAGGCGGGGAAAGTGAAATTGGGGGGTGGGAAAGCTTCACGAGCTCAAGGCGGAGCTTTCGGGCTAGATGGTGGAGCGGCGGAGTGACTGGAGTAGGCCGACCACGGTGGCGGAGGTGAGTGCGGAGGTCGGAGCTCCGGCGGGCTTATATAGCCGCGGCTAAGGGACGGTAGAGACCTCGGGGTTAAGCGGGTAAGGTTTGCGGGGGCGTGCGCACTCGATTGCGCTCTGGCGGATAAGCTGGCGGGCAGCCGGGGCTCGGGCGCAAGCTCGGTCGGCGATGGCCACGCGGCGGCGGCGCGCTGGACACTGTAGGGGCCGAGAGCGAGGGTCAGCGCTCGCGTGCGGGCGCGGAGGGAACCGGGAGACAGCGGCGGCAGGATAAGGGCGCGTGGGGAGCAGCCGTCTGCACTGCGGGCGCAGCGCCGGCGCCATGGCCGGCCCCCCCCCTCCCTCTGGCTCTACGGGAAGAAGAACAGTGTAGGGGCTAGGGTTTGACTTTTGGCTGGTTTCTGTATTTTGCAAATTACTCTCAAAAATTGAACTGTGCGACAAAAACTCAAAACACCAAAGTTGTTCAGAAAAATGAGATCTATAACTTTGTCAATAAGAACATTTTCAAATTCCAAATAGTTTTTGAACTATATTCAAAAACAGAAAAGGGGACACTTTTTCAAACTTGATTCAAATCAAAATTACTCTGGATTTCAAACTGAAACTTGAAAATCTTCCAATATGAAAGTTGTTCCATTTGTCAAAACCTACAACTTTGCTAATATACACTTTTTCTGAAACTCAATAGTTTTTGAATAAATTTTTAAAACTGAAAAGGGGACAAAAACTGGAATTTGAATGAATTTGAAATTACTTCAAATTTTATATAGAAACTTTGAAATTTGTAAATACCAAAGTTGTTCCTCTTGATCAGATTCACAACTTTGCTTTTTGAACCAACTCAAAATTTTGAATTTTGAAAAAGTTATCAAAAAGGGAATTAAATCCAGGATTTGGGATTTTAGGGTTTTGCAAAAGGAAACTCAATTCAAATCTGATTTTTGAACTTTGGTCAAAGCAACAAACATCAGGGCACTAAATTTGAACAAGAATTTCATAGGACTAGGCACAGAGGTGAAATTACCATTTTGCCCCTATAGGAAGAAGTGGGCTAACAAGGGTTTTTGCAATAGAGGTACATCACATAAAATGATGCACTAAGCAAATGCATACATATGAAATCATGATCAAGATGATTAATGATGCTAATGATGATATGTCAAGTTAATTACATGCTTAAACACTAGAGGTGTTACAGCCTTCCTCCCTAAAAGAAATCTCGTCCCGAGATTTAAGAAGTGCTTTAAAGGCTGGGGTTGAGTAATGGAAAAGGAAAAGTGTCATACTTGTTTACTCGCAAGGAGTTCACAAGGCAACTGGGTTAGGGTTAGGATTACAACCGGGATCATAACACGGTTGCAAGTAGCAAGGTAGGGGATTTTGAGTGGAGCAAGGAAAAATATCAAGAGCCAAGAGAGAGCGTATATTAGTTACGGGCTATATTGGATCATAACTGTAGACTTTGATACCTGCGCGCACCCAACGGAAAACTTGTGCAACTCGGCACACAAGATTCTTCGGGTTCCGACGCGGCACTGTGGTCACCAATTATGGCACCATAATAGAGCATAACTTCTATAACTCTCATCCCATAAAGAGGGAAATTATAACCAAAAGCAGGGATTGGTCATAATTACAAGGAAAGTGGCTTTGAATCCCCTTTCGGGCATCCAGAAATGAAAGCACTTTAACGGTGGACTTAGAAAGAATCATGACGATAGGCCTGTATATAAGCGAGCACCTGACAGTAACTCCCTATGGTGGCCGTCCATAGGTGACTCCAGGTTCCTACACTTTTATCCGGTCCATGGATCACGGTCCTTTCAAAGAACACAATTTTAGTAACTTTCAACCACCATTCGTCGTTTTCACGACACCAAGCAACCAGCACGTGCCAATTCAAGGCATGACACGCGCTTTCCAGAAGAACCAAGGACTTTACCATGATTCTGACTTTATGTGGTAGAGTGTATGAAAGATATCCAAAAATTCCCAAGGATTAGGAACTTATGGAATGAAAGTAGCAAGAGCAACAAAATCTAGGGACGATCAACTATCGGGGATCATAGCTGCTTTTAGAATTTAGAGAAGAAGCACATTTTATTATTATGCATGATATGATGCATGCTCGTCCTATACGACCTCTCACTGACAGGAGATCTCTGTCTCCACCCGTTGGTTAGATATAGGGCTATACTTTATATACTAGCTTCACTGACTTGGTACCTTCTGTCGGAATCACTAGTATAGTCTTCACGAAGTCTTCCAGCAAAGCAAGAACTTAGGGAAGGATCATTTTTAATTTGTTACTTAAAAAAAAACTTTTAGATTAAGAAACCATTTTGAAGTTTTTCAAAAGTAATGTTGTAACCAGTCTTTCCTTGATGACAATCCTGCTCCGATACCATTCTGTGGCAGAACCTCCCAATAATGTGGCCCACCTGCATACGTCATCGTCATACGGAGCCCAATGACTGTGCAAATGAAACACGTTACTGGAATGATCCGTCGGGTGTCCCTACGGAGACCCCGAATTATCCACGAGCCACAGGACCATCATCATGAAGGTTGGATTAATCACAACATTACAACAGTTGGTACAAAATACCATCGGAGTGCGGAAGCAAGATAGATAAACTTTACAAATTATGAAGATGTTACTTTTACATAAAAATAACTGGTGTTGCGGAAGTAGAGTAGTATTACAGAACCACACTTAGGCGGAGTACCTAAGTTGGAGATGAGGAACAACCAGATCACGTCGAGCTCACTGACATGATCAGGATCAACGCCACCTATTAGAAACCTGCAACAGGGGTTAACAAACCCTGAGTACTGGGGTACTCAACAAGACTTACCCGACAAAGAAAAAGGGGAGGAGACTCAGGAATGAAAGGCTTAGGTAAGGCTTGAACAAGATCGAGAAATTTGCAGAAAAAGCATTTTGAGTTTTTCCGCCAGCAACAAGCACCTCGGGACTCTAACCCAAGAGTACAGGTCCTGTTTGCAAAAAAAACATCTTGTAAAACTTGTTTTTATTTTGGAAAGGTTTAAGTATTCCTCAGTTCTTCATTGACCATGATTCATTTTACATTTCAAAACATTCCTAGTTGAGAACCACTCTCCGTTGACAGTCAGTGACCAAGTCTCCATAACCGAGGAGCAACGTTAATCCGGATAAAGAATACTCAGCTGAGGATCCCTATTCACACTGCATATGTAGCACCCAAGCTTGCATATGCCAACTCGTCTTCCACGATTCCTCCAAGATTGGGCCCGGTCCTACGCCACCCGGAAGTACAGTACACCACTCCAATCCGGGACTCTAACCCACGTGGGTACATGCTACTTCCGCCATCTCTCCACTCCCAGTGCGCGGTTGTCGGTCCAATAATGGATTTCTCGGAGCCAGAGCTTTCCGTAGTATGTGAATAGTTACAAGTCTTGACCAGCAGGCCCCCATACGGATGGTCCCTAATTTTCCAGCCAGAACTACACCTTGGTTATATCTCACCCAAGCGTAATAGTCCTGTCAGTTTTTCAACCCTGTCCCGGTCGGTGTCAACTGTTGAGTCCCGGACTACAACATGACGGCACCGTACGCGCGGACAACCTCTTCTCGACAATGACCACATGCTAGCTAGGCAAGCAGTCATCGAACGGGAAGTAAAACCAAATTCCCATAAAGTTTCTTTCAGTGATCACACTTTTGAAATTGGCATTTTTGCAAATCTATTATATAGCATCACTAAGCATTTTGCAAATAGTTTTTAAAACGAGACAGGTTGATCTTCTGGTGGAGATAAATAATGCAGGTAATAGGTCATCACACAATTCCTATAACCTAATGCAGTAGTTTAACTCAAAAGCATTTAAGGAAAACATTTTATAAATGGAAGGGTTAAATGCACCGGGGCTTGCCTTGGATGGCAAAGAGAGCAGACTCGGGGTAGGAGTAGGTGTCGGAGCTCGGGGTTGCCTCGGGGACAGATCCTTCGGTGGCTACCTCGACTTCAGGTCCTTCTTCGTCAACTATACGGATGCAATGATGAATGCTCATGAGAATGATGATATGAACTTATGGTGCAAGACAATTCTACTGATTCTAGATTACTCTAAAACAAGGCATAATCGAACCTAGGTTGAGCATAAAAGGTAGCCATTTCTTCCTTAAGCAATTTTGATTAAACTAGACCTTATTATAATTATCCTAAGCATCAATCAAACATAACATCACAAACATCATAGACCAAAGGGTAGGGGTCTATGAACATCAATCAATCCAAAGATCACATCATCACACACTTATTACCAACCCTAATCCATCTTTTCTATTTTCTTAATTTATTTAAAAGGTCATTTTATGAAGTTGCTCCAAAAATTACCAAATTAATCACATAAGTTCATTATGGTGTAGATAGATGACAAAACAAATTTCATAATTTTTGGAGGTCATTAAGGTGTTCAAATAATTCTAGACATTTAATTAACAAAAGGCACTATTCAAGAATTAAAATAAATGCTCAAAAATCAACTTGTTCCAAAAGACTTCAAAATTTTACCAGAGACTCAGAAAGGCATAACTAGCACATAAAAATTTATCTCCAGAATTTTGGAGTTAAAGATCACTCTCCAAAAATACCAAAACCTCCATTTTTCAATTAAAAGGGGAATTTTACATTTTTAAATCTTTGCACAAAACTCAAGTCTCATATTTTTATAAAATACTCCAGAGCATAAAGAGTCTACCACAAAAATTTCAGAATTTTTGGATGCACACAGAAAATCATACAAAAAAGAGAAAACAGAACACTATTCACATCTCTCAGAAAAAGAGAAGAGCACTGTGCTCCTTCTAGGCCGGGCTCGGCGAATCGCGGAGCTCGGGCGAATCGCGAGGGGCTCGGTCGAGACGGCTCGGTTGAGACGGAAGCGACAGCTTCGTCCGAGGCCTGGCCCGGAGGCTCGGGCGAGACGGAGAAGTAAGCCTCCGTCCGAGGCCTGACTCGGGCGAAGCGGAGAGCATGCGCTCGCCGAGACTTGGGCTCGGGCGAGACGGAAAAACAAGCCTCCGTCCGAGGCGTGACTTGGAGGCTCGGACGCTTACCACGTGTCGGAGGCAGGGCTCGAGGGTGAGGCTCGACTCGTTCTCGAGGGTGAGGCTCGACTCGTGCTCGAGGGTGAGGCTCGACTCGTGCTCGAGGGTGAGGCTCGACTCGTGCTCGAGGGAGGAGACGACCGCGGCGGCGCTCCGGCGGTCCGGCGGTCCTGCGCAACACACGAGACCGCAAGGGCCGGGTTAGAGTCGCGCGGAGCCAAGGAACATGACACGGGGGTCGGTGAGGGATGGTCATGGCCGGAGGCGGCGAATTTCACGAACCCGAGCTCGCCGGGTTTCTGCCGGAGATGGGAACGGCGAGCTTACGCCGGGCGATAGGAGGCGGGGAAAGTGAAATTGGGGGGTGGGAAAGCTTCACGAGCTCAAGGCGGAGCTTTCGGGCTAGATGGTGGAGCGGCGGAGTGACTGGAGTAGGCCGACCACGGTGGCGGAGGTGAGTGCGGAGGTCGGAGCTCCGGCGGGCTTATATAGCCGCGGCTAAGGGACGGTAGAGACCTCGGGGTTAAGCGGGTAAGGTTTGCGGGGGCGTGCGCACTCGATTGCGCTCTGGCGGATAAGCTGGCGGGCAGCCGGGGCTCGGGCGCAAGCTCGGTCGGCGATGGCCACGCGGCGGCGGCGCGCTGGACACTGTAGGGGCCGAGAGCGAGGGTCAGCGCTCGCGTGCGGGCGCGGATGGAACCGGGAGACAGCGGCGGCAGGATAAGGGCGCGTGGGGAGCAGCCGTCTGCGCTGCGGGCGCAGCGCCGGCGCCATGGCCGGGCCCCCCCCCCTCCCTCTGGCTCTACGGGAAGAAGAACAGTGTAGGGGCTAGGGTTTGACTTTTGGCTGGTTTCTGTATTTTGCAAATTACTCTCAAAAATTGAACTGTGCGACAAAAACTCAAAACACCAAAGTTGTTCAGAAAAATGAGATCTATAACTTTGTCAATAAGAACATTTTCAAATTCCAAATAGTTTTTGAACTATATTCAAAAACAGAAAAGGGGACACTTTTTCAAACTTGATTCAAATCAAAATTACTCTGGATTTCAAACTGAAACTTGAAAATCTTCCAATATGAAAGTTGTTCCATTTGTCAAAACCTACAACTTTGCTAATATACACTTTTTCTGAAACTCAATAGTTTTTGAATAAATTTTTAAAACTGAAAAGGGGACAAAAACTGGAATTTGAATGAATTTGAAATTACTTCAAATTTTATATAGAAACTTTGAAATTTGTAAATACCAAAGTTGTTCCTCTTGATTAGATTCACAACTTTGCTTTTTGAACCAACTCAAAATTTTGAATTTTGTAAAAGTTATCAAAAAGGGAATTAAATCCAGGATTTGGGATTTTAGGGTTTTGCAAAAGGAAACTCAATTCAAATCTGATTTTTGAACTTTGGTCAAAGCAACAAACATCAGGGCACTAAATTTGAACAAGAATTTCATAGGACTAGGCACAGAGGTGAAATTACCATTTTGCCCCTATAGGAAGAAGTGGGCTAACAAGGGTTTTTGCAATAGAGGTACATCACATAAAATGATGCACTAAGCAAATGCATACATATGAAATCATGATCAAGATGATTAATGATGCTAATGATGATATGTCAAGTTAATTACATGCTTAAACACTAGAGGTGTTACAGGTCCGCCAGCGGAAGAACTCTTCGCTGGTGGAACGCCCAAATGACCGCTTGCACGGTCAGCTTCTTCTCATCCACCAGCGTCTTCATCATCTCCATCAACGGGGCCAGGTGGCGTTGCCTGTCCGCCGCGACGCCCCAGGTCCACTTCTCCGGGCTTCGAGTGAGGACCCTGCCGGTGTACTGCGGAAGGAGGCCACCTTCATTCCGCAGATAGAACCAATGGTCATCCCACCCGGCCTGGTTGGTGGATAGCTTATATCGCAGGTACTCGCGGGGGACATTGGCCGACGAGGTCCCCGCCCTCGCGGTGATGGCAAGGGAGCCCATGCGCACGGGCCGCCTCCCGCTGGGCTTCAGGGACTTGATGAAGAGCTCGCCCCGGAAGAGATGGACAAACATCTCCCAGTGCGGCTCCATCTTCAGGTACCCCTCGCACACCGCGGCGAATATGGCGGTGTGCGAGATGGAGTTGGGGGAGAAGTGTTGCAGCTCCACCTCGAAATGGTGGGCCAACCCTCGCAAGAAGCGGCTCGGCGGGACGCCGAGCCCCATATGGTGGTAGCGCGTGAAGCTCACCACGTACCCCTCCGGCGGGTGCGGCTCCCGGTGCTCCGCCGACGGGATAACCCACCATGCGGGTCCCTCCTCCGGGTTGGGGCGCAGAAGCCCCTGGGCCACCAGCGAGTCCATCTCGTTCTGCGTCACCTTCGACGGGCTCCAGTCCTCGGCCGGCAGCATCTGTGTTTGGGCAGCCATGACGGTGGCGCGGCGCGGATCCGAGCAGTTGGCGCGGGCCGGAAATCCTTAGTCAACTAGCTCGAAGGAGAGGGTGCGTAAAGGCTACGGCGGCGGCGAAGGCAAAGGCAAAGTAAAGGGCTCTTTTTCCCCTCTTTCGATATTTATAGGGGGAACCCAGACGGGCGGGATCTCCCACGACGTAAAAAGGTAACAGAATGCATTCAATGCGCCCACCTAACCGCGTCTCGAGCCGGGTGCAGGATACACGCGTTACCTCTCCATTCGCTCCACTACCCGGGCCCGCCACGACCGACGCTCCGGCTTCGCGGCCGCCGCTCTCCCCGATGATTACCGCCTAAAAAGGCGCGCCCAACGGGCAGAAGGACTCCCAGACGACGGAAGCTTCTTCATAAAGGTAAAAACGGGCCCCGGCCCTAAGTCTCGAAGCAGCGAAGGCTGGCCCTCAAAAAGGGTTCGACAGCCGGCTTCGAGCACCCGAGTCAGGGACACAAAGGGGCGCCACTCGCGGCATTACTCGAGGGCCGAGCCCTCGAGGCCCCTCACGTGTATCCAAGGCGGGGGGCTCGACGTGCAGTGAGATCCCCTCGGAGGGAGGCATCGAGCCACCGGGTCCTATCGAATGGATCCGGCACTCCTGCAGACTGAGCACCCATGCTTTATGAGACCGCCTCCGGGCCACAGTCGACCCCTAACGAACGGGGCACGAGCTCTCACTTGGATTCCCCGTTACCAGCTCACCGGGAACCTCGATACTCGCCCACTCGGGGTAGTACGAGGCATCCCCCCTCGCATCCGATCGAAAGGACTCGCGGGATGACAAGCCAGGGCAATCGGCATGCCGGACAGCTCGAGGAGCCGGCCAGTCGGTTCAGCCTGGCACCCCTCGACGAAAGAGGGTCTAAAAACTCGGACAGTTGCGACTAATCTCTTTTCTTTATGTGAGCATGAGATTTTCAGGCCTCGGGTGAAAGCTCGACCCCCATCTCACCTGAGCCCTCGAGGCCGGACCTCGAACGATCGCTCGTTCTCCGTCTCGCTCAAGCCCTCCGAGCCAAGCCTCGGACGGAGTCTCCCACGACAAAGGAAAGGTAACCGTAAACATTTAATGAGACTACCAAACCACGTTTCGAGCCTGTTGACAGGTACACACGGTACCGTGATCTCCGCTCCCTGACGATATCCGCCTAAAAAGGCGCGCCCGCTGGGCAGAAGGCTCCCAACCGACGGAGGATTCTTCGGGCAGCCCACGAGGGAGTTCTAACCACTCCCCCATGGCCTCGGGGGCTACACCCGCGGGTGTCGCTCGCACGACACCCACGGAATCAAAATCGACGAAATCTTCGAGACCAGTTAGCTATCCATCGAGATCCCAGTTTGGAGCCCCTGCTCGAATGCAAGCACTCAAACAAGGGCTCGGGGGCTACTGTCGGTGGTACAAAAAAGGGGTACCCCTAATCAACGCAAACACCCGGACGCTCCGTCTCCGTCTCACCCGAGCCCTCCCAGCCAGGCCTCGGGCGAACGCTCCATCTCCGTCTCGCCCGAGCCCTCCCAGCCAGGCCTCGGGCGAACGCTCCGTCTCCGTCTCGCCCGAGCCCTCCCAGCAAGGCCTCGGGCGAACGCTCCGTCTCCGTCTCGCCCGAGCCCTCCCAGCAAGGCCTCGGGCGAACGCTCCGTCCCCGTCTCGCCCGAGCCCTCCCAGCGAGGCCTCGGGCGAGCGCGATCGCTCTCCGTCTCGCTCGAGCCCTCCAGACCTCGGGCAAGCGCGCACCCACATCTCGAGCCTTAACACACGGACCTCGAGCTGCACAAACAGCCGTACCAGCCCATACCACACATTTAATGCCTTCACCTACTCCGGTCATGTCCACTAGTGCACGGCGTGCACCACAGTAACTCGGTGTAAAGGTCAAGTCCCGTTTTCACCACAAGCATGGGCAAAAGGGCACCAGTGCAGCACTGTTCGGCCATGCCAGGCACTGTAACCCCTCGAGGCCGGCTACGCGCCCCTCGAGCCAGGCACTGTAACCCCTCGAGGCTGGCTACGCGCCCCTCGAGCCCTCCACTGTAACTCCTCGAGGCTGGCTCCGCGCCCCTCGAGCCCCCGTGGCACCACCTCGAAGCCGGCTCCGCGCCCTTCGAGCCCTAACTACTTTCGTGCTATTGGAGGACAGGTACCCCAAGACCCGGAGGGACCCCGCCGCGTACTGTACAATCCGGGATGGAAGCCACGACCCAAGGACGCCTCAACAGCGACAATCACATCGACTCCAGTGGCCCCGACAAGACAGAGTTCCTACCCTTCTCCGTATGGGGCACCATACGCCCCGACACCTGTAATACTTTCATGTAACCCTGGCCTCCCCTTGCTCTATAAAAGGGGACGCTAGGGCCCTCATTCGGGACAGACACAACACACGAGTCCACGCACAGACACGAGTCCGGACTCCGGTCCACGCTCACTGAGCTTGTATTCTCCCCTGTACAAGCACTTAGGTGCAAATAATACAAGAACATCTCCCCCCGCTGGACGTAGGGCCTTCTTTGCCCGAACCAGGATAAACCCTTGTGTCCCCTTGCATCACCATCCAGGAAGAGAAGCACGTGATCATATTACTTGTTGGTGCGACACCCCCGGGTACGAAACACCGACACCTACCTTAAAGGTTAAGTCCCTTCTACGAGTGTCAGCATAGCTCTTCTGTCGGGACTGGGCTATCCTCAAATTATCCCTGATTTTTCTCACATGTTCCTCAGCATCCCTGAGCACATCTGGTCTAAACACTTGGCTCTCCCCTGTTTGATTCGAGAACAACGGGGTCCTACATTTCCTTCCATACAAGGCCTCAAATGGTGCCATTTTAAGGCTCTTTTGGTAACTATTGTTGTAGAAGAACTCTGCATATGACAAACGTTTGTCCCAACTGGTTCCATACTGCAGAGCACAGGCTCTCAGCATGTCCTCTAGAATCTGATTGGTCCGCTCAGTCTGTCCATCGGTCTGGGGGTGATAAGGAGTACTGAAATTCAATGTCGTACCCAAGGCTCTGTGGATCCCATGCCAAAAGTGAGATGTAAACTGGGTACCTCTATCTGATACAATCTTCTTAGGCACTCCGTGTAGACACAATATCCTTTCCATATATAGCTCTGCCAATCTTGCTCCTGTATAAGTGGTCTTGACTGGTAGAAAATGAGCTACCTTGGTTAGCCTATCCACGATCACCCAAATTGAGTCATAACCTCGTTGGGTGCGAGGTAAACCAACTATGAAATCCATACCCACTTCTTCCCATTTCCATTCCGGTACTTTCATAGGTTGTAGTAATCCGGCAGGTCGCTGATGTTCAGCCTTGACTCTCTGACAGGTATCACATATTGCCACATATTCCGCTACATCTCTTTTCAGACCATACCACCAATACTTTTCTTTCAGATCCAAATACATCTTAGTGCTACCCGGGTGAATGGAATAGGCTGACTCATGTGCCTCTTTCAAGATAGCCTCCTTAATGGACTTCACATCAGGTACACAGATTCTCTTACCAAACCACAAGGTACCATCATCATCTAGCCTGAAACCGGGTGCCTTCCCAAGTACTATATTCTCAGATATCTCCTTTAACTTTTCATCCTGCAGTTGCGCCTGACGTATCTCCTTCTCAAGTGTTGGCATTATTTCCATCTCCACTGCATTAGTGACAAAACCCAGATTCAGATATGCCATCTCCTCACATAACTTCTCAAACCACTCTGTGACTAAGAGCTCATTCACATGACTCTTCCTACTCAGGGCGTCTGCTACAACATTGGCCTTCCCTGGATGATAATGCACCTCCAGGTCGTAGTCCTTAATTAACTCTAGCCATCGGCGTTGCCTTAGGTTCAGATCTGGCTGAGTGAAAATATACTTCAGACTTTTGTGATCTATAAAAATATCACTAGGATGTCCTATAAGATAGTGTCTCCAAATCTTCAGTGCATGAACCACTGCGGCTAACTCCAGATCATGAGTAGGATAATTCCACTCATGCTTCCTCAACTGCCTTGATGCATAAGCAACAACTCTACCTTCCTGCATCAGAACACATCCCAGGCCCATACGAGAAGCATCGCAGTAGATGGAGAACTTCTTACTCAGATCAAGTAAGACTAGAACTGGAGCTGTAGTCAACCTCTTCTTCAACTCCTCAAAGCTGGCTTGGCACTTATCAGTCCATAGAAATTTGGCATTTTTCTCTAACAGGGCGGTCATAGGTTTAGCTATTTTAGAAAACCCCTCAATGAACCGTCGATAGTATCCTGTCATCCCCAGGAAACTACGAACCTCACTTACATCCACAGGTGGATCCCAATCCAACACATCCTTAACCTTGCTTGGGTCCACAGCTATTCCTCCATTAGAGATAACATGACCCAGAAAAGCAACTTCTCTCAACCAAAACTCACACTTACTCCGTTTTGCATACAACTTATGCTCACGGAGTTTCTGCAAAACCAAACTTAGGTGTTCTGCATGTTCCCCCTCATTCTTAGAATATATTAAAATGTCATCGATGAACACTACCACAAACAGATCTAGGTACTCCATGAAAACCTTATTCATCATGTACATAAAGTGTGCAGGGGCATTGGTCAATCCAAAAGACATAACAATATACTCATATAGCCCGTATCTAGTAACAAAGGCTGTCTTAGGGATATCAGTAGCTCGAATCTTGATCTGGTGATACCCCGATCGAAGATCGATTTTAGAGAATACACAAGCACCTTTTAACTGGTCAAACAGGTCATCAATTCTAGGCAGAGGATATTTGTTCTTAATTGTGACTCTATTCAGGGTCCGATAATCAACACACATACGCTGGCCCCCATCCTTCTTATCAACAAAAATAACTGGTGACCTCCAAGGTGAGGAACTAGGACGAATGAAACCCTTTTATTGTAACTCTTTTAATTGTTTCTTTAATTCTTCTAGTTCATCTACCCCCATTCTATATGGCCTTTGAGCTATAGGTGCAGTTCTAGGTAATAACTCAATAATAAACTCAACATCACGGTCAGGTGGCATACCTGGCAGATCATCGGGGAAAACATCCTGGAATTCTTCCAACAGTCGATCTTGTGGTTGGTTATCTTTCTCTAAATGATTCACCACGGCCGTCGGCTGCTCTTTCATTAGCACATCAACACTGATCCTGTCCCCGCTAGGAGTGGTCAACTCCACTACCTTCTCCTAACACTGGATCACTGCCCGGTGTTGTTTCATCCAATCCAAACCCAGAATTATATCGATTCCCGCTGTTCTCAGCACGATGGGTCTCACTTGGAACTCTACCCCCCTTAGACTCACACTAGTTGAAAGACACTGATAAGCAGCTCTCATATAACCCCCAGGTGAATTTACTGCTATAGGGTTGTTCATGGCACACAAGGGCACACTATGTATTCTAACAAAATCTTGTGAGATGAAAGAATGCGAAGCACCAGAATCGAAAAGAACTGTAGCAGGGATGGAGTTGATACTGAACGTACCCATCATTACTTCTGGCGCCTCCTGTGCAGTTTCAGCAGCCACGTGGTTCACGCGTCCAACATTAGGTGCAGGCTTCGGGTAGTTCCCCTTCTGGTTGTTCTGCCCCTGAGGCACGGGTTGATTCTGCTTCCGGGGACAATGATTAGCATAATGTCCCTGCTCTCCACAACGAAAGCATACATTGGAGTTATTTGGAGCTCCCCCTCTTGCTGGATTGTTGGCAGGGACTCCCTGACGAGGCACCTGTTGACCTCCCTGCATCTGCTTCTGCTGAGGTTGTTGTTGGAACTGATTCCGTTGCTGGTTCTGTCCTCCTCCCCATTGATTCGGGGGTCCTTGAATACGCAGCTGGTTTTGGGGTGGAGGATTCATACGGGGGCGAGTGTTGTTGCTGGATGACTGCCCCAAGAACTTCCTTTTCTTGGCCTCCATCTCCTTGCGCTTATTGTCTATAACAATAGCGCGATTGACCAGTGTCTGGTAATCAGCATATACATTGGCCATAAGCTGCAGCTGCAGGCCATCTTGCAACCCCTTTAGGAAGCGGTGTTGCTTGTCCTTGTCCTCTGCCACATCATTGGGAGCATAACGTGACAACTGTGAGAACTTGTCACAGTACTCTGCCACAGACATTGACCCTTGCTTCAGGGCCCTGAACTCTTCTTGCTTCAGTTCCACTAGACCATCCGGTATGTGATAGGAGCGGAACGTTTGCTTGAATTCCTGCCAGGTGAGTGCAGGTGCATTGTTGGGACGTCCATACTCGAAAGACTCCCACCAATCCTGGGCAGCTCCCTGAAGTTGCCCTGATGCATATAGGACCTTCTCGAGGTCGGTGCACTGAGCTATGTTCAGCTGCTTTTCAACTGCTCGCAGCCAATCATCAGCATCTAGTGGATCTACTGCATGGGTGAACACTGGAGGGTGCCCCTTCAGGAACTCTCCCCTCTTGTCCCTCACATGCAACGGCGGTGGTGCTCCTGCTGGCTGGTTGTGCAGGTGTTGCATCATTGTTTGCATAAACTGGGCCTGGATGCTCATCAGCTGTTGGATGTCCACTGGTGGTGGTGGTGGTGGATTCACAGGTGCTCCACGACCACGGCCACGTCCACGTCCACGTCCACCTCCAATACCTCCTCCTCTGGCAGCCATTTGTGTTCCAAAAAATATGCAAGTTCATTTAGTGATCAGAGAGTAGCATTGGGGTAAGCATATGGAATAGAAGTGAAATGGTTTCAGCAGTAACAGTCAGGTAATTCAGTCATAACTCGAGCTCCAGATATCAGATTAAGGAGTTCTTTAAACTGTTGGAAAGATACTAAAATTATCTACAACTTTTATTCAGGTCATTTTCCCAGATTCTATCGTTATCATACCCAAAAACTGAACACAACCGAAACTGTTTTGTCTTCCAGACTGTGCAGAAACCTTAACTTGTGACAACCATATCTCACAAACGAAAAATGCTTTTTAGGTGATTCCAGTGGGGTTTGTTAGATATGGAAGTCTAGTTGTTACCATAAAAATTTCACTGTATTTGGTCGTACGGATCTAGAGATATGTCGAAAAGAACGCAGACTGCTCCAAGCAGAACAGCAGAAACAGCATAAACGAAAACCCAGAAACTTTACTAACTCATATGAAAACTCATCTAAGAGATTTGCGGACAAGCCCACAAACTCACAATCATAGAAAGATCCAAATCAAACATGTTCATAATGATAAGCAAATGATCAACAAGATCCAAAACTCACTAACAAGACACGACTAACGATCTAATAACGATTATTACAAAGCATGGTAACTAATCTATGGCGCTGCGTCGGTGTAGGTGTAGGGTTCCTCATTCTCCTTGTAGAGTGGGGGCATCCCTAGCTGTGCCCTGAGGTGGTCGATCTCATCTTGATGTCGCCGTGCAGCAGCTTGAGCATTGCCTAGCTCAATCATCAGGTTGTCCTTGTGAACCTGCACCTCGCACAGGTGATCCACTGCGATGTCCATGGCGGGGTTGACACCAGGCGGCATCAACACAGCCCAAGTGTCCTCCTCGGGTCTGTTGCGCGGCAGGTTCCTGTACTTGTCATGCCTCATGGCCTCGAAACGACGACCATGGTAATGCAAGTAAGCCACCTCCGCAGCATCTTCTAAGCTGGAGTGCAGTGTTTGATGTCTGGCCCCATGGGTGTGGGTAGACTCATGCTGCTCGGAGTCCAGACCTTCATTCCAGGAGGTGATGGTCAAGAAAGTCTCCCAGCGGGTAGCCTCCACTGGGTGGTAATGCTCAACACTCATGTAGCGAAACTTGGCCTTCAAGTCGGGGTAGTACTTCCCCAACATCTCCATCAGCAGCTTGTGGTAGTAGACAGTGCCGGAGGGCTTCAGAAACAGGGTCCTGCGGCGCCAGCCCGCCTCGTCGTCTTCCGGCACAGGAGATGGCGACGGAGTCGGTGTACGTGTAGACACCACGGGGTACACCGGTACAACTGGTGGCGCCGACGCAGATGCAGGTGTCGGTGTAGGTAGCGGCGTCGGTGTCGGCGTCGGCAGCGACGTCGGTGTCGACGTCGGGGCAGGTGCTGAAGCAGGTACTGGAGCAGGTGCTGGAGCAGGTACTGGAGCGGGTGCTGGAGTAGGTGCTGGAGCAGGTACTGGAGCGGAGGTGTACTCTGGTGATGCATCTGGTGTCAGGTACCATTCCTCGCCGTCACGTCCAGTGATGTCATGGACCAACACCATATCCTCCACGGGCTCCTCCTCCATGGGCTCCATCTCCTCCTCATCATCAGAAATCATGATGATGTCGTCCTCCTGAGGCTCGTAGGAGGCCATCGGTGGAAGCTGTCCTCCGGTGCTGATGCGGGCAGTCTTCTGGGCACGAGGCATCTATCAAAGTTTTAAAGATAAGTTGAGGTTAGATCAACAATTTTATAATAGAATATGAGGAAGTAGAATAAAATTTTGACAATTAACAAGAATAAAATGCAAAAGCAAGATCCAGAAGAGTAAAAAGAGACTAACACGACCCTTTCTACCTAGGCTTGCGTCCTACAGTCAACACTGCTTTGATACCAATTTGTCACACCCAATTTTAAGAACAAAATTGAATGTATAAACTTATGCGCGCCTAGGAAACAGTCGCACACATAAGGGACAAATTACAACGAAGGCATCATCACTGTGCTCAATACATAGCGTATTTATTACAACTCATCGAAAGAAACTAAACATAAACAAGCGGAAGATAAAAGACTCTCGTCGAAGCTCCACTCCACAGGGACGTCGACTGGTGATCCGCATGACTAGTAATCCTCTGGAAACTTGTCTTGCTCATACTCAAATCTATCTGTTACCCATCCGGGATTTTTATCCAAAAAGAAGAAAGTATAACAAGCGTAAGTACATCTCGTACTCAGCAAGCAACATGAGGTTATGCAGCTCAAAAGGCTTGACACTGGTTTACTGTGATTAGCACTTTTAGTTGGTCAAGATTTTAGCATTAATTAATCATCAAGTTGTGCTTGCAAACCCAATTAAACCACATGAATAATAATATGAGCAACACCATCAGAATCACAAATATGATAGTAACGTGAACAAAAGTAAATTTTGTTTAAGTATTTAGCCTGTCAGTTTTCCGGGCCGCTCGTGACCGTGAGCACGGCTGATATACCAGTTTTAATACTCTGCAGAGTTTGTACAACTTTACCCGTGAGTCGTGATCCCCATGCGCCAGGGGTTGCAAATCTCATATCACCTCTACCAAGGAAGTGCGGCAGGGTACACTATGAAGTCTTTCGAGGTTCCCCTAACAAGATAGTGGCCACTAGGTTTCCAATCGGCAAGCAGTCATAGGAACCCCCTTTCCGATGGCACATTCCATCCCGGCTATACACATGGGACCAGAGGCTGTCCTATATCCGTCTCGGCAAGCCCCTTTTGTGCCCTTTCGGGTAACCACCATCAAGCGAGGAGAGGTCCTCGAACCAACTAAAACCAGAGCCATGTAGCCCTCACGGTTGTACTGTATGTCCCAGCTTTTGCCGACAGAAGATCATTTAGGGAGGGCCAAGAGCACGAAGGCTCCCACGCCCAAGGTTCACATTACCAAGAACAAGATAAGAACAGACGTTGCGCATATCATTAATCATTTTTTTTAGATCTTAGTTATAGGTTTACAGCACTAGCAGATCTACCCATATGCACATATCCCACGGTAACAAGGTACAGGTTGAACATCTAGGTAATTCCTATGGTTATCATTTTGACACATGCAAATGATTGGTAGATTAAAGTGCATAGGTAACAAGGATGATCCCATGTATACTTGCCTTGATCCGCGTATTCCTGGTTCTGGTTCTCCTGCTGGTCGTAGTAGATCTGATCTTGGTCACCCACGTACTGCTCACCGTCTGAACTCGAATACAACGCAACATACAAGCATCCACGCACACACATGCATTGCAAACAGATCTAACATTAGAATAGTACACCAACAGATTTAAATAAATAAATAAAAGTTGTAAAACAGATCTATACGTCACTACGATCACATAGACGTTTGGATCACCGAAAACGGATTTAAAATGCGGAGGTTACGCCCTAAACAAGATTATAAAAGGCCTAAAACGAGACTGACTTAAATATGAAATTAAACTTTTGCAAATCTAATCTACAGTGGTACTACTGCGTAGAGCACAAAATTACAAAACTAACGCAATTTGAATGGATCAAAACGGAGTTAAAATGAGCAAGTTATGGATAAAATGGTGCAGTGGCATTTCTGTAAATAGATCAAAAAATTTCGAAATAAAATAAATCGGAAATTCGGATTTAACCGCGCCGGCAGGGACCGCGGGTTGATTAGATGGAAACCGAGGGGCTCTTTTGCATACCTACCAGCGAAAGGGTATCGGCCGATTTCGGTCGTCCGATCGGGACTAGACAATCTAGATTAGATCTGGGGGAGTTCGGGCGGCGCCGCCGTCTTGTACAGTGACGGCGCGGCGGCTCCATGGCCACGGCGGCGGAAACCCCGCCGGAGTTGGCCTATCAGGCGCTCCAGGCTATGGTTCGACACGGAAGAGAGTCTAGAAGATAGAGGGGGAGACGGGGATCTCACCAAGCCCGAAATGGGACTCAGGCAGCGACCGGAGATGAGACACGGACGAGTTTGGCGACCGGAGGTGTCCTGCAAGGACGGCGATCAATTAACTAGCCGACAGAGCACGACAAAGGAAATGGAGAGGTTCTCGAGATTTCTTACGGCACGGTGGTGCTTCGGAGAGGGTTCAAATCGACGGCCAAGCGCCGAGATGCGAAGACGAGCTCGGCGGTGGCGGCGGCTAGGGTTTGACGGCGCAGAGCTTGGCACGGAGGCGTTGGCGGCTAGTAGATGGGAAAGGAAATGCGGCGACGTTGGGGAGACTCTATATAGGGCTCGGGCGCTCGGATAAGGCCTCCCCCGAGGACTTCGGATGACGCGGAGAGATGAGCGCGGCGGCGGCTTGCAGCGGAGTCTCCGGGCGGAGGTTGGGGGTGACTCCGACAGGTGGGCCCCACCTGTCAGCGACTGCGCGACGCAGGACCCGTCTGTCAGCGAGACGGCGCGCGCGGCGGGGCGCTGCGGCGCTGCGCGCGCGGTTGGGCCGGTGCGCTGGCTTGGGCCGCGCGGAAGGAGAGCGCGGAGGCGGCAGCGCTGCGGCTGGCGAGCTGGGCCGAGGTGCGCGCGCGAGACGACCCAAGGTGGAGGAGGGAGCGGCCTGCAGAGAAGAAAGGTAGCAGGCCGAGATGGAGAAAGGAAATGGCCTTCGGGCCGGAATTGGGAGAAAGGAGGGAAGGAAATATGTTTTGCCCTTTTCTTTTATTTGCAAAGCAGATTTCAAATCATTTTCTAAAATTGAGTTTGAATTCCAGTTTTCAAATTTGAACTTCACTCAAACAAAAGAATGCAGCAGCATGTATGCATCAACTTGTTGCTAAACTAGAATAAATTTTATTTCCCAAACATTTATTTATTTTGCCTATGTTATAATGCCACAATAAATTTAAATAAATCACATTAATCTATTTTGAACTAAAGAAAATTTAGGGTGTTACAATCTCTCGATGTCAGTTTAATTTTTTGGGATAAGTACAAAGTATGTAAGGAAAATAAACGGTCCGCATATAGACTAGAAATCTAGAACGAGTGGCTGCATGTTATGCATGAATCCAGTCAAAGCATCTCTCGATGTCAGTTTAATTTGTTGGGATAAGTACAAAGTATGTAAGGAAAATAAACGGTCCTCAAGCACTTTCACTCTCACGATCGATCAGTGCTACTTCTATCTATAAATATATCCTGATCTATTTACTGTCCTTTTGGCCTACCATTTTGTCCATGCTAAACAAGATGACTACGAAACACGTTACTACTACTCTCTTTTGTCTTCTTTTAGTGCTCGTGATGCATTCAGATCAAACATCTGCTGCTGGTTCGTATTCCTCGTCATATCATATCTCTCTTTCTCTGTTCATTTATTGGTTCGACTTCGATGTTAATCTCATCCAGAAGAGATTTGCAGTGCGTCCATTTATATGTTTCACACTTACCTTGTGTAATTTTCTTTATTTCATTTGAAAAAGGTATCATTTGACTCTTTTTTTCTTCCTTTGACAAACTTATAGTGATATTATTTATAGTCTTCTTGTTTATTTCATAGATATTTTCATGCGAACGATTCGATCGAGCAAAGATACATGGATTATAACAATTCATAACATGTGAATAAATAACTATTTTTTGCAGATATCTGCAGTTATGCAACTTTTTCATCTGTATTCTGTAAAAGTTGGATGTGCAAGACTAAGTGCTGGATTCAGTCGCAGCTAATTGCGCCTCCAAATACAGTAAAGGAACACAAGTGTATAAAAGGAGGATTCAATGGGTTGTGTCGCTGCCTCTTCTGTAAAAAGTAGTAGTAGTGTCATCTTTATTAATTTTTTTTAGGAACATAATGTCTCTTGTTATTAGGAACCTCTCGGTCATTTAGATAGTAGTTTAGTTTCAGCCTCTCTAGAGTTGTCTGTTTTTGCTCTGGGCGTCCATTTTCTAAAAAGAAAAATCTTTGCATGAATATAATGGTCTCTAGTATTTTTTTTGGTCAATGGTCTCTACTCTCTAGTATTGGTTCAATGGGATTTGGTGGGCGTCTTTCGAGATTCATAGGTATGCTATGTGGTGTAGTTTTGAAAGAATAATTAATTAAAAATTCATGTTTCTACATAATGGACCTAAATAAAACTCTAATTTCTGAAGAAGAAAAATTGTACTGATATAAGACTGAAGCACGCATGATCCGAGCAGAACATTGATGACGTATTAGAGAGAAGGCACTAACTAGTAAAACAATGACAAAATAATGTAGTTCATAAGTAGCAAAGATCAAGCAATAAACATGACAACAAAATCATTTAGAACCATCAATATAATAAGACATATTAACAAATGTACAACAACTATCAATGAGTTTCATGTCTAAATGCGAAAGGACAAAAGAAGAGCACATGCCGTGCATCAGAAACACATTTCTGTGATTTACCACACAAGCATCATCAAAGCATATGTTCAGGGAAAAAACATAAATCCACACTAAACGTTCTATTCAGGCATTCCCACAAGACTCACGTTAGAATTTGGATCATATTCTAACAAACCATAATAGCATTCCAAGAAAGTTCCCTGAATGCCAAAGGCAATAGCATAATTGTTGTGAAAAAACAAATTAGAGCTTGATTTCACGGTATCACAGGCAACAACCAAAGTAAAGTTCATGCAGTGACGCGGACACAAAGGGTAGTCCATGTAGGCTCAGGACTACCCAGAAATCTGGCCCAAAATTTGTTTTAGTAGTCATCATTTTTTATAAGGAGCTTTAGCCCATAGACGAAATCTGGCCCACCAAACAAGCCACATTAACCAGTCAGCTGCACGAGCAACAGATTATTGGTAGCGCAAAGTTTATTGCATGCTGGGATCACGCTTGTGGGAAGCGAGCGACCCTCCGGCAGGCGGCCTGGCACGCCCATGTGGGGTTTTTTTGGTTTTTTTGTTTGTGCGGCAATTTTTTATTTTGGTTCTTTTTGGTTTTATTTGATTTTTAGTATTTATTAGTACTATTTAGTTTTTTTAATTTTTATCCTTATTTTTATTTTTATAATTTTATTGTTTCAATTTTTGTTTTTTGTCAATTTAGTTTTATTTTCTGATAATTTTAATTTTAGAGATATCAAAATCATGTAGTTTCTGGTTATTTTAGTTTGAGTTGATATGTTTTCTATTGTGTTTACTTTAGTTTATATTTATCATTTTCAATCTCATTTTCTAGTTGTCAATTTCAGTTTTAATTTATTGTAATTTTAGTGATAGTATTGTGTTTAATTTAGTTTTTAGTTTCTATCTGTTAATTTTAGTTTAAATTTTTAGTGATCATTTTCAGTTTTATATTTAAAATTTTGATGTCTTTGGAAGTCATAAATTTTAGAATTTATCATTTCACGGTATCTTACCACTTACTCAAAATATAACTTGCTACATATTATGAAACTATACTTGCCACACATAAGATGGAATGTTTCTTGTAATTTTAGTTTTAGTTTTTTTTTCTTTTTTTTTTGTTTTCAGTATGTTTACTTTAGTTTTCAGTTTCTATTTGTCAATTTAAGTTCAGTTTTGTAATTGTCAATTCTAGTTTCACTTTCTGGTAGCTATTTCAAATGTCTTCATAAATTGTGCATATTCAATGTTCTTTAATATTTTCTGCTTTTAAATACTTTATTTGTGTTTCATTGTTTCTTTTAGTTTCATAATATTTTGGCCTTCGTTGGCAGCTAGTTATAATCCCGGTGTTTGCAATGGATTATATAATAATTTGTTTTATGTAATGTTTTGTTTTAATAACTTACCCCTCCTGCTACATGTTGTCTTTGTTTTTGTGCTTCTACCCTTATTTTTTTATTCATTTCCCCGGCGGACAGCTACTTTTTTTATTTTCCTGGTGGACAGCTACTTGCATTGCTTCTACGTTAATTATTACTGGTTTTACAAATATAAGTTACAACAAACTCTTACAAGCAACTTGATTCATGTAACTTACTCTTAAAATACTTAATATAGGATTAGTACCTTTATGTAAATACTATATAAAAAATGTATTACATTCCCATTATAACAATCCTCGATATGCATCTATATAAAAATTTTAGTATATTTTTGGAGTAGCAACTTTATTATTACACGGTAATAACTCTTTTGATAATCTCTTACCAAATATTTACATATAAATTGCTACTAAAAAATTCAAAATACTCGCTCCGTATTGGTAAAAGATGTCGTTTCGGAGAGCGACACGGTCTTGAAACCATACACTACTATAGGATCCTTTAACCGTGGCGGTTTTTTCGATTAACCATGGCGGACAATCCAACCGCCACAGATCAAAGGTCACGGTTAATCGTGCCCTTTACCGTGGCGCCAGATGGCATTTTGTGGAGACATTAAATGTGGTGGTTTCTCTGTTTGACCGTCACAGTTAAGATTCGTCAAGTGTCATGCAAAAGATTTTCTATAGTAGTGTTAACTTTGACCACTTATTTTTTAAAAAATATTTATTGAAAAGTGGTATATGTATATTTTTATAAAAATATTTATTTATATAATTTTTACGTTTCTAAACTCAACAATTTAAAAGTTATTTATGATTTATATTTCCAATATTTGATCCAAACCTTGTCTAAAATGACTTCTTTTAGCAACCTAGAGGGAGTATATGTAAACAAGGTCTAGTTTTGTTTAACTCATTAAGTAGAACACATTGCTACAGACGAAATTAGAAATGGATACAATATCCAAAAGTTATCCTGCTCCTATTGGTAGAGTCTGCCTTATACACCGGCGGAATTTCCATGTAGGCGGCACTTGGGGTTACTGGAGATAAACTGCAGGGATGGAAAGCTACGGTTATGATGGCAGGCAGAGCTACCTGGATTTGGCTTGTTTTGTCCGCAGCTCCAGTGTTTATGTGTTGATTGCCATCAATGTACCAAAATGGTTCATCAAGGCTTTTGTATGGTAACTCAAATCCTACTTAGAATAGGACTCAAGAAAGGGGTGCTATTAGGACTTCTAGTTCTACTAGGTCTTGAGTGTAGAATCCTACTATGAGTAGGACTCCTATTTGTATGTACGAGGGTCTTGGAGGGGACTATATAAATCAAGGGTAGAGGCCATAAGCATCACAACACAAGATCATAAGGAAGATAACCAAGCCAACACAAGGGGTCTCATCCAAAGCTTGTACGAAGCAATTAGGAACGCTCAAGAGGATTAGACTAGACAGTTCTATTGCACTAGATTCTTGTATAGAGCAAGAATCGGTGGGTCCTGGAGGGTCAAGTAGGGTTGTGAGAGAGCGACAATCTCTTGTACTCTTTTGGAGTTGTGCTAATAGAATTTGCGGTCGGCTTCGTCAAATCCTAATTTCTTGTCGTGGTTGCTTCATCATCATCTAGGGTTCTCTACGCGATTCGACTACATTGTTCTTGATACGGTGCTAGCTTGTGTCATATTCGCAACATCCTTTCAAAGATCTAAGGGTTGTTGCGCATAACTAGGGGTATCAGATTCTAACAAAGGCAGTGGATAAAACTCGATGTGCTTTATTTCCTTTGGAAGGAGTGTGGTCGAGTTAATGGGGGCTGCTGCTTAGTGGCTGCTTGGGAGAAAGTGCAAGGGTCAATTGACCTTGGTGTTTCTACGGGTGCTTAAGCTTGAATACATGAGTTGGGTGCTGCAAATAAGGTGGTTCTGATTTGCAAAATTTGGTATGGATAAACTGTTGGGGAAAGGGACCCTTGACAGTGACGTCACGCGAGCTGTTTTGGAGAAATAACCCTCGCGCTTTCAGCAACCTTCGGGAAAACCTTCGCTGCTAACTCGACCCTCGGGTCATTTTCTAACCTTCGCGTGCAGGAAAACCTTCGCTGCTAACTCGACCCTCGGGTCATTTTCTAACCTTCGCGTGCAGGAAGCACGAGACTTAACGGGCAGCAAGCGGATGCAGGCCTTCGCCACAGTAGCGAAGACTCCACGAACGCGAGGCTGACTCCCGCCTTCTCGCGAGGGAGTGCGCGGGTCGGCCGGCGGCGGCCAGGGGGAAGTGGAGGTAGGGTTTTCCACACTATCTGTGTTTGTATGGTTATGCCCTTCCGTTGTACAGCTCCATGGAATCTTTTTTGTACCCTTTTGTAAATTGGACAATGTCCATTGGCATTCCCTATAAATACCAAGGGATGAACAATGTAAAGGGGGGAATTTTTTGGGAGAAAAGGAAAGAAACAGTGTCTTTTAGTTTAATTACTCCTCCGTCTTTCGTTTGACAGTTGGCCACCCTTGCTATACCCTGCACGTGTGCAGGGGTAACGCAGGTGTAATTCCAACAGTTTGGCGCCAACCGTGGGGAGCGTTACGACAATTTACACCTGTGCGTAATGGCCAGAACTAGGAGGGCAATCTCGGGTAGAGACCATCGCACAACCAGTGAAGCCATCGCGACGGTTCAAGCTGTAGAAGAGAACGTAGAGCCTTCGGGAACAGAAGAAGTTGACCCGGAGACTGAGATCCCAGGCCCACACACTCGGCCGACATCACAGCAGCACCCGCACACCTCCAGAGAACATTCGGGAACAGAAGAAGTTGACCCGAAGACTGAGATCCCAGGCCCACACACTCGGCCGACATCACAGCAGCACCCGCACACCTCCAGAGAAGGTGAGGGAGGAGAAGAGGAGGAGTTGGGCCTCGAGGCTTTAGAGAGGCTTCACACTGAATTGCAGGAGAAGAAAAGACGTCTGGACCAACTTAAAAGGCACAACCGGTTGCGTGCTATTAGGCAAAAGGCGGATGAGGCAAGGGAACAGCTTCGTCGGATGGAGGAGTCCCTTGCGGCAGCTGGAGCCGAAGCCGAAGGTTGGGTCGACAGAGAGGTGTCGCTACCCCAGGAGGGGAACGTCGAGAGGCATGAGGGCGATGTACGTCAGCCGCCACCACCCCCTCCACCACCAAATTACCTTAACAACCCATACCCTAAGAGACAACCAAATTTCCGCCAACTTTACCCAGATGAGAGAGAGCCAAACCTTCGCAATCCGCGGAGGGCCCAACAACATCAGATGCCTTATGACCCGAGATCACCACATTCCTAAATACTGCAAACCCAACCTTGGCCACCATCTTACAACCCACGGAACTTGCCTCGTTATGACGGACTTTCTGACCCTCGTCAGTTTATAATGAGCTATGAAGCAGCGGTTGCTGCAGCGGGGGGAGATGAATCAACAATGGCAAAGTCATTTGTAATCATCCTCCGAGACATCGCGCAAACATGGTACAACAACCTGCGCCCTGGTACCGTGTATTCTTGGGCCAACCTCAGAGACAAGCTCTGTACAAATTTCAAAGGTATCACAGCAGCCCCATCAAACCCTATCGAGTTGTTCAATTGTAAACAAGAAGAGCGCGAACCACTACAAGAGTATTGGCGAAGGTTCATCCAAATTAGAGCAAGAACTCCGAGAATATCTGACGAAGTCGTAATTCTCGCAGCGGTAAGTGGTTTGTGACCAGGCCCCTGCTCTTCGAAGTTTGCTAGGAAGCCGGCAAACACAATCGAGGAACTACATGAAACAATGGAAAGATACTGTAGAGCGGACATGGACTTCACAGCGAAGTCCGATGCCCGAAGGGCACAGCAGAAACCGCAGATGAGACCCCAAGCGAGAGAAAACAACCCTCGTCAAGACCCGAGCAACATCGGTGCAATCAACAGGGCAGGTCCAATCGAAGACCAGAGAAGGGGCACTCAGACTTCAGGCAATCAAACCCCGCAAGGGTTTCCTCCCCCGCCAGAACAAAGAAACCAACAGAAGGATCCTGCGAAAATATATTGCCACTTTTGCGGTCCAGCGAAAGGTCACACCACCAAGCAACGTGAATGCTTCGCCAAAGGAAAACAGTACCAGGAATCCAAAAGAGCCACATCGGCAGAAAACCGAACCATCAACTATACCAGAAAGCCAAATTTCAATCCAATCCGCCCTCCATACCAATACACCCCAATCAATTATGGCCTACCCTCGCACCAACCTTTCTACGCATATCACCCACACTACAATCACACCCCATATCAGCCATCAACCACTCTCCAATGCCAAAACGCACCCTACACCATTTCATACCCAACCACCCCTCAAACCCAAACTAACCAACAAACAAGCAATGCTCTACCACCACCACCCCTGATACCAGCGTTGCCAGCTCCTCAGCCTGTCAAAACTGAATCCCAAACCCAAACAACCATCAACAATCCAACTTCAACCTTCGGCGTAATCCTTGCTATCATTGGGGGCTCTAACGAAGACCATGGCAACAAAAGGCAAAGAAAAGAACACGCTAGAAGAATGCACCACGTAGCCGTCGAAGGACCACACAAGTTTGGACGATGGTCCCACATCCCAATAACCTTCGATGCCAGTGACATGAAACTAAGGGATTACCCCCATACTGATGCTATGGTAATCAAAACTAATCTTGCAGGATGGACAGTCACCAAAATTCTGGTCGATACAGGGAGCTCCGCGGACATTTTGTTTACCTCAACCTTCGACAATATGAAGCTAGACAGAAATCTCTTGCAACCTGCCGGCAATCCTCTGTACGATTTTGGCGGTCAGCAAGTCAGAGCAATCGGAAAAATCTCATTGCCCGTCACCTTCGGAGACCAAGTGAACTATAGAACAGAACACATAACCTTCGATGTGGTCGACATGTTTTATCCTTACAATGCAATTTTTGGTCGAGGGGTCACCAATGTTTTCAATGCAATAATTCATCTAGCCTATCTTTGCATGAAGCTTCCTGCTCCAAAGGGAGTAGTTGCAGTCTATGGTGACCAAGACGTTGCAAGAGCCGCTGAAGGCACAGTAGCACCAGGACAGCGCAATGTACACAACCTATCAAAGCCTGAAGTATCAAGCCCTATCAGCGAGGAAAAAATCTTCAATGACCAAAAAAGAGCTTTACCACAAGAACAAACCAGAACAGTACAACTCTTTGACGGAAACACAGAGAAGAAAGTAGTCATCTTAGCTCACCTCGATCCTCAATCAGAAAAAAACCTTGTTTCTTTCCTCAAAGAGAACTCTGATACCTTCGCTTGGTCTACCGAAGACCTCAAAGGGGTCAACAGATCGTTGATCGAACACATTCTAAACATCAAAGAAGGGTATCGACCAGTTAAACAAAAGCTCCGCAAAATGTCCAAAGAAAGAAAAGAAGCAGCAAGGGCAGAGGTAAAGAGACTCCTCGATGTGGGGGTCATTCGTCCAGTCAAATATCCAACTTGGCTATCACATGTGGTCCTCGTCCAGAAAAAGAACAAAAAATGGAGAATGTGCGTAGATTTCACTTGTTTGAACAAAGCCTGTCCGAAGGATGATTTTCCTCTGTCAAATATAAGCACACTGGTAGACAGAGCATCCGGGTGTCAAACACTTTCTCTTCTCGACTGTTTCTCGGGTTACCACCAAATTTGGATGAATGAGGTCGATGAAGAAAAAACAAGCTTCATCACCCCCTCGGGTACATACTGCTTCCGACGAATGGCAGAGGGTCTGAGAAACGCAGGATCTACCTTCGCTCGCATGACATCGGAGGTCTTCAAAGATGAACAAGCCATTTCTGCTTATGTAGATGACTTGATTGTACAAAGCAAACAAAAAGAAAAACACATTCCAGATCTGACAAGAGTGTTCTCCAACCTTCGATCGGCTGGATTGAAGCTAAACCCCGAAAAATGCATTTTTGGAGTCAGCGAAGGAAAGCTACTAGGTTGCATTGTGTCAGCAAGGGGAATCGAGGCTAATCTAGAAAAAATAGATGCCATCATCAATATGGAGCCACCAGCGAACAAGAAGGTAGCTCAGCGCTTGTCAGGACACTTAGCAGCTCTCAGCAGGTTCATCTCAAGATCAGCTGAACAAGGGTTACCTTTCTTCGAAACCCTGAGAAGCACTGCTCCATTCAAATGGGGACCTCGACAGCAAAAGGCCTTCGAAGAATTGAAAAAGTATCTCACCAACATGACCACCCTTACCAGCCCCAACGCAGGGGACAAGCTACTGTTGTACATCGCGGCTTCACCACACGCAGTCAGCGCAATGTTGATAAAGGAACTGTATGAAGCCAACAAAACCAAACAAGCCCCCATCTATTACGTTTTAGAGACCCTCGAGGGCCCCAAACAACACTACTCCGAGCTCGAAAAAATAGCATATGCTGTTGTCATGGCATCAAAAAAGCTCAAACACTATTTTCAATCTTACGAAGTCCAAGTGCCCTCAACTTACCCCCTCGAAAATATTTTCAAGAACAACGAAGCTATTGGAAGAATAGCAAGATGGACAGTCGAGCTAAATAGCTACGCCATAACCTTCATGGGTAGATCAGCAATCAAATCGCAGGCCCTAGCAGACTTCATAGCTGATTGGACTCCAGACCCTCGCAAATAAGGAGCCAAAGTAAACCCCTTTTGGACTGTGTATGCTGACGGGGCTTGGGGAGCAGCTGGAGCTGGAGCATCAGCAATCTTAACTTCGCCATCCGGTTCGAAGTTGCGTTACGCAACAAGACTAGACTTCAAATGCACAAGCAATTCAGCCGAGTACGAAGCAGTAATCCTAGCACTCTCAAAGCTTCGGGCTTTATCAGTACGAAGAGCAGTAATCAACACCAATTCCCAAGTCATCGCGGGACACATTGAGAAAAATTACAAGGCAAAAGATACAGAGCTGCAAAAGTACTTACAACTAGTCTGAAGGTTAGAAAATTTTTCTTGGGCGTAACAACAAAGGCAATACCAAGGGCTGAGAATAGTGAAGCAGATGATCTAGCCAAAGCAGCAGCACAACAGGCGCAGCTACCACCTGATGTTTTTTATGAAGTGGCAAAACAACCAGCTATCGAAGGTTTCGAGAAAGCAGCAAAGCATATTCATGCAATCCAAAGCGAAGACTGGAGAGCCCCAATCATGGTATTCATCAACGGGTTATACGAGCCCAACTCAAAGGAAGAGGAAAACAGACTGAGCCAAAGGGCCCGAGGGTACAAAATAGTTGACAACAATTTATTAAAAGCTTCTGTAACCTCCCCGTGGCTAAAGTGTGTGCCGCAAAACCAGGGAAAGGATTTACTAAAACTAATTCACGAAGGTATATGCGGATCACACAACGGCTCAAGAGCGCTGGTGGGCAAAGTCTTCCGCCAAGGTTTCTTTTAGCCAACAGCATTACGCGATGCAGAAGAACTAGTCAAGCATTGCCAAGGATGCCAACTAACAGCAAAAACGCAAAACGCTCCAGGCGCCCCAACCACAATGATATGTCCAACATGGCCTCTGCAAAGATGGGCAATGGATCTAGTTGGACCCTTACCAGTTGCTCCTGGAAACCTTCGCTACTCAGTCGTAGCTGTGGAATACTTCACAAAGTGGATTGAAACAAGACCACTAGCGTCCATAACCTCGCAAGCCGTGAAAAAATTTTCTGGCAGCAGATAGTTTGTCGCTTCGGGGTCCCCAGACACCTACCCGTCGACAACGGCACCCAGTTCGACAGCGAGGTTTTCAAGGAATTCTGTGCTCAAATCGGCACAATCTTATGCTTCGCCTCAGTCCGACACCCACAGTCAAATGACCTCGTCGAAAGAGCCAATGCCACCATCTTCCAAGCTATTTCCAAAAAAACTGCACGGAAGGCCCAAAGGCAAATGGGCAAAAGAACTAACCTCGGTCACCTGGTCCCACAACACGTCAGAATGCAGAGCAACGAAGTTCACACCATTTAGGCTACTCTTCGGAGAAGAAGCAATGTTACCAGAAGAACTAAAACTCTCTCAGGTCGATCCTCGAACCAAACGAGCAAAGCCAGTTGACAGACAAAGATTTGCTTGAAGAAACAAGATGCATTGCAATGCACAACCTCCGCAAGTATCAAGAAGAAACCAAAAGATGGAGAGACAAGAAAGTAAAAATCAAAGATCTAAAGAAAGGCGATCTCGTTCTCATACGAAAACAAAACGCCAATATGGCGGGAAAATTTCAGCCAAAATGGACAGGGCCATACTTGATAATAGAATGCAATTGCCCAGGATCCTACCATCTCTCAGACAGCGAAGGAAACCGCCTGCCGCATACTTGGAAGGTCGATGACCTTCGCAAATTTTACCCCTAGCAGAGCCTTAGCGAGCCCTCACAACATGTAATTTGCTTTTTATCTTTCTTGTTTTTCTTTTTCAGTACCATGCTTTGTAACAAAAACAAAAGGAGTTGCACTCTTTTTCCTTATGAATGGGCGTAACAAAAACAAAAGGAGTTGCACTCTTTTTCCTTATGAATGGGCGTAAGGTTTTTTAACGAGACAGTATCCAAAGACTTAATACAAGCAAAAATCCCCAAAAAAGAAACTCTAAGCTTTTCTTTTTTCATCGACATCAAAAAAGCGACTCTTCATCAAGAGCGCTTACATCGATGAAAAATCCCCGAAGATTGATTCGAAACACAAACATTTCGAAACAAACTTGCATCCTAAGACAAGGGGAGGCGCGAAGTCTCAAAAAATCAAGTACCCTCGCAAAAACGCCAGGGGCTTGCATTGCAAACTTCACCTCCACCTAAGACAAGGGGAGGCGCGAAGTCTCAAAAAATCAAGTACCCTCGCAAAAACACCAGGGGCTTGCATTGCAAACTTCACCTCCACCTAAGACAAGAGGAGGCACGATGTCTCAAAAAATCAAGTAGCCTCGCAAAAACGTCAGGGGCTTGCATTGCAAACTTTACCTCCACCTAAGACAAAGAGAGGCGCGAAGTCTTAAAAAATCAAGTACCCTCGCAAAAACGCCAGGGGCTTGCATTGCAAACTTCACCTCCACCTAAGACAAGGAGAGGTGCGAAGTCTCAAAAAATCAAGTACCCTCGCAAAAACATTCCACAACAGGCGCAGTTTTCACAAACGATAAAAGGCGAGCCTCGCTGAAAAAGACAGGGGGTGTCGCTGTTTTCCTAAGCAGCTTTTATAAACGATAAAAGCGAGCCTCGCTGAAAAAGACAGGGGGCGTCGCTGTTTTCCTAAGAAGCTTTCATAAACGTTAAAGGCGAGCCTTGCTGAAAAAGACAGGGGGTGTCGCTGTTTTCCTAAGCAGCTTTCATAAACGATAAAAGCGAGCCTCGCTGAAAAAGACAGGGGGCGTCGCTGTTTTCCTAAGCAGCTTTCATAAACGATAAAAGCGAACCTCACTAAAAAAGACAGGGGGCGTCGCTGTTTTCCTAAGCAGCTTTCATAAACGATAAAAGCGAGCCTCGCTGAACAAGACAGGGGGCGTCCCTATTTTCCTAAGCAGCTTTCATAAACGTTAAAGGCGAGCCTCGCTGAAAAAGACAGGAGGCGTCGCTGTTTTCCTAAGCAGCTTTCATAAACGATAAAAGTGAGCCTCGCTGAAAAAGACAGGGGGCGTCACTGTTTTCCTAAGCAGCTTTCATAAAGGATAAAGGCCAGCCTCGCTGAAAAAGACAGGGGGCATCGCTGTTTTCCTAAGCAGCTTTCATAAACGATAAAGGCGAGCCTCACTGAAAAAGATAGGGGGTGTCGCTGTTTTCCTAAGCAGCTTTCATAAACGTTAAGAGGTGAGCCTCACTGAAAAAGACTTGGGGCTTCCAAAGCTATTTTCTTCAAAACTCAAAAGCGAACCACACTAGGCCAAAACAAACTTACAAAATTCAACAAGCACAAACGCGCAACAGTGTAGAACCAAATTTCCAAAAGTACCTAGTTACATTCCATCCTCACTAATTACAATCGACTTTACATCATCAGGACTTTCGTGGTCCGTTTCTATCGGAACAATAGTCCCCCACAGTAAAGGAGCTGCAGCAACAATCGGCAACTCCCCGGACAACACCCTTGCTCTATACATATATCTACGAGGTACTTCGCTACTCTCTAAAGGCTCATCCTTCGGAATCACAAGAGAGCTGTCTAGACCCAGACTAAGGTTGCTACGCCCAAACAAGAAATCCAAAGCCGCATTCTCGTCGATGTCTTCGTCAACAGGAGTTTGCGAAGAAGAACCAAACAAAACTTGCGTAGCTTGCCGATCTGTGTAGTCCACGTTGCGCCAAAAACAACTCGATCGGCTATTTTTTAAATCGTACCTTCGCACCTTAGACCACCAAAAACGCTCGAAAGACAGCGAAGGATGTCTGAGTTTCGCTCGAGCCCACGACTCACCGGTTATAAAGGTATCCTGTTAATTTAACGTGAGGGGCGTCACATCAAACACCTCAAGCACGGTTCCATCAGGAACCTGCATTGTCAAACAACCAAACAGAGACTCAGTCTTTAACAACTCTCTCTTTCCCTCGCAAAATCATTACAAAATAACCTAATAGTTTTTCCCTTTTCCTCACACCTGCTCGGGATCTTCGATTCTTTCCGCATCAACCTGACCAGTTGCCTCAGTCTCCGCCGTAGACCGATCAACAGCGCACGCTTCGACTACGGCCGCCTCTTCCACAACACAGTTTCTTCAGTGGCAGGAGCTTGTTCGATCGGGGAAACCACATCGGCCAGCGGAACCTCTGCAGAGCTTCGCACAGGCGCAGTTTTGGAACACCCCAGAACGTCAACGTTCCCCGACAGCGAGGGTAGTGCCTCCTTTTGGGCCTACAAAGAATACACATCAATAAAGGCAACTCTAATAACTTCAAACAATTCCAACATAAACAACACACAAGCAAAAACGACAAATCTTATGCCTCTCCTACCTGACGGGTTGCTTCGGCGACCTCCTCAAAAGCTAGAGCGCGACCCCCGCCGGCTATCCAAAACCTGCGCAAAAAACGCATCGCGCAGTTGCGAACCTCAGAATCGTCGACCTTCAGCGCTCGCACCTCTTCGACGGTTGGGAAAACGTGACTCGGCCGTTTTATCTTGCGAAGGTGTTCACAATCCGCCTATCAGAGTGTACTAGCCATGGCTAGAGCTCCGGCATAGCCTCCAAAGTCAGCCGCATTCTCGACCAGGGAGCTGAAAACATCAAGCTCAGCGCAAAGCCAATCCCCAAAGACCTCAGCATTAGCAGCTGGGAGCGGCTCTCCGGCAGAACCACCAGCCTCGGTCAAGCATCCGTCTAGCTTAGCTTTAATCTTCCCCATACTAGCACGCCACGACTCCGTCAATCCATTTATTTGGTCTTTCGCCGAAGCCAAAGCCTTGTCCTTCTCTCGGTTAGCCTCAACCAAGTCCGCATTACGCTTCGCCACCTCTCGTGCTTCTTCCCGGGACTTTGCAGCTTTCTCATTTGCACCTTTGACCTCAATCTCCTTACTTTCTAAGCTTCAGTGAAGTTTCTCATTTTCCTTCTCAAGATCATCCAACCGACCATTGAGATAATCCATGTTGTAACCAGCCCTCCGCCGAGCCGAGCGGTTTAAGAGCATCAACTCCGCCAGCTTTACATCAACATCGTCCAAAATATCAACCATAGGCTGGTAGGCGAGGTGAAGCTCAGCTTCCAGCACACAAATACGACCAAAAATACGGCCAAGAAAACGCCTTTCTTCCGGACCGCACTACAAATGACACGACCGAAGGTCGGGACTCGTAAACAGCTCTGTCGCTGGGTCCGAAACATCTATTTTCCTCGCAAAATAAGGAAGACTGGAGCGGCTAGCTTCGCCGAACGGCCTCTTGCCTGGATTCCGTTCAGCTTCAAAGTCATCGGGAGCCTCAAAACCATTCACCCAAAAATGCGAGCCAGCAAACTCCGGCACCGACCCATACTCTGGACTGTCAGCCTCAAAGCCCCGGAGTGCCTCATCCTTACCAATCAAAACCATCGCATCAGCAGAAGGTGAAGCAACCCTTTTTTTCGTGCTTATCCTCTCCAGAAACCTCTCCACTCACCCCAGAGTCGCTTCCGGAGGAATCAGAATCATCTCCGGACAAACTTCCTTCGGAGCTCTCCCCTTTTTCGACTCCCTTCTCCTCACCCCCCCTTCCTCATCGAATGCAGCCTCATCATCAGATATTTGAATAAGAGCGTCAATCCCTCCAACACGCGGCACGCGCCCGCAAACAACGAAAGCAACACGCGTACCACCCCGGCCCGACACCAAGGCCGAAGAACCTGACGCGCCAGCGGCGGCCGCCACAACAGCGACTTTAGTCGCCAATGTTTTCAACCGACCACCGCCAACACTACTGCGGCCTCGACCACGCCCTCTTTTTGACTTTGCCGCACCCTCCTTCTCCTCAGTGGACGAGTGTTTCCTCTTCTTACGGGCGTCCTCACTCGAGGGGGCCGGCCAATCGAGATAAGAAATACCAAACAGGTCAAAAAGTCTGTTCACTCTACCCAAGCGCCCTATCGCGCTATGAATGGCCTTAACCTCCAATGTTGAAAGCTTCCCAACAAGATCTTCAACTTTCTGCTGAACCCTTTTCAGAACAGCTTCGACGCCACCTTTGCTATTGGGAAACTTTTTTAGCGTAGTCTCCCAGATCTTATTCACATCTAACTTCGGTTTCTTCAAACCCCTCGCCTCATACTTCGAATCATCCTCAACCTCGAACCAAGGTTGTTTTCGACTAAGGGGCAAAACCTTAGCGCAACAATACTCTTCCACCAAGTCACGAGCACACTGAGAGCGAGCAATCAACCTCAGGCAGTCAACACTAGCATGCGCCTTGTTGGTAGTTCTTAGCTACACCTAGGATAGGGTAGCTAAAGCAACTATCTACTAATGCCAAGCGGGGTTGTCAATCCCGACACTAGTAGGAGCTAGCTAGAGAGGTTGCAATCTACCAAGGGGAGATTCTGCAAGCGCACAGAACTATCATAGTAGCACTTCGCCTGGGAGTACCAGGTGTCGATTTATTTGATCCCAAGGGAAGGCTAGGGTGGTGTATGAGTCGAGTCAAGGAGGGGATGAGAGTCGAAGAAATAAGGAAAGAGAAAAGGGGAAAAGGGAAGAGAAGGGATGGAAGGCTAGAAAGAATATATGGATGGATAGGTAAGGATGAAATGGATGGCTAAGGTAAAATGGATAACTAGATAGATAGATGGTAACTAAGGATAACTAAGGATAACTAACTAGCTACTGATAACTAATCCTAGATAACTACAAAGCAAGATAACTAAGAAGCGAGATAGTTATGAAGCAAGGCAGGCAAAAGACAATAAAGCAACTAAGTTGAGTAAAGTTTTATTCCTATCTTGTCAAGTATCGAGGCGTACTAGCCTTTACCACTTACTTAGGTTGAACGCTAGTACAACGAGCCTTACTGTTAAACTGGGCCAACTACGTGGTGGAATTCAAGGCGCACAGGGCTGTCACCACCTGCTTGCTACCACAGCTATCCGGGGGTCCAGTCGTATCTGAAGGTAAGTCTATAACTAAGCACCACGCTTAACTATATTCTAACTATCTCTACCCTAGCTTTGAATAGAGACACCCTTGCGGACGTCAGAGCAAACACTTGACTTAATAAGATAAACACTAAACTAACTAAGCAACCTATTGGCAAAGATCAAACACTAAGCTCACTAGAGATTAACTACTATGGCTAAGTGAATTGATCTGTAGGATAGCTAGGCACTCAAGCAATCAATCAAGTATACCACTCAATACTGATAAGTAGAATAAAGTAATACTTGAAATGATGAACTAGAATATAGTAAATGCTTGAGTAACAAGAGCAAAACCTGAACTGGAGATGAAGGAAGACTCTTCCCAGCTCCAGAGCCGATCACTCGCACGCCTCTACTCTTGAGCTAAGCCTTGAGCAGCGCTACCGCGAGGGCGAAGATGCCTTGCTCCACTAGCTACCTACTTGCCTAAGCTCTCTAAGCTTCTAACCTAACTCTCACTTGCTTCTCTTGCTTTGCTTCTCTTGGAAGTGTGGGATATGGAGGTGTTGGGGTGTGAATGAAGTAGTGTCACCAGGGGGGTATTTATAGCCTTGTGGAGTGAGGGGGGTTCTTATAGGGGGCATCCACCCGACCTAGGGTTAGGTCAGGTGGCGGGCGCCACCCCCTACTGGCGGCCGCCAGCTCCCTGGCCGTTGGATGAACCGCCTCTGCTTCAACGGCATCCAGGTGATTGTCCAAGGCGGTTTGGAGGTCGGTTGCATGTCCTAGCAACCGACATTCAGCCTTGATCCACGCCACTCCTCCCTGAGCCATCCGATGCCACTGACCTAGTGACCAAGGGCCAAGATTTGGCCCTGGGGAGGTCACACGGATCGGTGACGTGGCAGGGATGGAACTTGGGCCAACCCAAGTGGCGGGCGCCACTTAGAGCTGGCGGGCGCAACCTAGGGGTGGCGGGCGCCACCCCTCTTAGGCCCATTTGGGCCCTACTGAGTGGGCTTGTCTCCTGGTGGGTCCATATGTCCAAATTTGGTTCAAATCCTGCATTCAAATAGAATTCTATGGACATGTGGAATTTGGTTAGTTTGAAACCTATTTGACTACATTTCATGCCTTTTTGGTGGACTTTAGGGTTAAATGTTGATGGTAAAACTGGTGTTTAAGGACCGTCAACACGCCTCACCAGTCATCGAAGCTTCGGCCGACACATCACCAAGAGTCAGAAGCTCGCCACAGAGCTCCGCAGCACCGCTAAGCCTATAATAAAACCAGTGCTCCTGCCACCCGCTCGTCCACTTGTTCTTCTGAGCTTGCACTGGAAGTTCCGAACCAGTACGATGACAAAATGTATACACAGCAAACTGACCGAAACTGGTGTTACCTTCACCATCAACAACTTTACGAGGTTGCATATGAACACGATGAGTCCGCACGAAACCCTCGACATGCGAAACAATCCTCTGAGATCGACAGGCCCACACAAAAACAGAGAGCTTCGTGAAGCAGGACGGCGTGAGCTGATGGAACTTCAAGTTAAAACGCTAAAGGACCAAAGTTACAAAAGAAGCCACAAGAAACTGCAGACCAGCTTCGAAGAACTCTTCAAAAACGACAACTTCATTAACCCCCGGTCTAGGAACAGTCTCTCCATCGCTGGCCCTCGCTCTCTCCTCCTCAATCCAGTCCTGCCTGACATAGGACGCCAGATCTGAGTCACATACACGACTAAGGCCAAACTCAAAGGTCACACCATCGCCCATGGCAGATGGAGACGCAAGACGCGCAGTTTGCCTCGACCTGGCCATTGCCAAAAACAACAAACCTTCGTGGGA
This sequence comes from Coix lacryma-jobi var. lacryma-jobi, assembly GCA_009763385.1. Lineage (NCBI taxonomy): Eukaryota > Viridiplantae > Streptophyta > Magnoliopsida > Poales > Poaceae > Coix > Coix lacryma-jobi. Next base: position 129,685,355 of record CM019830.1, read on the forward strand.
ACAAAAAACCAAAAACCTTCGCAACAAGAAAACAGCAGCAGCAAGTTGGCTACAGCAAAAAGATGGCACAAGCATGACAAGCTCACCTACCCAGTCTATTTATAGGCAAAGGGCGAGCAGCCGGATCCAAAAGATCAGCACAATTCCCAAAAACGCATCACAAATATCGAAACGGACCCTAAAACAACAGAAGCAAACTTGACGGCTCGGCCCACAAGCAGCTGCGGGCGTCGCTGTCGAGGACCACTTCTCGTTCCCCAGCAAGAGACGCTTCTTGGGCCCAAGGATCGCTGCTTGAACCAAGCCATCGAGGGGCTACTGTTGGGGAAAGGGACCCTCGACAGTGACGTCACACGAGCTGTCTTGGAGAAACAACCCTCTCGCTTTCAGCGACCTTCGGGAAAACCTTCGCTGCTAACTCGACCCTCGGGTCATTTTCTAACCTTCGCGCGCAGGAAAACCTTCGCTGCTAACTCGACCCTCGGGTCATTTTCTAACCTTCGCGTGCAGGAAGCACGGGACTTAACGGGCAGCAAGCGGATGCAGGCCTTCGCCACAGTAGCAAAGACTCCACGAACGCGAGGCTGACTCCCGCCTTCCCGCGAGGGAGTACGCGGGTCGGCCGGCGGCGGCCAGGGGGAAGTGGAGTTAGGGTTTTCCGCACTATCTGTGTTTGTACGGTTCTGCCCTTCCGTTGTACAGCTTCATGGAATCTTTTTTGTGCCCTTTTGTAAATTGGACAATGTCCCTTGACATTCCCTATAAATAGCAAAGGATGAACAGTGTAAAGGGGGGAATTTTTTGGGAGAAAAGGAAAGAAACAGTGTCTTTTAGTTTAATTACTCCTCCGTCTTTCGTTTGACAGTTGGCCACCCTCGCTATACCCCTGCACGTGTGCGGGGGTAACGCAGGTGTAATTTCAACATAAACCTTGGAGAGGACTTGACATTATTCCTACACATCCTATCCTAATGCTTCTGCATTGTTTGCTATTTCCATTGGTTTGGTTCCCATGTTGGCAACGACAGGAACACTTTATTCTGGAAGTGATAGATGGGTTGTAGGTGCCGAGTGGAGGATCTTGCGCCGGCTGTGGTCGCTGTAGTACCACAGAAAATTTGGATGAAATGAACAGTTGCAGAAGCACTTCATGATGATCACTGGATATGTGATGTGCAGGGAAGGCTGTCTATGGTGGGTTTGTATGATGAATACCTCTAGGTTAGCTCGGGGATGTTCTTCGGAACACCATGCTAGATTTGAGGCCTCTGGGTCACTTTCCTCCATGTCGGCTTACCATGCCGCTGCCTAAATGGTTCGATCCCTTTTGAACCATGCCGCTGCCTCTGGAAAGCTTGGGGCGCCCTGCCTAAATACAAGATCTTTCTCTAGTTGGCATGGCATCAGACAGATGTTGGGCAGTAGCTTTCTATTAGATCAAAGTTCTTTGTTGGGGGTGCCGAGTGGAGGATCGATCTTGCGCCGGCTGTGGTCGCTGTAGTACCACAGAAAATTTGGAAGAAATGAACAGTTGCAGAAGCACTTCATAATTATCACAGGATAAGTGAGATGCGCGCAGGGAAACTACACCATGACACACATTTGCCTACAGTTATCTGTTGGCAAAAGGTGAGTTTCAACTACACATTATGTGTTGGTAATTATATAAATTTTTAACATCAAATTATATGTCGGCAATAAGGCTATAGGACCACATGTTATATGTCGTCGTTTCTCTGCTGGCGAAAAAACTGTCGATAAAAATTTGTAGACTATGTAAGTGTCAGCGTTACTTGGAGGGAACCACGGTACAAGCGTAGGCGAAGGAGTACCAAGGGGTGTAGATGGCTGCTCGCGCTAAAGCTGAACCGCTCAAAATGTCGCTCGCCGAAGAGTTACTGGCACAGGCATAGAAAACTCTTTCCCTCGCACGACACTGGCCTGCACATATATATAAAAAAATAAAGAAAAGAAAAAAAGAAAGGAGAAATCTCCATGCTCGTTGTCCCCAAGGCCCCAATCGTCCGCCGCCGCCGCGATGTCCGTCAACCCACGCTGCTGCCCCTAGCTTTCGCCGTGCCAATGCGGCACCAACTCACCGCCCCCACTATCCTCAGTCCCCATCGTCCGTCGCTGGGGATGGTGGCCGGGGGCACCCGCCATGTGGGTCTCGCCTGTGCAACAGTCTGCGCCAGATCTGGGAGCGCCTCCCTCACCCTCGCCGTCTCGGGTGGCTGAGTCCGCCGGACGACGCAGCCAACGATGCGCCACCATGTCGTCGCCGTCGGAGTTGCGTGCGTGGCTGCCAGCGCCAGATCTGGCGACCTCCCTCGACTTGGATGAGAAGCCCCTTCGCTGTCTTCCCGGCAGCTGCTGTACAGATGTATGCCGGCCTGCTCTTGCGGTGGCGAGGCAGTGGATCGAGTGGAGTGTGAGAGAGTCCAGCAACGGAATGACTCGTCCACCCATGCCGTGCCCTGAGGATGACGCAGTGGCCGTCTCAGTCTCACGCAGTAGGCAGCCATAGCGAGCATGGGACCAAGAAGAGGGTCATCCACAAAAGCAATGGTGAGGCTATCAATGATCTGATTTTTTTCCCTTTTGTTCTTGGTAATAAAACATGCCTTTCTTCATAGGTCAATAGGTTCATATATTTTGAGTTGTGATGTTCATGTATGAGTACAAAAGTAAGACCTAGATTTTATTTATTGAGTCAATTTTGATATTGAAATATATTTCTGCAATTAAAAATTTAAAATGGACATTGTACAGAGTCAACATGTTAGTTTAGCTTTGCAACGATGCCATTGCAAACACATAATTGCAGTCAAGTATCAAATTTAATCAAAACCTGTATAATAAACATGTTGTAGCTTCCCTATGCCAATGACCATAATATTTGGGTCGCTGCAAGCAATATTGAATTCAAAGGAACTTTCCCAGTTTTCATTATATAAAATGTCTAGGTGTCATATCAATTAAATGAAATGGAATTGTCATTTCATAATGTCAACGTTTTCCCTTGGCAGCACCACTTAGCACTTTTGCTGTACTTTCCATAATCAAAACTTTCCAAAATGAAACAGAGCATCTATCTGCATGACTATTGCCTAAGTTTTTCTGGCTATGGTGAGTTCATTTCATAGAAGGAAAATGCAGTACCAAGCTTTTTTTCAGTGTGAAAAGGGCTCTTTTTTCAGCATTGTTTCTGAAAATACTGTCTAGACATGGCCTAAGTAGCGTACTGTTGTTTGTACTGCATTTAGTCTCCAACATTTATACCAGTAAAGGTATTCAATTTTCATCAGTTTTTGGTTCAACTGGAATGCCTATGTCCACTAAGAAATTACTGCCTTTATTTCTATTTGTCTCAGCAGTATGAATTAAACTCTATGAAAGATATGGCAAGGAAAATAAAGCATGGTTGCTGCTAGGTACTATAAGCCATGGCCTTCATGTCTGCAACAAAACAGGTAATGGCCATAGTCATGTCCGCAACAAACAACTAATGCTTATCCATGTCAATTTTAAGTAGGAGAAATTGTTGTTCGTTCCATGGATTTTAGTCTTAAGAAGCTACCCAACATTGATGATTTCCTCATTTGGCAAAGGAAAATATTGCAATATTGGACAGGTCAGCATGCCTTTAATTTGTTGTGACACCTTAAAGAGAACTTGTATGTCATTTCAGGGAATGCTCACGTGATGGTCTTGGCTGCTACATAGCCATTCAAATTTCAAGCATGTGTGATTTCAGCACCTATGCACTCATTCTTTGTTGAAATTCTTTTTGACTTTCGCTGCAGTCACTTCAACATTTAAATAGTGGTGGCACATTCAAATATTGGTGGTACAGGAACGCCATCATAGCTGGAAGGTATTATTGAAACTTACTTGGAGAGTTTTACTTGTAAGGTATTATTTAAAGCACAAAACATTTTCTACTGATAGTTCACCTTTTTTCCATGTTAGGTACTTCAGCTATGAGGTGTTGCAAGTATTTTGGGTCGGCAAACCTTTTGTGGAACAAGCAAACAACTGGTCGAAGGGTTTTGGCGTGGCTGCCCTTTCAGCCACAACCATTTAGCACAATAGCCGATAGCTAATGCATCAATCCAGAGCATAGTGTTGCTCAACACTTCTGCTTTGACTTGAATAATTACACTACGGCTGTAACAATTTAGTACATGTCTATGTTTGTGAATAAGTCATCTATATTTTGTACATGTATTTGGCTTATGCTTGTGACCAATATGTATCAAAGATTTAATATATTTTATCTATGAAATCCAGTGAATTTGAAGTTGTGGTGCTTTCTCTCTATAAAATAAAGTTGATTTGTAAAATTATTATTTATCAAATAATTTTGCTGATAATTTAATTGTCATTGGGAGCATCTTCCTAAACATGTTGTCAAAATGGTTTCGCCAACATACAAACTGTCGGGAAATGTATTAACTGTCGGCGTAGGTTTAAATGTTGGCAAAAGTTTTAACTGTCGGCGTAGGTATCCCATTTGGCTAAACCTTAATTGTCGGTGATTGTTTTAACTGTCGGCAAAACTTTTGCCGACTGCTTCTACCGTGACTGTTCCTAAACTGTCGGCAAAACCTTTTGTGGGAGGCTATCTGTCGGGAAAGGTACCTTTTGCCCACTTTAAAAAGTGTCGGCAAAGGTGGGTTGTGTTATAGAGGCCGTCTATGGTGGGTTTGTATGAAGAATACCTCTAGCTTAGCTCGGGGATGTTGTTCAGAACACCATGCTAGAGGACTGCATACTTGGAGATTTGTGTGGCCTCTGGGTCCCTTTCCTCCACGTCGGCTTACCATGTATTCTTGAATATGGTTCGATCCCTTTCGAACCATGCCGCTGCCTCTAGAAAGCTTGGGGCGCCCTGCCTAAATACAAGATCTTTCTCTAGTTGGCATGGCATCAGACAGATGTTGGACAGTAGCTTTCTGTTAGATCAAAGTTCTTTGGTTATCCTATGAGATGAAGAGTTTGTATGCTCTGAAACCAATGTTGATGAGTAACTTTTTGTTAGATCAAAATTCGTCTGTTTGGTTGCCCCATGAGATAAAGAGTTTGTGTGCCTTGAATTAGTAAATTAATTGATTTTTTTCTATCCAACATGTGTATTGTACCGTTGAAAGATTATTCATGGTACTAATTTTGCATACTACAGTAGAATTTTTGAAATCTCTGTTTTTTTTCTGATTTTTTTTTGCTGGCCGAGATTTGTATGCCTATGTTGTCCAACCAGTACATAAGGTTTGTGTTGCCAAGTGTCATACCTCAAAATTTCTGATTTTGGGTTGTGAGTAGAAAACAATAAATAAAATAAATAATTTTAATATTTAAATAAAATTTATCAAGTTTAGCTGGAGCTAGCACCACATAGTTGTAGTAAATCAAGAATTTTTAAATTTTGGTAAACTAATTTGATGGGTTATGTTTGATGTGATGGTTGGTTGACCTTGTGTTGTGAGTCGATAGAGTTTTAAAACACGTTTGGTAGGTTGTTTAACTTTATCCGGTTCACTTCTATCTTTTTCCAAAATCAAATTTATCGCCCTCAGCTATATCCTTTTGTTGAACTTTTTCCAAGATCCTATTTCTTGTGTCCCAAATCACTTCTTTGGGTTCATCATGTTCCAAAATAACTCTAAGAATTTCCCAAAATTTTTGGAGCCGTTGCAATATTTTTCGTGGTTTAAATATCAATTCTGGACTTTTCTGGAATTATTTTAATCCCGAAATTAATAAAATATCCCATTTTTCAAACTTATCCAAACCCTACATATATATATATATATGTCGATGTTCATCTCGTCGCGAGGGTTCCGAAAGTACGACCCTTTTTCGCAGCCGCCACTCCTATCATCCCAGATCTGAAACCGAAGTTTGACATCTCCTAAAATCCGGCGAGCTTTTCCGTCCAAACCATCGCGTCCCGGAGAAAACCGTCACCACCATGAGGTAGGTCTCGTCGTTCTCTACACCGTGGTGTCTTCCTTTTTACGAATCCATCACATTCTCTTTTCCGGCGATGTCTCCATGGATGCCATCTGTTCTTCGTGATCTCTGGCCGCCGCATGGTTCCTGCGCCTCTCCTCAGGCCGCAGGCGGACCCCACACCGCCGCTCGAGCTCGGTGACCCCACGGCTGCCTTCACCTCGTCTTTGCTCAGGTGGAGTAGCAGGCCGCCGCCATGCCGGCAACAGGTGCAGGGCGGGGTGGCTGCTGCTCGCCACGAGCAGCACCGGCCTGAGCAGGCCCAACCTGGTGGCTAATCGCCGGCGGCCGGACAGCAGGCCCCATGGCCGAGGACCCTTCCCTCCCGGCCAAACCCACTACTGCAGTTGCTGCACTCTGCCACGTTCATCAAGATGAAGAACACGATTTGTTCCTAAGGAACAAGATGATGATAATTACAGTTTTGCCACTCAGCGTAAATCTCCACCCTTTAATCATCTGATTTCCGTTTTCGTCCGTTTTAGTTGCGTTAGTTTCGTATCGCCACGATCTATGCAGTAGTGTTAACGTTTTTCATCTCACATGTTTTTCCATCTAAAATCAAATATTAAATTAATTAATAAACCTGCAACCAATTTATAATTAAAATCAATATAGATTTTATACTTCGATATTTTATACACAAAGGTTAACATGATCAGTTACTAACATAAATATGTTTTTAATTTATAATTTGATTAGGCTAACCGTTATCATATAAATTACGTTCATATGTCCTCACAGGTTTACTTTCTTTTACTAAGATAAAGTTTAACTTGATTAAATTATATGACAATATTTATGAATAACATAAGATTAGTCCAACCCGACTTTTGTAACTAAAATATGTTTTGTCTAATCTGAATTAATATTTTATTATGATCTTATTAAATTAAAATAAAGCAAGCCGACAGTTCTTACTTTTATAATATAAAATCTTCGGTAGACGTATCTCTCATTCGTTTCGTGCGCGATCCCGCGACCGTAGTACGAACTCTCTTTTAGTATGTTGTTTTGTCTCGTGTTGTGTTGTTCTTAGTTCTGTGTTGTTTGCTTGTATGTCTGCCTATGTGTGGTGCTTGCTACGAGTAGACGACGACTGGTTGTGCGCGCTGAAGATCAGAAGGTGATGACCCAGAGATGATGATGTGAGAATTGGTCAAGTGTAACAGGCAAGTATACATGGGATCATCCTTGTTTCCTACGCACTTTAATCTACCAATCATGTGCATGTGTCAAATGATAACCATAGGATTCATCTAGATGTTCAACATGTACCTTGCTACCGTGGGATATGTGCATTTGGGTAGATCTGCTAGTGGTGTAAACCTACAACTAAGATCTAATAAAATGATTAATGATATGCGCAACGTCTGTTCTTATCTGGTTCTTGGTAATGTGAACCTCGGGCGTGGGAGCCTTCGTGCTCTTGGCCCTCCCTAAATGATCTTCTGTCGGCAAAAGCTGGGACATACAGTACAACCGTGAGAGCTACATGACTTTGGTTTTAGTTGGTTCGAGGACCTCTCCTCGCTTGATGGTGGTACAAAAGGGGCTTGCCGAGACGGATATAGGACAGCCTCTGGCCTCATGTGTATAGCCGGGAGGGAATGTGCCATCGGAAAGGGGTTCCTATGTCTGCTTGCCGATTGGAAACCTAGTGGCCACTATCTTGTTATGGGAACCTCGAAAGACTTCATAGTGTACCCTGCCGCACTTTCTTGGAAGAGGTGATATGGGATTTGCAACCCCTGGCACAGGGGATCATGGCTCATGGGTAAAGTTGTACAGACTCTGCAGAGTATTAAAACTGGTATATCAGCCGTGCTCACGGTCACGAGCGGTCCGGAAAACTCACAGGCTAATAACTTTAACGAAATTTACTTTTATTCACGTTACTATCATATTTGTGGTTCTGATGATGTTACTCATATTATTATTCATGTGGTATAATTAGGTTTGCAAGCATAACTTGATGACTACTTAGATCTAAAATCTTGACCAACTAAAAGTGCTAATCGCAGTAAATCAGTGTCAAGCCTTTTTGAGTTGCATAACCCCATGTTGTATTTGTTGAGTACGACATGTGCTCACCCTTGCTATTTCCCCCACACCCCAGTCTCCATCAGAGTTGCGCAGCGGAAGCGCGGTGAAGACACAGATGAGTTTTCTAAAAAGACTGATGGAAGTGCTAGGCGTATGTTACCCCCAGTCAACTGTCCCTGTGAAGAATGGAGTCTGAAGAGAAAATTAGTATCTGTTCCTCTTAACTTTGACGTAAGTGTTGTTTTCAATATCTAGAACACGGTTTTTGATATTTTTTCCCTCTGTGGTTGTATGTGTGGACTTTCTGGGCACACATATGGCATACCTGGTTTGTTCTTTAAAACCGGGTGATACACCAAGCGGGAAGGGGTGGCATGTTCATGGAAGATGATTCCTTTGGCGATTAAGGTCATGTTTAGTTCGAAACCAAAAACTTTATGTCTTGTGTCTTGTCACATCGAATCTTTGGACTCATGCATGAAGTACTAAATATAGACTAGAAAAATAACTAATTATATACAGTTTTCATGTAATTTACGAGACGAATCTTTTAAGCCTAATTAATCCATGATTCGACACTAAAGAGCTATAGTATCACATGTGCTAATAACGGATTATTTAGGCTCAAAAAATTCGTCTCACAATTTACAGATGGATTCTATAAATTTTTTTTGTTAGTATTCAAACACCTCATGCAATACCCTATGTAAGGTTTGATGAGAGATTCCAAAGGAGCACTCACGGGCGTTTCCGCACCCACGAATCATGCGGGGATCCCTGCACGGTTTGAGCCCTTGAGGTGTTGGTTGACAACCCCTTAATTTATAGTAGGAGATACTTTTTATAACTATAGAACATATATACTTGGTTCTAGATGTTGCAAAAGGATAAAATTACTAAAATGAGCTAAAATTACAAGTTGGATGAATACCAGGCTCCTAGTGTGCACAGTGTATTGTTAATAATATTAGAGACTCGTGGTAAGTAACCAGCATATTTTTCTTGTCAAAATGTTCAATAAAATTTTCTTTTTTGACAACTTCAATCGAGTTTTTAGACACCCGTTTATCAAAATGCAAAAATTTTGTGAAACAGCTCGTGATACCATGTACTCTCTTCGTTCGAAAGACGATTGAAAATATGTGAACAACTTACTCCCTCCGTATAAGAAATAGATGACGTTCTAGACATCGACACGGTCTTCAAAGTATAATTTTGATTTTCTTTATAAAAAATATTTATTAAAATATGGTATATGTATATTTTTATAAAAGTATTTTCCAAGACAAATCTATTCATATGGTTTTTATATTTTCAAACTTAATAAAATTTATTCATAATTTATATTCCCAATGTTTGACCGAAACCTTCTCCAAAACGTCATTTGTTTTCTATATGGAGGGAGTACAAAGATGACTACGGTTATTATTATTAGAGACACGTGGTAGTTGTCAAAATGTTCAATCTACTTTTCTTTTTTGATAACTTCAATCGGGATTTTAGATGCCTGTTTGTCAAAAATGAAAGTTTTGTGAAGCGGCTCCTAATACCAAGGACTCTCTTCATTCGAAAGACTTGATTCAAAATGTGTAATCAGAGTGTCATTGACAACATCGACAGAGCCCGCCTGACACCTCAAAAAAAAGAGGCTACCTTGCAGCTTGGACTATGGTTATGAAGTCAAGGGTGAGATGGATTATCCATGGATCACTAGTGTTTGGTTGGATGAATCACTAGGATTAGAAAATCCCTGTATAGAGAATATATCACAAGATGCTAGATTTTTTGGTTCGTAAAAATCTGACGGAGCACCTCATCCATCTCTTTTAATCTTTGTTATTAGTAAATAAATTAAGGATTATTAGTATGTTATATTATTACTTAGTAACTATGATGGTAGGATTAGTTTTAATGAGTGCTAATACGTTGATTAGTGCATGTTTTCTACGCTAATTATATTATTAGTAGTGCTAATTAATATATTTATTTTGAATTCGTGATTATCATGACAAAATTAGCATTAGTGTATATTTATTAGTATCTAATTGTTTTTTATTGTTCCTAAATAATAGATATAGTTAGTTAACTATTCTGATCTCATCCACTTTCATCCATCCATCCAAACATAGAAATGGTTCGTCTCATCCATCCATCCAAACATGCATCATGCATATCCTTATCTCAATATCCATAGATCGTTATATCTCATTTAACTTGGTCCTCCAACCAAACACATCCTAAAAGGATAAAGGAGGACTGAGAGTTCTCAACTTATGCTGCTCAATGGACTCATCACCACTTTAGCCTTGAGGGTAGATGTAGTTTCTATAGGTGGACCCATCACCCTTCTCCTAGGGATTTAACCGTCACCACTCATCACCGATGGTGTTTGTTAGCGTATTTCTTGCTTTTCTAACACTTTGTCTTCCTTGTGCGTGCACTAGCATGGTTCGTCGTCATCTCCTCTTTTAGAACTTTACGCTCGTGCCACCTCTCCTAGCCGCCATTGCTTGCTTGTTGAGCATAGGCCCCGCCTTACTGCCCCTCTCATTCGTTGTAGCTTGCTCGTTGTGTGACGACCTTCGCTTGTTGCCTTCCTAGGCGCTTGCTGTCAGGTTGCCTCGCTTCTCGTGTTTTATGGTCATGTGTTACCACAAAGACGTACCCAGTACGCTCCCACCTCGCCAAGCGCCGCCGCCGCCCGTCGCTCCAAAGCGGCGAGCGCCGCTGCCGTCTCTGTTGGTCCCCTCTCTCCTCCCTTCGGTCTATGCCGGAGGCGGGAGAGAGTGGGGATCCATCGTTTCTAATACTTTTTTTCAATAGATTGAGTTTTTTAGGGTTTGAGTCTTTTCACGTCAAATATTGTGGTATTGGAGTTTTATCTTCTTCGTCTCCTCTTCGGCGACGGTGAAGGGGAAGGATGAAATTGTCTTCTCTATGACTGCTTCGTTGAAGATGGGGGCGACAACTTCAGCGTCAGCATCTTCATCAGCATGACGACATGAAGATTTTTGTTTCCGGATGGCGGCATCAAGGCGGAGATGATGTCGTCGACATGGAGATTTTTGTCTCCGGTCTCTTCTTTGTTTTATTGTGGTTAGATCTGGCCACAATGAAGGACTAGGGAGAATAAGTTTCAGATCAGTCTTCCTCAATCTTCGGTGGCAGAAAGAAGAAGAAGGAAGACACGAGAAAGAAGAAGTTTCTCAACTCCACCTGCAGGAATGTTGGCCGTCCGTTGGACATCTATTGTCTGATCTAAAACAATTGTTGCCGAGTATTTGCCTGTGCGGTCATCCATATGAAGCGTCAAATAGGTTTGGTTTTGAAAGTTTGAGTCATTCACAGTGTGGGTACAATATAGATGAAAATCAGTTTCTGGATATATGTTTTGTCCAGAGTACTTGTAATGTGATGATGTACCCAGCTATATTTTAATACAATTCTTCTTTGGTCTCAAAGAAAAAAAAAGGACACGAGGTGATATGATCACACCAAACCTAAGCACATGTTTGTGCTATGCTCTTACAACTTATGCCTCAAGCTACGCGTACTCACCAAGATGACCCTTTAGCGGGCCTTTGGCCCATCTTCTTTTCTTTCCAATGAATCTTGTCCTTTTTGATGTGCTTATGGTCCAAATAAAGAGAAGGGTGAAAAAGATATATAGATAGATATTTATGGAGAGAACTTATGCAAATTTTTACAACATTAAGTGCAATAGTTTCTATACCATTAATTCTCCTTTGGAATGTCGGAAATATTTCCGTTCCTGTGTTTTTCATATAAAAAATAAACTGATTCCTATATAATTTCTGTAGAAATCCCGCGTTTCAAGGACCACCTAAATTTGTGTAGGTAGAAATTTTTGGCATGGGACCACAACTTATGCAATTTTTTTGGGAGACCACTTAGTTTTTTGTTTTGTATTCTAAAAATATGGCCATTAAATATATTGTATTACTCAACTCATAAGACCACCTGCACCGGCTTTCGCTACCAGTCCACTAAACACGTTTACCGTGAAAAAATACTACAGCGAAAGCCGGTACCGCCTCCGGTACGCGCACGCGTACGCCAAAGGCAGCGGAGAGGACATCGTTTAGCGGAGAGGGCGCGGGCCTGCGGCATGCGCGCGCAAGGCGTGCGGAGAGGGAGCGCTAGCTTACGCGCTCGCTGCAGCGGTGGGCCCCACCTTATTTTGCAACAAAAAAATGTTATATCTCACAAACCGAAAACCCAAATTAAATTCTGATTGTACCATTAAATTTGTTGCAATTAATTTTTCAAAACTAGATCTCTCGTAAATATATTTAGATAAAGTGACAAGTGAGCCTACAGTGAATAAAAGATGATATAGAGGATGGATGAATGCGAGAGAAATAAATATAGAAGAAAGAATCTTAAGATGAAAATAGAGAAACATGACTGCGGATAGTATAACTCATCTACTCCCGACAAGCCATCACAGGTCGCCATAAAATCCTCGCCATCCTATGCATTGGACCTACACACACCATCAAATTTCATTCGAAAACACGAAGGTTAAAAAGAAAAGGAAAAAAACATGAATCCACACTAAACGCATACTCAACCCACAACCAAAAAAAACCAAAAGAAAAAAAAGAATATGCGCCGCCTTTGGAAATTCATAGTAAATACGGACTCAGATAAATACGAGACAAGAACCAAAATTCATCTAAAATCAAGCTCTACACAATGGAGTTATGTTTGAGTGCATTTGGATCTTTTGAATTTTGACATATCTTTGTGTTATACTCTGTTGGGGTGTTTGGTTCCTAGAAAAGCCATGTTTCATGAGGTGATGCATCATGAGTTCATCCCATGAATTTTGGTGGAACTAACTCATTTCTCATCCATATACTAATCATTGGCTTACGAGGAATGAGGTGGTGATACATCAACTCATTTCATTCCACCAACCAAATAGAAAAAGTAAGGAGTGAGAAGATGATGGACCACCTCCTTCCTCAAACGAAACACCCTATATATGTCGCTATCGCCTGTATTTCAGACTCGAAGGAGGATCCGGAGAACGACGACCGTGAGTACCGTGGGGAATACAGGGACGACTACATTGAAGGTGCCACAGCTCATCCAACCCCGTAGAAATCCTATTAGGCATGCAATAATATAGATGCTAGCGCTTTACTTTCTGCAAATGAATTGTGATAGGTTGCATGCTAGATTGCTTGTGAAGCCTATACCTTGACGCAACCCATTCCCATGCACACCCGCTGTTAGTCTAGACACCGCTTACTTACATACTTGCTACTCACTTCTACTACGCATTATATCTGCGATGTGATGCTTGGTGGATGTTTACTTGTGGATGGCTAAGGCACATGGTGCCGTGATAACAGGATGATGACTCGGGGACTGTGTTGCGTGCGTCTTGGGTGAGTGTGGTGGTGAGGGTTGTGTCGACCAAGCTGAGATATAAGACGAGCCATTGGGGCAAGTCGTGCCGGGGTGCTACCTGGGCACATGGAATGTGGGATACCCGTTGAGGGGTGACTTATGCCTGTGGCGGGCATGTAATGTGATATGATGAGGTGGCCCTGGGTGTGAGCCTCGGAGAGGTGGAGCCCGGGGGTGGAGGTGTTGTGGTGGCACAGAAAATGGAAACCCTTGTGAAGACATTTTGGCTTGGTCACCCCTAGGAACTGTTCATGTACTCAGCTACAAACATGATGCCCTTATGAAACCACTCGCCTGGAATAGGACGGGACGACCAGACTCCAAGGTAGGAATTGCCACTACTGTTTGGCGAGAGAGTACGAGGAAGGTATCAGCACGGGGGCTCACACCCTTCCAAGACGAACATGGCTCCCACTTCGGGAGCAGGAACATATCTTGTCTCCCACTTCGGGAAAAGGGAGCAAGGACTTCACAGTTTCAGCCACCCCAGACTAGACTTGGGGTATACCATGGCTGAAAGGTAGAGTGACAACCCCTAAGCTGGACCGGACGGTCGAATGAGCCTAGTTGGCGATATCCAACGAGGATGGCACATCTTGTGGCGTAGTAAACCTCTGCAGAGTGTATGGTTGATCGATCGATACATATGCCAACTTATTGGCTATGGACCTTTCCTGGATATCTGCGGTACTGATTAGTGAGATAAGTCATTCTCTTTTCTCCCTCTAGTATGAGAGTGTCGGCCATGAGCCTGGTGCGAGGCTGCGGGCCGTTGAGACAAGGATGGGAGGGAGCTGGTCTCTGTCGACTGAGCGGTTATGTGTGTGTGTATGGAATGATGATGGATGGATGGGTGGGTGGCCATATGGCCGGTTGTTCGGTCGATGACCGGATGGAAGACCATGTGAGAAAATATGGATGGGAACTGAGGAGCACCTGCAAGCATAGAATGAAAAAATATGGCCAGTACAAATCATACTGAAACTTGGGTTCTAAGTTCTGAGATGAGGAGGAGTAGGATTTCGTGCCTACCCTCAAGTCGGTGAAAGGACGTTTTCGCATCTACAAGGCTTTTTCGAATGATAGCTATTTTCTGCTTTCCGCCAGTGTGGCGATGTTATAAATTTATGTAGTTTTAATCGTTGTAAGACTGTGATATTTAAACTGAAATTCGGGTAATATGATCTACCAAGGTTAAATTACACTTCGACTCAGAAATCAGGTCGTTTCACCATGCGTACTCACCAAGATGACCGTTTAGCGGGCCTTTGACCCATCTTCTTTTCTTTTCAATGAATCTTGTCCTTTTCGATGTGCTTGTGGTCCAAATAAAGAGAAGGGTGAAAAAGATATATAGATAGATATTTATGGAGAGAACTTATGCAAATTTTTACAACATTAAGTGCCATAATTTCTATACCATTAATTCTCCTTTGGAATGCCGGAAATATTTCCGTTCCTGTGTTTTTTATATAAAAATAAATTAATTCCTATAAAATTCCTATATAATTTCTGTAAAAATCCCGCATTTCAAGGACCACCTAAATTTGTGTAGGTAGAAATTTTTGGCATGAGACCACAACTTATGCAACATTTTTGGGAGATCACTTAGTTTTTTACTTTGTATTCTAAAAATATGGCTATTAAAGATATTGTATTACTCAACCCATAAGACCACCCGCATCGGCTTCCGTACAAAATACTAGAAAGCCGGTACCGTCTCCGATACGCGCACGCGTACGCCAAAGGCAGTACAGATGGCATCGTTTAGCGGAGAGGACGCGGGGCCGCGGTATGCGCGCACAAAGGGAGCGCTTGCCTGCGCGCTCGCTGCAGCGGTGGCCCCACCTTGTTTTGCAACAAAAAAAAATGTTATATATCACAAACTAAAAACCAAATTAAATTCTGATTGCACCATTAAATTTGTTGCAATTAATTTTTCAAAACTAGATCTCTCATAAATATATTTAGATAAAGTGATAAGTGGCCCCATAGTAGATAGATAATGATATAGAGAATAGATGAATGCGGAAGAAATAAATATATAGAAGAGAATCTTAATGACTAGACAGTATAGATAATAAAAATAAAAAAACATGAATGCGGATAGGGTAACTCCAGCTACTCCCGACAAGCCATCACAGGTCCCCATAAAATCCTCGCCATCCTATGCATTGGACCTACACAGACCTTCAAATTTCATTCGAAAACACGAAGGTTAAAAAGAAAAGGAAAAAAAACATAAATCCACACTTAACACATACTCAACCCACAACCAAAAAAAAAAAGCCAAAAGGAAAAAAAAATATGCGCCACCGCCGCCAACCGTCGTGACCTCGCCGCCGGTCAGCGGTCACCGGTCCATGGGCTCCGCCGCCGCTGTCCTCGCCATCCTTAGCAAGCTGCAGTCCGTCGGCTTCTGCGCCGATCTCCGGATCCCCGACGCCGCCGCGGCCTCCGACCCCTCGGAGGCGTTCGACGCCGTCCTCACCACGTTCCTGCGCGATGCCTACGCCGGCGGCCGCGAAGCGCGGCCTATCCCGGTGGCGCTTGGAGATGGCCGATGCGTCGACCTCCTCCGCCTCTTCCTCGCCGTCCGCGCCGCGGGGGGTTACGCGGGCGTGCCCAACACTCCCGGTGGCTGGGCCGCCGCCGCCGAGTCTGCCGGTGTTGACCCCGCCCTCGCGACGCCCGTCAAGCTGGTCTACACCAAGTACCTTGGCGCCCTGGACCGCTGGATCCAGAGGCTCGTTGAAGCGCACGGGCCTTTCTTGGATGTCGACATGAGGACGAGGCAAGAGCTGTTCTTTGGTGCCAATGGAGTGGAGGAAGAGGAAGCGCTCTTGGACTGCAATGGGACGGAGCAGCAGCGGCATGTGATGTTGAAGAGGAAGAGGGGGGACATGGTTGGGATGCTGGCTTGGGTGAGGGAGATAGCCGAAAATGCTGGCAATGGAGTTGCTGCGGCTGCTGGGTCTTTGGATGAGTACTTCTCAATGGCATTGGCAGTCAGGAAGATGGTTACTGGGAAGAGGGCTCGCCGAGACAGCATGTTGAATGGCTCACTTTTTCAGGTGATTTCAGTACCTTGGAAGAGTTTGTTGGCCAAACGTTTTACAGTTTTGATGTTATCTCATTGCATTTGAATAGAAGTAATCAATTCAGCATCTGATTTTTCTTACCACGAACCACTAAGGTTGTACAACTACTTATCAAATACTATGTATTACTAATGCTTGGATAGTGCATGCATCTGATCATGTGGCAAGTTTTAAATGGTTAAGTATCTATTTTGAATCTATTAAGTTTTGATGCTTTGTGACTAAAATACCTGTCAGTTCACGAGAAAGTCCTGTAGTGTCATGTTCTTCCGTTTTTTTTTGATTTGGTCATAACTATCAACTTCTACTATTGAATGGTCATCTTAATAGTATGAGCCATTTCTGTGTTCAGAAGATTTTTCGTTTCGGACTGTTGACCTTCATTCCATGATAAGGGTCTTTGTGATGCAGAGGTGTAGTAGGTCGCCTCTCATGTCCACTCTTGATTTTGTTACTTCACAAATTTGAATAAGCTTATCAAAAGACACGTGCATGGAGCAACATCCTGGTAGACATTACAATTTAGATCCCGATTCTGAGGACCTTAACTGTGTTTCACATTACAATTTAGTCAAGGAATAAGCCTTTTCTGAGTTACCTGGTTATTGCCACTACTGGCTCCATAAATTATTCATAACTAGGGTCAATTCATTCTCATATAGAACATGCAGTACTAATAATTTCTACCTTGTTGATGAGATCTATAATCTTTGGTAATCTTGAAGAAACTAAAATAATAACCACACTTGGATTCTGGGACTATGCCTATAACTAGAGCTTGTTTGTTTTCCTTTTGCATATCCTTTTTGAGAAAAGAACAATGGAGTTTTCACTAAAGGTGCATCGGCTTGCGGTTTAGTCCTAGATTTGAGTGTGTAGGTATGATAATTGTTAAATAACCTCCCTGATAACATGCCATTGACATGATTCAAGGTTTTCTTTTCTATAACGATTCCTTTCTAGACTACACTGTGTGGGGATACATGTACAATCTTCTGAATTATGAACCCTTCACTATTTAGCATGTGACAAACCCGAATTCAAGACTTGTTATTTATGGCGTCTGATATGTAATTTCACATACCTTTTCCCTTAAATTCTGTACTTCCTTAGTTTTACTCCCTTTAGGCCACTTTGTTTTCCAGGAATAAAACTGTTGGTTCCAAATATCTCAACAACACCAGTACCTATTTCCTACTTCATTTAGCAATCTTGCTCTTCTTAGCAATTTCTATACTTGTTTCAAGAGCTGTGAAAAGTGAAAAGGTAACACCATGTAGCAGAGGGCAAAGCCTGTTGTAGGCCTTGTGTTGTAGTACTCAACACTAATTATTCATTAGATCCCAATATCTTTAAGATAGACAGATAGTAAGAATTAATATTCACTCCCTAATGTCTAGTAGCCATTATGTAAGACATAATAGAAAAAAAATCTGAAATAAAGGGGAACTTAATTTATATCTATTGGTTGAAATCAGGTATTCTTTTGCAGTCCCTGTATTTTTGAAATTTAATGATCTGATTAGTGATTTAGTTCTTGGTAGATAAACATGAAAATAAATGTGGATTATGGAAGCTTATAATGCCACCCCATCAAGTCGTAAAGCTTTTATGGTTGAATTGACAAAAGGTACTGCAGTACAATGTTTTCAGATCGTATTATCGAGGCTAGTCGTAAGACCACCGATCAGACGACTAATCGCGATTAGTCGTCGATCAGGGTCGATTAGTCGGTCTGATCGGTCTAGTCGGCTAATCGGACATTTAGTCGTCCTAGTGCCTGGATGACCTGATCGACCATGTATATAGTACATATATATGATGTAAATATATGTAAACATGGTCATAATCATGTCTTAATGAATCATTATCTTGGTGATTTACTACTGATCTGGACACTTACCTGTAACTGCTGCTTGCTGGTGCTAGATGGTTAAGTTGTTTTGCCTTGCTCTCCTAATCTTTACATTTCATTTAGTCTTTAGTCTTGTTTTTTTTTGCTATTTTGCCATTTAACTGATTGTATTCTTTCCCAACTAGTCGTCCAACAAGGCTGATCGGACGACTAATCGTGACTAGTCGCGATTAGTCGGACGATAAGATTTCTAATCGACCAAAACTAATCGAACGCCCTTATCGAGCACGAAGTTACGATAAGGACGACTAATCGCGATTAATCGCGATTAGTCGTCCGATATGAAAACATTGCTGCAGTAGTTCCTAAGGCTTATCAACAAATTTACCAAATTAGCTGTGAAACAGATGATAGCAATCACTGCTTTTCTTAATCCAGGCCTGCATAAACCTCCATAAAATTGCTGCTTATCAGATATCTCTAAAATGCTATTCATGGGACATAGTCATAGATATGAAATGCGTACGCAAAAAAACTGTTTTTTTCTTTTATTTGGCACCTGCCAAAATTCCGTTGCTTTCAGAGGGTAGTTCCATCTCGAGAAAGGAAACCTGCTTGCTACATATAGTTCTGGTTTTTAACTTTCGATCAACTTCTGCATTTCAGTAGAAAGGTTTACGTTTAACATAATTTTTTGATCAATGGTATCATCAGAAGCTGCACATTACAGTTTTCACTACTTCCAGGCATTGGGGTCTCAGACTTGACATTTATACCATTTTGTAACCCTTCTTAATTATTATTATTATTTTAGTAGAAAATCTGTGGTTTTAGATCCACCTTCATTTTTTCCATGATTCTGTTGACTGCCCGTTTTTTTTATTAACATGCCTTTTTCTCTTTGTGATTCTTTATAAACTTATATATTGCTGAGTGAAACTGACTCTTCTTTCTCTTTCAACACAGGAAATATTCCCAACGGGTTGCAATTGCTGTATAGGTCCTACCGGTGTTGGAAATTGTGCAAAAGCAAAATTACTGAATGGTTCTTTAGTGCTCACAGAACAGGAGAACAACTTGGCTGGAGAAAGGAAACATGAGACTAGGACTCGTAACTCTTCTAATGGTTGGCTTTTTACAAGCCACCAGAAGAATGAAATACCTGTTGGTCCCAACTATCAAGTACACGTGCCACAGTGGACTGGTGAGGTTCCTGTAAATTATGATGATCCAGAAACTCTGAAATGGTTGGGAACAAAGGTCTGGCCTCCAGAAAATGGAAGCTGTAAAACATTGTTTTGTGGTGATCCTATTGGCAAAGGCAGAGAAGTTGTTTGTGGTTGCAACTATCCTGGATCAGTGGAATGTGTTCGGTTTCATGTAGCAGAACGGAGACTTAAGTTGAAACGTGAACTTGGTGTGGCTTTCTATGCATGGGGATTCAATCGTATGGGTGAGGAGATTGCACTTTCTTGGACAGATGAAGAGGAGGCAAGTTTCAAGGCCGCAGCACAACATAGTGCTGCATCGTCTGGCAGGAATTTCTGGAACCGTCTCCACTTATTTTTTCAATTTAAAGGGAGGAAAGAACTGGTGAGCTATTATTTTAATTGTTTTCTGCTTAGAAGGAGGTGCTATCAAAACAGGATCACTCCAAAGAACATAGACAGTGATGATGACGAAGAAACAGAATTTAGATTCCTAGGGAATCGACTTGGTCACTTTGCAGCTAAGTATCACAGTACCAAGCACACCGTCTGCATTGAAAATACACATTGTATGGACCTGGACGAGTAGTTGTTCATTGTATTTTATGAAGCTGATTTAGGTCTGCAGTTAGTTCACATGGGAGATTGAGCTGATGATAATCCTCTCAGTGATTTAGTTATGTTGCTGACAGTGCACATGAGTTGCGAGAAGCCAAGCATCCAATCAATTAGTTACTGCTGCATAGATGGATTGTAGGCTGATCCACAATCGAATTTGAAACTCAAGTTCTGATAGGGAATTCTGGTAATACTGGTCATTGAGCACTTACTTACATGGATGCACATCCAGAAAGTGAGAAATGCAATGATTTGACAGTTTCATCATTAATGCTTTCCTTGAAGGCATTATGTGTACCGTCTGTTTTGACTTTTTTTGTAGCTTTCTTTTTCCCTTTGTGAATCATTAGCCAGGTGCTTATCCAGTAAGTATACTTGTCGGTTACGTGCTCTAGGCTCCTGTTGTTGTAGTTCTCCGAAGCGGGATGGAGCAGTGAGCATGTATGTAGATGTTAGTGTTTTGAATGTAGTGCTGTTGTTCATTGTAGACTCAGCTTGTTTTTGAGAAACTTATGTGAAGCTTTCTTTTCCATCTACTCGAATGACAAGGTAGCAGCCTGATCTTGTAATTTTTCATATGAATGTTGTGCTGCACGTATTCAGACAGTCACATGATCTATGTTAGTCCAGAAGAGAAGACAAGAAAATGGTGTTGTTTCTTCATGTGTCTAGACTCTAGAAGGGATACTTCATGTGCATATCTTTGATGTGTAAGCCGTAAAAAGCATGTAAAATATCGTTGTTGCAACACAAGATTTGTTTAGTCACTTTGAAGATACTCTCTGTTCTTTCCTGTTTGTTGATCGACTGATGAGTTCATAAGCCAGGTTGAGTGTTTTGTGTTGAATTTTGGACCTGGGTGATTTCGCAACGTTCCGTATGGATGGATTCATAAGCAGTTTTGTCTAAGTTTTCGATACTGTTTTGGATTAACTGGAGATACTAAGATCTGTCCTGTCGTGTGGTACTTACCATGTGCAAATTATTTTACTAGCATCCATGAACTTGGTTGCAGCAAGATTCGTGAATTTGTGTGTAATCAGGAGTTTTAAGCTGATGGCTGATGCTACTTGCGTAGGTGTTGTGTTTTCCGGTGCTTAATTTGGATCACCCAGCACCAGCACATTAGACTGACGCTCTAAGCTACTTGCGTATCACAAATAAGTCTAGACTATAGAGCCTTTTTGTCATGGGTTATACATCGTTGATGAAACAATGAACATTAAATTTGTAAGTCAACAAAGAAACTAAGGTCCTATTAGTTTCTGAGTTTTGCAAAAACTTTTGGTGTTTTAGCATAAACTTTTTTGCAAAATGGATCTAAATACCCTGGCCTAGTTTGCAAAAAAGTAAAGTTTGCATTTGGGAGCCAGGGGTCCTAAAACCTGTCATTTTTGTATTGAGAGCTGAGTCTGACACCCTTTACCCTTACGCGATGCAAAAGCTTTTGGGACATCTAAACACCTCTTACAAAATGCAAGACGTAAAAACTTACGCCTAAATCATTGGATCAAAATTTTACAGCCAAACTGATGAACTAAACAGGATCTAAGCCAAACCGATGAACTAAACAGGGCCTAAGCTCTGACCGATAGACATTGACATAATTATTCAACTAATAATAAAGATTTGAATAGTACTCTACAATAGTACTGTAGACGCTAGCATGCCTAGTATCTTAAATTATTGATCGAGGCAAAAGATGAAGAAAAGACACGGTGGACTATTAATTTATTAAGGGCCTGTTTGGTTGGTGACTGTAACTTGTCACGCCTGATCTTCGGCAAATTGTGGCTGCCACAGAAAGTGTGGCGAGCAAAATCGAAGCCACACTTGTGGCAAAGTTTGACACGAAAATGAGTCTATGACGTGTGGGGCATGGTGCTAAGAAAGTGTGGCGTGCCATAGCTGTGACAGTGAACCAAACGACTGCCAGAAAAACTGTGGCACGACGAATCTGTGGCGTGGCAAGGTCTGGTCACCAACCAAACAGACCCTAACTGATTCTACTCAAAATCAACGGCAAAAGCGGCAATAACACCAGCCCTTGATCCCGCCTTTCATGCACTTGTGTTCCATGACTTTAGCTGCGATTAATTTTGCCTCCATCCAGCACTCGCTCTTGCACATCCATGCTTTACAGAAGGGCATGATAGGAGATGTATAGCCACACTCTGCAAAAACAACAAATCCAACACATTACACATGTAGTATGCATATCCATATTATGTCTTCAGAGTTAGCATATCTTGGATGGAAATGTCCTTGTTGACTACTAGATTTTTTTTTTAAAAAAAAACAAAGAGCTTGTCAGGAGAAAATGATTAGAAGAGTTTTTCTTTTCCTTAAATTAAATAAAAAGCCTGAAGACTGGACACAAATGAAGACAAGAACGATAAAGTAAAGGAACAAAAAGAATTACAAATTGATCTTTGGTAGATTAAGAAACTAGTAGAACAAAAAAGAAAAGATAGATGCAAGGGAACACGAACCGGCTAGAGCATGATCTGTGTACAGAACGAGCACGAAAAGAAGACAGCAGAGGATAGCATTCTTAGTATTCATTGTCGTATGGAAAAATTGTCACACACACAGATGAGGAGGTACAAATGAGATCATCATAGATTTATAGCTAACCATCTCATTACCTGTTGATCATGAGAGAAAATTGAATCAGCGACGACCGTTTCTTTTTCCAGGATAATGACGAGTGAGAGGCCCATAGGTGGTTAGTTACATACTACCGTTTCGTTATCCCGTTCCCAGCAAAGCACCACAAAATTCACTCGCTAAAATCCAGTGGCTCTGACCAGATGCATGCAAGCAATCAAACATGCAGCTCTCCCTCCTATATGTAGGGGTGGTAACGGATCATGACTCTTATCCATTCTTCACAATCCAACTTAGCACTTTTCAATTTTAGTTCAAAATCATATAGTGTTACGACCCGATCCTTAAATTTGCTACGTTAAATTGGAGGGCCCTTTACCACCCCTACTTATATGCATGCATGCTTTGACTGAGTACCTCGAATTTAGACTCTTCTACTTCTATACTTACTATTATTATCTCTTTGAGAAATTTTACAATGGTTGGAAAAAACATGGGCCATTCATTCGGTGAGATCGAACGGTCGAAAAATAGAAAGTACCCAACTGAAAGTACCGGGAGCTACCAAATAGGTGGATATGGTACCAAATTATACGGAGTAAGTACCAAAAAAATATATGGTAAGATCTATTTTTTATTTTTTTATTTTATTTTCGAATAAGGGTAAATCAGTCATTTTACTATTCCAGGGTAAAAATAGATTTGTGCTCTGTTCGTGGGCTGGGCCTAGCAGACACCGTGTCGCCTCACCGCCCGTCGCCCACCTCCGCCCGTGTCGCAGACCACGCCGTCCGCCGTCCGCCGTCCTCGACCTCCGGCTGAGCACAAGCCCCCATCCCACCTATGCTCGCATACCACACCGTCGGACCATGTCCTCCACCTCCGGCTGCGCACAAGACAGCCGTACGTGAGATTTGGACCCGCATCGCGCAGGCTCCGCAAGGATGGTGGAGGTGTATTGGTACATGCTCTCCTTTCCCCTTCCTTCTCACTGTCGGCGTTGGTGTACTGGTGCGTGGGAATTCTATCCACCGGCACAGAGGTCGCACCTTCCATCCACCGCCGTGGAGGCACGACCTCCTGCCTCCTGGGCGCGTGTGCAGGCGGGGAAGGTGGGAGCTCGGTCATCAACATGAACGGAGGTGCAGGGCGGCGGGCCTCAGCCACAACACAGTCGTACACATTGGATTGTGTTCAAGGAGCCCAAGAACAATCTCGAGACAAACAAGAGTATTGTACGTTTTGGCTTCCGATTCCTCCAAATAATCTATCTCCCTCTTCTAATCCATCTCTCAGTTCTCAGCTTGTCACCTTGTTCTGGCTTCAATTTACACGACATGAGCACGACGGTGAATGGTGAGCACTAACTGTTCGATAAAATGCCAACATGAACGGAGGATGAGAGGTGAGCGATGATGGAGAGCGGCGGGTGGGCGTGTCCCCGGAGAGCGGCAGGACGGGCGGGGCTCCGGTGCGCGATGGCGGCAGGACGGGCGGGGCTCTGGTGCGGAGGAGATCCGGCCTCGGCTAGCTCGGGTCTCTGCCGGTGGGCGCAACCTCGGCCAGCTGTAGCACGGGCACGGGGTCGCCATGGCCCAGGCCGCGCGGCCACGTCGTGCGCGTCCCCGGGTGGGCGTGTCCCCGGAGAGCGGCAGGATGAGCGGGGCTCCAGTGCGCGATGGCGGCAGGACGGGCGGGGCTCCGGTGCGCGATGGCGGCAGGACGGGCGGGGCTCCGGTGCGGAGGAGATCCGGCCTCGGCTAGCTCGGGCATGGGCACGGCCCTGCCGGTGAGCGCAACCTCGGCCAGCTGGAGCACGGGCACGGGGTCGCCACGGCCCAGGCCGCGCGGCCACGCTGTGCGCGTCCCCGGCAGGACGGGCGGGGCTCCGGTGCGGAGGAGATCCGATGGGTCGTGGCTCCGGTGGGGGCTCTGATGAGCGATGCTAGCCTCAGCGCACGCTCAAAGCTCCGCCAGGAACGCCATCCCTATTAGCTGTTCGATGTCGGCAAGCCATCAAGCTTCTTAGGCTTCTCTTCGACAACTGCTTCTTCGAGGTACTCATTTGCCTGTCTGAATCCTTGCATTTGGGTGGAAGAACAACTTAAAAAAGATCTAGTTTACATTTTGGTGAATACTCTAGTAGACTGCCAACAAAATGCAAATAATTTAGTGAGAGCCAGATCATCGGACATTGTTATAGCCTAGTTGAATTGGTTCCCAAATAGGAGTTGTCTTTGAAAGCTTGTGTAGCGTGGTGTGACTAAGCGTGGGCAAGAGGAAGCATGCTTTGTAAATGCTTCAATGGTTACCTTGGTTCTTAACATGGAACATGTCATACAAATAGTAATACCAAGGCTAACTACTTAGCTGAAAATAGGCCAACTGACTCGGAGTGTAGAAGTTACAAGCTGAACACAAATAATGGAAATAGTAACATTATTACATATGGATTCAATAATGTGCTCAAAGTTGCTTGTACGGACTCAACTGCAACGGCCCTGGATTAGAGACCCTACGATTTGGGCGTTGCACACGATTACTGATAGACGTAGTGTGCAACTGATCTTTCTCAGACTTTGGAGTTTTGTCGTTCTTCTTTGGGCGTCCCCGTTTCCTTTTATTTGAGTTCATGGATTTATTGGCATCTATAGGATTGATGATCTCCTTGACATCATCGTCGACAACCTTAGTCATGTCTTCTCTCTGAACTTCAGCATGTTTTGCGTCATAAGACTCCTTCTAAAGGTCACAATAAAACATTTTAGATACAATGAACCAGTAATGAACCCTTGTTAAGGATGAGATAAATTGTTGTAGTACGTACCGTTATAAGGTCCTTATATGAGCCTAATCGACGCTAATTGCAATCAGACCGCACAAGTGCTGAGCAAACTTTCCTCTTGAAAATATCTATGTGCGCCTGAATTTTAGTTGAACGAACATGAGTTTAAAAAATACCAATCTATGCTTTGCTAATTTTGTGTGTGTAGTCCATAAATAAGATAGGAGTAACCTGGTCACGTGCAATTACTAATTTGGCTTCACATCCAAACCGACTGATGTTCCGTGGCCTCCTCTTCTTAGTTCCCTTGGTCATGTACTTATCTTCACGGAAACCTTGCGAACTGCACACAAACTTCCTCAGGATTATCTCAGTTTTGGCATCGTCCCACTCCACATAGCTTTTCCTCACACTAAAACCCTTATCAAATGCATATTTGTTATAAAACTCAAAGCCTTCTTCTTCGCTAGCAAACAATTTCCGTACAATTTCCTGGTACTCTAGTATAGACTCGACATTAAAATTGGTTGTACCTTCCTGTACATAGATATACAAAAATTAGAAGAGCAACAAACAAAAGAATACAGGAGATGTGGACATGTTCAGATAACCATGCTTCACATTCACTACCTATGTGAAGCAAATTAGAGGAGAAACTACTATATGCTTTCAAATTAAAACACACACAACAGTACAGGAGACTACTATATATATATATATACTTTTTGAACCATCAGGTGCTAGATTGTAAGCGGTGCGCAAAGGCATCAAGTCCCTTAATTTTACTAACGAACCTTATATGTTTTAGGGAATAGATAGCCGATGCCAACCAAAAATCAAACAATCTGAAATGTTGTATACATCCACCATTATTGATAACTCAGACAACCAGAAATGTTGTATACAAGGCTGCATTATTGCCAGCACAATCAGGGGGAGAGCACGGTTGCATTATTTCCACTGTCGCATGTCATTGCTGCCAAAATCTTATTCTTTTCCTATTTCTATCTTCTTGCTTCTCTCTCCCAAGATGTACGCTTCTTACTGGGTTCGTTTGTTACTCCATATTTACACTTACTTTATAACTATGATTTTCCATTTCAATGAAGTTCAGGCAACAAACTGCTTGATGTGGCTTTATAATAAAAATCTTATTCTTTTCCTATTTCTAGTTCGGACTTTGTATACAACCACAAATCAAAACTGAAATTAATCAAATCGAAAATAGATAGCTGTATGCATACCATGAAACAACTCCGAAGGGGGCCAAGCAGCAGCGTGTGGCCGTGGGGGAGCAGTAGCCGTCAACGCCGGGGGTGGTGGGCGCGGGCGGCCGTGGGGGAGGGCCGGAGGCGCCAAACGCTACTGGCCGCTGCGGCGGACACCAACGGCGGAGTCTGCTGGCCGTCAAGGGAGCCGGGCGTCTGCAGGAGCGCCCGGTCGTCTGCGGCCGTCAAGGGAACCGGGCGTCTGCGGCGTCTGCAGGAACGCCGGTGACCTGCGCTGCTGTGGAGTGCCGATGGCGGGCCCTGGCGGCAGGGTGAGCAGCAGTGGCACGCGTCGGCGACCGGTGCCGGCCAGGTGAGCGGCGGCGGCACGCGCTGAGGACCGGTGGAGATCGGCGTGTCGCGGCGGCCACCGACGCCGTGACCTAGCGATGCTTCTGTTTTTTTTTTTTTTTTTTGAGTCGTACAAATCCTTCTCCTACTCACGCGGGCTGTTGGGTGCATGGGACTGAAACAAGAGCTAGGTGGGCTGTTGGGCTGTCTCACGGACATATGCTATTGGGCTGATTCCATGTATTTTACATATGGCCATAATATCTAATTTTATTACTATATTACCTACCATAATATATTTTTCATTAATTACTTTATAAAAATGCACAAAGATAAAAGTACCTGGAGGTACCATGGTACTTTTCCCACCACTGTAAAACATCTCTATTTCTTTCAGTATAATATAATCTGCTGTTTTGCACGATCATCAACTGGACTTGCCTGCTTCAGTGTACTCCCTCAGTTCTATTAAAAATATTGTTTTTGACTTTTAGACTTTTCGTTTGACCATTCATCTTATTCATTTTTTTATATAAATAATAAAATAAATAAATTATTATTAAAGTATCTCTAGTGATAAAATAAACTATAAAAAATAAATAATATTTACATAAATTTTTTAAATAAGACAAATGATTAAATGAGAAGTTTGAAAATCTAAAATGATACGTTCAGTGGGACGGAGGGAACAGTCCAGTTGTCTTAATTTTTTAACTAAACTGCATTGTCAGTCTTTGATATATTTTCACCTCCTTCCTCCTCCTCTCTCTCTCCTCGAGTGACCTGGGCTACAGTGAAGAAAGAGTCATTCAATGTGTTCGGCTTATGATTTCTCTGGCTTAAAAATACTATTTCGGCTGATTTATATGAAGAAAAACACTATTTCACAGATGGAAAGTAGAACTAATTCTGACTGAGAAGCTCAAGCGAATGAACTGATTGATATATTTTAGACTAAACTCCTACAATATACTTTTTTTTAGCAACACCACCCTCTTTATTTAAATTGGAGGATGATACATATTACACACCATCAAGTGGATTTAAGAATCACACATGCCATCCTACCTCGTCGTCGATCGAGCAACGAGCTATTCTATGAGCATCGGTGTTTGAGTCCCTACGCTCTTGTACAAACTCGACACTACTAAAAGTTGTCCTCCTCGTATTGATATGCTGAATAATCTATTCGAGATCTCGATATCACCTTGACGGATGCTCTTCACCACATTCATTTGAGATCGTTAAGGAATTTAAAATTTAAAAATCTATAACCTTTAAATATATATTTGAGACTCTAAATATCTTTAAATTAAAAACTTTTTAACTATAAAGTCTTAGATCTACCTAAAACTATAACTTTTTTATATAGATCGTGTAAACATCCGAAGTCAATTGATAATTTTTAAAATTTGAAAATTTGTACACTTACAACAAATTTTTGGGACCCTAAACAGTTTTAATTCAAAAACTTTTCAACTACAAAGTTGTAGATCTCGTTGAGAGCTACAATTTTGATATAAAGTTTATATTATCTAAGTTCTATAAAAAGTTATGAATTATTTTTTGTTGTAATCATTAACCGATGGCTTGGCGAGCCAACGTAAAAACCTAGCTAACCTTATGGAGATGAAACCCAAAAGAATCCCGTTGGGGCGTAACCCTCTTAGCGACGCGCCATGTCGGAACCCGGGCATGGTGTCAAATGAGCAAGGGCCGGGTCGTCACCCCCGTGACGCGCCGTGTCGTGATCTAGGCATGGTGCCAAGTGAGCAAGGATCGGGTCGTCGCATCCTTAGTGGCGCGCCACATCGGCGCCCGGATGTGGTGAAAAATGTGCAAGGGTCTTCTCATCTGACTCGGCGGGTGAGAAGGGTAAGGAAGCTAGTCGAGCCAACTAGGATCCGTATAGGCAGTTGGAACGTAGGGTCCCTCACGGGTAAGTTAAGAGAGTTAGTTGATACAGCGGTTAGGAGGCGTGTAAATATCTTGTGCGTCCAAGAGACTAAATGGAAGGGTCAGAAGGCGAAGGAGGTGGAAAATACTGGTTTCAAGCTCTGGTACACAGGGACAACTTCAAATATTAATGGAGTAGGAGTTTTGATTGACAAGAGCCTAAAGGATGGAGTAGTGGAGGTGAGAAGACAAGGAGATAGGATTATCTTAGTTAAACTTGTCGTTAGTGATATGGTTCTAAACGTAATTAGTGCTTATGCCCCTCAAGTAGGCCATGATGAGAGTGTTAAGAGGCAGTTCTGGGAAGATTTGGATGGCTTGGTTAGAGCTGTACCTAGCAGTGAGAAGCTCTTCATAGGAGGGGACCTAAATGGCCATGTAGGGTCTTCAAGTGCAGGTTTTGAGGCGGCTCATGGTGGTTTCGGTTATGGTAGTAGGAACCAGGAGGGAGTGGATGTCCTAGATTTTGCTACAGCTTTCGATCTGATGATAGCCAACACTTTCTTTAGAAAGAGACCTTCCCATTTAGTGACCTTTAGTAGTGGTTGTTCCTCTAGCCAGATCGACTTTGTCCTTACAAGAAGGGGGGATAAACTCACTTGCGAGGATTGTAAGGTGATACCTGGAGAATGTGTGGTTTCTCAACACAAGGTACTGGTGGCCGATTTTCGCTTCCTGGTGCATGCTCGTAGGGTCAAACAAGCCATTGCTGATACATGGGTGTATGCCGAGTCTCGAGTGATGAGTGATTGTCAACGGGTTTGATCGCATGTTCTTTGGCTTGTGTTGTGCAGGTGTCGAGCACGAAGACAGTGATCGAGGGCAAAGTGAAGGTCAAGTAGAGACATGCCGTGCCGACGGACCGGGAGCGGTGAAGGGCGGACGTGAGGCTTGGACTGAGGGACCGGTGGCCTGAGGATCAGCTGTGGTGGCTGGCAGCCTGGGACAGCGACAAAGCGAAGACTTGCGGGACATGGTGTTGCTCGGGTCAAGGACCTGGGGACACGTGTCGGTGGACGGGGTGCACGGGCGGCGCATCCCCTCTACAGCTCCGGTTTGGTGGCTGAGCCACAGAAAAACCACCGGGTGGACGGTTTCTAGGTTTGGGCCACAAAACCTGGGGGTGCTGCGGGTTTGCCGAGTTTGGGCCACAAAACTCGGGCTGAGGACGGCTTCCAGGTTTGGGCCTCAATACCTGGGCGCTGGCAGGTTTCTGAGTTTACGCCACAAAACTCAGGCGATGGGCGGCTGGTTTCCCGGTTTGGGCCTCAAAACCGGGGGATGGACTTGAAGGCCTGGTTTCCCGGTTTCGGCCACAAAACCGGGGGCGGAGTCCGTGAAAAGGATGACAGAGCGAGGGCGGCACGTGGTGGCAATCGGTGAGGTTGCGTCGAGGCAACGCTACCAGTTGTGCGGGCATGGCCGTCGGATTAGCATTTACCTCGAGTTGGTCCAGGATAGCCTTAGGGTTTGGCTGGGTCGCTCTGTAAATACTTAGGGGTAGAGTGGGAATTAGAATTAGGATAAGTAGAGGGAGACACCCACCTCCCATCTCATCTCAGTCATTTGCTCTTTTGCTTCTAGGGTTTCCTGCTCTCCCATTCCCTGCTGTAGCGAACTGAGATCCATAGAGAAGAGAACAATACCTCTGTGCCCGTGAGATTTTGAGGAAGTGAGACCGTAATCTCACTATTGTAGCGTGTGGTAGCCACACGGTTGCAAATTCGTGGTTGTGATTCGCGTTTTGTTCTTGTTCTTCGCGGGTTGCTTTTTTCCACGTTTTTCCCATCGATCGATCTCTTTGCTTGGTGCGTCTTTTGGAAATCCGTTTGAACCAAGTTGTTCTAGATCGTGAGGCACTTCTTTCCACCGAAGGATTTCATCCCTAACCTCACGACCTAGTAGATCGGTTGATTTTTGTTTTGGATCGGTTTTGCTCCCTTAGTCCCGATTTCTTTCAATCCATCGATTTGGAGTTAGATGCGAGCCATGATTCCCATGGGATATCTCACTAACCTCCTTGAGTCTAAGCCTTAGTGCTTTTGATTCCGAGGAGATCGAGTGGATTTCGCGGAAGAACAGTGCAGTATCGGGACCATCGGACGCTGTGTTCTTGAGCATCGGACGCTGAGTCGTTTCCATCAGAGCGTCCGGTGCCACGTGTCGTCTGACAGTGTTTTTAAAGGAGCATCGGACGCTGACCATCGGAGCGTCCGTTGCCATCGGACGCGCCGGGGGTCGAGCATCAGACGCTAGGGTTGCACTGTAGCAGCGTCCGATGCTGGTCCAATAAGGTTCCAGAAGTGTCCTGTTTGCATCGGACGCGTCCGGTGCTTTGACATCGGACGCTGCCAGCGTCCGATGCTGCTGACTTTGCGCAGTTTCGTCCGTGGTTCGTTCGTTCGTTGTCGGTTTTGATTTCTGGCTTTTGCGTTGGGTTTCTAGAGTCGTAAAGTGTCACGTTGTGCTTCTTGGAAGCATCCACCCTATCTCTGGGGTCGTGGACACTTACGAGCTCTAGGGTTTGCTCTTGGGGTTGATTCTTGGGACAGTGGCTACTAGTTTCCGAAAGGAATTTTGAAGCTCCCATTCACCCCCCCCTCTGGTCGCTTTCTGGTAGTACTCTCGGTCCTTCAATTGGTATCGGAGCAGGTTAAGGATCTTCCACCTTAGCCGGTTCCAGATCCACAGAAGGCGACATGGATCGCGGCGTGGGCAAACCGCCGTTCTTTGATGGGACAAACTATGCGTATTGGAAGATACACATGTTGGCCTATCTCCAGAGCATGGGCTCTTCTGTTTGGGAGATTTGCAACAAGGAGGATTACGTTGTCTTGGCTGCTCGTGTCACTCAGCTTCAGATAGATGAGCACGATTCCAATAGCCGAGCGCGTAACGCTCTTTTCTCCTGTTTGAGCATGTCCGAGTTTGATCGTGTTTCTCACCTCCCCACGGGTCATGAGATTTGGGCGACCCTCATGCGCTTCCATGAGGGAACCACTCAAGTCAAATCCCGTCTCTATGAGTCGCACAAGCGGGAGTATGTGAACTTTCGACACATGCCTGGCGAGAGCATAGAGAGTTTATTCGCTCGCTTTCAGGTCATTGTCAACAAGATGAGAGCGAACAAGGAGCTGTTGCCTTTCGACGATCATGAGAGAGCTTTGAAGCTTTTGCATACTCTCGATCGGTCGGTGTGGGACTCAAAGGTCCAGGCGATCATCGAATCGTCTAACTATGAGACCCTCACATGCGACGAGCTCTTTAGTAAGCTCAAGTCTAGTGAGATTGACGCCATGTCGAGGGCTTCTTATGAAAATCCTTGCGGCCCGACTATGGCTTTGGTTTCTGGCTCTTCTGCTAACCCCTCTGGAGGATTTGCGCTTTCTTCTCTCTTGTCTGTCACAGAGGAGCAGTTGGAGTCTTTGGGAGACGACGAGTTGGCTTTGCTTGCCAACCGGTTCTCGCAGTTCCACAACAACCGCATGAACCGTCGCCGCGGAGGAGGACGCTCGAGATGTTTCGAGTGCGGCGACCCCGATCACTTCATCGCCAACTGTCCCAAGAAGAACAAGCACTCTGGGAAGGGCGATCATGGGCACAAGTACGACTCCGGCAAGCGCAAGGAGAAGCACGTCCCCACGAAGCACAAGCGGAGGGGTGGCTTCGACAAGGAGTACATCAAGAAGAAGTACTTGGAGAAGGCCCAGGCTGAGCAGCGTGCGTTCTTCGCCACGCTCAGCGATGTCGACGGCTCGGATGACGACTCCGCTTGTTCAAGCGACGACGAGTCCGAGAAGAAGAAGAGGATCGAGGACAAGCTGAACGGTCTCTGCTTCTTCGCCGACGACGAGGGCTTCTGCACCATGGCCCTTGGTGATGAAGTCGACGGCAAGCTGGAGGACACCCCTCGGAACGATGACGACGACACCTCCCAGGTATCTCTGACCCACGACGAGCTTTCTGCTGAGGTCGAGAAGCTTACTGCCGCCTTGCTTAGTCAGGATAAGCTGCTTAGGCGTGCCGCTAGAGAGCGCAAGGAGTTTAGGCAGAAGTGGGAGGACACGGTGAAGGAGCTTGAGTTTGCTAAGTCCACCGTGGTCGTGTCTGAGGAGGTTGAGTGTGAGATGTGCACCAAGCACATGACTGACCTTCTCACTTTGAGAGGTAACTATGCTGCTTTGGTTGGAGAGGTGGATAAGCTCCGGGCTAGACCCGTGTTGTTGGGTGCGTGCAAGACCTGTCCAGGCTTGCAAACTGAGTTGGCAGAGAAGAATGCCAAGATTGAGTCTCTTGAGAAGGCCAGCTCGGGTAGCACTTGTGTGACTAGGTGTGCTTTGTGCGAGGGTTTGGAGATGGAGATTGCCAATGTGAAGCATGGCAAGATGCAAACCGAGGAGGAAAACACATACCTTCGGACCATCTTGTCATGGGTGTCTTGCAATGAGCCGCAACTTGGGATGATGATCGCGCAGTTCAAGCGTGCTGCTGGAGGTCCTGGTGTTGGTTTTGCTCCGGGTGTTGATGTTTCTGCTTTTGGGAAGATTGGAGAGTCGAGTGGTCTAAACCCATGTGAGAAGCCAAACTCCACCACTACTCCCAAACTTACCAAGCTTCCACCCAAAGAGCCTCTCAAGCCTAACACCAAGGACGGAGTGTTTGGGGAACCTCCGAAAGGTCCACCCAAGAACCAAGTGTGGCATCCCAAACCCAACCACCTGAAAAATAAGCTGGATACAATGCCACCTATCCAGGAGGAGCTTATGCCACAGAAGGGCAAAGTGATCCAAACCCACAACCGTGAGTACCAACAACCCCCTATGAGAGCGGTGAGGTACCATTGTGAGCACTGTGGGAGAGATGGACACTTGAGTGAGTTTTGCTTTCGGCGCAAGAGAGAGGAGCGCCGTGCCAGGGAGATGAACAATGCGGACATGTACCATCCTTTCCATGATGTACATGTGCCGAATGTTCAGAGGAGAGCTCCGAGGAGAGCTGCTAGGCCTAGAGGTGCAGTGCCTCAAGGTCCTAGGCGTCAGGGAGGTGTTGCCCGACGGGGTCCTGACTTTGCAGGATATGGACCCGTGGCGGTGCCTTTGTTGAGTGTTTCCCTCCACCGCGTTTTGAGTATCGCGATGGACGCTCTTTCCTTAGCGGACCACATTTTCCTATGCGTGGTGATCGCTTTCCCCCTAGGCGTGCTAAGAATGGTTTTTACGATGACCGTTCTTTTGAGCAGCCGGCCCAACACTGGTACTCTTCCTACTTCACTAACCCCAGTGTTGGACCGTATGCTCACCCTATGTCTTTTTGTTGATGTAGGTAAAACGATTGGAGGACATTTGGTTGGTGGATTCCGGTTGCTCGAGGCACATGACCGGAAACGCCAAGTGGTTCTCCAGTCTTAGTCCTGTTGCCGGAAAGGAGTTTATCACCTTCGGCGACAATAGTAAAGGTAAAGTGTTGTCTCGTGGGTCAGTGCGAGTTAATGAGCACTTTGTGCTGCGTGATGTTGCTCTTGTTTCTAACTTGCATTTTAACCTTCTTTCTGTTTCGCAACTTTTTGATGATGACTATGAGATTCGTTTTAAACCGAATCTCAGTCGTATTTTAGATCCTCAGGGCAATCTTGTATGTTTGATTTCGCCCTTTGGGAAAGTCTTTCGTGCGAATTTCTCGGAGTCATTTGGATTTTCTCGCTGTCTTGTGGCTGGTCCTTCCTCCTCTGATCTTTGGAAGTGGCATAGGAGACTGGGTCACCTGAGCTTCGACTTGCTTGCAAGACTTAGCTCACTTGGCCTAATCCGAGGATTGCCCAAGTTGTCCATGGAGAAGGACCTTGTTTGCCATTCTTGCAGACATGAGAAGATGGTTGCCGCTCCCCACCATCCAGTGACTCAGGTCATGACTTCGCACCCTGGAGAGCTTTTACACATGGACCTTGTTGGTCCGGCTCGGGTGAGCTCGGTTGGGGGAAAGTGGTACGTGCTTGTTGTTGTCGACGATTTTTCGAGATATTCGTGGGTCTTCTTTTTGACTGAGAAGACTGAGACTTTCTCTTTTGCTCGCAATCTGATTTTGCGTCTTCAGAACGAGTTCCCTATGAACTCGATGCGAGCTATTAGAAGTGATAATGGATCCGAATTCAAAAATTCGGATTTTGAGAAGTTTTGTGACTCTTTGAGTTTAGAGCATCAGTTTTCTTCCCCCTACACACCGCCACAAAATGGTGTTGTAGAGAGGAAGAATCGGACCCTTGTAGAGATGGCCAGGACGATGCTCGATGAGCATAGGACTCCTAGGCGATATTGGGCCGAGGCTATGAACACTGCATGCTATATTTCCAATCGCATTTTTCTCCGAGCCTTCTTGAAAAAGACTTCTTATGAGTTGCGTTTTGGAAGACAGCCCAAAGTTAGTTACTTTAGAGTCTTCGGTTGCCGCTGTTTTATATTGAAGAAAGGCAACCTGGACAAATTTGAGTCTCGTTCTTCTGACGGTGTATTTTTGGGTTATGGCACTCACACTCGAGCTTATCGTGTACTTAACCTTGATACTAACCGAGTCATGGAGACATCCGATGTCACCTTCGACGAGACCATGGTTTGTCCTTCTTCTCGTTTTGAGCGTGCAGGTGATCATGAGGTTGGTGAGCCTCTCTTTGATGATGAGGACGAGGATGCTGAAGGCATGGGTGACCCAGCATCACCTCCACCTGCAGTGCCGCAAAGAGCGGCTTCTACTATGACTCACGGCCCCGACACTTCTTCCTCATGGGGGCCGTGGGATCCGCCACCCCGAGCGGTACCTTTTGTACCCGGGGAGGCACCAGCTGCTGTTGAGGGGGAGATCACTTCTGCTCGGGAGGCGCCGCGACACATCCAGCGCCAACACCCGCCTCAACAGATAATCGGTAGCATTGACGAACGTGTCACTCGGTCCAGGTCACAACAAATCTCTCACTTTGCTCATTCTGCATTTGTTGCTGATTTTGAACCCCGAGATGTTGGACACGCTTTGACGGATCCGGATTGGGTCAATGCCATACATGAGGAGTTAGAAAATTTTGAGCGAAATCGGGTTTGGGTTCTAGTTCCACCTCCTCCAGACTGTAATCCTATTGGGACAAAATGGGTTTTCAAAAACAAACAAGGAGAGGATGGCCACATTGTGAGGAACAAAGCGAGACTTGTGGCCAAGGGTTATAGTCAGAAGGAGGGAATAGACTATGAGGAGACTTTTGCTCCTGTAGCTCGTTTGGAGGCTATTAGGATACTCTTGGCTTTTGCTGCATCCAAAGGGTTTAAACTTTTCCAAATGGATGTCAAGAGTGCCTTCTTAAACGGCTACATAGAAGAAGAGGTGTATGTTCAGCAACCCCCCGGTTTTGAAAATCCCAAGTTTCCAAACCATGTTTTCAAACTTCACAAAGCTTTATATGGTTTGAAACAAGCCCTTAGAGCCTGGTATGATAGGTTGAAAACCTTTTTGCTTGCTAAGGGTTTTAAAATGGGATGTGTGGATAAAACGCTCTTTCTCCTCAAGCAAGGCAAAGACCCTCTCTTGGTCCAGATTTACGTGGATGATATCATTTTCGGTGGTTCTTCTCACGCTTTGGTTGCCAAGTTTGCAGATTTAATGAGCAGGGAGTTCGAGATGAGTATGATGGGCGAGCTGACTTTCTTTCTCGGATTGCAAATTAAGCAATCCCGAGAAGGGACGTTTGTGCACCAAGGCAAGTACACCAGAGACTTGCTGAAGAGGTTCGATATGGGTGAGGCCAAGCCTCTTCCAACACCCATGTCGACCACGATGGCCCTGGATGCAGACAAGGATGGAGAAGCTGTGGACCAGAAGGAGTACCGAAGCATGATCAGGTCGCTGCTCTACCTGACGGCGACACACCCGGACATCCAGTTCGCGGTGTGTCTGTTTGCGCGCTTTCAGGCGTCGCCGCGCACTTCTCACCGTCAGGCGGTGAAGCGCATTATGAGGTACCTTCGTTTCACGCCTGAGTTCGGGATTTGGTATTCAGCTTCCTCCACCCTCTCCCTTTGTGGTTATTCCGATGCCGATTTTGCTGGTTGTCGAGTTCAGCGCAAGTCCACTTCTGGGACTTGCCAGTTTATTGGTTCTTCTCTTGTATCGTGGTCTTCTTGCAAGCAGTCTAGTGTCGCTCAGTCTACCACAGAGGCTGAATATGTTGCTGTGGCTAGCTGCTGTTCTCAGTTGCTTTGGATGATGGCCACTTTGCGTGATTTTGGTCTGAGCTTTTCTCGCGTACCTTTGCTTTGTGACAGCACGAGTGCGATTAGCGCTGCTAAGAACCCCGTGCTTCACTCAAAGACCAAACACATTGATGTGCGCTTTCATTTTCTGCGAGACCATTATGTGAAGGATGATATCGATCTTCGCCATGTCGATACTCATCATCAGTTGGCTGATATTTTCACCAAGCCTTTGGATGAATCAACCTTTAATCGGTTGAGGGGTGAGCTTGGTGTGTGTTTCCCCTTTTAGATGGGGGAAATATTTTGCTTCTTGTATCATAGACTGACTAATTTTCGTTTACCCTGTTTTCTTGTAGTTTCGTCTTTTGCATTTTAGCATACGCTTTTACATTCTGAGCTTCATGTATATAATCTTTAGAATGTAACTATGCTCTATGTAGTATGCTCCGATGCTTATGTTGATGCTTGTAGCTTATGCTCTTTCTGATCACTAATACATGTTGTGAGCCGAGCTATTTTAAATGGTGAATCTGCTTAATGAACATAAAACTTGAAAATGTTCACCATTGAGATATGCAACTAGCATGTGTAGGATGTGTTGAATTCACTCGTGCTTTTCATATATGCTAGGTTGCTATGTCTCTAGTTCTGAGTCATTCACTTGCTTGGTATGTTCATATTCTGTTTATAATCTGAACCAAGTTTTAATTGAATAGGAAAGATCGAGATGAGATTGCTTGTCCACACATCACGGTATCGAGACTGTTTCTCATTGCACCTTGAGTTAAACTTGAGCCGTGTAGTGTATGACCGAAACCGATGCTTTAAGCTTCTGATTGCATATGCATAGGCTTAGCTCGGTTGAAAAGTTAGGCAATGACAAGCTTTCAACCTCTCGCAATCACATGCTAAATTCTGAACTTGTGTAATTTCACCGCTGCAACTCCGATTTATTTGAAATCACAAGTGTATGCTTCATTCTATAGCATGATGATTGAACTTTGCTAGGGGTAGTTCACCTTGTATACATGCTTAGCACTCGTTTGAATTCCTGTCTATACATGTTTAGTGCTATTTTGATGGTGACTATCTTTTGGCTAAAAACTGCTCACTCTGCTCTCATGTTCATATTTCGTATTCGGTGATCAGTTTGAGCCTTTGCTAGCATTTTATGGATGTTGTTGCGTCATCGGATCAGAACTGTGTAAAGCATCTTTGCATTCTCTTGACTATATTCCTGAAGCTGCTAACTTGCATTTTGACTCATATGCATTTTGGAAGGGGGAGAAATTTGCTTATTTGGCACTTTTGATGGTGCATTTTCTAAGGGAGAGAGATTTGACTCGATGATGCATTTTTGCTTGATGGTGCATTTTCAACTAAGGGGGAGAAATTTGACAAATCATGAGTGTCCTCCTGTGTTCAACTAAGGGGGAGATATTGCAAATCCAATTTTCAAATCTTGTGCCTTCTTTCCGAGTTGAACCAAGGGGGAGTTTTCCTGGTTGTGTGCACTATTTGAGGGGGAGCTTGTGACCGTAAGGGTTCAATTGGTTCAGAGCGCTTTGCTAGTTGTGTTGAGCCGTTGCCTCTTTCTTGAGGGACTAGCATTCGCCTTTCAGCTTCCTTCCTGCTTTTTCAATTGGTGTCGAGCTCTCTTTCTTAAGCTGGTAACAGTTGGTATTTGCTAGCGGTGTTGAGCCTGTTCTACCTCTTCTTGAGGGCTAGCTTTGCTTTGCTTGGTTGCGTCGAGCCGTTGCCCATGTCTTAGGGGACCAAGTTGTCTTGCTCTTTCCATTTGACCTTCTTCGGTTTTGCTATGCTTTTGGGTCATTTGGTTGAGTTCTCTCTACTCCTTCTTCCTTCCTTCTTCCTTTCATTATGATTTGTGTCTGTAGTTGACAATGCACTCATCAAGGGGGAGATTGCGGATACATGGGTGTATGCCGAGTCTCGAGTGATGAGTGATTGTCAACGGGTTTGATCGCATGTTCTTTGGCTTTGTGTTGTGCAGGTGTCGAGCACGGAGACAGTGATCGAGGGCAAGGTGAAGGTCAAGTAGAGACGTGCCGTGCCGACGGACCGGGAGCGGTGAAGGGCGGATGTGAGGCTTGGACTGAGGGACCGGTGGCCTGAGGATCAGCTGTGGTGGCTGGCAGCCTGGGACAGCGACGAAGTGAAGACTTGCGGGACATGGTGTTGCTCGGGTCAAGGACCTAGGGACACGTGTCGGTGGACGGGGTGCACGGGCGGTGCATCCCCTCTACAGCTCCGGTTTGGTGGCTGAGCCACAGAAAAACCACCGGGTGGACGGTTTCCAGGTTTGGGCCACAAAACCTGGGGGTGCTGCGGGTTTGCCGAGTTTGGGCCACAAAACTCGGGCTGAGGACGGTTTCCAGGTTTGGGCGTCAAAACCTGGGCGCTGGCAGGTTTCTGAGTTTGCGCCACAAAACTCAGGCGATGGGCGGCTGGTTTCCCGGTTTGGGCCTCAAAACCGAGGGATGGACTTGAAGGCCTGGTTTCCCGGTTTTGGCCACAAAACTGGGGGCGGAGTCCGTGAAAAGGACGGCAGAGCAAGGGCGGCACGTGGCGGCAATCGGTGAGGTTGCGTCGAGGCAACGCTACCAGTTGTGCGGGCGTGGCCGTCGGATCAGCATCTACCTCGAGTTGGTCCAGGATAGCCTTAGGGTTTGGCTAGGTCGCTCTGTAAATACTTAGGGGTAGAGTGGGAATTAGAATTAGGATAAGTAGAGGGAGACACCCACCTCCCATCTCATCTCAGTCATTTGCTCTTTTGCTTCTAGGGTTTCCTGCTCTCCCATTCCCTGCTGTAGCGAACGGAGATCCACAGAGAAGAGAACAATACCTCTGTGCCCGTGAGATTTTGAGGAAGTGAGACCGTAATCTCACTATTGTAGCGTGTGGTAGCCACACGGTTGCAAATTCGTGGTTGTGATTCACGTTTTGTTCTTGTTCTTCGCGGGTTGCTTTTTTCCACGTTTTTCCCGTCGATCGATCTCTTTGCTTGGTGCGTCTTTTGGAAATCCGTTTGAACCAAGTTGTTCTAGATCGTGAGGCACTTCTTTCCACCAAAGAATTTCATCCCTAACCTCACGACCTAGTAGATCGGTTGATTTTCGTTTTGGATCGGTTTTGCTCCCTTAGTCCCGATTTCTTCCAATCCATGGATTTGGAGTTAGATGCGAGCCATGATTCCCATGGGATAGCTCACTAACCTCCTTGAGACTCCTCATACCAAGTCTAAGCCTTAATGCTTTTGATTCAGAGGAGATCGAGTGGATTTCGCGGAAGAACAGTGCAGTATCGGGACCATCGGACGCTGTGTTCTTGAGCATCGGACGCTGAGTCGTTTCCATCGGAGCGTCTGGTGCCACGTGTCGACAGTGTTTTTAAAGGAGCATCGGACGCTGACCATCGGAGCGTCCGTTGCCATCGGACGCGCCGGGGGTCGAGCATCGGACGCTAGGGTTGCACTGTAGCAGCGTCCGATGCTGGTCCAGTAAGGTTCCAGAAGTGTCCTGTTTGCATCGGACGCGTCCGTTGCTTTGACATCGGACGCTGCCAGCGTCCGATGCTGCTGACTTTGCGCAGTTTCATCCGTGGTTCGTTTGTTCGTTGTCGGTTTTGATTTCCGGCTTTTGCGTTGGGTTTCTAGAGTCGTAAAGTGTCACGCTGTGCTTCTTGGAAGCATCCACCCTATCTCTGGGGTCGTGGACACTTACGAGCTCTAGGGTTTGCTCTTGGGGTTGATTCTTGGGACAGTGGCTACTAGTTTCCGAAAGGAATTTTGAAGCTCCCATTCACCCCCCCCTCTGGTCGCTTTCTGGTAGTACTCTCAGTCCTTCAGCCAAGAGTGCGAGGACAAAGTGGTGGAATTTAAAAGGAGAAGCATTGAAGGGCTTCAAAGAAAGAGTTATTGATGAGGGCCTTTGGAAAGACGAAGGAGATGCAAACAACATGTGGGAGAAGATGGCAACTTGCGTTCGTAAGGTTGCCGCAGAGGTGCTTGGAGTGTCTAAAGGAAGTGGTCGCGATCCAAAAGACACTTGGTGGTGGAATGAAGATGTGCAAAAGGCTATTAAGGAAAAAAGGAATGCTATAAGTGCTTGTACCAAGACCGGTGCGCGGACAACATAGAAAAGTACAAGGTGGCTAAGAAGGCTACAAAACGAGCGGTGGGCGAGGCGAAGGGGCGGGCTTACGAGGATCTTTACCAACGTCTGAATACGAAGGAAGGAGAGAAGGACATTTATAGGATGGCTAGGGCTCGTGATAAGAAGACAAGGGACTTCAACCAAGTCAAGTGCATTAAGGATAAGAGGGAGCAACTCTTGGTGAAGGAAGATGAGATTAGACATAGGTGGCAAGAATATTTTGATAATTTGTTCAATGGGGAGAATGAGAACTCCACCGTTCGGTTGGATGATTCATATGATGACACCAATAGGCGCTATGTGCGGAGGATCCAAGAGCAGGAGGTTAGAGAAGCTTTGAAAAGGATGAAAGTGGATAAAGCGATGGGTCCTGATGGTATTCCAATCAAGGTGTGGAGATGCCTCGGGGATATAGCTGTAGTATGGCTAACCAAGTTGTTTAACAGTATCTATCGTTCAAACAAGATGCCTCAGGAGTGGAGAAGAAGCATATTGGTTCCAATCTACAAGAACAAGGGAGACGTCCAAAGCTGCACTAACTATCGGGGAATTAAGTTGATGAGCCACACGATGAAGTTGCGAGGGTCGACGCGGATATCCATGAACCAATTTGGTTTCATGCCTGGAAGGTCAACCATAGAAGCAATCTTCTTAATAAGACAAGTTATGGAGCGGTTCAGGGAGCAAAAGAAGGACCTACACATGGTTTTCATTGACTTGGAGAAGGCGTACGACAAGATACCAAGGAATGTTATGTGGTGGACTTTGGACAAACATAAAGTCCCAACAAAGTATGTTACCCTCATCAAGGACATGTACAACAACGCCGAGACCAGTGTGCGGATAAATGATGGTGACACTGATTTCTTTTCGATTAAAATAGGTCTTCATCAAGGGTCAGCCTTAAGCCCATATCTCTTTGCCTTGGTTATGGATGAGGTTACGAGGGACATACAAGGAGATATCCCTTGGTGTATGCTTTTTGCAGACGATGTAGTGTTAGTTGATGAAAATCGGACAGGAGTAAATAGGAAACTGGAGTTGTGGTGGCAGACCCTTGAGTCCAAAGGGTTTAGAATAAGCAGGACTAAGACCGAGTACATGAGATGTGATTTCGGCAATGCTGCACAAGAAGAGGGAGAGGTGAGCTTGGAAGACCAAGTGATTCCTAAGAAAGATGTCTTCCGGTATCTTGGATCAATGTTGCAGAAGGATGGAGATATTGATGCAGATGTTAGCCATAGGATCAAAACAGGGTGGATGAAGTGGCGCCAAGCATCTGGTATTCTCTGTGACAAGAGGGTACCACAAAAGCTCAAAGACAAGTTTTATAGGACGGCGATTCGACCGGCTATGTTGTATGGAGCAGAATGTTGGCCTACTAAAAGAAGACATGTCCAACAAATGAGTGTTGCAGAAATGAGTATGTTGCGCTGGATTTGTGGCCACACAAGGATGGACCGTGTCCGAAATGACGATATTCGTGACCGGCTAGGGGTAGCACCAATTGAAGAAAAGTTGGTCCAACATCGGTTGAGGTGGTTTGGTCATGTCCAAAGGAGACCTCCAGAGGCACTAGTGCATTGTGGAGTTTTAGCCCAAGATTTTCATATGAGGAGAGGTAGAGGTAGACCGAAATTGACGTGAGGGGAGACAATAAAGAGAGATCTAAAAAGTTGGGATATACCTAGAGATCTATGTTTGGATAGAATTGCATGGAGAGCAGCCATTGACGTGACTGAACCGTGACTAGGGTCTCTTGTTGGGTTTCAGCCTGCCCCAACTTGTTTGGGACTAAGAGGCTTGGTTGTTGTTGTTGTTGTTGTTGTTGTATTAACTGATGCGGGTATCTTAAGACGACCGTCTCTATTAATAGATTTACATCTTAAGATGACCTTCTAGGTTAATATATTAATATAGGTGGTTGTGTTAAGATAACCGTCTTGGTTAATCGAACATTAACTAAGACAAACATATTACGTTGCCCGCCTCCGGTAAGAATTAATCGATACTCCCTCCGTATCGGTAATAGATGATGTTTTGGATATGGTTTTGGTCAAACATTGGGAATATAAATCATAAATAACTTTTAAGTTGTTGGGTGTGAAAATATAAAAATCATATAAATAGATTTGTATTGAAAAGTACTTTCATAAAAATATATACATCACTTTTTGATAAATATTTTTTAGTATAAAGTGAGTCAAAGTTGTACTTTAGAGACCGTGTCAATGTCCAAAACATCATCTATTAGCCGTAGGGAGGGAGTACCGTTTTTGGGCTGACTGTCCGACAACCAAATAACGAACCGAGTCGGAGAAGCCACGAGAAAAAAAAAATCAAAAGCCGCACCTGACACGGTGACACCTGTCACCGAGACGAAGAGAGACCGACTCCCGTAGTTCAATTCCCGTATATAGGCGGTGGCCGTCCTTTTTTTCCGTTCGTCGTCACCACTTCCGCTTCCGCCTCGCCCCGGAGGACTCCACGAGCGCCGCGCCGCTCGCCTCGCCGTAGTAGGTGACTCCCGTCTCCGGTTCCGCCGCCACCACTGCCTGCCGCTGGAGACGAGCGAGCGCCGCCACTGCTTCCGCCAATCCAGGTACGGTACGCTGCCTCCATCTCCTCCTCCCTTCCCTTCTCCCCACCCCGTTTTCCCTGCAAGCAAATCCAAGGTGTGTCTCGCCATTGCCTCCCCTCCGCCTCCTCCCCGTCTCCCCCCCTGTCCTCCTGACCCGTCCCCGTCCCCTTCTTGCTAGGGTTTTGATTGTAGTTGATTGTAATCTTGATGCAAGAGACAATCCTTTTTTTTTCCTATAAAAAACAGTAGATGTGCGCAACATTGTATCTGCTTGGTACTGATGGGTGCTAGGTAACCAGCAACCTGAAGTTTGCAATCA
Organism: Coix lacryma-jobi var. lacryma-jobi; assembly: GCA_009763385.1. Classification (NCBI taxonomy): domain Eukaryota; kingdom Viridiplantae; phylum Streptophyta; class Magnoliopsida; order Poales; family Poaceae; genus Coix; species Coix lacryma-jobi. The sequence goes on from CM019830.1 coordinate 129,729,856, forward strand.
GTTGCTGCTGGGTTATCGAGACATTGGATGAGCAGCAGCATAAATGTACAGATCAGAGCTTTAGCAGCTCTTAGGAAAAAAAACTTTGACCCTGTTGATGCCTTCATCAGGTTAATAAATGTCTATGTATCTATCAGATACCACAGCTACGGAAAATTCACAAATTTACCATTTCGTTTCTCGGTTGTAGGTAGAGCTTATATTTTTTTTATAAAAAACTTATCCTCAAATCTCCTGTTGCACTTTGAAATTGCAATGCAGTTTGTAATTCGTTCACTGGTAATTCACTATGGAGGAGATACACGATAAATTTAGCTGTTCCACTTCTACTGTTGGACAGTCTGAACATGATTCAAAAAAACCTAATTAAACCTACGTTTACTCTCAATTAAACCTGAAACGGCCCAGAGCGTCTCGTTTAGGGCCTAGGCGTCCAATAAAACTCTAGACATGTCTAGGTGGTGCACATAGGCGTGAGGCAGTGCTTAAGCGACGTAGAAACACAAAAAAGCGGTAGGCTGACTGGCTTGATGGGCTATGTGTGGCCGTAAAGGGTGAAGAGCAGGAAAAAAACACACAAAATAGCTAAGGGAAAAGGGAAACATGATGTGTGTGGATCAAAATTGTAAGTTTTTTCACCACTTCTTTGCATGTTTGCAAGAATTGGAATCAAAATTTCCTTAATGTGTTACAATTCCTTATGATATTGAAGTTGGGCATCTAATCTGAGCCACATGTGTTGCCAAAAAAAAAAACACAAACGATTAATCACGTTTAGTCTACGTTTAATCCATCTAGGCGCTAGGAAGTGGCCTAACGCCTGCCTAGCGCCTAGCGTTTTTTGGAACCTTGAGTCTGAAATCGCTCTGGTTTCTATTCAGGGCTTGAAGAACACGCTACTGCTGCAACCATGAGCACCATGAAGTTTTGCCGCGAGTGGTATGCACTCTTCTTCATCGATCATCTTCCTCTCTTGCATTAGATTGATCATACGTTACTTGATGATGATGTATGCATGTGCAGCAACAACATCCTGTACCCCAAGGAGGACAGGGACAAGCGCACCCTTTTCTTCGCATGTCGCAACTGTGAGCACCAGGTACCAACTTGTCAACCTCTATCCTTGTTGCACCATCATATCCAATCCAATCTTCTTGCTATACCCATCTCATCAGTGCGTCACTGCAAGAATGGTGTTTGGGCACAACACTTGGATGATGGGGTTCGAATGAGCACTAGAACACTTATGGGATGGGGTTGTTTCCCTTTTCCCCCAAATTCTAAGATTTTGGTAGGGTCATGGCAATGCTATGTGTGCCCATTTCCATCTTTGGCTACTTAATTCCCTCATTTATTGCATGTATGCATAGCAAAAGTTAAACATAACTGTATCAGGAAAACAATTATCCACACTTCTGTACACACTGAAAAATACCACACTTGTCCTACAGTGTTAGCTGTGTCTCTGTTTAATGAATGGTGAATTGAATAATTTGCCATCCCTCAAACATCCTTTCTTCTGCCTACAAGTTAACAGTACTATTCGTGGTTCCATTCAGGAGGTCTCTGAGAATAGATGCGTCTATCGGAACGAAGTGCACCACACTGCTGGGGAGCGAACACAGGTCTTGCAGGATGTAGCTTCTGACCCAACTCTTCCCAGAACCAAGGCTGTCCGCTGCACTGTCTGTGGGCATGGAGAGGCTGTTTTCTTCCAGGTTTTTTTTCCTTGTTTTGCCTTGTAGCATTTTTATGGGTTTTATTTTTATGTGATAGTTATGGAATCTGAATGACTTGTTAAACAAAATAGTATGCCAAAATTCTGCACCTTGTTAATGTTAACGTTGGATACTGCATCCCTTTGTTTTTTTGGCAGTATCTATCCTATATGTTGAGGCCTGCATCTATATCCCTGACATGAACATGTTCTAATTGAAAAGTAATGGGTCAGATCCCAAGAAAAATGTGGCCTTATATAGTTATATTATTGTTTTGTGCCAGAGTAAGGGTCCTCTTTTGTGCAGTAATACTACTACTAAATGGCATTAGAGGCGTAGAGCATATCACTCATGTCTCTTTCTGTATTCTTCAAAAGTACCGTGTCTGGAGCTAAGCGATATTTATATTTGAATAGTTGCAATTGATGGCACTGACCGTGCTTAAATGTTTTGAGAAAATCTTAAGCCCAGTGCTGGTTTTATCATTTTCAGGCCACGGCAAGAGGGGAGGAGGGGATGACCCTGTTCTTTGTGTGCTGCAGCCCTGATTGTGGTAATCGGTGGAGGGAATGATGCGATAATAGTTGTTCAATCAGAGCTTGAAACTGAACTTGTTTTGTGATTTTCTTGGAACTATGTATTTGGAAGTCCTGGCGTATCTTAAGAATGATAATGAGATGATGTCTGTCCAATATTTTACTTATTCTATATGTGATGTGTAACCGCACTACATAGTCGCATATGCCTGCTATAAGTATAATATCGTGCTTGTACTTTAGGCTACTGCATAGCTGCGATTTGACCCTGGGTCTTTAGATAAGGTGTAGCAGAGAATCGTCTGGTATAGGAAGCCTCTCTAATGAATTGGGCGAAGGTTAAAATTGTTGTCCTGAAACGGAACTTTAGTAGTAAGATTGTAGCTATTAAGATCGTAAAATTGTTTATGACTAAATACACGATCATAGAATCAACTCAAAATTAATTTATAAGATTGTAAAGATGTAAAAACGGGATTCCTATGAACGGGGTTGGTTGTCTTGTGGTCCGTGTGATTGACTGCTGTCCCTATTTATTTATCTACTTGCAACGGGAGCAACGAAAAAAAGATATTTAGTAGTCATAAAATTTTTAATCATGATAATTCAACTTTGCACGTGTGTTATACCATAACAATTTCCTATAAAATATGATTGATTGTGCATAAACTAACACAGTTGATTAACCAAATGATACAAAGTTATTATTCTATCTATATATGGAATAGCATGAAGATTGCATATAGGAACATTGTGTGACTACTGCTCAAGACACAAAAGAAGGCACAACTTAGATCGCGCGTGTCCAATGGGGATGTTGAGACGACTTAATATTGGTATCATTAAGATATATATGCAAACTTCAAAGCCATTTAGAATTTTTAGGACCAACTTTGCTACCTCAAGGTAGACATTACCTCGGTTATGATGTTAGCACTTCTTTATAAGTGATATTCTGTGTATCTTTATAATTAAATAACATTCTTTGTACCGTCAAGATAATTTTCTTCCCCAGCTAATATGGCCAAAATCCAGATGGTCGATCTACCTAGATCCCTTGATAGCATTACATACGACCAACAATTGTTATTAGACTTACCTAACATCAAGTTTAGTCCATGTTTTTCCTATATTTTATTGCCTCTTAGGCCTTATTTGAAAACTCAAATCCACATGGCTTTCCCGGCCTTTTCCCCGGGTTGGAGCCCCGCGAGGGAATCGGCCACGGGCTAAATTACCCTGCTATTTGAAAGCCTAGGCGGAGGGGTATGGTGACCCGACCCTCGGGTCCGGGGTGGCATCTCCCTGATGCCCGAGGTCGGGCGGCGTTTCCCAACTCAATGACACACGAGGCGACAATGGCTACCAACCCAAGAGGATCACGACATCGTAATTCTCGCTCGGTAGTCGGCCCCATCCTCTCATCTTTACTCTGACGTAGTCGTCGTCGTCCCTCTTGCTATCCACACACAACCACTGCCTCTTGCCCCGCCACATGCCGCAGCCGCCGCTTCCACAAGATCCGCAAGGTTGGCTGCAAGATCTGACTCCTCGGGCTACCATTCAAGCTCCTGCTGGTGCCGACTCTCGATTTGAGCAATGAGGTGAGCCTTGTTCTTCTTCCAGACTCCTTTGCCTTTGTTCATCTTTGTTTATTTTTCGGAAAAAGTCTAATTAACTCCACAACCTATTCAGGGCGGTCTATCTCACCCCTAAACTATAAAACTATATGTTCTACCTCCTAAACTTTGCAAAACCGGTCAAACTATCTACAAGGCGTTTTTGGACGGTGGTTTTGCTACGGTGGTGATGGTTTTATCTTTTTCTCATTTATTTATTTCAGCCGAATCTTTAAAAAAACATAGTAAATCAAATAAAATCATAAAATAAAAAATTCAATTTTGTTGGACTCCACGTGAGTAGATCTATACAGTGAACATATAATATGGTATGCTTTATTGTAAAGTTTTTGGTATAAATTTAGATCTATTCTTTTATGTAATTAATTAGAATAATTCATAACTGTAGTTTCTATGATCCAATTATGGTGAAATTTTTATAGTGACCTAGTTATTATATGCTAAACTGTAATAAAAATTTTATAGTCATTAAATCATGTATAACTTAATTTTAGATTTATTTAGTAACTAAGTTATACATGATTCAATGAGTATGAAATTTTTACTACAGCTCAATGAGATAATAACTAGTCCACCATAAAAAATTCACTACAATTAGACAAAAGAACTGCAGTTATGATTTATTTCATTTAATTACAGAAAAGAATAGATCTAAATCTACACCAAAAATATACTATACCATATTATATGTTCATTGTGTAGATCTACTCATGTGGAGTCTAATAAAATTAGATTTTACATTTTATGATTTTTTTCATTTACTTTGATTTTTAAAAATTCAATTGAAATAAATAAAAGAGAAAAAGACAAAACCACTATCACTGTAGCAAAATCATCGTTACTGTTGCAAAACCACCGTCCAAAACCGTCTTAGGGGTAATTTGACCGGTTTTACAAAGTTTAGGGGGTAGAACAGACCGTTTCATAGCTTAGGGTGTGAAGTAGACTAGAGTAGACTTTTTTCTTTATTTTTCTAGGGTTTGGATTTAAGCTGCAACTTCGTTCTTTTGCGGTAACATCATAAATCCTTGTGCAGCAACTCCTCCACTCTTTCTCTTCTTGCGGCTAATTCGACCAGAGCGGAGATTCATCACGGAATTCATAGTTATCTTCTTTTGTTGGTAAAAAGAAGTCCTCAATTTCTGAAATTTTAATGGATTGAGGATTGTTAGTTGTCTTTCTAGGATGATTACTTGGCAAGAGACACATACCTCTCGAATCTCTTGATGATTAGTCTTCTGAAAAATTATTTGTGTATACCTAAAAGCTCTACTCTAATGAGAAGTCGTTGCATAGTTCATACAGAAACAGCTATAACCGAATTGGAATAACTCAAGAAGAAGTCATTGCACAGTTCACTAATGAGAAGTAAGCTCTTACAATCAAGCAGATGAACACATCCAGTCTCCTCTGCTTTTAGTATGTGGAGTATGGTTCACTGTCCTAAACTTGTGGCTGCATGTAGTTGGACAGCAACCTGACACCTCCTTCCCAAATGGCTGCTCACATAGTACTGTCATACCTCTTCTTCAGTTTAGGATAGGTAAACCATCGTACCTGCGACTGATCCCTGCAACCCTAAACCCAAATTTTTGTATGCTAAAAGGTTGCAAGCATCGATAGAAGAAGATATCCAGACATGACTGTCCAAGAAGACCTTGTTCAGAGTTAGCAATTGGGAAGGAAACCATTTTCAATACATGCTAGTTGTTGAGAGGAACTTTTAGACCTCTTATAGCAAGTTTTGCACAGTAAGATAAATCAACGGAGTGCCAATTTTTTTAACTGGAGATGTCAAATAGATTCCTGTTGTAAAAAAATGGATTCTATGCTTTTGAAAGAGGCATAAAAGTTCTGTCCATGCCTTGATAAGTTGTACCATGGTTGCCACCTCATAAGAATTACTTAGAGCTTTCATCATAGTTCAAACTTAACTCTGCCCACTTGGCTTACACATGGATGCGTTTAGGCATTGTAATGGAGATAATTGCCCTGTTGACACTCAAAAGTGTCACAGGTAAAGATGAACTTAGAAGAGGTATTCGGCCTGAAATATTAGAGTCGAATTTGTCTTCTATTGTTTCATGTTTGACGGATCGGATGTCAAGTGGGTCTGGTCATTTTGGGTTTCCGATCACTTGTGTTATGTCCGACCAGGTGGCCCTAGTCGGAAGCCTTATGAAAGCTGAACCCAACGCTAATATATAGATCCTTCTTTTATAAGGACGATTTTGTTGATCAGTATGGGCTGATGAAGCCCATTAAGCTGATCTAGCCGATCTAAGGATTGACAAGATCAGGGTTACCTTGTTGCGCCCGGCTTGGATTCTATATTTTGATAGAGTCCGGATAGGAAACTTGGAGATCGTATCTAGAGAGATGTTTCCTATTGGGATAAGACCAACCCCCTCTATATATATGAGAGGATCATGGCCGATTGCGGTATCCAACACCAATCGATCAAAATCAATCTACTATCCCTTTTACCCTTTTTTCCCCTCTACCTTGTTGTTCGGCGCATCTCCCGGCGAGATTCGACGGCGTTCTAGGCGGCCTTGCTGGTCCTAGAACAACCTCTACGTGCTTCTCCCCGACGGGTCTTCCCGGGAGGAGTTCTAGAGTTACCAACACAGGAACCCAAAACCCTAGATCGATCAAAACCGGTCTTTAGATCGGTTTTCGCCGGTCTAGCTAGGGTCCCTGCTGTCTCAGGTTGAACCGCAACCTCTCCGGGCGTTCTAGCCCTGCTGGTGTGTGATTCGGATAACTTCCGACGTCAACACACTTTTTGGCGACTCCGCTGGGGAACGATTGAAATCTCATCTACTACCAACATGGGCGGCAAAGACGGTGCTACCGACAAGGATAACATCGTTCGTCCTGCGGGCATTGATGAGCTCCCCGATGAGTTGAAGCAACAGGCGCAGGCCAAGCTCGACGCCGTCTTGAAGGCTTTCCTAGAAAGTTATTCAAAGGATCGGCGCGGCAGGGTTACTCAGGACAAGGAGCCGGACTTCAGCGAGATCGTCCCTACCACGACAAATACAAACGCTGAAGACGCTTCTGACAAGGTAAAAAATAAGGTACCTGAAGATCCTTACCCTACCCATGCTGATTATTCCGCAATGCTGGTTGATTCTTCAAAAACTCTTACCAATACTATCCAGCATTCATTTAAATTGCTTAGTGACCGCATGGATAAGATGGAAGGCAAAACTGTTGAACCCGAAGCCCCGACTGGGCAACCACAGTTCGACATGCCTTTTAATTCTTTTAGGGGACAGACTTCACACGTTAATTTCGGACAATTAGGGTTTACTGAGACCAGGGGTGGTGAAGCCGGTACCTCGACAGCTACCAATCACGGCACTGGTCGGACTATGCAGACCGACCAGGGTACCTCGACAAACAGGACATCGGGAGGACAGGGAACGGTGTTACCTAATCCACCGAAGTCACCAAGCCACAATCCCATGCAGGGTGGCACCAACAACCTCGCCAACACCAATTTTGGACGAGCCATAAATCGGTTTAAGGAAGAAATAACTAGGTCGCTTGAGACTAGTTTAGGGGTCCAATTCAAGCCTACCAGGACCACTTATTCTAAACCGTACCCTTCATATTTCGATTTTATGAAAGCACCCGACGGTTGGAGGGTACCATATTTTTATAAGTTTAGTGGTGACGGTAATAAATCAACTATGGAACACGTCAGCATGTTCCTCGCTCAAATGGGCGAAGCTAGTACTTTAGATTTTATGAACATACGACATTTTCCTTTGTCTCTTACTGGTACAACTTTCACCTGGTTTACGTCACTACCAGAGTGCACCGTAGGTTCTTGGGCCAAGTTAGAAGAAAAATTTCATAATCACTTTTATGACGGAGTCCAAGAAACTAGGTTATCACATCTTACATCGGTTCGACAAGGACGTAGCGAGTCTGTAGTCGATTTCTTTAAACGTTTTAAAGAGATTAAAAACCGATGTTTCCATTTGAGGATCTCCGACAGAGATCAAACAGATCTATGTCTAGCTGGCCTACGTCGAGAGATCAAATACAAACTTGAGCATCATGATTTCTTTAACGTAAATCAATTGTTGCAAAGGGCCGTTTCGATAGAATCGCGCTTCAAAGAACCCTATGATCCTCATAAGGCTCATCGATCGGGCGTGCATATTGCTGAGATAAATTCTGATAGTTCCGATGATGAGTCTAAAGATTGCTATGCTGCCGAAGTTTTATAGCCAACGCAAAATAAACTGGTCACTTGTCCTTCCCTTAAACCGATTCAGAAGAATCGGGGTGAGGAGGTGAAATTTACTTTTGATTTCTCTAAATGTGACCGAATATTTGATGAATTACTTAAATTCGGTTATCTTAAAATTAATTATATTTTGCTGTCACCCGACGAGTTAAAAAGGAGGGCTTACTGCAAATTCCATAATTCCTTTTCTCATGCCACTAATGACTGTAATGTTTTCCGTCGGCAGGTCCAATCGACCCTCAATGAAGGACGATTGAGTCTAACTGAGATGCAGATCAGTACTACTCCTTTCCCAGTACACATGGTGGAAGCAGGGAATCCTGCTATCATGATTCGTCCAGAGCAAGCCGATACGACCAAGGGAAAGAATGTGGTCATCGGCGAACCGCGAGGAATACCGAATACCGAGAACGATTCGGGGCGCAAGGTGGTGCTCGAGAAGGGTGACGATGGCAAAAGTAAAATCACAATCATTGCAGGGTCAACACGACACCTGTATAGACAAAGGTATTTTGAGACCAGGGCAGCACAACAAAGGCCGACCAGGTCGGGTCCTCAAGCCGACCAGTCTGGTTCATCTTCAAAGCAGCCGGAACAGAAGGCTGACCAGGTGAGGTCGGTCTCTGCCAATTCCGATAGGATCGATAAACCGACTGATACAGTCGGTGTAACTGTATCTAAAGACTCTACCTCTTCCGGAGTATGCGTCATCCGCACTTTTGTCTCGCAGAAACCTAAAGTTGGCACTTGGAAGACTAATGCGGACAGAAATAAGGGGAAGGTCGCTAGAGAACCATGTGCTTTTGACAAGCTCATGGCTAAATACAAGCAGCAGAAGGCCGATTCCCAGAATCGTCCCTTAAAAAAGAGAGATTCTACTCCTCCGAAGCATGAGGACGAGAAATCCAAACAGATGGTGGTGTCTCAAACAACGTATCTAGCACCAAAGGCTGGCCCGTGTTACCATCAGTGGGCTCCTCCTATTTCGCCACCACCACAATGGGGTCCTCAAGGGGTGTGGGTACCTTACCCTATGCCGACACCTATGTATTATCGACCAGGATGGGGGATGCCCACTAATCAACCTGCAAGAGTTTCAGTGTTCGATCGTCTGGGTGATCGGCCGAGCTCTAGTCAGAATCAGCTGGTCGCGACAAAGGCGATAAACTCTCAGGAAATGAGGAAGACACAGACGCGACAGATCTATGTACCTAAGAAGGTGCAAAGTGTTCCTATTGTCTCTCCGACCAGACCCGGCCCGGTCCCTACTATTACAATCGGGTTTATGGAAGTCCCTCTTGCCAGTGAACCTGAGCCGATGGTGGTTGAGGAGCCAGCAACAGAAGAGGTCCCGGAGGCTCAAGATGCTCCGGCTGAGGCAGAAAAGCTTGTCGAGCGAGATCCCAAGTACATGCAGCCCAGATGGTGTCCTCCTGGTTTGACTAAGACTCAGCGAAGGAAGCTGCAGAGGGCCCGCTGCAACAAGCAAAGGAAGGAACGGCTCGATAAAATGAGGGAAGATATATTTAACTCGACACATCCTACTTTCCCTCAAGGCAAGCGAGGAGGTGAAGAGCCGACTTGTAATCAGAAGCCGACTTTAACAATCGTGGAACCAAACAGATCGGATTCTGGACTGACCGGTTTGAACACCGAATCTACTCAAGCGGCTTCGGGGTCAATCAGGTCAGACACCGATCTGATCACCTCAGGGCAGATGCCGACCAGTTTGATGGTTGAGCATGTTGAACCGATTACTGCTGGACCGGAGATCGAGCCGACCCGACCAGAATCCAAGACTGAATCGGTTCCTAACATGCTGGTGGGATTAGGTTCGCTTCTTAATAGCCCTGTTTCTTCCACTGGTATTATTGTGACCAGTGAAGAATTGTCTGAAAAACCAGATGAGGAAATGGTGGACTATGAACCCTCTCCAGAAAGAGCAGAGGTCAATGTAGTTTATTTGTCGGCCGACTATTACGTGGTCGGAGATGATTCAACGGCGGCGGAGTTTAACTTCGCTACGCAGACTGTTGTATTCCAAAAACCAGAGGAATCCGTCAATCATCTCAAGCCGTTGCATATAAAGGGTCACATCAATGGTACACCAGTTCACAAAATGCTGGTTGACAGTGGGGCAATTGTGAATTTGATGCCATACTCGCTTTATCAGAAGCTTGGCGGTACCGATGAAGAGCTGATCAAGACCAACATGACTATTACTGGAGTCGGAGGAGGAGATCCCATTCCGGCCAAAGGAGTTGCATCCATGGAATTAACCGTTGGGAGCAAGACTTTGGCCACTGCTTTCTTCGTCGCCGACATACAAGGTAGCTATAATCTTATACTTGGACGTGACTGGATTCATGCTAATCGGTGCATACCTTCTAGTTTGCATCAGTTTCTCATTCAATGGGTGGGAGACGATGTTGAGGTAGTGCACTCAGATTCATCGGCCTATGTAGCTACGGCCGATGCTCCTTTGCTCGGGGGGCATGATACTATTGCTTGTCTGTCTGGTCGGGACCTTTCTGATTTTCAGTTTGTTAGTGTTACCCGGGAAGGTTTTGTACCAGTGTCTTTAAAACCGACCGACAATCGGTTCAACATTATCATGTAATTTAATGGATGCTAATATTGATTGGTTGAAACATCGTGTCGAACAGTATCGGGCTCATGAGGCCAATACTTGTGAAGCTATTGATGATTTTGATGAGCTCAATAAGTTGGGCCAAGGTTTTACGTCGGCCGACCCTTTGGAACAAATAGATATTGGGGACGGTTCTGTACCAAGGCCGACATTTGTAAATCAAAATCTTGAGGCCGATTATAAACTGAGATTAATCGCCCTATTAAAAGAGTTTTTTGATTGCTTTGCATGGAGTTATGCGGAGATGCCTGGGTTGAGCCGAGAACTTGTTGAGCATCGGCTTCCTATCAAGCCGGGATTCCGACCATTCAAACAGCATTTTCACCGCTTTAGTTCTACAATATATGACCGGATTAAAGAGTAAATTAATCGGTTATTGCAAGCGGGATTTATCCGACCATACAGATATGCGGAGTGGGTCTCTAACATCGTGCCTGTAGAAAAGAAAGATACTGGGAAAATCAAGGTTTGCATTGATTTTAGAGATTTAAATAGAGCCACTCCTAAAGACGAATACCCTATGCCTATAACCGATATGTTGATCAATAATGCTTCAGGACACCAGGTTGTCAGTTTTCTTGATGGCAATGCTGGTTATAATCAGATATTCATGGCCGAAGAAGACATGTACAAAACAGCCTTTATTTGTCCTGGGTTTGTTGGTCTCTTCGAATGGGTTGTAATGACATTCAGTTTAAAGAATGCAGGTGCTACCTATCAACGCGCTATGAAACTGATCTTTCATGATTTGATTGGGATAATCATGGAAGTATATATTGATGATATCGTGATTAAATCGGCTGCCCATGTGTCTCATCTGGCCGATTTACGTTTAGCGTTTGAAAGAATGCGTTGTTATGGGTTGAAGATGAATCCACTAAAGTGTGCTTTCGGTGTGTCAGCTGGGAAGTTTTTAGGGTTCATCATTCACGACAAAGGCATAGAAATTGATCCTAAAAGAATAGAAAAAATCAAGAAAGTTCAGGCGCCTACATGCAAAAAGGACTTGCAGAAGTTCTTGGGAAAGGTGAACTACTTGAGGAGATTTATTGCAAACTTGTCTGGGAAAATTATTCCTTTTACCCCGATATTAAAGCTGAAGAACGAGACTGAGTTCACTGGGGGGGGGGGGGGGGTGCAGAGCAGCAAGAAGCATTTGAGAAAATAAAGGAATATTTGTCATCTCCACCAGTTCTTCGGGCGCCTAAGAGAGGTATCCCTTTTAGATTATATATCGCCGCCGATGAAAAGGTTATTGGAGCTGTCTTGACGCAAGAAGATGAAGGTAAAGAGTAAGTAATTGCATATATTGGTCGCCGTCTTCTTGATCCCGAGACAAGGTACGCCCATATCGAGAAATTATATTTATCCTTGTACTATGCTTGTGCTAAAATGAGACACTATTTACTATCTAGTACATGTATTGTTGCATGCCAGGCCGATGTGATTAGGCACATGTTATATCGGCCAATCCTTAGAGGAAGGATTGACAAATGGGCGTATGCATTAATTGAGTTTGACTTGACCTATGAATCATTGAAAACTTTGAAGGGTCAAGTTCTTGCCGATTTCATTGTTGAGCATGGTATTAGTTTAGAAGATGAAATCGGTTATTTTACTTTTTCTCCATGGAAACTTTATTTTGATGGATCGGCTTGTAAGGAGGGCCAAGGTGTTGGTGTGGTCACCATTTCTCCTGATGGTGCTAAGTTTGAAATGTTGAGCCGGTTAGATTACTTGTGCACTAATAATCAAGCCGAATATGAAGCTCTTTTATTCGGTTTAGAAATATTATGTTCCATGGAGGTTAAGCATGTTGAAGCTTATGGCGATTCCTTACTAGTAGTACAACAAGTTGCTGGTAATTTTCAATGTTTAGAGGAATCGCTAAATGTTTATCTTGATATGTGCCTTGACATCATTGCTCATTTTACCGAATTCCAGATTCGGCATATACCAAGGCACGAAAATCATAAAGCCAACGTGTTAGCTCAACAAGCATCTGGTTATAATGTTAGTAAACACAATTTTTATATAAAGCTGGTGCAACAGCACGCAGAAGTATTGTCGGCTTCTATGGCCGACTAGTTTGTTTTAAGACCAGTTCGGCCACCTTGCCATGGAGACCAGGTATATGTTGAGCATACTTGGGTAAGTACTATGACCGACCAGGTTGTTTATGAATCAAGTCAGTTAATCCGTCCGATTGACCTGGTCGATCTTGGAACAATTAATTTGTCTGAAGAAACTCTAAATCGGTCCGAAACAAATGGAACTGATTTAGAAGATTGGAGAACTCCCCTACTTAAATATCTTAATGATCCAAGTACTAAGGCTGATCAAAGTGTTCGGCGGAGTGCATTTAAATATGTATTACATAATGATGAGCTTTACCGAAGAACTGCTGAAGACCTGTTGCTTAAGTGTTTGGGATTTGATCAAGCAAAGGTGGCTATGGGAGAAGTTCATGAAGGCATTTGTGGTACACATCAATCGGCGCCTAAGATGAAATGGCTATTGCGTAGAGCTGGGTTTTATTGGCCCACAATGATGGCCGATTGTTTTCGTTACTACAAAGGATGCGAAGAATGTCAACGGTTTGGAAACATACAACTTGCACCTGCTGCTATACTTCATCCTATTATCAAACCGTGGCCTTTTCGTGGTTGGGGGCTAGACTTCATTGGCCAAATTCATCCTCCATCTTCAAAGGGACATCGTTTTGTTCTGGTCGCTACGGATTACTTCACTAAATGGACTGAAGCGGTGCCTTTGAAGAATATGACACATAAGGAGGTAATTGAGTTTATCACCGAGCATATTATACATAGATTCTGCATACCTCAGACGTTAACCACAGATCAAGGAACGTCTTTTATTTCTAAAGAGGTGCGAGATTTTACCGAATTATACAAAATAAAGATGCTCAATTCATCTCCATACTATGCTCAAGCTAATGGCCAGGCTGAGTCTAGTAATAAGACTTTGATCAAGCTTATCAAAAAGAAGATCGAGGATAATCCCAGGAGGTGGCATGAGGTTTTGTCTGAGGCTTTATGGGCTCATCGTGTGTCAAGGCATGGTGCTACGAAAGTCACTCCTTTCGAGTTGGTATATGGGCAAGAAGCAGTGTTGCCTGTTGAGGTAAATCTGGATGCATATAGACTAGCTAGACAGAATGATTTATCTGCTGTTATGTATCATGCTGCCATGATGGACAACATTGATGAAGTGACCGATAAGAGGTTAAAGGCTCTTAAGGAGATGGAGAAAGACAAAGCCCGAGTTGCCAGAGCTTACAACAAGAAGGTGAGAAGCAAATCGTTCCAAGTGGGAGAATTAGTGTGGAAGACTATACTACCACTCGGATCGAGAAGCAACAAGTTTGGTAAGTGGTCGCCGAGTTGGGAAGGTCCTTATAAAGTGATCAAAGTAATATTCGGGAATGCATATGTGCTAGAGACGTTACAAGGTGAAAGTCTCCCAAGAGCAATAAATGGAAGGTATCTGAAAAAGTACTTTCCAAGTGTTTGGCAAGAAGCCTGGGCGCCTTCCAAACAATGGCCGATATATGTATCACCCTTAGAATAAAATAATCAGCATATTCATCCTTCATTTTCGAATAGCCGATGAGTTGGACATCGTTGTTATTCGGTTTGTTTTCAGGTTCTTTTAAAGATCACCTAAAAACAGGGGGGCATATGTTGACACTCAAAAGTGTCACAGGTAAAGATGAACTTAGAAGAGGTATTCAGCCTGAAATATTAGAGTCGAATTTGTCTTCTATTGTTTCATGTTTGACGGATCGGATGTCAAGTGAGTCTGGTCATTTTGGGTTTCCGGTCACTTGTGTTATGTCCGACCAGGTGGCCCTGGTCGGAAGCCTTATGAAAGCTAAACCGAACGCTAATATATAGATCCTTCTTTTATAAGGACGATTTTGTTGATCAGTATGGGCTGATGAAGCCCATTAAGCCGATCTAGCCGATCTAAGGATTGACAAGATCTGGGTTACTTTGTTGCGCCCGGCTTGGATTCTATATTTTGATAGAGTCCGGATAGGAAACTTGGGGATCGTATCTAGAGAGATGTTTCCTATTGGGATAAGACCAACCCCCTCTATATATATATGAGAGGATCATGGCCGATTGTACCCTTTTTTCCCTCTACCTTGCTGTTCGGCGCATCTCCCGACGAGATTCAACGGCGTTCTAGGCGGCCTTGCTGGTCCTAGAACAACCTCTACGTGCTTCTTCCCGACGGGTCTTCCTGGGAGGAGTTCTAGAGTTACCAACACAGGAACCCAAAACCCTAGATCGATCAAAACCGGTCTTTAGATCGGTTTTCGCCGGTCTAGCCAGGGTCCCTGCTGTCTCAGGTTGAACCGCAACCTCTCCGGGCGTTCTAGCCCTACTGATGTGTGATTCGGATAACTTCCAACGTCAACATGCCCCTTGTAGTTAAAAATAATCCAATGGTCTAGACATTGAAATTGAATCAAATAATTTAACTGGCTCAGTAAAGTCACATTGTAACATTTTTTAAATTATTTTTAAGAAGCCTTTGTGGTTTAAAAGCAGCCAATGCTCTAGACATTTTGAGGCTGAAGTTTTTTTTTCCTAAAGGCATTAAACGAACAGTTCAAAGATCTGAAAGAACAATAAGCAAAATGAATTTCTAACCGTTTTGCTAGTATTCCAAGAAAACCTAAGGGTCTGTGATTGTGCATGCAGACAGACTTCTGGATGGTGTACAGTACATGCAAAACTGAAGCAATCCGACCTATTGTTTATATGGTAAAGCAGAGGTCACAAATGTTTGCTTCGTTGTGTTCTGCTTTGTGTAGGACATGCAAGGTGGAGCAGAAATCTGGATGGTGTACAGTACATGGAAAATGTCCTTTGTCTGACAGATTTGTATGCATTTAGAGAACTTCGATTAGAGAACTTTGAATAAGAACACAGATGGATAGCAACTGAACATACTCAGAGATTGTAATTAAGCAATTAAGCACACATTGAATGCCTGAAAGCAGACTACTCATTTTTAAACAGACGACATTTGTCAAAAGCGTTTAGCTAAACACATTCAGGTCACATTTGACATAATTCAGAAATGATTTTAAGCTCACACATATGACCATCTGTTGGACACAAGGAACAAATGTTTCCTCTAGACTTCTAGAAACTATTTAGATAACTTCAGTTTTGTATTGCATTGATTTAGTTCGTCTGTCAGGTAATGAATAGATGGTTAACAACTAACATACTTGTTTAAGCTTTGATATTCAGGTTGACATGGTCAAGTTCTACTATACTATGTATACCTAGCAAATGACAATATGGATACAATTTTCATGATGGCCTGCAGACCTGCCTTGTTCATATTATAACCATAAAAACAAGTATGACTATCAGTAAACAGAGGAAGAGAACTTCTGTACAACAATTGAGAGTCTAAACAACTCGCCTTGAAAGAGTCGATGTCTATCAGTTCAAGTGGTAGTAAAAGAATTTTCATGGGATGTGTATTTGCACAATGTTATATCTTTGTTTATTTTAAGCAAAACAGCTCACACACCGAAGGTCTTATCTAGCAGCTGGTCACTAAAAATATTGAGTCTGATTTATTAAACAGTTCAAATATTCCCAAAAGAAACTAGCAAGCTGACTCATTTCAGATATCTCAACTTAAGCTGTCTCATTTCAGATATCTCAACTTGGGTAGTACCAAGATAAGCAAGCTTCCATCATCTGCAGGGAATCTGAAATACCTACAAACTTTAATCCACAAAGGTACCCTAGTATCATAATTACCTGTTGGTGTAAATAATAAATTGTAAAGGGGCTTATATGTAAGAGTGAGAAGATAGAATAGAGAGCACGGGTCTGGGAACAGACCAGACAGACTCTTCCCCAAATTTAACATGGTATACGAAGCCAAAGTTAGGGTTTCACGAGGTGGTGGCGGCGCTGCGGTTAGGTGCTTGGCCGGCGAGCTCGCGTGAGCGTGCGGTGCAAGAGGAGGCGCGGGCGGCGCACGTGCGAGGCGCGCGGACGGCGGGCGTGCAAGGCGCGCAGGCGGCGCGCGGCGAGGCGCGCAGGCGGCGTGCGGGCGAGGCGTGCACGCAGAGGCAGGCACTCGTGCGGAGACAGCGGGTCGCGGACTCGCGTGGAGGCGGTTGTGGCGGCACTCGAGCGGAGGCAGGCGGAGGCGTGTGGTCCTGTGCTGGGCTGGGAGAGCTTGATCCGTGCTGTGCTGTTCCAGACCCTTGGGTTCCACGTTCCAGGTTCCAGGAGCAGAAGAGAGGGCTGCTGCGTGGTGCTGCTCTTGAGGTGCTGTGACTTTGTGATTTGGGAAGGTGGAGACTTTGTTACTGGATTTGGAGTTTGGGGGAAGAACTGAAGAAGGGTTGGTGTTCTGGCAGAAGGAATTAAAAGGTGCTGCTGCCTGGTGACAGTGGTCTGTTGAGAAGATGAGTACTGAAAAGGAGACTTTGAAGCCAAAAGGCAGCGAGGATAACAGTGGTGGTAGTGGAGGTGATTCACTAGTTACCAAGGATGAGATGAAGTCCATGATTCAGGGGCTGCTGGAGGCAGTTATGAGTGTTCCTAGGGGGGCACCGGAACTTAAGCTGAAGTTGGAGCTTGTACCAAATGATGTGAAGTTGGAAGGAAGCAAGAACTATTTGAGTTGGTCCAGAAGAGTGCAAGTGATCCTAGGAGGAAAAGGGGTAGAGCATTATTTGACGAAGGATTGTGTTGAGCCAGCCAACAAGCTTAGCCCCGAGTGGAAGGTGTGGCGTGCAACAGACTTTACTATAGTGGCGTGGTTATTGGCATCCATGTCACCGTCTGTTGGTAAAATGGTGGAAGCTATGCCCACGGCGGCGCAGATATGGAAAACCCTAAGCAACATATATTCCAAGCGAGGGAATGTGATGGTGATGATGGAAATTCAGAATAAGGCTGATGCAGTGAAACAAGCAGGGCGGTCAGTGGAGCAATATGCTAGTGAGTTGCAGTATCTATGGGGAGAGCTGGACCACTATGCTCCACTTAGGATGAGAGATCCAGAGCATGATCGAGATGTTCAGAAGTGGGTAGAGGACAGAAGGGTGACTCATTTTCTGAAGAACTTTGACCCTGAGTTTGAGAGTAGGAGGGCTGCCTTCTGTCACCAGGAGAGTTTACCTACCATGGAAGAGGTCGTATCAGCCATGGTCATTGAGGAGAGCAGGCTGCGGATGATGAGAGGTGACAATCTTGTGAAGTCAGCCTATACTAGTGTGGCAGAGAGGTTGTGTTACAACTGTGGTGAGAAGGGACACATGAGCTACAATTGTCCCCTCCCAAAAAACTATGGTGGTAGGAGTGGAACTCGGGGAGGTCATGGTGGTGCTCGCGGCGACCAAGGAGGTCGTGGTGGTCGTGGTGGTGGACGTGTAGGAGGACGTGGCAGAGGTCGTGGTGTTCCTCAAGCCAATGCAGCCCTGGAGAGCTCTACCCCTCACCTTAACTAGGGGAACAGGTCAAGCAGTGGGAACAATGGCAGAAGTCTAAAGCATCTGAAGCCTCCAGTACCACTCCAGTTGGTTCTGTGATTGCCACCACCAGTCACTTTGGTAGCTTTGCCAACTATGCCGACTTGGGCAAAGGTACTCAGGCATAGGCACTTGCATCCACATGTAGGCATAACATAGAATGGGTCATTGATTCAGGAGCTTGCAAACATGTCACATGCATATCTAGTTCTTTTAAAACATATAACCCACATTCCTATTCTGAAACTATTCAAACTGCGAATGGTACCTCTCAACCCATTCATGGTGTAGGATCCATAGAGTGCACTCCATCTCTTCACTTATCTTCCATTTTGCATGTGCCTTCCTTTCCAGTCAATCTCCTCTCAGTTAGTTCACTTGTTGACCAGTTCAAATGCACTATTACATTTGATGAAAATTTTTGTGTCTTTTAGGAGAAGAGGACGGGGAGAGTGATTGGGACTGGAGTCAGGCGTAATGGGCTGTGGTTCATCAACCAAGAACAGTCAGCATTGGCAGCAGCTACTGGAACACAAGAGAGGGAGATCTACTTGCTTCATCGCCGGTTAGGACATGTACCTTTTGGAAGCTTGAATAATTTATATCCTGATGTTTTTAAGGATGTGGACATAAAGAAACTTGTGTGTGATGCTTGTGAACTTGGGAAACATACAAGGACAACTTATCCTAGTATTGGCCTCCGGAGTTGTGAACCTTTTATGTTAATACACTCTGATGTTTGGGGTCCCTACTCAGTTACATCTTTGAGTGGATTTAAATGGTTTGTCACATTTATTGACTGCTATACTCGTATGACGTGGATTTACATGCTTAGCGGTAGGCATGAGGTCCTTCGGTGCTTCCAAGATTTTCATAAGTTAGTTGCAAACCAATTCAATACTAGAATTCGGATTATCCGAACTGATAATGGAAAGGAGTATGTAAACCATGATTTTGAGGCATATCTCTCGAAACACGGGATTATACATCAAACTACTTGTCCTAGTACCCCACCACAAAATGGTGTTGCTGAGAGGAAGAATCGACACTTGCTAGAGGTAGCAAGGTCCATCATGTCCCAGATGAATGTGCCCAAATATCTCTGGAGTGAAGCGGTGTTAACAGCAGCATATTTAATCAATCGTATGCCATCTAGGATTCTTGGTATGAAGTCACCTGCAGAGCTGTTGTTGGGACAACAAGAGTTTAAAGTACCCCCAAAAGTATTTGGTTGTGTGTGCTTTGTCAGGGACCATAGGCCTTTAGTTGGTAAGTTGGATCCTCAGGCTGTGAAGTGTGTTTTTGTTGGATATTCTTCTACACAGAAGGGTTACAAGTGTTGGGACCCCAGTGGAAAGAAATTGTTTGTGAGTATGGATGTGACGTTTAGAGAATCTAAACCATACTATACAAAACCATGGGATCTTGATCCATTCTTAGAGGAATTCTCTTTAGTCACTGAGGGTGACAACAGAGAGGGGGAGAATGTAGGAGCTGATGGTCAAAAGGAGGTGATTGTTGGTACCATCCCATGTCCAATGGATAGGCCTGAACCTCAGGGAGAGGTAATTCATCAAGATAATGGTGTGGATGTGAGAAATAGTGATTGTGAAGGAGAAGAGATAGTTGGTGATGAGTTAAGTGGCGATGGGAATGAGGAGGCAAGTGATGAAGGAAGTGAAGAGGTAAATGTTGAGAATGAGAAGGAACCGATAGTGTACCAGAGGAGACGGTTCAGGAGTCAGGGGGAGCAAGCAGCTGAAAAAGAGCCAATCGTGTATCAGAGGAGAAGGTTTAGGAGTCAGGAGGAGCAAATCAATACACCGCAGCCACCGCAGCCACGACAGCCTGGTTCTTCAGTCCCAAATCTCTCCTTAGATCTCTCTCCGTTGAGCTCCTCGACTCACTGTGGGTCGAGTGGTAATGTATCTTCTAATCCTGAACTTGTTGAGCTACCTCTTGCACAACGTAGGGATACTAGATCCAACTTTGGTAAACCTCCTGTTCGTTATGGTTTTGAGCATCCTAGTGTAGATCATGACATTGCCAACTTTCTCTCATACTCTCGTCTTTCACCTGCATATAGAGCATTTGTTGCTGTTAGGAAACGTATAACAACAGAATTGTAAACGTGTTACACGTATTGTGCCGTGACTCTGATCCGGTTGTGTACATGGTATGAGTTGGTTCGGTTGAGGAGATATGCATAGTTTGTTAAGAGTTTATCTCCTCTAAACTACCTTCCTTGTAATGCAAGCTGTAACATCTATATATATGTTAACATGAAGGCGTGGTAAGCCAAGATAGACAACCACGATTATTGCCATCTTTACATGGTAATCGGAGCAACTCTTCCACCAAACAACATCTAGCTATGTCGTCATCTCCTTCTTCTTCCACCGTCGCCGCCACCGCGCCATCCGGCCATACGCCGTTTGGTTCTTCCATCTCTGAGAAACTCACGTGCGAGAACTTCCTCCTATGGAAGGCGCAGATCATGCCAGGGATCAGGGCCACGCAGTATGAAGGTTACCTAGATGGAACCAAGATAGCGCCGGCCAAAACCCTGGAACTGGTGAAGGACGACAAGACGAAGGTCATGATCTCCAATCTAGATTACGAGAAGTGGCTCAGGGAAGATCAACAACTCCTGTCCCACATCAACAACTCCCTATCAAGGGATGTGCTCGCTCAGGTGGCAACCAAGATCACCTCGGCATCCGTCTGGGCGGCGCTCGGGAGTATGTTCTCGGCGCAGTCCCAAGCGCGGGTGACCAATCTTCGCATGCAGTTGGCCAACTGCAAGAAGGGCGGCGAAACAGCCGCTGTCTACTACGCCAGGATCACGAGCCAGCTGCTGCCGGGAGACCAGTTCATGATGATGAGCTGGTGACGTTCATCCTCGCCGGCCTCGACTTCGACTACAATCCGCTGGTATCCTCCGTTCGGGGTCGTACCGATCCCATATCTCTGAGTGATCTGTATGCCTAGATTCTTGCCTATGACATGCGCCTCCAGATGCTGCAGAACAACCACAATGGTGGTCACAACTCCTCGGCCAACTCTACATCTCGTGGTCGTGGAGGACCCCGTGGCCGTGGCCGTGGTGGCTTTGGCCGTGGTTTCGGTGGTCGTGGTGCTACTCCCCAGTTTACCAAAACTGGTGGACAGACTACTTCCAGACCATTGTGTCAGGTATGCAAGAAGAAGGGACACGAAGCTGATGTTTGCTGGCATCGCTTTGAAAAAGACTATCAACCCTATGCCAAGTCTGCTGGAGCAGCCCAGATAGGCGCATATGGGGTTGATACGAACTGGTATGCTGACAGTGGAGCGACTGATCATATCACCGCCGACCTTGGGAAACTGATGATCAGCGACAAGTACAAGGGCACAGATCAGATCCACACTGCAAATGGCTCAGGTATGCAGATTAGTAATGTTGGTCATGCTATTTTACATACCCCAAACAAAAATCTTCATCTGCAAAATATTCTTCATGTTCCCAGTGCCAATAAAAGCCTTATTTCTATTCACCGCCTCACATCTGATAACAATACCTATGTTGAATTTCATCCTCGTTATTTTCTCATAAAGGATCGGGCCACGAAGAGGGTTCTCCATCGAGGAAGCTATGAGAGTGGTCTCTATCCTATGAAGTTCCAAGAGACAGGAGCACGACGTCGAGCATGTCATGTCAGTAGGCCATCCACATGGAGATGGCATAGTCGTTTGGGTCATGCGTCTTTTCCAGTTGTTGAGAGAGTCATTAGAAACAATTTGTTACCTTGTTCTGTTAGTCATAGTCATGAGTCTGTGTGCGACTCTTGCCAAAGAGCAAAGAGTCATCAATTTCCCTATTCTAGTTCGGATAATAAAAGTCGTGCTCCCCTTGATTTGATATATTCTGATGTGTGGGGTCCAGCTCCTGTCTCGATTGGTAATCATACCTACTATGTTTCCTTCATAGATGACTTCAGTAGATACACTTGGATCTATCTCCTTAAACACAAATCTGAAGTCTTTCAAGTCTTCAAAAACTTTTAGAATCTTGTTGAAAGAAAATTCAACAAGAAAATCATCTCCATGCAAACCGACTGGGGAGGAGAATATGAGAAATTAAATTTCTTCTTTCAACAACTAGGAATAGCACATCGTGTTTCATGTCCTCATACCCATCAACAGAATGGGAGAGCTGAGAGAAAGCATCGTCACATAGTTGAGAAAGGGCTTTCCTTGTTAGCCCAAGCATCTATGCCCTTAAAATTCTGGGATCATGCCTTTATCACTGCAACCCATCTCATTAATATTCCTCCAACCAAGGTTCTGAATAACAGAACCCCAGCTGAGCTTCTTCTCCATGAAAAACCTGATTACATGTCCCTAAGAGTCTTTGGGTGTGCCTGCTGGCCGAACTTAAGACCCTATAATACTAGAAAATTGGCTTTTCCGTTCGACAAGTTATGTCTTTCTTGGTTATAGCCTGCTTCATAAAGGTTTTAAGTGCCTAGAACCCAATACTGGTCGCATCTATCTTTCTCGTGATGTGGTGTTTGATGAGGATGTTTTCCCATTCTCCTTCCTCCATCCAAATGCCGGGGCCAGGATTCGGAGTGAAATTTCTCTCCTTCTAGAAAATCTGTCTCCTTTTGTTCCCGGGGATGTCAATAGTCATGCACCTAACATTACTAATTCTGCGGGTTCAAGCACTTGTGGTGAATTGCAGGAATCAGGTGATGTGCATGTGGTACATGAAATCATAGATGAAGAAGCCGTAGATCCTCTGGCCACAGCCGATCCCAGCACAAGTGCCGATGATAATACGCCGGGGGAGTCCGCGCCAATCTCGTCTGCCCCATCTACCGCCAGTCCGGGCTCGCCGCGTGGGGGGGGGGCAAGATCGCCTTCGGGACCTGCGTTTGTACCGCACGCAAGATCTACAACAGGAGCAGCGGGATCTTCTGTGTCTCCTGGATCTAGTGCGGCAACGACGACACAACCAGTGTTAACAGAAGAATCTGAACCTGCTGTCTTGAGACCACATACCCGACTTCAGAGCGGTATTGTTGGCGCAAAAAGTGGTGCACTACGCCAACCGCACAGCAAGCCGAAGAAGCTGGCTTCAAACGTGGCCCGGGTGCTCAGAAGTCCGGTGCGTGCCAGTCAGTTTGCCCTGCAACTAACAAGGGAGATAAACTGTTAAATACAAAGCTGGAACGTGCTGGGTGTGACCAGGCAGTCCCAAGATGTACGGCCCTGAAGCCACTTACAACGACATATAGCTATGAAAGCTATCTGCCAACAGGTTTAAAGGCTATTCGGCAATATGAACAGAGTTACGTGAAGGACAGATTGCCGAACACGTTTGCATGAGAATTGTACTTGCATGACGTATTAAACATAAGTTAAAATTTAACCAATCTCGATCGCGCAACCGAGTTGGGATCCATGGGGATTGAACATACAAACTAAGCATGACTAAGCTAATCTAAAGCCTGCGCCTGCCGCACGACACCTAGCCTTGTCATAGATCAAACATGCCTAACATGCATGAACCCTCACCACGTGGCAATCCAGATACGATCCAATCGGCTATTACGAACAATAGATCTACTACGTAAAAGACTTTATAATAATAAACGTGAAAGAACAGAGCAGATCTATAAAAGATAAAGCCGAACCGAACAGTATCTAGATTGGGCAAAAGTGTTATGATGAAACAAGCATAACAAAACATATAACACAAGGTAACTTGATGAATCTATTAGATTTGCCGAATCTAACAGAGCTGATAACTATTTTTACTCATGACTCAATCCGCCGCACGATACGAGGCATAAGCAAAAACTTCTCGTCATAAGCTTGAATCCGCCGCACGATACTAAGCTTAACGTACGAGACTACTTGTACCATATCTAAATCCGCCGCACGATACTAGACATGATAACAAGGTTGCCGGAACTTACGGAGGTCGACGGATCGATAGCCCCTCTCGAAGAACACGACGACACGACTTGGACTCGAAGATGGCACGGGGCCGGGTTGGTTGTATTGATTGTGAACTTTTTTACAATAGTCTCAGGGTTTATATTTATACCCTGGTGTTCTACGAGTCCTAGGAGGACACGATTACAACGACAAAACAAGAAACTTATCTAAAATACGATGTCTTTTATTCTAAGCCTCCCTTAATAATCGACACGTACTCAGAATGACGAGATCTTCTGTTGCCGAATCTTCTGATATGCCGTATTTGTCGCAAACCGACTTAGCCTGAGGTAGCCGACCGCAGCGCCATATTGCCGAACCCGCTCGCTATTGACTAGTCGCCTTCACAGCCTTGCCGAATACATTGATTTAGCCGACCGCGTTCGCTGTCTGCCGAATCCCTTAGGTGGTGACTTCTCCCGGACCTGCACCGCACTGGCCCGCTTGTCATAATGCGAAAATTATGTGTTAACACATGCCCCCTCAATTTCTGAATAAAGGCATTTGTTCTGAAATTGACCACAAGTCCATCGCGCGCCCTAGATCGGCACTGCTTCAAACTCCGCATTCTCCCCAAATCGCCAACAGTTTCAATTTTCACTTGAGCTCCATAATGGCAACCCGTAATGAGATTCCAGAGGTAATCCTCACTTCTCTCCTCAATACATTCGGTCAATTCCTATCGGCATTCGGTTCTTTTAACTTTTCCTGCACATATCTTCTTTTAGGCCTTTAGGGACGAAATTCTGATTCCTTGTGATGCGGATCCCGATTCCTACTTCTTGGGTCCAATGGGAAACCCCAATCTAACCAACATCATCAGGATGGAGACCAACAGAATTCCCTTCAAGCATGGAGTCATTTCATCGAACAGGTGGCGGTATACCTTCAAGAACTGGCCTTTGCCTGCGGTCACTGGTTGGAGGAACTGGTATAGAAGAATCCAGGCGAAATTTGGTCCCTATTGGGAAACTCAAGACATTCATCATGCTCTGGAATTGTCTCTGGCCGAAATGCCCAAAAATGAGCCATTACTCATAGCAGCTTCTCATTTTTGGTCAGATGCCCTCAATGCTTTTGCGTTCGGCCATGGTATAATGACAATCACATTAGCCGATGTCTTCATGATGAGTGGCTTGAATACTACTTCGACCATGAATGCTGATGAACTTTTAGAGAAAATTACCCAGAGGTCCATTGATGTCAGCGTTGGATGGATGAAGTATGTCGAAATCCACAACAAAGCGCCAAGCCCAGTGACAGAGACAGAGCACAGGGCTTTTCTGAACATGTGGCTGTGCAGATTCATCTTCTGTGGAAGATCCAACGAGCCAACCCTCAACTACATTGCATTGGCTGACAAACTGTCCAAAGGAAAACAAATCCCTCTAGGCAAACTTTTCCTGGGATCCATATACCACATGATGCATCAAATTTCCACTCAAATGTATCATGCCACTCATGCTGACACAGACAGACTACCACCAATTGATTGTATCAATGGCCCTTGGTGGTTTGTCCAGATGTGGCTTCAGTTATATATGCATCAAATAGTTGCCGTGCCATTGGACAACCTCAGCTTTCCTTCCAGCAACTTTGCTGAGGATGAAGAAGCTACAGAAAAGGCCTGCCAAACTTATGGGGAAGCAGCCACTGCTATAACCATTAATAAAAGTATTGGCAATCTCTTCAAGTTATTCTTCAAGGGCTTTAGTCAGGTACTCTGGTTACCTTACAGGGAGAATGACAACCTTACTTTCCCTATCAAATTCAGCTTTGATGATGGCTGCATAGATGAAATGGCCACAGGAGTCTTCAACTCATTTATCAAACCTTGCACCCTACCAGCCGAATTCAACAGGGGAAGACAAGTGAAGCACACCTATGAGTTCTATCACCCCAACATAGCAGCCAGGCAATTGGGTTGTGGACAGCTCCCTCCAAAACTCATCTTTTCTACTGTCATCAGGCCCAGGGAGCAAATTCAGCCCAAAGAGCAGATTACAATAGGGATGCAGACCCATCGGGTATTCAGGCTGGGGCAAGATCTGCCAGACTACAAACCAGTACCACTCCACTTGATTCAGTCTGCTCATCCCCTTTTTGAGTCCTGGTGGCAAGAATGGCATGATCATATCTTTAACAGTCCAGTCCACCCCATGTGCCTAGAAGTCCAAGCAGATTTCAACTCTGACAGCGAGGTACAATAACAAGTCATCTGCTATTTTAGTATTCGATCCTTGGGATTTCTAACTCTTTTTAAAAAATTTCTACAGGACTTCACACCCAATCCTGACATCAGGCCTATCCAATATCATCAAGCTGGTCCAATCACTGTCCTGGGACACAATGCCCCTTCATTGTCTCGGTTCATGAAATCCCAAGCAGCTTCATTAGCCATCCCTTCAGCTAAAGGAGGAAAAAGAAAGGCCACTGAGGAATCCCCCAGTTCTAGGCAAACCAGGACCAAGCAGAACACACCTCTCCCAAAGGTAAGATGTTTTAGCTCTTCCATCATTATTAACTCATTCCTGATTGGCTTGTATGTCATTACAGGCCTCCTCCTCTGAACAAGAAAACGTTCAAACAACAGTGCCCCCAGTCTTTATAACCTTGGAAGATGAGCATGCAGACACCAGGGAAATAGATATGATCACCCAGAATCCGGATGATGCCAACGTTGGTATGTTCCTCAATCACCTCTTCAACCAGCAGATTTTGCCTCCCTCGACTGATCGATAATCTCACAGATGACACAATCGATGAGACTTTCATTGGTTCAACTCCAGACCCTGCTGGCCAATCCGGTCCTCAACCAGATCAAGACATTGCCAATCAGCCGACTCATCAGGTAAGAATTAATTCCTTATTTCATCCCTCCTTCATACTTTACCTTGGTCGGCTAACCTGTCCAAATCAACATAGACTTCCATCAGTCCAGCCTCCGAGTATGCATTTGACATCAACGAGTTCCTGAGCAAAAGAACAGCGGCCGAAAGACCATCGGCACTCGTCCAAGATGTCCTGAGCAACATAACAAATTTTCTGAATCAAGACATCTTGTCCTTAGTCAGAGACGCCGATGAGGTTAAAAATTTTCTCGAGCCCATTGCTGAGGACATTCCAGAAAATCTGAGGCTCCACCTGGAGGCCGTATCTACATTGGATGACTGCTTTGCCAAGGTAAAACGAGCAATCAGAAGCACTGATCTTCGGACTGCCAAGTCTAAGTGCACCCAGGAAGTCAATGATATGTACACTCAATTCCAAGAGGCCAAGAACTCCCAAGAGACTCTGGAGGCTCAGTTGAAAGAACTGCAAGAAAAGAGGTCTGAATTGGAAGTCCAACTAGCCCAGGTCAACTCTGATATTCAGTCATGCACCTCTCGGCTATCGGGCTTACCGAATATCATTGAAACAACATCCTCCAAGTTGTCATCAGTGCTTGATGAGGATATCAAACTTAGCACGAGGCTTTCACAGACACAAGGCACCGAAGAGGAGGACCAAAAGGCACTGGAGCATGCTAATCAAGTCCAAGCCGATACTCTTGCGGCTATAAATCAATTCTTGAACAACTGAGACGGCTGTGTAATGAACTTTTGATTTCAGCAATCCCGTATCAGAATGACTCAAACATCTTCTTGTAATATATCTGTATTTTGCATCCAATTGGTTACCATTCTGGTGACATCATGACTAACCGTGCAAACCTGTTCGGCAATTTGGCCGGTGTTTGTCCCGAACACCTAAATCGGCAATATTGCCGAAGCCAGGCGTTCTAATCTCCGCCGAACATGTGAGTGCATCCAGACGGTTCGCACAGCCCGCTACTGCAGAGGCCCATCTTGGGAAGCGGGAAAACCCCAATCCGCCGGTTGATATTCAGCGTGCTACCCCGGGACACTCGCCACGATCGCTGTTCCGATTTTATAAATCGCCCCTGGAGGCCTGCCTTCTCCCCATCTTGCATCTGCTCCCCTAGTACTCTCGCCGCCTTGGCTTCCTTGCTTACTCCGCCCCAGAAAACCCTAACTCTCCGAGTGCAATGGCGAGCCATGACGACCGCGGCAAGCGCCCGGCGACTGAGGAGGCCGAGGGGAGTCGCGCTCGGCGCCTCCGTCAGCGCGGGTGGGACTCCTCGCTTACGTCCTTTGTGGCAGTTTCTTGAAAACCCCGCTCACACTCTGTTACTGCTTGCCAACAGGATTCCCGTCATCTCTTCCGCCGGTGGGCATGCCCGTCCTTCTCCAGCGCCGGGAGGGCCAGAGTCTCCACCATCCGGCTCGTCGAGCTCCTCCGACAGCCTCTCCTACCACTCCCATCCTTGGGAGGCGAACCCGGACCGGGACTCCGACGACGGCCTCTATGACCACAATGACGCCTTGAACTTCATGGCGCTGCGGGACGAGTCCCGGGAAGAGTTGGCCGCCGTCTCGAAGCAGTACGGGATTGACCAGCTGGAATGGGAGGACCAGCGTCGGCAGTTCTGCGACGCAATCACGGGTATGAACGCCCAATCCTGGATCGGCTTCCGGCCGTTCTTGTTGATCTTTTAACCGATCCATTCTGTTTTGTCGCTTACAGCACTGTCTGAAGAACTGGAGCGCCTGAAGATGGCGGCGAACGCCGTCGCAGACCGAGTGAACGCCCAGGGTGTCACCGCCGATGCGCGCCTGGCCAACGTGCACGGCCGCATCGAGGAGGTCGCCCTGCAGGGTGTGCACCATGGCGTGGCGCTGGGGCTGTCGGCGCTGACGGTCCGCACGGAGGAGGACTTCTCCGTGACGCCGGTTGGCTTCCCCGGCGGGGCATGTCCGGAAGACGTCGAACAGATCGACGATTTTCTGGACTCCTACGAGGATCACGCTCACGCCCTCACCGCAATCACCAATCCACAGACGGTCATCAACAAGGTGCTTGGTAACTGATCTGCACTTTCGTACCGCCCCAACTATGAACAATGTTCTGCTCTGCCATGTTCATGTGTACAATCTGTTTTTCCCTTTCCGTGCTTGCCTAGCGTTCGATCTCTTCATTGATTGCACGGCACCGCGTGCATTTGGTCCCGTTTTAGCGTTTTTCGCGCTGAAGGCGACACATGCCGTGTCGGCTGTTTTTGCTCTAAGGGCGATATATCCTATCGGCCATTTTTTGTGCTAAGGGCGACACAACCTTGTATCGGCCGTCGGTGCCTTCCAGTCCTTGATTCCGTTACGCACCGACCTCCACGCTAGGATGAAATCTCTTTAGATAACGTCCATTAATTGCCCTAGCAAACTCTTCCCCTTGAAGGGTTTTTAGAATGTACGCATTACCCGGAGCACGTCTCAGAACTCGAAAAGGCCCTTCCCAGTTAGGGGACCATTTGCCGAATACCTTATCTTTGGTACCGATCGGCAAGACAATTTTCCAAACCAAGTCTCCTTCTTCGAATCCTTTTTCTTTCACTTTCGAATTGTAGTACTTGGCAACGCGTATCTTGTTCTTTTCAATATTTTCCAAGGCTTTGAGACGAATCAAATGCAAATCTTCTAGCTCATCCATCATCAAATCTTTATAATTTTCTTTGGCTAGATCGTTCTGCAATGTAACTCGTCTTGACCCCGATTGCAATTCCCATGGTAGCACTGCGTGATGCCCATAGACCAACTCGTATGGTGACGTCTGAGTCGACCCATGACAAGCCATTCGGTAAGCCCACAAAGCTTCGCTGAGTACCAAGTGCCACCTTTTAGGTTTCTCTTCGATCTTCTTCTGAATGATCTTAATCATGATTTTGTTAGAAGCCTCTGCCTGCCCATTGGCCTGTGCATAATAAGGGGAGGAATTATATAGCTTAATCCCCATCCCTTCGGCAAAGTCACAAAACTCTGAGGAAGTGAACTGAGTTCCCTGATCGGTAGTGATGGACTGAGGGATGCCGAATCGGTAAATGATGTGTTCCCTGACGAAGGACACCATGTTCTCTGATGTTACCTTCTTCAATGGGATGGCTTCAACCCACTTAGTGAAATAATCCGTGGCTAACAGAACAAACTTATGCCCCTTGCTAGATGGAGGGTGGATCTGGCCGATCAAATCAATACCCCATCCTCTGAAAGGCCAAGGCTTAATGATCGGATTCATGGCCGATGCTGGGGCCCTTTGCACATTGCCGAACCGCTGGCAATCCTGACAACCTCTGTAATATTCGAAGCAATTTTCGAGCATAGTCGGCCAAAAATATCCAGTCCTCCTGATTATCCATCTCATACGGTGAGCCGACTGGTGTGCACCACATACGCCTTCGTGCACTTCATACATCAGTTTCCTAGCCTCGTCTTGGTTCAGGCACTTAAGCAAAACCCCATCTATGGATTTGTAGTACAACTGATTACCCAAGAGAGTAAACTTAAGAGCCTTGTACCTGAGTTTTCGGGAGACTTTTCTGGATGGATCCCTGAGGTAATCGGCAATGTTGTCTCTCCAGTCTTCAATTGCTTGATTATCACTTAGGATTACTTGATCGTCTTCTGGGGTTGTCTGCTCTTCCTCAAGTGCAAAAATGTTTTGATTCTCTCTATACCCGGATGCTGCCTGAGCCAACTGGTTTGCTTCTTCATTTTGCCCCCTAGGAATATGTTGCAAGGTTGCTGATCGAAACTGCCTAAGGAGCTCTTGGCAACCTTTGAGATATTCCCGCAGCGTGTCATTTTTGCACTCGTACTCACCTTTCAGCTGCCTGATCACCGACTCCGAGTCACCGAAGATTTCTACGACGTCTGCCTTAACGTCCACAAGCAACCGCAATCCTCGAAGCAGTGCCTCATACTCCGCTTGATTATTAGTCACCGGGTACTCGATCGGTATGGAGTATTTGAAAGGTGCCCCCTTGGGAGAAATCAACATGATCCCGACTCCACCACCTTTGCTACACGACGATCCATCAAAAAACAATGCCCAGGGGGCAATGGTTATTATGTCAGCGTTGGAATCACGATGGTGAGTGACGAAATCAGCCATAATCTGGCCTTTAACAGCCTTTGCCGATTCAAAACGCAAATCAAATTCAGAAAGGGCTAAAACCCATTTACCGATCCTTCCACTTAAAATCGGCATTGATAACATGTGCTTGATTACATCAAACTCTGATACTACTACGCATTCGGCATTCAATAGGTAGTGCCGAAACTTGGTACAGGAATAGAAAACGCTCAAGCACAACTTTTCCGTAGCCGAATACCTCGTTTCGGGGTCCAGTAGCTTTCGGCTAAGGTAGGCTATGACTCTCTCTTTCCCTTCGAATTCTTGCATGAGGGCCGACCCTATTGTTAGGTTGTCGGCCGCCACGTACAACTTGAAAGGCCTGTCGAGTTGTGGAGGAACCAATATTGGTGGTGCCTTCATGTATTCCTTGATCTCATCAAAAGCCTTTTGTTGCACGTCACCCCACACGAACTCCTGATCTTTCTTGAGCTTCAACAATGGAGAGAATGGTAGCACTCGCTCAGACAAGTTGGATATAAACCTTCTGACAAAATTGACCTTGCCGAGCAGTGATTGCAATTCTTTGAGATTGGTCGGCGGCACTACCTTATCAATTGCTTCCATGCTCTTTTTGCCTACCTCGATGCCTCTTTTGTGGACCAAGAATCCCAGAAACTCCCCGGCCGACACCCCAAATGCACACTTGGTTGGATTCATCTTTAAGCCGTGTTTCCTTGTGCACTCCAGGGTCTTCCTTAAATCGGCTAAGTGCCTTTCTTTGCTTCCCGACTTGACCACTACGTCATCAATGCAGATTTCTACGATTTTGCCGATCAGCTCATGGAATATGTAATTCATGGCTCGCTGGTAAGTGGCACCGGCATTTTTCAAACCAAAAGTCATGACAATCCATTCAAACAAGCCTATATGGCCAGGGCACCTGAAGGCGGTCTTTGCCACGTCCTCCGCGGCCATGAAGATCTGGTTGTAACCCGCATTGCCATCCATAAAACTTATAACTTCAAAACCGGCCGAAGCATCTACTAGCAAGTCGGCCACTGGCATTGGATAACCGTCCATAGGAGTGGCTTTGTTGAGGTTCCTGAAGTCGATGCAGACTCTCATCTTCCCGTTCTTCTTGTACACCGGGACAATATTGGAGATCCATTCCGCATATCGACACGGCCGAATGAAGTTAGCTTCTAGTAATCTTTCCACTTCCTTTTTCACGTCGGCCAATACCTCCTCCTTGTAGATCCTGCGCGGAGGTTGTTTGTATGGGCGGTATCCAGGTTTGATCGGCAACTTATGCTCAACAATGGACCGATCTAATCCGGGCATCTCTGTGTAGTCCCACGCAAAACAGTCTTTGAATTCCTTCAAAAGATCTACTAATTGCACTCTAAAGTCAGGGTCTAAACTAGAACTTATGAACATCGGCCTCTTTTTACTTGTGTCGCCAGCATCCACTTCTTCCAGCTTGTCGGCCGACGTGAAGCCACGTCCCAGCTTGCCTTCGCTGTTGTCGGTTGGGTTATCCATCTAAAAGAAGCTTTGAGAGCCGATTGCTTGGATCGGCTGTTGATCCCTGCCGTAGACGTTGACAGGACCTTCTCCCCACACGCGATCGGAGAAGCAGTCTACTCCGTCGAATTCCCAGTAGGTGGGCTCAATGGTGGCAACACTCACCGAGTCGTCAGCCTGGACAATCTCGATGTCATCTCCAACCCACTGTATGAGTATTTGATGCATGGTCGAAGGTATGCAGCAGTTGGCGTGGATCCAATCCCTGCCCAAAAGCAGGCTGTATGCCCCCTTGCCGTCAATGACAAAGAAGGTCGTGATGAGCGTCTTGGATCCAATCATCAGTTCCACGTGCACGGCACCCCGAGTGTCAGAGGGATTGCCGGCAAAATCACGGAGTATCATGTCCGTTTTGAGCAGATCTTCATCGTTCATGCCCAGCTTTCTGAAGGTGGCGTAAGGCATGATGTTGATCGCTGCACCGCCGTCGACAAACATCTTGGTCAGCGGCTTTCCATTGACGTACCCCTTGACATACAACGGCTTTAAATGCCGATGCTTGGCTGGTTTGTCAAATGCTGCCTTCTGAGACAACGCGAGCTGTGCCGCGAGCTCGTCGTGCTCGTCCTCGTCAGAATCCGAATACACCTCGTCCTGTGCCCCCCGGCCGGCAGGAGCCATGAACTCCAGGGGAAGGAAGAAAGTCATGGCTACGTCAGCGCCCTCGTCGGCGTCATCTGGTTTTTCCTTCGGGCGCCACTCTTGCTTCTTCCCATTGGCAGCTGCTTCTTCCAACTCCCTATTCCGGAGGCGCTGCACTCTCCTTTTCTGGCTTTTTCTGAGCCCTGGCGGGCACCACTGCCCCTTTTGCCACCTATATGGGCGAGGCTGTGCCTCCTCGCCGTCGTCCTGGTGGTGCACCCACTCTCGATCGGCATATCTTTTGGCTTGCCGACCCGGGCTTTCCGTTTTCAGGCGCCGATCATCCATCGGGATGCGTGCTCCCAATCTTTCATGGACGGGTCGGCGGTTGACGCGATCCTGCCTATACCCCCTGTACTGATCGCTGCACTCAGGGCAGTCGTTGACGGCAGGCAACCTCAAGCCTTCGTTCCAGCAGTGGCGGAAGAACGAGCAACCCCAGTGAGCCTGCTCCTGCTCTTGGCGGTGTTCCTGCTCTATGTGGTAGGCCTGCTCTCGGTGGTAGGCCCTCTCTTCCAGACGGTACCGGTACTCCTCCGTGTGACCGTCTTCGCGCTGATACTCTTCCGCGAGTTCCTGTTCTTCGCGTTGGAGACACTTCCGTTCTTTCTCATCTTGCCGGCGCCACTTGTTGAGGAGATCCCTGTGGGTAGGCCTGCGCCTGGAAGATGTCTCCCCGTGCTCATATCGACCATTCGTGGTCCGGGCGCGCTGCTGGAATTCGTCGCTGGTGATTTGCCGATCGGGGTCCACCGTGCCGGACTCGCGTGCTTTGTTGGAGGTGAGGACTTTGACCTTGCCCTTACCCCTGGGGTCCTCTGGAGCTACCATGCTCACTGAAAAGAACACGGCGTTCTGGGCGAAGGGGTTAGCATCGATCTTCATCTTGCCATTGAACTTGATGTGGCCGTCCTGGATGGCTTTCTGGATCCTCGTCCTGAACACACGGCAATCATTAATAGAATGAGTGTTAGTGTTATGAAAACCGCAGTACTTCTTGTCCTTAATCCCTCCAGGACGCAGCATCGGGTGATCCGGGGGTAGCCTGATTCTTCCTTCGGCAACCAGGAACTCGAAGAGCTTGTCGGCTTTGGTGACGTCGAAGTCGTATGCCCCCTTCTGCTGGCGCAACCATTGCTTGTTGGCTTGGGTCGGCTCCTTGTCCCAGTTGAGCTCTGCAGCGGCCACCTCATCTTCAGCGTCGGTGTAGTCATCGGCTTCGTCCAGGAAAGCCTGATACATCTGCGCCGCGACATTGTCCTTCTGGAAACGCCCTTCCCTCCGGAAGCCTTGCGCTTGGATAGTCATCTCATTCAGCCGGCGGGAGAGATGACCCAAGTCTTCAAACTCTTGACCGAACAGCTTGTCCCTAATGCTCGGGAGCATGCCTGCCACGGCCAATGGCGGAAGCTGATCGTCCGGCAGGTGCATGCCGAAGCACTGGCTCTTGACTTCCCTGAACCTGCGCAGGTAGTCCTGTGGTGTCTCATTTGGCTTCTGGCGTATGTACATGATGTCCACCAGTTTCTTCTCCTTGGTGCCCGTGTAGAAGTGTGTATGGAACTTTTGTTCCAAGTCTGCCCAAGAGAGAATAGAGCCTGGCGGTAGTGACGTGAACCACGCGAATGCCGGTCCAGTGAGTGACGATGGGAAGTACCGAACCCTGAAGGCATCTTCGGTATTGGCCTCCCCAAGCTGGAGCAGATAACGACTGACGTGTTCCACCGTGCTGGTGTCGTCTAAGCTGGAGAATTTGGACAGGTCCGTCGGTACTTTGACTCTGGGAGGTAGAGCCACACGGTGGAACCATTCGGGGAACGGGGACTTGTAAGCATAAGTGCCCTTAGGCTTCAGGCCGAAAGTGCGCTGCATCATATCTGCCATCTTCTCTAGCATGACATCGACATTAGAGTCAGCGGTCTTTTCGGCCGTTGGCTTCCCATATCCTGGATGTGGGGCGCCCTCTATGTTGTGAGGCTCAAGCATTTCATGGTACCCGTTTCCGTAGTAGTCCTTTATGAGCCTATAGGTTTGCGGGGAGATCTTGCGTGTTGACTCTGGCGGCTGACCCTTAGTGCCGAACGTGAGCTGACCCACGGTCGGCAACTGGCCCTCTGGCGTGTGCTTCTCTTGAATGGGCAGCCCGCCTGATTGAGCCTTAGGCGGGGTCTCCTCACCAGCAGCTCCTGCCCCCTTGAGGTGATCCGGGAGGTTGAAAAGATGCGGTCCGGCTATAGGGCCAAACTCCGCCTTCATGAGTTCGTCGGCCTTGGGGCCAAATTGGGCGATCATGATGGTGCGGAAAGTGTTGAGGAACGCCCCATGCATGCGACCGATGGCACCAGAGACAGCTTCGTTGATTATGTGAGACATTTTCAGCACTGCCTCCGCCTCCCCGGGATCATTCGGGTTGAGTTGGACGGGCTTCGGCAGATCGTGCAGACGACGAACCTTTCCGCTCTTGTTCTTGGAGAAGGCTTCTAGGCACTTGGCCTGGAATTCGGCACAAGCATCATCCACCTGCTCTTTGTACTCGTCGGGTAGTTCAGCGAGCTGCACCTGCACGAGCCCCGCCTTGTTGCTGGCCTCGGCTTCAGTGACTTCGACCATGGCTGCAGGAAAAAGAGTGTCCCACCGAGAGTGCCAAAAAGTGTGTTGGCGCAAAAAGTGGTGCACTACGCCAACCGCACAGCAAGCCGAAGAAGCTGGCTTCAAACGTGGCCCGGGTGCTCAGAAGTCCGGTGCGTGCCAGTCAGTTTGCCCTGCAACTAACAAGGGAGATAAACTGTTAAATACAAAGCTGGAACGTGCTGGGTGTGACCAGGCAGTCCCAAGATGTACGGCCCTGAAGCCACTTACAACGACATATAGCTATGAAAGCTATCTGCCAACAGGTTTAAAGGCTATTCGGCAATATGAACAGAGTTACGTGAAGGACAGATTGCCGAACACGTTTGCATGAGAATTGTACTTGCATGACGTATTAAACATAAGTTAAAATTTAACCAATCTCGATCGCGCAACCGAGTTGGGATCCATGGGGATTGAACATACAAACTAAGCATGACTAAGCTAATCTAAAGCCTGCGCCTGCCGCACGACACCTAGCCTTGTCATAGATCAAACATGCCTAACATGCATGAACCCTCACCACGTGGCAATCCAGATACGATCCAATCGGCTATTACGAACAATAGATCTACTACGTAAAAGACTTTATAATAATAAACGTGAAAGAACAGAGCAGATCTATAAAAGATAAAGCCGAACCGAACAGTATCTAGATTGGGCAAAAGTGTTATGATGAAACAAGCATAACAAAACATATAACACAAGGTAACTTGATGAATCTATTAGATTTGCCGAATCTAACAGAGCCGATAACTATTTTTACTCATGACTCAATCCGCCGCACGATACGAGGCATAAGCAAAAACTTCTCGTCATAAGCTTGAATCCGCCGCACGATACTAAGCTTAACGTACGAGACTACTTGTACCATATCTAAATCCGCCGCACGATACTAGACATGATAACAAGGTTGCCGGAACTTACGGAGGTCGACGGATCGATAGCCCCTCTCGAAGAACACGACGACACGACTTGGACTCGAAGATGGCACGGGGCCGGGTTGGTTGTATTGATTGTGAACTTTTTTACAATAGTCTCAGGGTTTATATTTATACCCTGGTGTTCTACGAGTCCTAGGAGGACACGATTACAACGACAAAACAAGAAACTTATCTAAAATACGATGTCTTTTATTCTAAGCCTCCCTTAATAATCGGCACGTACTCAGAATGACGAGATCTTCTGTTGCCGAATCTTCTGATATGCCGTATTTGTCGCAAACCGACTTAGCCTGAGGTAGCCGACCGCAGCGCCATATTGCCGAACCCGCTCGCTATTGACTAGTCGCCTTCACAGCCTTGCCGAATACATTGATTTAGCCGACCGCGTTCGCTGTCTGCCGAATCCCTTAGGTGGTGACTTCTCCCGGACCTGCACCGCACTGGCCCGCTTGTCATAATGCGAAAATTATGTGTTAACAGGTATCGTCAAGCCCAAAGTGTACACTGACGGCACAGTAAGGTATGCAAACTTGTGCACCGATGGAGAGCCAAGCTCGGTAGTGGAAGCACTAGAATCTGATAACTGGAAGAAAGCTATGCAAGATGAGTATGATGCACTGCAGAGAAACGGTATGTGGTCTTTGGTTCCACCTTCCAAGAATAAGAATCTTATTGACTGCAAATGGGTTTTCAAAATAAAAAGAAGAGCTGATGGTCAGATTGATAGATACAAGGCTAGATTAGTAGCTAAAGGGTTCCAACAAAGGTATATGATAGATTATGAGGACACATTTAGTCCAGTTGTTAAAATTGCTACTATAAGACTAGTATTGTCCTTAGCTGTAACAAGAGGATGGTGTTTGAGACAGCTGGATGTTCAGAACGCGTTTCTTCATGGTGTTCTGGAAGAGGTCTTTATGAAGCAACCACCTGGGTTCGAGGATACTAAACACCCTTCGTTTGTTTGCAAGCTTAAAAAGGCTATTTATGGTTTGAAACAAGCTCCAAGGGCTTGGTACTCCAAATTGAGTTCAAAGCTTATGAGTCCAGGATTTGTTCCTTCAAAGTCTGATAGTTCACTTTTTATCTACAAAAAGGGAAACGTAGAAGTATACATGTTGATATATGTTGATGATATAATTGTTACAAGTTCCTCTCAAGAAGCGATAAAGATATTGTTACAGGCTCTCAAAGCAGATTTTGCGTTGAAGGGTCTTGGAGATTTACACTATTTTCTTGGGATTGAAGTAGAGAAGAAACCCAATGGAGACTTGCTTCTAACTCAGAGGAAATACGCCAGAGATATTTTGGCACGGGTTGGCATGACAAATTGTAAACCAGTAACTACTCCTATGCCTTCCATGGAAAAGTTGTCGCAGTATGATGGTGACTCTCTTGGACCTGAAGATAGCACAAGATATAGAAGCATAGTTGGTGCTTTACAATATGTCACTCTTACTCGACCAGATTTGGCGTTTGCTGTTAACAGAATTTGTCAGTATTTGCATTCACCGACAACTATGCATTGGACGGCAGTAAAACGCATTATTAGATATTTGAAGTTTTCTGAAAATACTGGATTGCTGATACGGAAGCATTCACCACTGATTATCAATGGATTTTCTGATGCAGACTGGGCATGCTCTAGAGATGATCGAAGTTCGACTGGTGGGTTTGTGGTGTTCCTAGGGTCGAATGTAATCTCATGGAGTGCTAGGAAACAACCTACAGTCTCTAGATCCAGTACTGAAGCTGAATACAAGTCTATGGCCAATACTACTGCTGAGGTGATATGGGTAGAACAGTTACTTGGTGAGTTAGGGGTTGTGTTGAAAGTTAAACCTCGACTTTGGTGTGATAACTTGGGTGCAACATATTTATCTGCCAATTCGGTATTTCATGCCAGGGCCAAGCATATTGAGATTGATTTCCACTTTGTACGAGAGAGGGTTGCAAGGAAACAGTTAGAAGTGAGACTAGTTTCAACAGATGATCAGGTTGCAGATGGATTCACTAAAGCATTGCCTTATAAGAAGTTTGAAGAATTCAAGAACAATCTAAATCTTGTAGAGAAGACAAGTATAGATTGAGTGGGGGTGTTAGGAAACGTATAACAACAGAATTGTAAACGTGTTACACGTATTGTGCCGTGACTCTGATCCGGTTGTGTACACGGTATGAGTTGGTTCGGTTGAGGAGATATGCATAGTTTGTTAAGAGTTTATCTCCTCTAAACTACCTTCCTTGTAATGCAAGCTGTAACATCTATATATATGTTAACATGAAGGCGTGGTAAGCCAAGATAGGCAGCCACGATTATCGTCATCTTTACAGTTGCATCTTTACAAACAGTGCCTATTCCAAGGGATTGGAGGTGTGCAAAACAGGATCCTAACTGGAATGCTGCAATGAGAGAAGAAATGTATGCCCTTCAGAAGAACAAGACATGGGAACTGGTCCCACTTCCAAAAGGGAAAAAAACTGTGGGCTGTAAGTGGTCTTCACCGTGAAGCAAAACCCAAAAGGAGAGGTGACAGGTATAAGGCAAGGCTAGTGACAAAAGGTACAATCAAACTTATGGTATTGATTATGATGAGACCTTTGCTCCTGTGGCAAAGATGGGTACCGTTAGGACCTTAATGTCTTGTGCTGTTAACTTTGGTTGGCCTCTACATCAGATGGATGTGAAGAATGCATTTCTTCATGGTGACTTACAGGAAGAAGTCTATATGGAAATTCCACCGGGGTTTGCTAATAGCCAAACTGTTGGCAAGGTGTGCAGACTTAAAAAATCGCTCTATGGACTAAAACAATCACCCCGAGCATGGTTTGACAGGTTCAGGAGGGCGGTCTTGGTATGGGTTATACTCAATGCAATGGTGATCATACAGTCTTCTATAAGCATAGAGAGCATTTATTACTATTATGGCGGGTGTATGTGGATGATATTGTGATTACAGGAGATGATGTGGAGGAAATTAAATGCTTGAAGGAGAATCTGGGAAAAACCTTCGAGGTAAAGGATCTCGAACCACTTAAGTATTTCCTTGGGATTGAAATTGCTAGGTCACCTAAAGGGATAGTTCTCTCTCAAAGGAAATATGTCCTTGATCTGTTGGCTGAAACTGGCATGCTGGGATGTCGGCCATGTACCACTCCTATTGATAAAAATCATCAAACCAGTGCCCAATGTGGAGATTGTGTGAACAAAGAAACTTATCAAAGGTTGGTGGGAAGACTGATATACCTATGTCATACAAGGCCAGATATTTCTTATGCAGTGAGTGTTGTGAGCAGATATATGCATGACCCAAGAACAGGACATATGGAGGTGGTCTACAGAATTTTGAGGTATCTAAAGGGAACTCCCGGGAAAGGACTATGGTTTAGAAAGAATGGGCACCTGGACTTGGAGGGATACTGTGATGCTGATTGGGCAAGTAGCAAAGATGATAGGAGGTCTACTTCTGGTTATTGTGTGTTTGTGGGAGGAAATCTTGTTTCGTGGCGAAGTAAGAAACAAGCAGTTGTGGCACGATCTACTGCAAAAGCTGAATATACGGCGATGGCAGTGAGCTTAAGTGAGATGTTGTGGTTAAAAG
Source organism: Coix lacryma-jobi var. lacryma-jobi (assembly GCA_009763385.1). Lineage (NCBI taxonomy): Eukaryota > Viridiplantae > Streptophyta > Magnoliopsida > Poales > Poaceae > Coix > Coix lacryma-jobi. The sequence goes on from CM019830.1 coordinate 129,770,567, forward strand.
GCTTGTTGAAGGAGCTGCGGTTGCTGAGAAGTGAGACCATGATGCTTCACTGTGATAACATTGCTGCAATCAATATTGCAAATAATCCGGTGCAATTTGATCGCACTAAGCATGTGGAGATTGATAGATTCTTTATCAAGGAGAAGCTAGACAGTGGGGTCCTTTGGTTAAAATATGTAAAATCACGTGGTCAATTAGCTGACTGTTTTACAAAGGGTTTAGGGCCTAGCGAGAATGAGTTGAGTTGTAGCAAGATGGGCATGATAGATATCTTTAGCCCATCTTGAGGGGGAGTGTTGGTGTAAATAATAAATTGTAAAGAGGCTTATATGTAAGAGTGAGAAGATAGAATAAAGAGCACGGGTCGGGGAACAGACCAGACAGACTCTTCCCCAAATTTAACATTACCTACCCAAGGAAATACAGAAAGTAAGACAGCTACAACATCTAATAGCGTTTGGCATAGTCGTCTTGCTTATCCGTCTTTTCCTATAGTAGATCGTGTTATTAGGGACAATAGCTTAGTGTGTTCTGGTGAGTCTAAAGAAGAGTCACTTTGTGATTCATGTCAGAAGCTAAAAGTCATCAATTACCTTACCCGAAGTCTAATAGTGTTTTCTCTACACCTCTGGAACTTGTGTTTTCTGATGTTTGGGATCTGCTCCTACATCCATTGGTAGTTACTGATCTTATAATGTAAGCTTTATTGATGACTTTGGTAAATTTGTGTGAATATATCTTCTTAAGGAAAAGTCAGATGTGTTTCAAGTGTTTCACAACTTTCACCATCTTGTTGAAAGGCGGTTTAATTGGAAAATAGTTGTCATACAAACTTACTGGGGTGGAGAATCCCTATGCCTACCAACAAAATGGGTTAGCTAAAAGAGAACATAGGCACATCATCGAAGTTGGACTTGCTCTTTTGGCCAACACTTTTGGGATGAAGTTTTCTTACTGCTACCTATGTCAGCTCTCATGGATGCTGAGTACAATTTTGACCATGGATGTTGAGTATTCAGCTCTCATGAAGAACAAGACTGCCATTTTTGTTTGTGCAAGTCATGGTAATAATTTAATTGATTGTGAGTGGGTCTATAGAATTAAGAGGAGAGCAAATGGCACAATTGATCGCTATAAAGCTCGATTAGTGGCAAAAGGATTCAAACAATGTTATGGAATTGACTATGAAACATTCAGTCCCATGGTCAAAATTGCTACTGTTGGTTTATTAGCTTTGGTGGTATCTAGAGGATGGAGTCTACGTCGACGTGTTTCTACATGGTATTTTGAAGAGGAAATTTATACGAAGCAACCACCTGGGTACGAGAATTCAAAGTTTCCTAATTATATATACAAACTTGATAAAGCTATTTATTATGGGATAAAACAAGACCAAGGCCTTGGTATGCGTGGCTGAGCAAAGCTTCAGGAGTTTGGTTTGAACCATCAAAATCTGATACATACATCTCTATTTATTAATAACGAGTCCAGTTTATATTTTTTGTGCTTATTTATGTTTATGCTATAATCGTCACAAGCTCGTCGGATGAACTATATGATCCTTACTGCAATATTTAAATTGCGAGTTTGCAGTGAAAGACTTGGGAAATCTGCATATTTTCTTGGAGATTGAAGTAATGTTGACGGCTGTTAACCATTAGCGACCAAGATGTATATTTTTTTCTCAAATAGTCTTCCCGATAACCGTTCCTAGTGCTCAACAACCAAGATATTTTTTTCTCAAATACACAAAAAAATTATATATCATTATATTAAGACGAAGAGTTTAATAAACATACAACGTGTTTCTAAGTAGCATGAAAGGAGATCGACCTAACACAGCCGCAACTGAACCATCCTAATAAAAGACATCGACATCTTGTTTCGACATTACATACAAGAAAACCACCAAAACCAACGCAACAGTGTGACCTAGGAGATGACCTTGCGTCTTTGTGGCTGCCTCGACGAGCCCTTTCCAAAAGTCGGGAAGAGCATGTCCAGTGCCTCGGCGTTGTTAGACGCAGTCATGTTGGCGTCAAAGAGCTTGTTAAAGGCCTCCAACTACAACACCGATGGTGCTAATGGACCCTTGGTGTAGCCTATATGATGTATGATCAGCACCTCACCTTGCTTGGAAGCATGCACTCGGGAAAGGGTCTGAGCCGCTAGCCACCTGATCTGCCATGGCATTACCGACTTAGCAGGAGGCTGTTTGGGAGGCTCACGAATCAACGGGGAGTCCCTCCTATTGAGGGCCGACGCAGCGTTTGGCAGAGTCATCCTCGTCCATAGTCTAGTGGATTTCCACCACCAGCGATGATGAGCTGGTAGGGCTAGCATCCAGTGCCTGTCTTTGACTTGACGAGTCCACTGCTCATTGAATGGGGCTCGGGCCTCGGGGGTGATGTCCACAGCTCACTTGAGACTGCCGCGGGGTCCCCTCATCCTCCAGCTGAGGGGTCACCACTGCTGGGGCCTCATCCTGCAGCTATGGGGATGCCAAAGGTAACAACAGGCGTCCAAGGGAAGACCACGCGACAAAAACCAAGATAGTGTCTCCAGCCATGCGGAACCCCCGAGACATATGAACCCATACCACATCATTCGGTAAGCAGGTTATTCCACATCCTTGCTTGCCATGCAGACACAAGCGGACAGTTTAAACTCCACATAAGACATCGTGTGCAGTTCATCTTCTGATGGGAAGCAACTAAAAATGAGTTATCCTCATGATTTCTGCCTGAGAAAACCTCGCCCCAGCTCCTCCAGAACAAAGCAGCCGCAAGAGAACCCCCTGAGACTTTCACCAACGCAGTTGGTGACAACTCTAGATCATCTTTGCTTCAGATAGAAATCAAGCATCCCATAAAAGCATAAACCATATGTAGCATATCCATACATGCGAGTAGCTGGCTTTGGCAATTTGAGAGTCAGGCATCTAATGGGCAAACAATTATTCTTCTTATTGCAAATGTAACAATCCAGCTTTACCTTGCACATACATCTGCTAGATGCACGTTGGTCTTGCATCTAATAAAACACTGTCGGTTTTTTCACCTTGACTACACACCTCCCTCTGATGAAACTGCTGGCTGATGATCATCCTGCTCGACATCATGTGCAGCATTCTGCTGACGCAGATGAGAAGAAGCTTCATTGTTTCTCTCGGCTAGTAGCTCCACGTCCAGGGCCTCTGCCGCTGATAATGATATGCAGGAGGTGCTGGTTGTGGTACCACTACCGGAGTTCACTTCTTTGCGGAGTGCTTGGTACTCGGCAAAGCCTTAAATACACTCGGCAAAAGCTTCGTTGAATGTCACACTCGGCAAAGAACACACGACAAAGAAACTAACGGCAAAGGGCTCCTTGCCGAGTACCGAGGTGGCACTTGGCAAAGAAAAGCACTCAATAAAGAAAAAAACGAGAAAAAATCCAAAAAATAGAGAAACAATTTTATTTAATCGGGGGAGGGGCCCACTGGACAGCGTCCGTCTGTCTCCACCGAAATCGTAAGTCGTGGCATTTTTCACGCAATTTTGCTTAACGCAGCCTCTCCCTCGCGACCTCTCCCTTACGCGAAGCCTGCTCTACCACTGCATTATACACTCACGTACGTTCCATCTTCGTTTCGGTTCCCACATATTATACTAAACCGAGTATAATTTGTTATTTTAGGCCCTAAACAAATTCAAATCAAAAAGTTATCAAGTATAAAGTTTTCTAACATTTTGAGATCTACAACTTTTATTTTAGTAGTTTTTCCATCCGAGGTCATTTATAAAAATTTAAATTTCAAATTTGATAATTTAAAACGGAGTTTTCGTTGACAAGATGATCTCAAATCAAAAAGTTGTCAACTATAAAGTTTCATAACTTTTCGAGATCTACAACTTTTGTTTGGATATTTCTCCATCTGAGGTATTTTAAAATTCAAATTTCAAAATTTTAAATTCAAATACAGTTTTGCAAGAAAAGATGATTTCAAATCAAAAAGTTGTCAACTACAAAGTTTCATAACTTTTGGAGAGCTACAACTTTCATTTGGTCATTTCTTTATCCAAGGTCTTTTAAAAAATTCAAATTTTAAATTTTTTAAATTCGGACGCAGTTTTGCATAACTAGATGATTTCAAATTATAAAATTATCAACTACAAACTTTCGTAACTTTTGCATAACCAGTTTGAGTGCCGGCAGTGGCGCATGCCCTCGGACAGGCGGTCTGTTCCCGCGGGAGGACGTGATTCCTCACCGATGGCCATCTCGGCATCTCGTAGGATGATCGAGCGACAGTGGAGAGATGCATGGCTTCGTCCTTTGGATACTTTCCAGAGAAAGCATGCTAGTCCGGTGCATCAAACATTAACTGCAAATCAAGGGACATCATTTGTGTCAAAGGACGTACGAGATTTTGCCAAATTGTATAAAATCAAGTTGATCCATTCGTCTCCATATATACTATGCTCAAGCTAACAGTCAGTCTAGTAATCAAGCTTATCAAAATGAAGATTGAGAACAACCTCGGGAGGTGGCAGTGGCCGATCTAAGGGGGCTGGGTGGGCTCGAGCCTCCCCTAAAGCTGGTACATCAATGTAAAAATAAAAAGAATAAGAGAAAAATAAGTGGAGAACAGAAGAGAAAATAAAGAAATAGAGGAAGAATAAGATATCAGCCCCCTTTAATTATGTTATGCATCCGCCAGTGGGAGTTGACATGAGCTTTTGTGTGAAGTTCTATGGACACATCGTATCTTGAGACATGGTGCTACATGTTAGGATGATCTCTTCACTAATAGCCCTTGACCTCGCGCCCTGATCGGGGGCGCCTAGCCCACTTAATGGCTGGTGGGCCCCTGTCGCACTGCGCATATAAAGAGGGTGGGGACAGCGGCTCGAGGCACGACGTTCACCGTGAGTCATTCTCCCCACCGACAAACCCTAAACCCGATCTAGTAAGGGGCGCAGCCAGCGACATGAAGCTCCGCCGCCGCCGTTCCTCATCCCCGTCGCACTGGACCATGTCCGTCTACGCCATCACCGCTGGACTCCTACGCCTCCGTCTCCCTCTCGCGTCGCCGACGACCCCAGGACCCCGAAGGCCATGGCAGGTGACGGCTCCACCTCCTCTACTACGTCCTCGGGTTCAAACAACCTCGGTATGAACTCCTAGTCCCTCCTCCCTTTCGGATCTAGTCCCTAGTAGTTCATAGTACCTTGTGTTATGCACTGTGATTGTCTCTACCCGGCTAGATCTACTCCTACATGATCCTGCGGTTCTATCACTATAAAGATTACTCCTTTTGAGCTAGTCTCTAGGCAAGAAGCTACGTACCTCACTCATCGAAGTGAATTTGGATGCATAGAGGTTTGCTAAGTGAAATGATCTAACCTCTAGCACCAAGGAGCTTTGAGTACTCATGTTTATATTGTTTTGTTGGTTTCCTATTGTGGCAAAGTAATTTAGTAGTAGACCGATCCACAGCTTTGTTATTTGTAACCTAACATATAGGATAATCCAAGTAATGTTCATGTCCAATTGTAAGTCTAATACAGTCTAAAATTTCAAGCAATAAATGAAATGGAAATTTTACCTCTTGTCTGCTCATATGGTTCATCTGAAAAGATTCATTAAATCGATCAAACGGTGAACTCAAAAACTCCAAGTGCAATTGATCTTATATCAAGAAGTAAAAATATACCAAGAAAATTAAGATGGTAGCATAAATTTGTTGTCTAGTATAGTTGATGAATTAATTAATTTACTATTGCGTCATATAGTTTTCAAAATGATTTCATATTATCCTAGGAGTATTGAAGTGCTTATACTAGTGGTGGGACTTGGGTCGTGCCGTGCCATCCCGGTCCGGCTCTTTCATGCTTCGTGCCGCTCTAGGTCACGTCCTCTAGGCACGCAAGACACATCAGACCGTACCGATATGACACAGTAATTTATTTTCTTAGCCCAAGCACGGTCCGTGGCATGCAGGCACGCCTTCGAGTCGTGCTGGTCAAACATAGCCCTCAAAGTATCTATGCTAGATTTCTTATGTATAGTATTTTCATAAAAGTTTAGATGATTTTCTTAATCTATTTAATAATTAGATAATAAATGATATAGTAAATGCTACAAAATTATATTGTAGAGCTATAAATGTGTCTACGTGTCATTTTCGTACCGTGTCGGACCAAGCACGACCCAAAGTTCGGGCCAGGCCATGTGGCCCGCCGTGTCGAGATTCTAGGCACGACACGGCCCTCGTATTCGTATTGTGCCGGCACAGCCTAAAATATTTGGTGTCGTGCCGCGACCCACCTTCAAATGGCACGGCCCAAGTCACAGCTCTACTTATACGAATAGAATAAATACATGGTAATATTTGAATGTTAAGAATTAATATTTTATATATACAATATAATTTTCAACATTAATTCAATTCAACCCCACAAATAATGAGGGTTTAGTAAACTAATTTCTTCAATGAGAAAACACATATCATCTCACATTTGAAATTCTACATCTTATATAACTTCATAGCATTTGCAAATCCCAATGGTAAATTATCGACGCCACCTAAATGAATGAACAAGAATTGGACTTGTTACAGTGAAAAAACTCTATTCGTCTCTGCCTGCGCCTAGGGGGCAAATGCCCCCTGCAAATGTGCCCAAAATTAGAGATTTTCATATTCTTACGCAACTATACACCATACCTCTCACAATACATTGTGTAGTGAGTACCTTAGTACTTTGTGCTGGAACAAGATACGTGTATGGTGATAAAATATATGTTTTCCAATGCGTTGAAGGTCAACTCAACTCAACTCAATTTTATTTTATCCTATGCAGAAAAGATATCACAAAAACATAGACCATAAATTTAACCTCATTATAAATTTATAACTACTAATCAACAAATCTATGAGATATTTCTAGTACAACAGGTGGAAGAAATTTATGGCTTGTGTGTTCGTGGATGTAACGTCCCGGCCCAGGGCTTAACAGGAATAATAGGATACTCATATAAACAAGTTGCAACTTCTTTTTCGGAAGCTCATCTCCAAAAAAACTCTAAAGTTAAACGTGCTTGGCCTAGAGAAAAAATAATATCCACTGAACATAAAAAACAAGTGCAAATAAAATGATGCAAAAGTTGAGCACTAAGGAACAAGTGCAAATAAAATGATGCAAAAGTTGAGCACTAAGGAGCTTTGACTAAACATGTTTCGTATTTTTTTGTTCTCCTATTGTTGCAAAACGAATGTGTGTGGTGTAGTGAAGGTATATATATATATTGGACAATCCAAGTAACATTCATGTCCAACTTTAAGTCAAATCTATTCCATAAATTTAAGGGATAAATGACATGAATTTTTTTTGTATCTACTCATACCATTTGTCTTAAAAACTCCAATAAATCAAACGGTTAACTAAAAAACTCGAAATGCAATTGAGCTTATATTAAGTGTATAAATATGGCAATAAATACTAATATGACAGCTTATAATATGAATGTGTGCCTAGTATAAATAGTTCACTACCAGAGAACAGGCTTCGGACGATTTGCAAAATCAGCATTAGTTAACACTACTAAAGGTCCTTTGTCCCGGGGCGTAACCTCGTCTGGGACTAAAGGCTCCCCGGGTATATAGGGTACAGTGTCCTCTCAACCTTCCCAGATCAACGTCAGATCGACTTGCACCACCGCCTCCGTCTTCTCTCTCGCCGTCTGCCGTGCCGCCCTCGAGCTCGCCAGTGCCGTGCCGCCCTCGTCCGCCGCCCTCAAGCTCACTGGCGTCCTCCCACGCCGTCATCCCGGTGGCCGCGCCTCTTTGCGTCCTCGCCCGTCGCGTCGTCCCGCGTTGCCGTCGAGCTCGCCGGCGTCCTCCTGCGCCGTCGTCCTCTGCGCTGCCCTCAAGCTCGCCAGTGCAGCGCCGTCGTCGTCCACGCCGCCCTCGAGCTCGCCGGCGTCCTCTCGCGCCGTCGTCCCGGCGGTCGCGCCACTTCGTCCTCGCCCGTCGCATTCTCCCGCGCTGCCGTCGAGCTCGCCGGCGTCCTCCCGGCTGCGCCGCTTCGTCCTGCGCCGCCACCGCCTCCGGTGCAGCCCGCCGCGCCGTGCCGTGTGATGTGCGCAGTGTGTGTAGTGTGTGTACGTGTGTAAGTGTGTGTAAATAAATATAAATAGATATATATTTCATATATATATTTATAGAAGAAAATGAATATAAATAGATATACATTAATAGAAAAAGTTAAATTGATATATATATATATAAAAAATGAATATAAATAGATATCTATCTATAGAAAAAGGAAATTGATATATATATATATATAGAAATGAATATAAATAGATATCTATCTATAGAAAATGGAAAATGATATATATAGAAATGAATATAAATAGATATCTATTTATAGAAAAAGAAAAATGATATATATATAGAAAAAGAAAAATGATATATATATAGAAAATAGATATATATATATATATATATGTTTTTTACCCTAACAAAATATATTTTTACACATGTAGATAAAAAGAGATTGGTCGCGTCGACTTGTCCTGGTGTCCGCTCCACCGACCTCGCCGCCGTCCACCGTCATCCTCACTGCCGCCATCCTCGCCGCCGTCCGTCGTCATCCTCGTCCACGGTGTGTGCTTTGTGATAGATGAAGGAGGAATAAATAGAAACTAGATAAATATATTTACAAATATATGTTTATGGAAAAATCACATACATATATTTTGATTCACATAGATATGATATGTAAACATGTATTTACACTTAGATATATCATAGAAAATTACTTAGATATGTGTAAACATTTATTTACACTTAGATATATTTTGATAGATATGCCTCTTCGTGTATATCGGTCGTGTTATTTTTGATAGAGAATTACGAATATGGTCTTTATGATTATATGTTATTTTAATGTTGTAAAAACCTAGACCCTAAACCCTAAACCAAAACCAAAACCCTAAACCTAAACCCCAAACCCTAAATCGTAAACCCTAAACCCTAAAACCCAAAACCCGAAACCCGAATCACTCATGTATTTACACTTAGATATATTTTGATAGATATGTCTCCTCATGTTTATTATCGATCATGTTACCTTTACAAAGTGTTCGCAGAAATGGTCGACCCAAATGACAACATGGAGGAGGAAATGTTCAACATAATCAACAGCGGCGCAAACAATAATCAAGAAGTAGATGACGGGAGTCAATACTTTGCCGATTATGAAGATATAATACAAGAAAGTATTGCCGTGGTATACCTACGATCTCTGTGTGCACATGAAATTATAAACAATTTATTTGTATAAATATATTTATAATCTACTGTTCCTACATACGTAGCCCTCTGGATCGATGACAACTACGAGGAAGAGTAGGACCGTACGAGGCCCAAAGAAGCCGTTGGATGGTCGGTACATTATCTCAGAATTCGACGAGGAAACAGGCCAAGTACTTGGAGAACATGCATAGAAATTTGTTAGTCACTGGGGGTACCTTGTAAGGGATAAGATCCCGATCAATGCTCGTGAATGGAAGGAAAAGAAAAGTGCTCCTCATATAAGTTTTGTCTCTAATCATGACAAGACACTGATTTGGGAAGATGTCCTTGAACATTTCACGCTCGAAACTGAAGATAGAAATTTGAAGGAGAGAGTTAGGAATTGGGCTATGAAGAAGATGACAACACTATTCTAGGGTTGGAAGAAGAAATTATACAACACATTTATCAAGAAGGACCTAACGCCGGATTTCAACACTAAGGCCTACGTCAAGTTGAGGCCATTTTGGGATGAGTTTGTAGAATTCAAGAAATCAGAAGAGGGTGAGGCACGGGTCAGAAGGAACCAATAGAATACCCGACAAAAACATTACCACCATCACTTGGGATCAGGTGGCTACAAGAGTGCCATTCCTAAGTGGGAAAGAATGGAATAGGAGATTCTAGCCAAGGGCATCGAACCAGAATCAATCAACTGGCCTAAGCGCGCCAAGTATTGATTTTTTTGGTCATGGAGGAAGCCTGGACTTATAGACAGGAAGGGTAGTGTATGACACAAAACTCCAAAGAGCAGCAGAAAGATTGGCTTATGCTCGAGACATGGCTGACAGTGGCGCATGGCACCCGAACAGAGAAAAGGATGAGCTGACATACGCCCTGGAGAATCCTGAACACGGTGGGAGAACGAGAGGCTATGAGGAGGTGTCGTGGGAGCATGGCTTCCGTAAAGACAAAGAGACCTATAGAATCTGCGCGAGAAAGAAGGAGGAGGAGGCAGAGCGAATGTGAAAGATGGAGGAAATGGTTATTCGGTCATAGGCCACGGCTCGTGAAGCGGTAGAGCGAGAAAAAGCACTTGAAAACAGAATGAGCGAGGAAATCAAAAGGCAAGTGCAGTTAGCAGTAAGTTCCATGCAAAGGCAATCTGCATCAGAGCCGGGAGTCAACATCAGCCCCCTAGTCAGTTGAAAAGCAGTTGTGCTTCCACGGAGGTGCCAACGATTCAAGGTGACGTAGGGCTGCGCTTCCCCATGGATGACATCACTAATCCTCTCACGACATGTGAGCTGCACATGCCACAGGGGAATGACACAATAATGGTGGCTATTGGTGTTGTATCTCCTATTGACCCTACGAAGACACCAAGATGCCATGGGGCATTAGTACCACCTAGTTATGCTAGTGTCTCGGTGGATAGAGTAGTGAAAGGGCATAGCAATGTGACACTTGACATTGAAGGAGGTGATGGTGAGAAGACTTTAGGAGAAGCGGAGAAGACATTCATATGTTGGCGTAAGCGCTATATCATTATTCCTGGGGAATCACCTCCTTCTCCTCCTCACAAAAACTAACCCTAGGTGCGGATGAAAGTGAATGAAACATTTTTTCACTAGTTATGTATTGGCTTAAATAATTGTTTACTCATACCATGTTGTTTTCACATCAGGACCTCTCCCAACCTAAGTCCAATTATCCATTCACCACATAGTCATAGTATTGCGGGCGATGCAATGAAAGACACAGCTGCATCCCCACCGGCTCCATCCCTCCACCACAGGCTCCATCCCCGCCACGGCCAACTCCATCCCCTCCACGACGGGCTCCATCTCCGCCACCGGCTCCATCCCCTCCACCACGGGCTCCATCCCCGCCACCGGCCCCATCTCCTCCACCACGGGCTCCATCCTCGCCACCGGCCCCATCTCCTCCACCACGGGCTCCATCCCCGCCACCGACCGCCCCAAAGAAGAGGCCAGCCACACACAAATGAAGGCATCGGCCCCACCGCCACTGAAGAAGAAAGCCTCTTCAGAGAGAAGACAAGCTATTCCTAAGACGATGAAATTTGCCTATGAGAAGACTGACGAGGAAACTAATGCTACAGTGAAATCACAGTTGGACCAATTCTTCGTGGCCACCGAGGCTGCAATTAAAGCGAAGAAAAATCCGGAGAAGCCGTACTTTTTTGTACGTCCTGATATGCTCAGGCAAAAGGTGGATGCTCATCAGAAAGAGATGTGTGATTCTCGTAAGAAATCGTCAATATCATACTATGACCGCACTATCACCAGGTCACTTGAGGAGGCAAAGCAGAAACAGAAGAGAGCACACAAGGGTGTCCCACAGCTCGGGGAACAATCACAACAATCAGTGCCCCCGCTAGTTATTGCGAATGAATATGGTTCTAACTTGAAAGTGCTACAACAACTTGATGTGAATCCTGAGCATCTTGATGCATTTTTCGCACAAACTGGTCTAACCTTGTCCCAAATTCTCGGTGAATCAGCCATCGAAAGTGCTCCACAAATTTATCACTGGAAGAAGAATTATGTGTATGACCAGAGTCTATACAACCCTGCGGCCCTCACAGAACTTGGTACTCAAATGTACTTGGTAAACCAGTGGTACATGGCGGCGTGTAGCAAAAAAATGGATGATAGGATTTGCGTTAGAATTAGAGACCATCATTACTTCTGTGGTGATTACATTATACTTGTCCAATTCAATGAGTTACACCAGCTATGCCACATGGACGCTCTAGACAAATCTCTCGTCAACTGCTTTTGTTTGTAAGTGATTCTTCGTTTTAATAATCTCACTCTAGCATATGTATGTGTAAAAGTAATTATCCTAACACTACTAGCTAGTGTGTCTATACATATGCAGAAACATGATGAGAGACCTCGTACGTAGAAACGACAAGGAGGTTAGTTTCATTGATCCATATATCATATTCTCGGTCCCAAACAAAGAATCCTGCTATGATATATGGAGAAATCAAACGGAGAGGAATCTCCGGAAGTTCTTGATCAACCAAAAGAACAAAAGATATATACTCTTCCCCTACAACTTTAGGTGGGTGTTGTTATCGTGTGCACATTTAATTTTACTTAGTCAATTCCTATGATATATGTTGACTATATAAGCAAATTAATGCAGCTTTCATTGGATATTGATTGTCTTCGATCTCTCCGAAAGTCAATTGCTAATCTATGACTCGTTGAGAAAACCGTTGGGAGATTACCAAGATATGATAGACATTATCCATGGGTAACTTTCGATCTCTAAATATTGATTTCTACACTTTTAAATCTATAATAGTTAATTACGATTCAATTATTGTGCAGCGTTTGGGCCTGGTTCATTCTGAAATACCGTCCGGATTTGAAAGCGACACTTCCTCATCCTATCCAATTGCAAGTAAGTTGTACTAGCTCCCGCGTCTTTACCACTGTAGCATGCTTCATCACACACACGGGATGACGAGAGTAATCTTTTTACATCATGCAGTGGGTTCTACGGCAACCACCAGAGAAAAATTTATGTGGGTACTACGTTTGCGATTTTCTCTCGGTGTATGCGAAAAGAACTCCTCTAGAGAGACAGAAAGTACGTAACATGTATATATAGCCAATCCATTTATTTCTTTATTGCTATTAAATAAATCTTATGTATATTAATGCATTTTTCCTTTTTATGCAAATTGAAGGAGCTATGGTTGAAGAACCAGGTGTTGAAAATGTTGCGCCTCAAAGGAATTCAAGAGACAATCGCAGGATTTCTTAATGACCATGTCCTCAAAGCCGGCACCGAGTTCTACTATAACCAAGAAGAACCAGTGAAACCAAACCTGGATGGACATTTTGTATGACATTTAAGTGGCAGTCAATATTTGTGTTGTAAATATCAAAGATGCATGGATAATGCTGTAAATTGTATGTGCATGAATATATTATACATATAATATGTATAGCTAGCTCGATCCATATATATATATAGTTTCATATTTTATTTGTGTGTAATTGTAAATTTATGTGTATATATACGCGCATACATACATTAACAGCGAAGAATACGTATTTGAAACCCTAATGTAATATATTAGCAGCAAAGAATACGTATTAGAAAACCTAATTTAACTGTAAAACCCAAAACAATAACCAATTGAAAAGAAAAGAAAAAAAAAAAAGAAAACACCCTCCAGCCGGGCCATAGTGGCTGGCCTCTTTAGTCCCGGTTGGTATTACCAACCGGGGCTAAAGGCCAGGGAACCGGGGCTAAAGGTCGGGCCTTTAGTTCCGATTGCTTAGCCCTGGCTTCATGTCCGGGGCTAAAGGCCAAAATGGCCCGGGACTAAAGGTTCATCCTGTAGTAGTGTCACTTGGTTTGCTATTGCTGGATATATTGCAAAATAGTGTCACAAAATAATATATATATATATATATAGTAAAAAAATTATATTACCTTAGTAACAGGTTGCATATATGACAAAATTTAATACATAGTAACATTTGAGATGCCAAGTGTTGAATATTTATAAATACTTTTTTATGTCAACTCAACTCTAACTCAATACATGAGAAACCTATAATAATGAAGGGATGAATAAAAATAAGAGGACCACCGCCTTAGTGTCGAGTATCGATATCAGGGATACCCAACCAAAAGTAGTAAATGACGCGCCAAGCACTAACCCCCTAAGAGTCATGTGCAATCTCCATGAGAAACCTGTAATAATGAAGGGATGAATAAAAATAAGAGAACCACCACCTTAGTGTCGGGTATCGATATCAGGGATACCCAACCAAAAGCAGTAAACGACGCGCCAAGCACTAACCCCGTGAGGGTCATGTGCAATCTTCGTCTCGCCCGATCCTGCCGTATGGCCTCGGGCGCTCCCGAGCCATCGGGAGCAATCTCCGCCTTGTCCGGCTCCTATTACGTAAGCCTAGATGCGCCTGACCTCCTCGGCATACTTCCGCCTCGCCCGAGAGTCGCGCCTAACCCTCAGCGCAACGGGGAGCTGCTTGGGCCCTCACCAAGTCGTCCACTCCCACAAATACGAAGTGCACGACTAGGAGCAGTGTACGAAGGCATGGGGGGCCATACAGTATGACTCAACACGACTGCGGTGATTCCGCTCACACCCAGGTGCCACGCCTCTATATAGCAATAGGGGTACCATCCACTATGCCACCTAATCCTCTCTCTTCAGGAGCGCAAGGACGTGCACCGTCCATCCCCGACTTGCCAAGATTACGCTGACCATGACTATGGCACATGGCACCAGGACGCTTTGATCCGTATAATCTTCTATTTTGCACGAACTCGACTTGAAGCTGCTTCAGTGGATTGGGTTGTCTTAAATTTTGGACTAAACTGCATTGTTAGTCATTGATTGTATTTAATATGAGCAACTGAGCTAATATGCCATCAGAAACTTCGTTTGCCGACTTTCATAAACTTTGCTTTCACCTCTTTCCTCTCTCCTTGTTGAGTGACTTGGGCCTTCGATCTGGGCCACCTTTAGTTGTCCTCCTTTTTATTTTTGTCAAGAGAAACATGTTTGCCTTTGCTTTTCTTATATTAATATATGTTTCCCCTAGTGTTTCCTCTCAAGAGGGGAAAAAAAAAACTTGCCTAAACATACTGAAATGGGCAGTAAGTATGGACACATGTGTTGGTTACAACAAAACCAAACGTTTTAGACGGTGAGATTTCCTCCCATTGTTGTTATGATGAATTCGTTTGAATAATTCCTGCATTCATCTAATTAAATTCACAGCATACATTGGTTTCTTTTTCAGTCCATACAATGATTTGCCAAGCTACTTTACTTAGGGCTGGACCTAACTACCGTCTTTATTCTTTCTCAAGCCCCAAGCAAAGAGCCTATTATTCTCTTCTCCTTTCTAAAAGCTAGCTATGTCGTCCAAGAAGGCTCTCTTACCTGAAGCTGTCTTCACTTGCGACCGATCAAACCGAGTTTGCGAGAAAACTCAGAGGCCACACACCACACCAGTTCCGATCCCCTCACCACATAGCAGTTAGTTAATATTTCTGAATATCCTAAACTCCTGAAGCTTAGCTGCGCCTGCAACATTTAGAGGTAACTATCTTCTGAACTATATACGTGCCTAATCATACAAGTTATTAGGTCGTTATACTATACGGATTAACAGAGAAGTCGTATTTGGTGTGAGGTGCAGAGATGTAACAGATATGTGGCGCTTCTTCTGTTAATTTGCTGGTCCTTCCTATATACGTATTCGACACAAATTCGTCATGCCTCGACAGGTACCTCCTTTTGGTCACTTGTATGTTTGGTCAGCAACATTTTGTTTTCTTTAGCTGCTTAAATTAAATTATATGGCCATCGACATATATCTGTTCACTTGTTCCTGTATTTATGTAATATTTATGTATACGCATACAAATTAGAAAGAGTTGCCCATCGACAAGTCCATCCATAGATGGATGGATCGAGATGAGGTGAGCGGGAGACGAAAAATTGTCAATCAATTATTAAACAGTCAAATTTATATGTTGCTCCAGAAATCAGAAGGCATGTTTAAGAAAAGAAAACTCCAAGGAAATCAAATTCGTGCCTTCATTATTTGTGTTTAGTAAAAGCTTAGATTCAATTATGCCAACTCTTGTTGCAGCCATATGTCATCATGTATATGAATATAAAGATTTTGGATTTCAATGATTGGTTTTATCAAACGTTTCATCCAACCTTGCTAAAAATTGAATATGTGTTACAATATTTAGGTCAAAATTTATATATTTATCAAAGTAACAATTTAGATATATAATTGGTCGAGTGTTTAGTTTATTTCTAATAATAACGAATCTTGGAGAGTCAAAGTTTTCCAGTTTGAACAAATTTATATAATATAGGTTAATAATATTTATGATATCAATTAAATATTGTTAGATTCTTCATTAGTTATATTTTCATAGTGTATTTATTTGATGTTTGTGTTTTTTCTCGTAACTTTAGTCAAACTTAGGATGTTTGGACTTTCCAAAATTCTTAGAATGACTTATAGTTTGGAACCGAGAGAGTAGTATGTTTTATGGACTGCGAGAAATCATAAAATAATATAATTAGCATCCATTAATTTAAAGCAGGATATTTACGTGCGTAACATCTATAGTAGTGTGTTTTGGGACATAGATCACATAGAACTGCTATTTTGACAGCAAATCTTGTACTGTTGTACATACGTGTTGTAGTTTATTTATACATACAGCTCCCTCCATCATAGTAACATGGGTGTAAGTCAATCTTTTTTAACTTTATCTAGGTTCAACATTTATATCTCCAAATATATTTATTATAAAAGTACGTTCTTCAATGATCTATCTATTAGTTATACTAATTATATATTATAAATATTAATATTCTTTAACATATAATTCATCAAAGTTATAAATGGTTACTATTCCTTGTGAAAACGAATGTGACATCTATTTTAAAATGGAGGGAGTAGTTGTTGCTGGGTCAATCTAGTTTTTAGCGTGTCCTG
Organism: Coix lacryma-jobi var. lacryma-jobi; assembly: GCA_009763385.1. Taxonomy (NCBI): domain Eukaryota; kingdom Viridiplantae; phylum Streptophyta; class Magnoliopsida; order Poales; family Poaceae; genus Coix; species Coix lacryma-jobi. Next base: position 129,787,406 of record CM019830.1, read on the forward strand.
CGTCATGGCAAGAATATATATAGCTCATCATGTCCGCGTCACGCGGCCTTGCCGTGCGTTGTGAGGATGGACGCGGCACTAGTAATAGTCATGTAGCTAAACAAAAGGATTAAACCTAAAAAGGAGTAATAGATCTAGAAAATGCTGCGGCTGTCGGTTGTTTCCACTGCGTTGCTTTCGTGTGTGTTCTTTGTGTGGTTCTCTGGTGATCAATGCCGGTGAACTCATCTTACATATTCTACTACTATAACAGTCTATATGCTTTGTTTTATGGACTAAGAGAAACCTCGACGAAAACTAATTATCATCAATTAATTTAATGCAGGAAATTTACGCGGATAACGTCCAGGAGGCAGTAGATAAAATAATTCCTTACTTGGAAAGCACTGCACACAAGGCCATCTACTTTGACGGATGGCTCGGACTGGGTGCTTCCGCGGTGCTGAGAGCGATAGCAGAGAGGCCTCCACCATCTCTGACCAAGAAATTTGACAAGATTATCCACATTGACTGCTCAAGGTGGAAGAGCCGAAGAGAACTCCAGAGGACAATTGCAGATGAGCTTAAGCTTTCTCGACATGTAGAGGCTTATTTTGACAGGCAGGACGAAGAGGATGATTTCAGCGGGATAGAGCAAGACTCTAGAGCAGAGATAGGAGACGTCACAAGAGAGATCTATCAAAACCTGAGAGACCTTACTCACATGGTGATTTTCCACAACGGAAGTGACAACATGGTTGACATGGCAGATTTCGGCATTTATCAATTTGACTGGTTTCCTTGTGCTGTACTGTGGACCTTTAGAGGAAGGTTTCGTCTGAACAGAGAAATTCAGGAAAAGGTGGACAGCTCACATCTTTTTGTTCATGCTTATAGCCATTCTACCGGCTTCCATGAGCTAATAGAGGAAGACGCTAGAGAAATCACTTTGTACGCACATAAACATGGCCTTGTTGGCATCACCACCGAGGTCGCTATAGATTGCTGCATGTACCTCTTGTCATTGAATTACCGTGGTGGCAATATCGTGGACTACAGCTGGGCAACACATGCTTCCAACTACTGGGTTTGTGATGGGATTATTGCGGGAGGAGACAAGCAGGACAGCCAAGCAGCATCAGCCTGGGATGTTGCTCGTGCTCTGCACCAGGAGATACAATTAGAGGACTACTCATCATCCAATAGACTGACTGCGTTTGTTCATGAATTATATCATTATTATCGCTCATCAAGCCGTTGGGTTCTGGTGGACACCAGCTCTAATATGGAAGTGAAGGCAGCTCCATACTGGGACACCACGTCACTTTTCCTAGCAACCCGGAGAGAATCTGGTCAACCATTGCCATCATTACCTAATGACATGTTCCAACAAGCAGTCCAACTCCGTGTACTCAAGTTATGTGGTTGTACCTTCAGCTTCTCATCACCTCCATTCCACCGTTGTTACAACTTAAGATTCCTCGGACTGGATAGATGCATGGATCAAGGAAATCCAGCAGGAGGAGAAGAATGGTGCACCAGCAATGGAAATTTTCAAGAGGCTATGGGTACTAGATGTCTGCCAAACAGATTGGGAATTGGATTTCCCTGAAGAAATACAAGAGCATGTGGCTACAAATATCAGAGAGATTCATATAAGAAAGGGCAGGATTTGGCGCAGCAGCCTTGCCTGGAGACAACTACACAATCTTTACAAGATTCGGTTAATTGAGCCTACCTGTTCACAGACTCTGGTCCTAGATTGGAGCCTACCTGTTGGTCCTGAAGGGATACCCGCGTCAGTGGGGTCATTCAGTTTAGATGGCGGTGCAGTGAAGGATGACAACAATGCAGCTAAAATATCACGAATCACCTTGGCAGGTTGTGCAAAACTGGTGGAATTCACACTGCTTGGATCCTTGCCAAATCTCGAGGAGTTGGACCTCTCAAGCACAGCGGTACAAAATGTAAACCTGAAAAAGGAGGTCCAAGTGGAGAAACTTGAGCGTATCTTCCTGATGGGATGTGAGCAGCTCCGTGCTATCATTTGGCCAGAAAATGGGATGAAACAACTGAGGCTACTACGGATCGATACTCGGCAAGGAGTAGTACTGTCTAGAGAAACTTCAAACCATTCTATTGTTCACCAGGAGCAACAAGGGTATTGCCATGCACATGTTTCTATCACGGACATAAGGTTCCTTCAGTCATTGGTGCTAACAGGCAGTCAAGAGTTTTGCTGGAGCACAACACCATTTAAGTTGAATCTATACCTGTCTTGTAGTACTATCAAGAAAGATGGAAAAGATCGCAACAGTGAGAAGGTGGGCCACCATTTTCAAAGGACTGGTCTGATAGCCGGGTTCCGGTCGTCTGCAGTACACAAGTCATTAATCTCCAACACATGCAGTGCCTACAATGACGTCAGCATAGAACAGGCAAGCGTTACTGAAGATGATGATAGTAGTGCACTAAAGTTTGAGCCACAAGATCTCCATATTAAGATGGGTCAGGAAATGGTCAACACAAATATGGCTAATAATAACTCACAAGGAATCAGGGCTTTACACTTTATCATGGATAACGTCCAATCACTACACCTGCATGACAATTCCATCTCTTCTGTTATCCCTGAGCGCCTTACATCCACAGCAGAAGGGGAAATTAACTACCACGCTCTAAAATGGTGCCGTGTGGAGAAATGCTCCAAACTGGACACGATCTTCCATACTAACTATGATGGCCCTTCCTACTGGTTTGATGAACTGAAGACCTTTCGGGCAGCTGATCTCTTGATGGCCTGTTGTATCTGGAGCTGAGGAAGGGCATATCATTCTGTGGACCATTGTTCATTTGCAAAACTGCATGCTATACATCTGTATCGCTGCCCCAGACTCAAATTTGTTCTCCCCTTGTCATGGAAAAATACTTTGTCGAGCCTAGAGACCCTCCACATAGTCTGCTGCGGTGATCTCAAGCAAATCTTTCCTGCGGAGGCAGAGTTTCTGAATAAAATAGCCACCGAGCATCAAAATGGCATGCTGGAATTCCCAAGGCTCAAGCACTTGTACCTACATCAGCTCTCCAACCTGCGACAGATATGTGAGGCCAAAATTTTTGCTCCCAAACTCGAGACAGTCCGTCTTAGGGGCTGCTGGGGTCTGAAGCGTCTCCCAGCCGTTGACCGAGATGGACTCCCTGCCATCGTGGACTGCGAGAAGGAATGGACTGGTGGAGACCTGGAGTGGGACGGGCTGGACGTCGGCCACCACCCATCCCTCTTCACGCCGTGCCACTCCAGGTACTACAAGAAGCAAATGCTAAGAAGTACAGTGCTCCGGTGAGTAGCTGCCGCAGGTGCTTGTTGGCGCTACTGGGTTGCATGCATTGTCCAGGTACGTACACATGAACAATATATGATGCTCTCCTTGCTTTGTAATTTTCTCTCTCTAAATTACATTCATTTTTTTGGGTCTAATCTGCTGTATATATCATCAACTATATAGATTAATCGAGGGATACAGGAGACGATATAAGCTTCTGCTGCTCGTTATTGCTGTTGTGATCCAAGTGTTTGCTTGCCAAGTCTTGGTGTGTCCCCTCAAATATACAAGTTGGTGTGTCTGGTACTACTACATCTTACAAGTCAATCGGTGTGCTTGATGCTATGTTGATTTGTGTGTGTGTATATGTCTCTTGAGAGAGAGATTTGTATCCTCTGTTGGGTCTTGTTTGTGTGTGTGCTTCAAATAAAAGGGTCTCATGGGGCTGTGGTGTTGTGTTTGTACCTGTCCCCTATAGAACCCCATGGTGTGAATCGTGTGTTCCCAGAATAATATTGTGGACAAAATTTGTCATCAATGAATCTGGCTTGTTGCCTTTTTCACGAGTGTGAATTGTTTGTTTTATCCTTATATACTCATTCATACACATTCTACTTGTGAACGAGTGTCTCCCAGTAGAAAGATGAATTTTTTCCAGTGCCTCCATTTTTTTACTGGCGGTTTTTAGTTATCACACGTCTATAGAAATAAAACAGTGGACCTCAAGTCTAGAACCACCTACAGGCGGTTTGTTAAGACAACCGCCTGCAAAAATATCTTATTTCTATCCCTAATGCTACTTTTCGAGCGCGCACGCCCTGAAGATACGGCATGCGTACCGCACCCACTGTCCGATCGGGATCACGCACAATCCCGCTTATCTTCTTTTTCCTCCTCGCTGCATGCCCAACACACGCTCCTCCTTTTCCTCCGCTCTCCTTTTCCTCCTCACCGCACGCTCTCTCTCTCGTCTCCGGTCAACTCCCTCCCATGCTCTCTCATCTTGGTGGCAATGGCGGTGGCACAAGCTCCACACTGAATGCCCCCATCAGTCCCCTGAGCCTCCCCACGCCCACGGCCCGCCGCACCCCCAACGCCCACGCCCGCCGCATCCCCCTGCGCACTAGCCATGGCGGATTTGACGGCGGCGGTGGCTGCGAAGCGGATCCGGCAGCGACAGCGCCAAATCCGCCGGATCCGGTGACGGTGGCCAGGTACTGCCGCTAAACCTGGTTTTAGGGTCCTCGGTCATGCAGTTGCCTGGATCCGTGGCAGCAAGGTTTGCAGTTCGCTAGTCAAAGGCTGCTCGCCGTCGTTACCACGACCCTGGCGGCGGCAAAGTATCATCGTGAAACCAGCGGGGCGCTCATCGGAGTCGGGTGCTCTGCTCTCCGTCACAGGTAGGTCTCATGCCCTCTCTCCCTCTCTATCTTTTTTCTATTTCTGAGATGCGGAATAACATTTTCGCCAGGATCTTTTAGAGCTTTTTCTCCCCAACATCAATCATGTTAGAATCTGATACCCCTAGTTATGCGCAGCAACCCTTGGATCTTTGAAAGGATGTTGTGAATATGACACAAGCTAGCACCGTATCAGAACAATGTAGTCGAATCGCATAGAAAACCCTAGATGATGATGAGAAAGCAACACGACAAGAGATTAGGATTTGGCGAAGCGACCACAAATTCTATTAGCACAATTCCAAAAGAGTACAAGAGATTGTCGCTCTCTCAAACCCTACTTGACCCTCCAGGACCCACCGATTCTTGCCCTATACAAGAATCTAGTGCAATAGAACTGTCTAGCCTAATCCTCTTGAGCGCCTCCTAATGCTCCGTACAAGCCTTGGATGAGACCCCTTGTGTTGGCTTATGATCTTGTTGTGATGCCTATGGCCTCTACCCCTTGATTTATATATCCCCTCCAAGGTCCTCATACATACAAATAGGAGTGCTACTCCTAGAAGGATTCTACACTCAAGACCTAATAGAACTAGAAGTCCTAATAGCACACCTTTTTGAGTCCTATTCTAAGTAGGATTTGAGTCAACCATACAACAAACTCCACCTTGACTCTAATCCTTTAAAGTCATCATGCTCCTCCAAGAATTTGCTCCAAATCGGCTTCTTTTTTTTTATTTATACTCCCACCTCGAGAGTGCCTCCACCACAGAGGCTCATGCACATCACCACAATGTGCTTGTCAGTTCCAGACTGGATGCCTGAACCTTCCATTTGAGAGCTCCATCGTTGTGTAGTTGTGTAACCACAACACCTTCTCCTTTGGCCCTCCATGCCATAGGTTTGTACCACCTTCGAGCTCCACCTACTCGTTGGTACTGCGTGGTTGGTACGACCACGTCTCCTTCTTCAACAACGCGTAGCTTCGCTATATGATTGTTAGATTTTGCAACCGTCTTTGTAGCCTCCAGGTACGTACATACACATGAAAACATATATGATGCTCTCCTTGCTTTAATTTGTAATTTTCTCTCTCTAAATTACATTCATTTTTTTTGGTCTAATCTGCTGTATATATCATCAACTATATAGATTAATCGAGGGATACAGGAGACGATATATAAGCTGGCTGGCTGCTGCCGTTATTGCTGTTGTGATCCAAGTGTTTGCTTGCCAAGTCTTTGGTGTGTCCTCCCAAATATACAAGTTGGTGAGTCTGGTACTACTACATCTTACAAATTCAATCGGTGTGCTGATGCTATGTGATTTGTATGTGTGTATATATCTCTTGAGAGATATATTTGTATCCTCTGTTTGGTCTGTTTGTGTGTGTGCTTCAAATAAAAGGGTCTCATGGGGCTGTGGTGTTGTGTTTGTACCTGTCCCCTATAGAACCCCATGGTGTGGATCGTGTGTCCCAAGAATAATATTGTGGACAAAATTTGTGATCAATGAATCTGGCTTGTTGCCTTTTTCTCGAATGTGAATTGTTTGTTTTATCCTTATATACTCATTCATACACATTCTACTTGTGAACGAGTGTCTCACCAGTAGAAAGAAAGATGATTTTTCCTAGTGCCTCTTTTTTTACTGGCGGTTTTATTTATTTATCACACGTCTGTAGAAAAATAAACGGTAGGCCTCAAGTCTACAACCACCTACAGGCGGTGTTAAGACAACCGCCTGCAGAATATCTTATTTTTATAACGGTTGTCTTAACAAATCATCTGTAGAAATCCATTTCTACGTCAGTTCGTTAAGACAACCGCTCGTAGAAATACATGTGGTTTTTAAAATTTGATTTTTTCAAACAATATCGGATTAGAAAACACCCCAAATAAAAGTTGTTCGTCTCGAAAAGTATGAAAACTTGTAAATTAGAATTTTTTTAATTTGAAGTCATCTTGTCAACGAAAAATATGTTTGAATGGTCCCAAATTTAAAATTCAAAATTTTGTAAACGACCTCGGATGGAGAAATGACCAATACAAAGTTGTTCGTCTTGAAAAGTTATGAAACTTTGTAGTTGATAATTTTTGATTTGACATTGTTTAGGACCTCAAACAAGCAATTACATTCGGGTTTGTATACTACGTGGGGAACCAAAAAGGGATATGAACACATGTGAGTTTGTAGTGCAGTGGTAGAATAGACTATGCAAACCAAAGTGGTTGGTTGGAGAATCCAACCGGGCCGCGTTAGTTGTGAATTTTGCGTGAAAATAAAATGTTGCGACCTCCCCCCAAATTAAAATATTTTTTCCTATTTATTTTCGGCTTTTTTGGAAATTTTTTCCACAGGCAGTTCGCTAGGTCAACCGCTTGTGGAAACGGTTCGAATCCCACCGGCCGCGTTAGCTGCGAGTTTTGCGTGAAAAAAAATGCCGCGACCTCCCCTAAATTAAAATATTTTTTCCTATTTATTTTCGGCTTTTTCAGAAAAAATTCCACAGACAGTTTGCTAGGTCAACCGCCTTTGGAAATGTCAATTTTCACAGGCGGTTCGCTAAGTCAACTGCATGTGGAAATCCATCTCCACAGGAAGTTCACAAGCAACCGTCTGTGTTGTGCTCCTATTTCTACTGGCCCCAGCACATGCGGCTGAAAAAAAAACGGTACAAATATGTCTACAACCGCCTGTGTAGTATCGTTGTGTACTAGTGTCTTCGGCCAATAATCAAGTTTCTTAGCTTGGGGCATCATCTGCACTACTGAGTCTCTAGTTTGGCAAACATTTTTTGTACATAGGCTCTGCTGCTTTGCACCAAATAAATCTGCAAGTAAGATGTCCATTTATTTTTGTTTACATCAGTACATGGTACCTAACAAACCTGTGATATGCACGCATACCTATGATGAACAAATTTGTGATTCAAATTACGAAGAGGAAACAATCATAGATCAAAGGTATCCAAAGCAACATTGCATCATTCTACAAAGTTTCTGTGATTATGTTTTTCCAATATACCTCTCATAAAGATTAGTGATGACCCTGATCTACTTTAATTTGAGCAAGAGGCATAAAAATAAAGAGCACGGACTTACACATGCTTCTGTCTTTATTCTTGAAAGGACCATGACGCCTAAGAGGGAGGTGAATTAGTTAACTAAAAACTTTACTATGGCCTCTAATTACCACCTAGTCAAAACCTATGTAAGAAAGTAAACTATCTAATTGTGCAACTATGGTTTTGCTAGGTGTGTTGCTATCTCTACCGTAAAAGAGTTATGCAACCTAAGTTCCAATCCTATCAACTAGCCTATTAACTAATCTAGGAAAGTTAAAGTACATAAGAAAGGTAGCAAAGTAAATGCGGAAGCTAAAGAGCAAGGTAGAGATGCAAACTCCTGTCGACGATTCCGGTATTTTTACCGAGGTATCAAGAAGCACGCAAGCTTCCCCCTAGTCCTCGTTGGAGTCCCTCGCAAGGGCCAAGCTCCCGGACGGGTAACTCTGTGGCTAGCTCTGGTTCTTCCCACACGCAAGTGGGTCTCCGGTTAAGCCACTCGTGCAAAGCCTCTCCCGGATGCTCTCCGCCGTCTCCACTATCAAGCTTCCGGCTGAACCGCCGCGGGCCTTGTTCCTTCGGTACACGGTGGCGGCCATACCACAAACGTGGTTGGTGTGGTCTCGCAAGACTACAATCCCCTCCGATGTACAACAATGGTGCGCGCAAGCACCGAGCAGCAAGAGGTATGCAAACCTCACTAAATACTAGACCTAAACCTAGAGCAAGCGCATGAGCGGTGGTCTAACTAGCCTAAGCACTTTGCAAAGCACCTACACTAATCACCATGTGAATCACTAAGCACTATGCATATGGAGGCACTAATATGGTGTAGCAACACCTTGGTATGTTTCCTCACTCCTTCACACCTCATTTGGCTGGTTTGAGGTGGTATATATAGGCCCTCAATCAAATGAGCCGTTGGGGGGGCTGAAAACAGCTTTCTGTAGAGCATCAGACGCTAAAGTGATGTCATCGGACGCGTCCTATGCTCATGTGATGAGTAGCCGTTGGAAAACTAGCCATTAGACCTGTTTTTCGGGGGCATCGGACGCTACAGTAAGACATCGGACGCTAGCATCGGACCCTACCATAACACTGTTCATTCTGGGCCGATTTCGGAGGGCATCGGATGCTGCATCGGACGCGCGTCCGTTGCTCCATTTCCAGTGAGACAGGCTTTTATATTTTGGGCATAACTTTTAGCTCTAAACTCTGATTTCGATGATCTTGGACTTTTCGGAAAGCTAACGAAATGCTCTACAACTTTATGCTAGTGCCATGTCAGTTTGAGCAAATCCAAAATCATGAGACAGTTCTAATTTAATCAGCTCTTGTCTCGGTTTAAGCGGCTGTTGACGTTTGTTAGTGCAAATAGAATATGAAAGATTCCGCAAGCGCACAGAACATCATTGTAGCATTTTACCGGGAGTATTCCAGGATCGTTATTTATTTTTTACCACAGGGAAGCTAGGGTCAAGAATCTGATAATTCACTATCATGCATCTACTAACTCAGAGTACTAATTAGACTAAAGCAGGAGTAATTGATATATGATATATATAATAAGGAAAGCACATCAAAGAGAATTTAATGATAAATTTATAGATAACTATAGTGGGAGGACAACGGGAGAGATCAAGGTTCCTATGCACTTCTCTATTACTTGGGTTCTAAGGTAACAAGGATGAAAAGATATAGCAGTTATAACATTGGCACTTTGGAGCAACAGTACCTTTCCGATTATCGAAAAAGACTGGGAAAAGGGTAATCGGGAGAAGGCTGCCAAAAAGCTCTACGAAAACACCAATCCTAACATGGTGGATTATAACAATCTACAAAGCTGTCACCCCTGTAGCTACCACAACTATCCGGAGGATGGGGGCAAACTCAGGTAAACCCTAGTCTAGACACCAAGTCTACACTAACGCTTACTACTCTAATTACTGCATATAACTAGAGCACTCAATACGAGCGGAGATCCCATGCCAAGATATAACAACTATACTAAACATATATGAAAGGCATAAAGTAAATAGAGAAGATAATATATTAAAGCATAAGTCTTACAAAGAAAAGATACAAAGGCATACCGGACCTCTGAAGACTCCTCCGGAATCGGAGCGCATCTCCGATCTCCCTAACTCCCGACTAAGCTAAGCTATTACATTGGAAAATCTAACCTAATTCTCTAGGGAGGAGAGGTTGTCCTTCGAGGGACGCCTCTACAAAGACTCTCAGATGATGATGATGTCTCAGGGGGGTCCTGGGGTTTATTATATAGGGGCTCTTGGCCTCCCTCCACCTTGGGCAAGCGATGTGGGACCAAATCCTTCGCCATATGCACATGGGCCTTAATGGGCCAAAACGCGTTGAAGAGGTCGGTTGGAGTGCGTCACGCGAAGGGGACGAGTTTGGGCCCTACACTAGACCAGTCGGTCCAGGAGGGAGACCGGTCGGTCTGCCTCTATGACAGGTGGGTCCCGCCTTCCGTGGGTCGCCTTCTCGTGTCGTCTGGAATGTTCTAGAATATTCTAGAATCTTCCATGTCGTATCCATCGAAGATTCTCGCTCGCTCCGGAACTCCAAATATAGAAAATCATATATCCGTTTCGATCGTCTCGACGAGGTCTTCGCAATGGTGTGCTCCAATTCATCACTTGAGATACTTTTATATGGTAAAACATGGATGTCCTACAAAACAAGTCAGAGCACCAAAACTCTCGTGGAACTTGTTAGTGTCAACCCTACAACTATGGTCTATGGTTCATTTCATGTCATTCTATGCATTAGTTGATGGTATAATATTGACATTAAGGACCGTCAACAAGTTCCCTCCCCTCAGCTTACCCTTTGCTAGTCCATTAGCAAAGCCAAACTCAACAATGGATCAGGAGTTGCTGCAATATCTGCACTTCTAACAAGTACACATGCATTCAAACAAAAGTTCTCATTTGGATTAGAAAAAAGATATCATATTATTTATCACGGGGCTTAGTACTTTACCTTGAATCTTGAGTAATTGAACGATAGAACGATCAAATCAAGCACCATGTCTCTAGTTCTTTCACTTCACCATTATCCCGGAGTTTTTATAAATTTTCAAAAAGCTTAAGAACTATGTTGCCAAATTAAACAATGGACCCAAAGAGAAAGTCAACCATACCATTGAATCGAGAAGTGTATGTGTATGGAAAATGGAGGCGGATGCTCTTTTGAATATCCACTCTCTTCTATTTATTAGAAACACATGGCTATTAGGCTAATTCTACTGTCGGGCACGTGCCCATTTTTTCTGATATTCATATTTTTTCTCTCTTTTTTTCTCTTTTTTTTTCGAGGTTCCAAACACTTGTCCCTTTTTATTTCCCGGATCTATCTTTTTGAGGTTTCGGACACTTGTCCCTTTTTTATTTCCTCAGAATTTTTTTTCTTTTTTTCAATAGCCACATGCTTCCAACAAACTTTTGAGAGGATTGGAACAAATAATCATGAGCATTTATGCGGAAATGGATGGAATGTGTAAGTGATCTCAATTCAATAGCATGACAACATCTCATAGGGTCAACAAAGCTTAATTTACTCAATGAATTATTAGTCATATTAATATTGGAAATTCTCCGGAACTCTAGTGGTTGTTTAGAACAAGATAACAGTAGCTTAGATCATCACATATCATTTCTGTCAATTACCTAGACTCTGGATCAAGCATTTGCTACTCATATATTTAATTTCATTTTAAGGCATCATTAATTTTTTTAACTTAGGAGAACTCATGCTTAAAGGCTAGGTACTAGAAAGAAATACAATAGAGCAACTATTCATCATTTCCATTTTAAGAAATTAGAGATAGAGTTCTTCAAATTAGACATGCTTTATTTATTTAATCTAACACACACTATAACCTATTACTAAAACACTAAGATAATAGTAAGACATACCTGAATCACGAAGATAACGGGGGTGCTCCTCCCCAAGCTCGATGTTGTTGTAAATAGTGTTGAGCCTTCATGGCTCATATTTTTTTTTGTATTTTGAATTTATTAATAGAAAGAAAAACTTAAGAGGATAAGGATACTTCCTGGATACACGGGGTGCTTTCCCCCAAGCTGAATGTTTGATGTAGTCGTTTGATCTTGTAATGTAGCGGGCTGGCAGTGAAAATGTTCTTCTCTCTATCGGAGCATTGATTGATATTGATGGTTGTTGAAATAGTGCTCCAACAGTGTTTGGAATATCCACTTGCTCGTCAGCTTTTCTTGGCCATTCAATCCTATGAAACTCAAATAGACAACAAAACTTGTGGAATAGATTAAGCATTAGTGGTTGGCCACTCAAGCCTTAGTTGTCCAGAGTTTCAGTAAGATCTCTTTCTCAATTTTTTATATTTTAATATTTTTTATGATGCAAGAGAAAATGCAACAGGATAATGTATGCATATTTATTTTTTTTGTTTTTATGCCACCATGGTGAATATTTCATTTGGGTTTTTTACACACCACAGAATTATTCACATGGGCTTTAAGTTTTATGATGCGGTGCAAAAAGTAAAATATTTTTATTTTCTTTCTTTTTATAATGCAATGCTAGACAAAAAGTAAATATGCTATGGAGAGATATGATGATGAAACTAAAATGCAAAAACTAATGCAGAAAGATAAATATGGATAACTACCGATTTACCTTTCGGCGAGGGTTTCAATGTTTTAAAGTCCTCTGAACAGGACTTCTCACCATGTTCATCATCCTGAGGTGCATCATTTGATTCCGATATATAGACTTGATAACTACACTACTCTTGATATGGTGTCACTCATGTTCTTCATCATTCGCCCAGCAATTTGAAGTGGACATTAATTGTGGTGAAGCTGGTAGCATCTTGCTCAGTGTGCAAGTTCTTGTAGATCCAGGATCTTCCTCTGTAGAATTTGGGAGGTGACAAAACCCCTCATGTTTTGCTCAGAGTGTGTCCTGCTCATAAAGACAGGTAGAGATCAAGTGCATAGGCCTCTGTTGGTGGAAAAACACCAACATAACCAAAATTTTGTTCATTCCTCTCTAACCATAGACACATTGCACAAGATAAACTTGTTGTTTATGTGTTCTATTTAATCATAACATGAGTGATAAGATCAGAAGATGAGCATGAAAGTAGCATCTTAAAAATATTAACAGATCATATTACTTAACCCAAGGAAGGATAATCTATGTATAGTGTTGTCGATCTTTTCATGATTTGATGTATTGAAAGGATCAAATCAGCCTAGAGGGGTGAATAGGTGATTTTCAACAATCTGAAACTTCACAAACTAAGAGATGTAGTTAGATAACAACCGGAGAGGCCGGTTTGTTTGGGTAGGTACTACCGAGTGTAAACATCGGTACTACCGACACAAAAAACGACACAACCGAGATCCTAAAAGGACTACAAATCCGATGTATGTGAGCTATGAAAGTATACAAGAATCTAGCCCCACTTCCCTAAGTATGACCCGATAGTAATTCTACTCTCATCGAGCCTTGGTTGCTTCCCTTGATGTAGATCGAGCCTTCCTAACCTAAGAAAGAGTTAGGGATAGAAGAACCGAAGAACACACACAACAGCGTAATATACAAAGTAGAGACAAAGACAACACAAGCACACGGGACACGCGATTTATCCCGAGGTTCGGCCAATCCACTAAGGGGTGCCTACGTCCTCGTTGTTGAGTGACCACAAAGGTCGGAGTCTATTTCACCTCCTTGCCTCACTCAAACCACAAGGCTACTCGAGTTTCTCCACTAGAAATCACAGGGGTAATACAAATACTTCGGGGAGCCCTCACAAGTGAATCAAATACGGGCTACCACGAAGAACACCTAACCGGCTAGAGCTCAACGAGCTCAAGAGTAATACACAAATCAAGCTGGGCTAGATGGAAACCAAGTGCTCAATCGTAGATCGAAGCTTCTCACTCTCTAATCTCACTTCCCTAGCTCAAATCTTGCAAGGGAATGAATCTAAGAGCAAAGGGGGAAGAGAGGGGGCTCTAGTTCAATGCTTGAGAGGCTTTGTCTGAAAGTAGGTCGCAATGAATGAGTGGGTAACGGTCAAAAGTCAAGTGAAGGACTATAATAGTCCCCCCCAGTCCCCCCCATGGTCGGTAGTACCGACCAGTCACTAACCAGCCAATGACAAGCGCACATATCTGGATCTGACTAAAAGTCAGCTACCGACCAAAGGTCGGAGGTACCTAGGGTTCAACCGAGGGTCGGTAGTACCGGCCTTATGGTGGTACTACCGCCAGGCCAAAATGGCCACGACAGAGAAACTCCGTAGAAAGAGAACTTGGCCCCTCGTTTACTGACCGACCAGGGTCGGTAGTACCGACTATATGGCGGGTACTACCCACCAGGTCAAAACTAGCGAGTCAGAGAGCCCTGCAAACTTGGTTTACTACCGGCTTGGGTCGGTACCACCGCGGGCGGTATTACCGGCTCTATGGCGGTACTACCGCCAGGGCATTTTTTGACCAGCACAGAGAGCTTCCGCAAAACCACCTTACTACCGACCAGGGTCAGTACCAACCGAGGGCGGTAGTACCGACCTTATGGCGGTACTACCGCCAGGTCATTTCGTGAGCGAACAGAGAGGTCTCGAAACTGAGCTTACTACCTACGTCCTGGGTCGGTAACCGATACCGAGGGCGGTAGTACACCGACCTTATGGCGTACTACCGCCAGGTCAGTTCAAGCACAAACAGAGAGGTCTGCGAATTGAGCTTACTACCGACCTGGGTCGGTACCACCGAGGGCGGTAGTACCGACCTTTGGTCGGTACTGTACCGCCAGGTGTCATTTCAAGCACGAACAGAGAGGGATGTTATAGTCAGCGCGCAGACCAGCCACGGGCGGTACTAACTACCGACCAACCCATGTCGGTACTACCGCCCGCACAGAAACCTCCATGTGGTTTGTGTTTTGTGCGGTGTCCTCTCAACAAACTATAGTTTTTTAGTCTATTTGAGGCCTTTTCTCCACATCTGCCAACCTAATTTGAGACCGCCTCTTGATAGTCCGGCTTACCTATAACTTCAAGTTTTAAATCAAACTTTTAAACCATCACTTGAGCTAGGTATCTCTATGTCCAATTCCATCCAACATGCTTTATTCACGAGATGTCAACAGTTCAAATCTTTCTAAGGACTAACACCTGCATGTATTTTTATAAATCCGTTAGTCCCTAATTTGATTATCATTAATTAGCCAAAACCCATAATGGGGGCGAATGCACTTTCAAACTCCCCCTTTTTGGTAATTGATGACAACCAACTTAGGCTTACAATAAGGATAGAAAGAATTGAAGGTTTTGAATTCCAAAAATTTAGTTTGAGCTCACCCTTAGTGTATGCTTTGGATATGAATTTCAAACCTTGACTTAAAGCAAGGTTGCATACACAAGAACAAGAGCTCCCCCTAAGTTTTGCAATCCGTGGGGTGCCTAAGTGAAGGACCGAGAAAGCACTAGCAAGGCGACCAGAGGGGGGGGGGGGTGAATGGGAGCTCAAAAATTTCTCTCGAAACTTTGGCCAAATGTCCCAAAATCAACCCCGAAGAGCTATGACCGAAACCGTGATGCCCACGACCCTTGGAAGAGGGTGGATGATCTCTAGGATCACAGCGAGGCACCACAAAGCGATAGCAAACCAAACGCCAAAAGCACCGACTCGAATACGACCCCATAAACCAAGTCCCGAACGTAGATAAATGGCTACGTCGAGAAACTCCCAAATACCTATGCTAACAAGTAGCAAAGATACCTAGAGAGGTTCCTTGATCAACTCTAGGGCCAAACGAGAAGTCCGGAAACCAAGCGAAGAAGCCGGGAGAGCAAACGCACTAAACCGAAAGCTTCAGGCAATCCGCGGACTGTCCGGCCCTGGGGTCCCGGACTGTCTGCCCCTACTGCGGACTATCCGCGAGGAGATCCCGGACTGTCCGCCGGTCAAAAACGCAAACCAACAGTGCTGCTGAAGTTCCCTGGACACTTCCCGGACTGTCCGCGAAATCAACTGCGGACTGTCCGCCGGTCAAACTTCGGCACTGTTCACCGAGACGCACAACCACTGCTCGGCTGAGTCCCGACGCGCGGACTGTCCGCCGGTCAGAACCGCGGACTGTCCGCGAACACACAGAGAGGGCGATTTCAGTCGCCTTCTCTCCAAATTCGATCCAAATCAAAATCCCACGTTCCCAAACTTGGAGAAGATGATCACGGGGTAGTTAGGAGACTATCCCCAAGAAATCATCCGCTCAAATTGATTCAATCACCGGGAAATCGAAAGGGGAAGATCAGGAACGAAAAAGCGCCACGAAAACGAAATCAACCCGATCTACTTGTTCGTAAGGAGTTAGATGAATTCCTTCGGTGGAAATGATCTCCTTTCAAAACGAACAAGTTGATTCAAACGGATTTCGCAAAGACGCAGTAGGGAGAGAGATTAAGTGACGGGAAAATTGCGGAGAAATGAAGAACGCGAAGAACACGAACAAAAGCGAATCAACACATCGATCTGCAACCGTGTGGCTACCACACGCTACAACAGTGAGGTTACGGCCTCAATTCCTCAAAATCTCCAGTACAGAGAGGTATGGTTCTCTGCGGATCTCAGCTAGCTACAGCAGGGGATTGGGAGAGCTGGAAAACCCTAAGTGCAAAGAGCAAATGACTGAGATAGGAAGGGAGGAGGGTGTCTCCCTCTACTTATCCTAATTTCTAATTCCTACTCTACCCCTCAACTAATTACAGAGCGAACCAGCTAAACCCTAAGGTTATTCTGGACCAACTCGATGGTAGATGGATCCGACGGCCACGCCCGCACAACTCGTAGCGTTGCCTCGACGCAACCTTCCGATTGCCGCCACGTGCCGCCCTCGCTCTGCACCCCCGGTTTTGTGGCCCAAACCGGGAAACCAGCCTTTCCAGCCAACCCCCGGTTTTGAGGCCCAACCGGGAAACCAGCCCACCAGCATCTGAGTTTTGAGGCCCAAACTCAGCAAACCCGCAGCGCCCAGGTTTTGAGTCCCAAACCTGGAAACCGTCCTCAGCCCGAGTTTTGTGGCCAAACTCGGAAACCCTCAGCACCCAGGTTTTGAGGCCCAAACCTGGAAACCGTCCACCCGATGGTTTTTCTCTGGCTCTACCACCAACCGAAGCTGTAGAAGGGATGCACCGCCCGTGCACCCCGTCCACCGACACATGTCCCCAGGTCCTCGACCCGAGCAACACCATGCCCCGCAAGTCTTCGCTCGTCACTGTCCCAGGCTGCCAGCCACCACAGCTGATCCTCGGGCCACCGTCCCTCAGTCCAAGCCTCACGTCCGCCCTTCGCCACTCTCGGTCCATCGGCACGACACATCTCTACTTGACCTTCACCTTGCCTCTGATCACTGTATCCGTGCTCGACACCTGCACAACACAAGCCAAAGAACCTGCGATCAAACCCGTTGACAATCACTCATCACTCGAGACTCGGCATACACCCATGTATCCGCACTAAGTGTGCGTGACAACATCATATAACAATTTGTGATGCATGGTCTACATGACATGGTGATCCACGAAACAACGAAATAAAATAAAACAACAATCACCATCCATGACATGAGCAGAAATAGGGAGGATGAAACATACATGAAATAACAAAACAGCTCAAATGTTTACATCCCATCACAACACAAATAAAAGAGTAGCAATACCACACTTAGTTCTCAAAGATTAACTCTCTCTCACAGGCTAGCTATTACATCAAGATAGATAAGCCTAACACTCCCCCTTTGTCATCAAATGCCAAAAGGGGTAGGCCAAGATAAGCAAGAACAACTAATAGTAGCCACCTGGATACGAACCACCAAAGAGAGATGAGTAAGCACTGGCACCAAGATCTCCACCTGGATACGACGACGAAGGGGCATCAGAAGGATCCAGCGGAGGAGTAGGGTCGCGGAAGCCACCACTCCCGGCTGGATCGGCGTCGGGGGCAGCAAAGCCCGTGTAGGAGCCACCACTGCCACCCTGGTACGAGGTGGATCCACCACCATGTGAAGGATCCATACTGTAGTTGGGGTAGAAGGGCAGAGGCTGGTACGAATGCGGGGGCTGAAAAGGCTGATACATCTCAGAGGAGAAGATCCCGGCCTCATCACCACCCGGCTGCTGCTGCTGCTGGCCACCATCGTCATCGTCGTCATCATCATCATCATCATCGCGTCGAGGCTGAGCGTCGTACTCGGCGAAGGGGTCCAGAAAGGGGCGAGGCGAAGAACGCGGAGGGAGACCAAGGTGCTCACGCACCTCTTGGTGATGCTGCTCGTCGCGCTCGGCCTGTAGCACATCCACTGAAAAAACTTACCGAGTGCGTAGCGAACACCGCCACTCCTACGCCTCTCACGACGCGGAGGAGGAGCGGTAGCAGGAGGCACCTCTCCACGAGCCTGCTCTGGGCCATGTGCCTCGCCAGGAGCTGCAACTGCTGCTGGAATGTCACCACCTTCATCAACCTTATCCTTGCCCGCGGAACTCGTGGAGGAGAACTTGCGAACACTGTACTCCTTCACAGTCCGATCATACTCGAAGGTGGCTCCAACCACATGCTCAATGACGTGCATCAGATATGGCGCGAAGGGCAGGTCCTTGTGCGGGTCATTGTAGACGTCAGAAATCTTTTGCCACAGAAAGTGTGAGATACTGAACCGTCCATCTGGCCGAGCAAACTGAACAAGGACCTTTGGAGCATCATTTCTCAAGTTGTCATTATCTCCAACTTTGGGGTCCAGGGTGAGGCGCATCAAGTTGTTGAGCACGAAGTAAGCAGGCTTTAGTCCAAAGACTTTGAAGTATGCCCATGCACCATCCATGTAAATCCCAGAGTTCTCCAGATGCTCAGGATACATGCCCCCACCATACATCTCTGACAATCTAGGGGCATTCCTGTCTTCGCTGTTGAACCCTAACAGCCTGGCAAAGGTGACGAAGTTGCACCTGTAGTGCACTCCCTGGGTCATCCAATGCAACACCATGGCCGGCTGATCAATAAAAAGGGTGGCCCAGAAATGGCATATAATCTCCTGGTTGTAGCTGCGCTCGCTAGTAATAAGCCCCAGAATCCTCCATTCCTCTAGCCTCTGCACCAAAGCCTGAATCTCTTCTGAATCCTTGTCTGTCAAGGAGCGGAGTACCAGCCGCTTGTGCTCAAAGAGAGGAGGATGTCCCTTAGCACAGAAGCTCTTCCAGCAGACAGAAACATAATAGTCCTGCTGAAAGCGGGACCAAAACCTTCTATCTACTGAATCATCCCTGACAAACAGATAAGGATTTTCCATCCTCTGGGACCTCAACAAGTTTGCCTTTTTCCTGTCTAAGTAGTCCATGGTATTACCAAGATGAGCAGGAGAAGACATCAGGGCCCCGGCTTCAGGGTGCATATGAAACACCCGATTGATCAGCAACAACCCGGATGTTGGAGGAGACAGAGGTCCAACACGAGGATCGATGGACCGACCCTCCCGCTCAGCTCCAGCTCCCAAGGCCACTCCGCCCACAATCACACTGTGCAGGCGCCCGGAGGACCACTGACCGGGGGCGGTGGAGGTGGAGGAGCAGCATGACCACTCCCACCTGCACCACTCCCAGCTGCACTGCTGCCACTGGCTCTGCCTGCCACCGTCGACATTACGACGCCCGTGGACAAACGTCCACGCACCTGTCGAGTGACGTCCTCGCTGCTCCCACCGGCCCGGGCACGACGCCCGGGATTGCGGCGCTGCGGCTCTCCCTGCTGCACATCACCAAGCCCCAAAGCCACATACTCTTCCTCTTCATCATCTCCGGCCTGGTGAGAGGGCCTTCGGCTATGCGACATCTAGAAAAAGATAACGTAGATGGATAAGAGACAATGGAGAAAGACAACTTCAAAGGATGTAGCAAAGACGATGATCGAAATCGGGGAAGAAAAACTGCTCACTACGCGCGGTCGGTACTACCGCCCGTAGAGGTCGGTACTACCGACCGCACTGCGGTGTGCGGCTTCCTTCGATCCAATCACACAAATCGTCCATGAAGTTGCAAACCATACATCCTAGAAGCATCTACACACTAGATAGAGCAATCCTACCAAAGGAATCGACCTAGAACAAGGTACATTAAGAGATCGGGCAAGAACACCCTAGTACCTTGCTACTCGTGAAGAAGAGGCCGAAATCCAATGAAGGAGGAACTTCTGGGCTTGAGGACACCACCACGAGGATCTCCTTGCACCAAGGCACCTTTCCACCATACGGATTTGGATTTGAGTGGAAGAGGAGGGAGATCGGCAGGAGGAGAGGCGCGCGGCTGCAAGCGACGGGCTAACGGAGGCGGCGGCTACGGTGAAAAGCTTTGACCGGATAGGGTTGAAAAAGAATCACCGCGGCCATTTTTACCAGGGTCGAACACGGTCGGTACTACCGCCCATAGGGGTCGGTTCTACCGACATCGGTACTACCGCCCCTATGGCGGTACTACCGACCACGCGTTTCCAGAGCGGACAGAGAGCTATTCTAGGAGAACTTTGTGTGGCATACTACACAAACTTCAATCATGTCCAGATTTCATATAAGCAGTACATAGCTATGGACACAAGAGAAGCATGCAAAATAGATTTTGAAATCACACACAATATTTTGTCAAAGCATTTGTCTAGGTCTCTAGGTGAAAACAAATATGTGCAAGACATCAAGCCACGTTACGAGAATCAATGATATTTAGTTCACTCCTCAAAGCACAAATTGACTCATCTAAAGGCTTTGTGAAGATATCGGCTAGTTGCTTTTCGGTGCTCACATGGCGTATTGCGATATCTCCTTTGGCTTCGTGGTCTCTCAAGAAATGGTGTCGGATGTCTATGTGTTTTGTGCGAGAATGGTTTTGGGATTGTTCGCTAGTTTGATAGCACTCTCATTGTCACACAAAAGTGGAATTTTGGTTTCCTCACATTCGAAGTCTTTTAGTGTTTGCTTCATCCAAAGTAGTTGAGCACAGCAAGCGTCGGTCGCCACATACTCGGCTTCGGCGGTGGATAGGGCAACACTATTTTGTTTCTTAGAACTCCAAGACACCAAAGACCTTCCAATAAATTGGCAAGTCCCGGTAGTGCTCTTTCGATCTACTTTGCAACCGGCATAGTCCGAATCGGAATAGCCAAGTAGATTGAAAGTGGAGCCCTTGGGATACCACAAGCCAAGATTCGGAGTGTGCACTAAGTATCGAAAAATTCTCTTAACGGCCATAATATGACATTCTTTCGGATTAGCTTGAAATCTTGCACACATGCACACGCCTAGCATTATATCAAGCCTAGATGCACAAAGGTAAAGCAATGGACCGATCATAGAGCGATATACCTTTTGGTCCACTGACTTACCATTCTCATTTAGATCAAGATGTCCATTGGTAGGCATGGGGGTCTTGATGGGTTTGGCCTTGTCCATCTCAAACTTCTTTAGCATGTCTCTTGTATACTTGGTTTGACTAATGAACGTGCCATCCTTGAGTTGCTTGATTTGGAATCCAAGGAAATACTTCAACTCACCCATCATGGACATCTTGAACCTTTTGGTCATGATCCTACTAAATTCCTCACAAAAAGCCACATTAGTACTACCAAATATTATGTCATCGACATATATTTGGCACACAAAGATATCATTATCAACTTTGCGAGTAAATAAAGTAGGATCGGCCTTCCCTATCTCAAAACCCTTTTTGAGTAGGAAGTCCTTAAGACAATCATACCAAGCTCTAGGGGCTTGTTTGAGCCCATAGAGCGCCTTGTCGAGCTTGTAGACGTGGTTGGAAACTTTGGATCCTCAAAACCCGGTGGTTGCTCCACATATACCAATTCGGAGAGGGGGGCCGTTGAGGAATGCACTTTTCACATCCATTTGGTATAGCTTGAAATCATGGTGAGTAGCAAAGGCAAGTAATATACGAATTGACTCAAGCCTAGCTACAGGTGCATAGGTTTCCCCAAAATCCAAACTTTGATTTGAGTGAAACCTTGAGCCACCAACCGTGCTTTGTTCCTTGTTACCACGCCATGCTCGTCTTGTTTGTTGCGGAAGACCCATTTGGTTCCTATCACATTTTGCTTGGGTCTTTCCACTAAGGACCAGACTTCATTCCTGGTGAAGTTGTTCAACTCTTCTTGCATAGCCATCACCCAATCCGGATCATCAAGTGCATCGTCCACCCTAAGAGGTTCCAAGAGAGAGACAAACAAGTAATGTTCACAAAAATTTGCTAAGCGTGAACGTGTCATTACCCCACGACGTATGCTCCCCAGTATGTTGTCAACGGGATGATCCCGTTGAATAGTATGGTGCACTTTAGGATGTGGCACGAGTGATCTCCTTTGGATGGGTCCATCTTCATCATCTTCATCATATGTGTGTATGTCTTCATTTGCTTGTTGGTCATCATGTTGAGCTTGAGCTTGATCATCAAGTTGATGTTGTTGAACATCCTTTGCACCTCCATCTATCGGAGTTGCGGAAGCTTCACCATGTACATTTGAATGCAGATGATGGACATTTGAATCTTGTGGAGTGTGCAATGGATCATCATCATCATCTTGAATCTCAATGGGTCTCACATCACCGGTTGCAAGCTTCTTGATTGCTTCGGATGGAGATAAGTCATTACCTACAAGCTCATCATTGACTTGCTCCTTTTTGGAGCCGTCGGATTCATCAAAAGTCACGTCTACCGTTAACTCAATAGCGCCGGTGGCATTATTGAATACGCGGTAGCCGTGTTTGTTAGTACCATAACCAAGTAGAAAGCCTTCGTGTACCTTAGGTGCAAACTTTGAACTTTTGGCTCTCTTGTTAAGTATGAAACACTTGCAGCCAAAAACTTGAAAGTAATGCACCTTTGGTTTGTTACCAGTTAGAAGCTCATATGGTGTCTTGTCCCTTAGCTTGTGGAGGTAGAGGCGGTTGATGGCATGACATGCGGTGTTCATCGCCTCCGCCCAAAAGCCATGGGAAGTCTTGTACTCATCCAACATAGATCTTGCGGCTTCAACAAGAGTTCTATTCTTCCTTTCCACAACCCCATTTTGTTGTGGGGTATATGGAACGGAGAACTCATGCTTGATTCCTTCATCATCAAGATACTCTTCTATGTTGGTGTTTCTAAACTCGGTCCCATTGTCGCTTCTCACTTTCTTGATCTTGAGCTCAAACTCATTTTGAGCCCTTCTAGCAAACTTCTTGAAGATACCTTGGGTCTTGGTTTTATCTGCTAAAAAGAACACCCAAGTGAAACGAGAAAAGTCATCAACAATAACAAACCATATTTGTTACCGCCGATGCTTTGGTAAGCAACGGGTCCGATGAGGTCCATATGAAGTAGCTCCAATGGCCTTGTTGTTGACACGATGTTCTTCATTAGATGCTTTGCTCCAACTTGCTTTCCGGCTTGGCAGCGCTGCAAATCCTGTCTTTCTCAAACGAGATATTGGTTAGTCCAAGGATGTGCCCTTCCCTTTGAAGTTGGGCCAAGTTCCTCATCCCAACATGAGCTAGTCGGCGATGCCAAAGCCAACCCATGCTAGATTTTGCCATTAGACATGTTGTAGGTTCTACCTTACTAGTTGAGAAGTCAACTAGTAAAGTTTTCCCTTCAACACGCCTTTGAATGCAATAGAGGAATCCCTTCTTCTAGAGACGGTCACACCCTTATCCGTAAAGAGACAATCGTAACCCATTTCACAAAGTTGAGAAACGGACAACAAATTGTAACTCAACGAATGCACGAGTAATACATTAGATATGGAAT
The DNA here is from genome assembly GCA_009763385.1 of Coix lacryma-jobi var. lacryma-jobi. Classification (NCBI taxonomy): domain Eukaryota; kingdom Viridiplantae; phylum Streptophyta; class Magnoliopsida; order Poales; family Poaceae; genus Coix; species Coix lacryma-jobi. Next base: position 129,811,034 of record CM019830.1, read on the forward strand.
TGTCAGTTGAGATAGAAATTTTACCCAAACCAAGCACTTCTCCTTTACCATTGTCACCAAACACAATGTTGTTGCATGAGTCGTTGCTTGGTTGGAAGGAGGTGAACATTTCTTTTGCCCCGTCATATGATTGGTGCATCCACTATCCAACACCCAACTTGATCCACCGGAGGCATATTCCTACAAAACAAGATTATGTTCTTGATTTAGGTACCCAAGTGAGATTGGGTCCTAGGGGGTTAGTCACATAAACTTTGGGCACCCAAACATTTCTCATGATCTCTCTCTCTTCTTGAGTGCACCAACATACTTAACGACAATCTTGCTGTTCTCTCCCCAACAACACAAGTAATCACATGTATAGCTTCTTGATATGGGCTTTTGTTGCTTGGGGACCTCCACTTGCTTTTCCTTGTTGATCTTATCATTAGCAAGTGAAGCCCTTGGGTTGGCAATCTTGTTGGCCTTGTTCATTAGGTCAAATAAGGAACCCCTTTGTTGAAGTTAACAAAGGGTACCCATTGACCATCTTCCTTCCATTGGCCTTACCATCATACCTATTGTAGCCAATCCCATCCTTGATGGGTGGATGTCTTGCCGTCTTGAGGATGTCCTTTGGTTGTTGCACCTTACATTTGCAACCATTCCTCAAGATCATGTTCAACCTATGAATCTCCTTGTCTTTCTTTTCTAACTCAACAAGGTTAGTTGCACAAGCATTCATATCAAGTTTATAGCATCTTTGCAACCATTACTAGTTGAGGCATTAGAGCCGTCGGAATCCTTAAAGAGGTTGAAGAGGTGCTATTCCAAAGAGTGTTGTAGCTTAGTTCAAGAGTTTGATATTTATCTTGAAAGCTTGTGAGGCTTTCTTGAACCAAGCTAACTCATTCTTTAGGCTAGCAATTGAGTCATTGCTCGTGGAACATCCTTAGCCAACTTCTTGTTAGAGTCATTGGCTAAAGATAGTTCCACGGTCAATTTCTCAACCTTCAACTTTTCCTCGGCAAGAGAGGCTTCCAATGCAAGGTTCTTTTCTCTCTCTTCAGAGATCAAGTCCCCTTGCAAAGCAAGACTCTCATTCCGACTCTCCAATTTAGTGAGCAATTTTATGATTTTAGGTCCACCTTTCTTACCAATTTTCTAATTATGCTAAGCTCAAATTCATCCATTTCATCATCACTAAATCATCGCTAGAACAAGTAGGAGAGTTAGATGATACCTTCTCATCCTTAGCCATGAAGCAAGAATGAGTGAAGTCATCCTCGTCGTCGGAGAGGCTCTCGAACAAGCGTGATGAAGTGGTCGATGTAGCCATGTTGGAGAAGAGGCTTGGAGAAGAGGTCTTGTGTATGGCAATGTTGGCCGCTCCTTTCTCCTTCTCCTTGCTCTTGCTCTTTCTTCATCACTTGAGTCATCTTCCGAGAACCATTCCTCACCAAGATGAGCTTCACCACCTCTTCTTCTTCTTTGCTTCTTGTCATCACTCTTGCTATACTTGTTCTTGTTCTTCTTTTGTGGACAATCGGCAATGAAGTGATCATCCGCACCACACTCATAGCAATTCCTCTTCTTTGACTTCTTGAAGTATCCACCTTTGCCCTTCTTGTACATCTTCTTTCTCATGAATCTTCTAAAGTTCTTCACAAGAAGTGCCATCTCATCATCGGAGTCATCACTTCCTTCACTTGATGAGTCATCTCGGGCCTTGCTTCCTTCTTCTTGTCTTGCCTTGAGTGCTACCACCTTCTTGTTGCTTATCTCTTGATCTTCTATAGCTTCATCATCCAAGACTTCATGATGCTTTATCTTGGCAAGCATCTCATGAGGTCCCATGCTCTCATAGTTAGGTCTCTCCATGATGATTGATGCAAGTGTCTTGTTCTTCTTTCTATATGCTCTCAATAGCTTTCTTGCAGCTGAGTTGTCATCCCACTTCTGTCAGCGAGAGCTCTAATCTTGTTGATCAAGGTCATGAATCTATCAAACATTTGTTGAGTGGTTTCACCACTCTTGATAGCAAAGTTCTCGATCTTTCCTTGAAGAAGCTCTATGTTGCACTTCCTCACACTTGCATCACCTCATATGATATCCTGAGAGTATCCCAAATCATCTTGGCATTCTCCATTCCATGTACCTTGTTGCTTTCTTCGGGCTTAAGACATGATAGAATCAATGATGCGGCTTGAACATTTTGTTGAAACTCAATCACATCATTGTCAGTGAACTCTTGGCCTTCAACATGACTTGGTCCACTCTCAACAATCTCCCAAACTCTTGCGACAAGAAGGTGTAGCTTCATCTTGTGTGCCCAATCATTGTAGTTGATTCCATCAAAGGCGGGTGGTTTGCCTAGATTGACGCTAGGCAATTGAATGACTTTGCCCATTTGGCTATAGTCATAAGGCACTCTAGAGAACTCGTTGTCTCTCTTGCCTTTCTCTTCATCTTCCTTCTTCTTGTCATCTTTGGGCTGCGGCGGATTTTCACCGGATGATTCGGCCTTGTTGCCTAAAGCTAGCTTCAAGCTCTCAATCTCATCTTTCATCTTTTTCATCTCATCTTCATGTTTCTTTGCTTGATCTTCTAGCAGCTGAGAGGAATACTCTTGACTATGTCATCAATTTGTTCTTGACTTAGGGTCGACATGATTTTCCCTTACGCGGTGAAGCGCTAACACAAGGGTTAGGCTCCGATACCAATTGAAAGGATCAAATCAGCCTAGAGGGGGTGAATAGGTGATTTTCAATAATCTGAAACTTCACAAACTAGAGATGTAGTTAGATAACAACCGGAGAGGCCGGTTTGTTTGGGTAGGTACTACCGGGTGTAAACACCGGTACTACCGACACAAACAACAACACCGAACACCAAAAGGAACTACAAATCCTAATAAGGAACTAAAATACTAAGATGTGAGCTAAGAACTACGTAATCAAGTATCTAGCCCCACTTCCCTAAATGACCGTAGTAATTCTACTCTCACCGAGCCTTGGTTGCTTTCCTTGATGTAGATCGAGCCTTCCCAACCTAAGAAGAGTTAGGGATAGGAAGAACACAAAGAACAACAACACAAGCGTAATATACAAAGTAGAGACAACAACAAGCACACGGGACACGTGATTTATCCCGAGGTTCGGCCAATCCACTAAGGGGTGCCTACGTCCTCGTTGTTGAGGTGACCACAAAGGTCGGAGTCTATTTCACCTCCTTGCCTCACTCAAGCAACCACAAAGGCTACTCGAGTTTCTCCACTAGAAATCACAGAGGTAATACAAACACTTCGGGGAGCCCTCACAAGTGAATCAATATGGGCTACCACGAAGAACACCTAACCGGCTAGAGCTCAACGAGCTCAAGAGTAATAGACACAAATCAAGCCGGCTAGATGGAAACCAAGTGCTCAAGTCGTAGATCGAAGCTTCTCACTCTCTAATCTCACTTCCCTAGCTCAAATCTTGCAAGGGAATGAATCTAGGAGCAAAGGGGGAGAGAGAGGGGAGTAGTCAATGCTTGGAGAGAGCTTTGTCTGAAAGTAGGTCGCAATGAATGAGTGGAATGAGTGGGTAATGGTCAAAAGTCAAGTGAAGGACTATAAATAGTCCCCTAGTCCCGAGGCTGGTCGGTAGTACCGACCACCCCTGGTCGGTAGTACCGACCAGTCACTGACCAGCCACTGACAAGCGCACAGATCTGGATCTGACCTAAAAGTCAGCTACCGACCAAAGGTCAGTACCACCGAGGGTCGGTAGTACCGGCCTTATGGCGGTACTACCGCCAGGCCAAAATGGCCACGAACAGAGAACTCCGTAGAAAAGAGACTTGGCCCCTCGGTTACTACCGACCAGGGTCAGTACCACCGAGGGTCGGTAGTACCGACTATATGACGGTACTACCGCCAGGTCAAAATAGAGTGAGTCTAGAGAGCCCTGCAAACTTGGTTTACTACCGGCTTGGGTCGGTACCACCGCGGGCGGTAGTACCGGCTCTATGGCGGTACTACCGCCAGGCCATTTTTGACCAACACAGAGAGCTTCGCAAAACCACCTTACTACCGACCAGGGTCGGTACCACCGAGGGCGGTAGTACTGACCTTATGGCGGTACTACCGCCAGGTCATTTCGTGAGCGAACAGAGAGGTCTGTGAAACTGAGCATACTACCGACCTGGGTCGGTACCACCGAGGGAGGTAGTACCGACCTTATGGCGGTACTACCGCCAGGTCATTTCAAGCACGAACAGAGAGGTCTGCGAAACTGAGCTTACTACCGACCTGGGTCGGTACCACCGAGGGCGGTAGTACCGACCTTATGGTGGTACTACCGCCAGGTCATTTCAAGCACGAACAGAGAGGATGTTAGAGCAGCGCGCAGACCAGCCACGGGCGGTACTACCGACCACCCATGGTCGGTACTACCGCCCGCACAGAAAACACTCCATGTGTTCATGTTTGTGCGGTGTCTCTCAAGCAAAATATAGTTAGTCGATTTGAGCACTTTTCTCCACATCTAGCCAACCTAATTTGAGACCCTCTTGATAGTCCGGCTTACCTATAACTTCAAGTTTTAAATCAAACTTTTAAACCATCACTTGAGCTAGGTATCTCTATGTCCAATTCCATCCAACGTGCTTTATTCACGAGATGTCAACAGTTCAAATCTTTCTAAGGACTAACACCTACATGTATGCTTTTATAAATCCGTTAGTCCCTAATTTGATTGTCATTAATTGTAACACTCTGGTGTTAAGCAAGACTAAAACTTGACATGTCATCATATGCACTGGCATTTTATCTAAGTTAATAACCTGATTATGCATTCACTTAAAACAAGTTTAATTTTCATGTTTGTGCTTAGTGATAAGGAGTGATTAAGTTTGCAATCCTAGTTTATGCTTTCTTGTTAAGAATAATGCTTTTAGGCTTTATAAGGGTATTATGGTAATCTTATGTATAGTAGTCGAATTTTATACCCAACCCTGGTATTATGTCTCAAAGGTGTAGTAAGAACATGTTTCAAGCTACCTTTGAGGTATAATTCCAGTTTGGAATGAAATTCAAATGAATAGTTTAAATAATTCAAAAACCCTATTTTATCCCCTTTTCTATAAATCAAAATTTTGAAAGAATTTGGGTATGCTCTAAAAAGCAAAGATGTTCTATTTTTGATAAGGAACAACTTTGATGTATAAAGTTTTCCAAGTTTTCATATGAAATCAAAAGTAATTTGGAAAATACTTTTCTGCCCTTTTTATCCTCTTTTGTTTTTCCAACTCTAATTCAAATTTTGAGCATATTTTGAAAATGTTGCAAAAATAAAAGATGTTCAGTATTAAATTCTGAGCATTTGATATTTTAGCATACTTTCAACTTATATTCAAATTTTCAAAGTAATTTTAAATTTACAGAAAGGGTAGAAAAGGAAATGGGAAAAGGGGGAGATAAGCTTCTGGCTCTGTTCATGGCGGTGGCCGCCGAAGCTTTGATCGGCGACGCCAGCGTTCTGGGTATCGCTCCCTCTCGAATAAGCGTGCGACCGTCTCCGTGGCGAGGTTACTCAGCTGCTGACCCTTTTCTCTCACGTCGTGGCGTCCTCTCTCGCGCTCGCCGTCGACCTCTTGCCACGAAGCCCCGACGAGCACCTTCTCGGCTCAATCTCCGATTCACCGCACACCGATCGTTCTTATCCCAGTATAACCGCGGGTATAAAAACCCTACATCCTTGCGCATCTCCAGAGTTCACTCTTGCAACCTCTACTCACTCAGAGAGCCGGTAACTATTGTTCTTCTTCCCGCCAGGCAAGAAAGCTCCGCCGAGCTCGATCTCGCCGTGGTCCGATCCACTGGGCACTTCCTTACTCTCTTTATCTCGCGTTTATGCTTCATCTTGATCCCAGAAACCTCTTAGGCTCACTGGTTTCATGTGTGGTGCCCAGGTCTCGCCGGAACCACCGTCTTTACACCGGAGCTCGCCGCCGGAAGCCACTGCTCCGTGGGTACCTTCCCTCCGTTCATCCTCCGCTCGAACCAACTACACAGGCAGCACCAGGGTGAGCTACTGAAGCTTCCTAGCCCTTCCGTTCTACTGCTACCGACCTAGGTTCGCCGGAACATCTACGCCGTGGCTCGGTCCGCCGCCGTGCGTGGCCACACCTCACCGGAGCGGTAGCGTTTAGGGTTAGAAGCTCTGTCGGCCGCGGGTGACACGCCGGTGATGATGCGCGCGTCGTCTAAGTCTCTACTGGCCGGGGTTGGCCGGCGTAAGGACGGTCGCCGCTCGGTTCGCCGCCGTGCGCTCGGGCCATGGCCAGGGACCTCGCGTTTGTAAAGATAAGATCTTCCAGGGTGTTGGTTGCAAAGTCCAAGACTCAGGTGAATAGCGCCTTGGACTGCGGGTTAGTTTCGCGTAAGCCGAAGGGCTTTTCTGCAAAGCTGTCAGGGCGCTCCGTCTCGCTCGAGCCAGGTCTCGAGCGGACATGTGGACACGTGCTCACGTCTCGAGCTATGCCTCGAGCAGGCGCCTCCTCCGCTTCGCTCGAGCCGAGCCTCGGGCGAACGTGTTCACCGTTCCGCCCGAGATAGGCCTCGGACGGACGAGCTTTTTCCGTCTCGCCCGAGCCGAGAGTCAGGCCTCGGACGGGCGTTTGGTGTTTATCGTCTCGGTCGAGATAGGCCTCGGATGGACGAGCGTTTTTCCGTCTCGTCCGAGCCCTGAGTCAAGCCTCGAGCGGACCCTCGGGCGTTATCTCGCTCGCGCCGAGCCTCGAGTGAACGCACCTACACTCACCGTCGTGCGCTCGCGTCACGCTGGGCCGAGTTGGCTTGGGCCGAAAGCCCAGTTTGGGTTCGTTCAAGTTTTTTTTCTTTTTCTGGCTTTATGTACAGTAATCAGTTTTGTTGTTTTTGCTATAATTAATCTATAGCTCTGTTAATTATGAAATTTGACATGATAGATGTTAACCTGTCTATGCTAATATAAAAATTATAAAACTTATGTTTTGAGTACTTTTTATAGGACAATTAAATCTGTGCTTTAATTAATAAATGCAACTTTGAGGAATTATGTATATTTCTGTTTTTCTCCAAAAATCATGAATTTTGACATGTGAGTTTGTATCATTAATATCAATCTTCAGGATTAATTTCAGCTCTGTTGGAATAAGTATAAGTTATGTTTGTGTAGAAAGCTATTCTAAGTGGCTTAGGAAATAAATAAAATTAGTTAATCACTTTAGGATTTGTGTGACTTTTGGAATTGTTTGACAACCAGTGGAAAACTAGCAAGATTTGCTCCCTGGTTATGGATTCCTTTATGCAAATAACCTTTTGTTGCTTGTTAAGTTGCCTAACCATATTTAAAGAAAATAACAAAACTTGTTTAGTACTTTTAATAGCTAAAGTTGGTTTGTTGGTTTGCAACTTTACCGCAAGGGAAAGTTGTACTCCATAAAAGTTATAGTTTCAGAAAATTTCCATCTTTACCATAATCATATCATAAGCATCTCATTATTCATGCATATGCACTTCTACGTGTAGATCCCGCTTCGGAAGGTCCTAACTCTCAGTGGATTCCTCCTGAGGGTGTAGACCCTTCTCGATTTTCAGAATCTTCAAACTTCGCTGATCCTCAAGGCAAGCCCCGGTGCATTTAACCTTTCTGTTTCTATTGCAAAGTTTATACAATGATTTATCAACTGCATTTAAGTAATAGGAGTTGGATGACATCAGTAGTTGCATTACCAGTTGGTTACCTTTACCCTATCCTTGTTACCTATTTGTTTATAAATGCTTAGCCAAGATGCACGGTGATGAGATTATCCTCCGCTTAGGCCTTGAGCAAACTAAGGGATGATGAGTCATCATTGTTAGGATACCTCTCTCAGGTACAAACTGTTAAATGGATGAAAAATGAATTTCAGACCAGACGGGAAGCCGTTCATGGAAAGATGGCAGGCAGGGTCACCCTAGTCGTGCTAATCCCGTCTGTGTCAATTAGGAACTGTCCGTTGTTGGCCCTTGATCGAGTGCATGATAGTACCAATCATGGGATACGGGTTGATATGTTGCAGGTTAGAGTCATGCCATACAACGCCGTGGTGCTTTGATATGTTGCAGGTTAGAGTCCTGCCATACAAATCACTTATGGTTGTACAATATGTTGCAGGTTAGAGTCCTGCCATATTGTGTGATTGGGAACCCCCAGCTGGGTAGATAAAGCGGTTCGAATCGTCGTTGCTCTACGATAAAAAGAGACTCGATCTCTGACCCTCAACGTAGAGTTTTCAAAACCAAAGCATTTGAGAAATGATGTTTCTTTCTAAAAAGTGTTTTGATGATATATCTGGAATTACTAAGGAAAAGAGAAAGGTTTTGTTAAAAAGCTTTTTCTGGAAATCTCTTCTCTATTGCTAGCCCCACTACATCCATTAAAGCTAGCATGACCTGAAGTCTTTTCTGTTGGCGGGCAAGTCTTGTTGAGTACTTTTGTACTCAGGGTTTGTTACCCTTGTTGCAGGAGAGTACATGGATCCACCTTTTGATGGACAGTGCTATTTCACTCTTGTAGAGGAGAGTGATAACGATTCTGATGTGTGACCTTGGGCAAGTAACAAGAATTTGGGTGATATATGTATTATAAAGTTCCGAACCGTTTATGTAATAAGTACTTATGGTTTGTAAAACTCTAAGTTTTTAACCTATGTATTATAATCTTTCCGCTTTACTCTGATTTATCTTATCTATAAAACTGTTGTAATACTGTGATGCTTGATGAGGAATTTTCCTGGAAGTAATGTAACGTGGATGATTCGGGTTTCCCGAGGACACCCGACAGACCTCTTGAGTCATTTGGAACGCGTGTACGCCGATCAAAGGTCTTTAGGACAATGATGGGTGCACGTGGGCCACTTAATTCAGGAGGTTCTGCCACATTAATTAGCCAAAACCCACAATGGGGGCGAATGCACTTTCATGTATCATCTTCCAAAGGTTAGATGCACAACATTTTAGCTCATTTAGTTAAGATAGTGAGATTCAAGAGAGTAAAGCTACGAACAAAGAGTAAAGAACTGAACATGTTGAGTTGACTTGGTTGGATCAAGTGAGGTGCAACGTAAACATGTTTGGTTCTTTATTTATGCGCATACCAGAAATAAGGAGAAGCTTTTAAAGTGATGGTCGCTTACCTTTAAATGTTACTTTACCATTGAAGAGTGATCGTGTCGAACCACCTTGTGGAAGCTTCTCTTATTTAACTGGTTGTTGTTTGTGAATAGCTTGTCTTCTCTTGCTTATCTCACAGTGGACTAGCTGAGTCTTGTTCTCAACAGGTCTAGACGATGGAGACTTTGTCAATTATTCTCTTGATTTTTAGACTCGGGTACTATCTCTCCATCCAGTGCACTGGCTTCGTCCTTCATGATGTAACCCTCAATTCCTGGTAGTTGGTTCTTCATTTGTCGGTTGAGTCAACGTCTTCTCTTGGTTTTCTTCGGCTGCCCATAAGTGGTGTAGTTGTTAAAGAAGCAGCGACCCTTTTGATCAAAGATCCAAAAGTGGACGTCTCCAGGTCTGACATAGATGACAACATTGGCGGTGTTCAAGAACGTTCTTCCAAGAATGAGGGATAGATCATATTCTTCTTTTTGGCTGGGGCAGCATCCAATGGCTTGTACTGATCAAAGTGTTGAAGCTGGATTTCTCCTTCCTCTCCTTGATCGTGAAGCAAATCTAGACAACAGAATTGTGTCTCCCCCAAGCTGGCTTGTGAAGTAGGTGGATGTCCAAATTTCTTCAACAACATGTTCATGAGTTGAAATTGTAGGTCTTGTTGTTGTTGAAGTTCTTCCACCTCATCCCCCAAACTAGCTCTTGTGTTGAAATAATTAGAAGTGAGGAGAACTTCCACTGCTTGTCTTCATAGTGAACCACCAATAGACTTCCTTCGGACGACACATAGATGTTATAATGTAGTGGTATATCGTCACCTTGATATTTGTTGTTGGTGTCGGTGTTGATGTCTTTGACAATGCTGAGTGTAGGCATAGATTGACCCATACGGGGTGAGTTGCATCCTATTCGTCATCAGTGTCCTGGCTTAGGCCTTGGGATGGCTCAAAGCTTGGTTTCCTTCGACATCACTAGTGACTTGTCCGATGATGAGTTTTGTCTATCCACGGGTTGGGTTTTGGATCTTTAAGTTCCCACCATGAACAAGCAAATCTCATCTCCTACAAAATGTTAGTGGACATATACCCGAAGGATTATGCTGAATTTGAAACATGGGTTGTTATCCACAACTATGTGTTATTCATCCATGCTAATGAAAAGATAATTTTAAGATTACTTTAGCATAGACTAGCATTTTATATGTTGGCTGCATTTTAACATGGTTCAAGGCAAAAGATAACTTGCAGTAGAAGATAAATTGAAATAAACTTTAATACTCACAGTTCTTTCATCCATGATGAATGAGCTGAGTCTTCATTATGCACTTCACTGTATGACTTGCTTCATCTCTGATGTGAATTCATCTCAGGACTTTCCCAAAGTGTATTTAGAGTTCTCTGCAGGGGTTAGTCTAACAAAATATCCAATGTCTACACTAGTAATTTTTAGTTCAATAATCAAACTAGACTCCATGTCTAATTGGATTAAGGAAGGCATTTTAACCTAAGCAGCACGCTTAATTTAAAATCCTTTGAAAGTACTCTTGAAAAGCACAACCAAACCAAAGCATACTATAGCAAACACAGGTAGAATGAGAGCATAAAAGAGATTTATTCAAAAAGAGATGACAGAGTATGATCATAGTGAGGAATATATATATTTTTTTAGTTGCGGATGACATGAATGCATATAAGGAACTAAACATGATGTGGATTTGATAACAGAAAACCTAAACTTAATGGAATGGATGCAAGGATGATTCGAAGTAAACATGCAGTGGAATGCAAGAAATTAAAAAGATAACTACTCATAAAGTTTAAAGTCCATGAGCAAGACTGTCTCACCTCGATCATACTTACCATGACTCACAACTGGGATTTGTGAGTGGCACAGCGTAAATATCCGTCATATGGGATGAGAGTTGAATTGTTGTGACAGCGACCTTTTCTCCAATCTACACATGGTTAGAATAATATATATGTATGCACAAACCTGTGAGATGGCAGGGTTCCAGGATTAATGATGGATCTTGAATGTTCAAGCACCCTGGGTTCTTCATTCTTGTGGAATCTTGCGATAAGGTCGAAATGGCATCTGATGTCCTGTCTATTCCACACTCAACAGAACAAGGGGTAATCCTACTAAAGCTAGTGGTACACTAAATTAGCGAACATCAAGATCATTATCAAAATCTTTACACCAATTGCTTCCCCGGCAACGGCGCCAAAAATGCTTGTTGACGTTTGTTAGTACAAATAGAATATGAAAGATTCCGCAAGCGCACAGAACATCATTGTAGCATTTTACTGGGAGTATTCCAGGATCGTTATTTATATTTTACCACAGGGAAGCTAGGGTCAAGAATCTGATAATTCACTATCATGCATCTACTAACTCAGACTACTAATTAGACTAAAGTAGGAGTAATTGATATATGATATATATAATAAGGAAAGCACATCAAAGAGAATTTAATGATAAATGTATAGATAACTATAGTGGGAGGACAACGGGAGAGATCAAGGTTCCTATGCACTTCTCTATTACTTGGGTTCTAAGGTAACAAGGATGAAAAGATATAGCAGTTATAAACATTGGCACTTTGGAGCAACAGTACCTTTCCGATTCTCGAAAAAGACTGGGAAAAGGGTAATCGGGAGAAGGCTGCCAAAAAGCTCTACGAAAACACCAATCCTAACATGGTGGATTATAACAATCTACAAAGCTGTCACCCCTGTAGCTACCACAACTATCCGGAGGATTGGGGGCAAACTCAGGTAAACCCTAGTCTAGACACCAAGTCTACACTAACGCTTACTACTCTAATTACTGCATATAACTAGAGCACTCAATACGAGAGGAGATCCCATGCCAAGATATAACAACTATACTAAACATATATGAAAGGCATAAAGTAAATAGAGAAGATAAATATATTAAAGCATAAGTCTTACAAAGAAAAGATACAAAGGCATACCGGACCTCTGAAGACTCCTCCGGAATCAGAGCGCATCTCCGCTCGCCCTAACTCCTGACTAAGCTAAGCTATTACATTGGAAAATCTAAACCTAATTCTCTAGGGAGGAGAGGTTGTCCTTCGAGGGACGCCTCTGCAAAGACTCTCAGATGATGATGATGTCTCAGGGGGGTCCTGGGTTTATTATATAGGGGCTCTTGGCCTCCCCTCCACCTTGGGCAAGCGATGTGGGACCAAATCCTTCGCCATATGCACATGGGCCTTAATGGGCCAAAACGCGTTGAAGAGGTCGGTTGGAGTGCGTCACGCGAAGGGGGACGAGTTTGGGCCCTACACTAGACCGGTCGGTCCAGGAGGGAGACCGATCAGTCTGCCTCTATGACAGGTGGGCCCCACCTTCCGTGGGTCGCCTTCTTGTGTCTTCTGGAATGTTCTGGAATGTTCTAGAATCTTCCATGTCGTATCCATCGAAGATTCTCGCTCCGGAACTCCAAATATAGCAAATCATATATCCGTTTCGATCGTCTCGACGAGGTCTTCGCAATGGTGTGCTCCAATTCATCACTTGAGATACTTTTATATGGTAAAAACATGAATGTCCTACAAAACAAGTGAGAGCACCAAAACTCGTGGAACTTGTTAGTTTCAAACCCTACAACTATGTTTTATGGTTCATTTCATGTCATTCTATGCATTAGTTGATGGTATAATATTGACATTAAGGATCGTCAACAGCGGCTTAACTTTGTTTACGTTCGGCCCTCTATTTCTTGTGTCTTGGACTTTACTTGATCTTTGTAAGCCTCCAATACATATTGTAGGGTCTTGCTTGAGGTGTTAGTCATTTGATCACCATATTACCTTTGTCCAAGTCACATGTGCATCCTATTGGACTACAAAACAAACACTTGCAAACACATTAGTCCAATTTGGTTATGTTGATCATCAAGCACCAAAATCCAAAGTTAAATAGGCCGAGGTTCATTTTCCTTACAATCTCCCCCTTTTTGGTGATTGATGACAACACAACCAAAGCAACCAAATAATAGATACATAAATTTAAAATGCAATCTACTTGCTAGGATGCAATGCAAAGACAAGATCATATGATGTTAAAAGATACCAAAATGAAAATACTTTTATGACTTATCTTGCCCTTGCCACAGTGTCCCTTTGTGGCATCATGGATTTAAGTCTCCCCCAAACTCCATAATCCACCTCCTCCCTTTCTAGGACCAATCCCAAAATAGGAAACTTCCCAAATTAATAACCACAAAAAATGAATTTTGGTTTGGGTTATTTATTTTGAGTTGGGCTTGCTTTTGGTCCTTCAAATTCTCCCCCTTTGGAATCCAAACACCGAAAAGGAAGACATTAGTAGCACAAGGGACGGTCAAATTTTGTGATCCTTTTTATGTGGAGTGAAATTGATGACAAAATTTGACTCTCACATTATATAAACTAAACTCCCCCTAAGTGTATGCATACATATGGTGTATGGCAAAGCATATGCAAAACAGGAAAATTAATGCACAAAGGAGTTTAATCTTTATAATGCATGGAGAAAGCATAATAGTATCAAATTGAAATCAACATAATGATATTGGTTAGGAATACCACATATAGATACCAATTGGATTGTCGCCACACACGATGCTTGTCTCCAGGGACTCCATTTTCCTTGCAATGAGACTACTACACACATGATAAACTTGAAAGTAGTGTTAGTCTCAAAGCTTCCAAATTGTAGAGTAAACTCCCCCTAAAAGTGTGCATACAAGTTTGAAATACTTGTAAGAGACATGCACATTGACTTGTAAGGTCAAACTACCATTTTACGTTGTCATCACTAGAAATGTGACACCAATTGAAGATGGTAATCGGGGTAGTTTATCTACTATTTGGACTTTGGCACATATAATATAAATACAAGAGAAGCTATGTGTCGTGCTCCTAAGAAAATTAAACCATGTAGGTTTGCTCCAAGGATGAGAGTGATACCGAGCAAAACTGCCAGATGATAAGCCTAGTGTATGCATGACAAAGGATTTAAATATGCAAATGCAAACCTAGGCAAAGGAAGGAACTAGATGCTAAAAGAAATTGCAAGAATTTAAATCTAGTTACCTAACATGGGAAGGGGAACTTGGGTCCATAGTAGCCACTAACATACTTGGCAATGACATGATCCAATGTGATGCACCCCATGGTGTGGATCCAACTGTTGCCAAGTCTCCAAATTCCCCGTAGCCAATTTGGCTACTCACTTCCCTTTCGGGATTCAAACCTTTTTGGTGCTCTTCATGGTTGATATAATGTCCTTAGGGACCCAAATGTGTTTGGCCCCATTGTTGACTTGCTTGTTCACCTTGATGGCCACCACCTTGTCATTCTTGTTCTTCTTCAAAAGGTAAGATGTGGAGGCCTTCTTGTTCACCTTGTTGGTGTAGGTGTTGGAGAGCTTGCTTGTTTGCTTTTTCTTCTCTTTCTTCTTTTTCTCTTCCTCATGCTTCACCTTGCACTCATAGGACTTGTGGCCTTCCTTGTGGCAAACATAACAAACCACAGTTTGCTCCTCATCAAGCTTCTTCACTCCCTTGACAGTGTTATCTTGATGAGTTCGGGTTTGCTTTGAGTTGCCTTTTGCTTGAGTCAAGTCCATGCTGAGGCGGGCCACTTCTTGCCTTAGTAGCTCATTTTCCATTGCAACTTCTTGTGTACATGTTTCTACAATCACATACTGAACACAAGCTTGTTTGCACATGGGTGAGTCTAAATCAGGTAAATCAATGCAAGAAGTAGAGACATCCTTTTTAGGCATATCAAAGATTGATTTTTTTAATTTTAGGTGCCTCGGTGGGGTTTGCTCCGATGGCTTCTAGATTAGCAACTTTATTAGTTAGCTCATCACAATGTTTGCACATGATTTCCATTTTTCAACTTTTGTAAGCATCTTGTGTGCTAGCTAACTTTGCTTTTAGTTTTTCATTTTTCTTAACAAGTTGCTCATCATTATTTGTGATATCACTTATGCTTCCTCTAGCTTCTAGTTTTTCAATTTTACTAGATAGCTCAACATTGAGATTAGCAAAAGTTTCATATTGATCAACCAAAGTGTTATATGCTTGTTGAGAACTATCTAGTTTTCTTTTAAAGCATTTATTTTCTTTTGTTGACTAGTGCAAGCCTTAGCATAGTGGAGATTATCTAGCACAAGTTGATCATAAGAAGGTAACTCATCATCACTATCACTATCACTATCACTAGAGATAGCATTCGTGTTACCTCGTGCCATAAGACACACATGTGAGGAGCTTCATGATGAGTGCTTGCGGCCACGTCTCGTGTGTTGGGTTTCATCTTCACTTGAATCATCCCATGTCTTGATGGTTGTGAGGGCTTTGGCCTTGCATCCCTTCTTTTTTTTGTCCTTGGGTGTGGGCTTTTGCTTTGGACAATCTTCCACAAAGTGCCCTCTCTTGCCACATCCATTTTTCCTTTGCTCTCTTCTTTGATTGGTGAAGAGACAATCTTCAATTGTGATGGGCACACCCTTGACATTGAGCTTGCGGATCATCCTCTTCACTCCTTGCATTAGCTTGATTGTTTCTTCTTCATCTAAGGAGGAGTTGGATGAGGTGGAGGCTCGATCATCATCACTTGATTCATCATCATCATCATCATCCTCTTCTTATTCATCATCTTCACTTGAGGATCTTGAGCTTGAGCTTGTCTCAATTTGCTTCTTGCCCTTCATCTTCTTGTGCTCATCACATGTGAGAGCTATGCCTTTGCTTGATGAAGTGGCTTCTTCTTGACCCATCTTGCGTGACATCTCAAATGCCACCAATTTACCAATGACAATGGTCAGGGTCATTGTGCTCAAGTCTTGCATGTTGTGGAGGATGGTGATGATGGTTGCATACTTGATCTTTGGAAGCACGGAGATGATCTTCCTCACAATATCCACATCACCTAGCTTTGTAATTCCAATAGAATTGAGCTCATTTATAATTAGATTCAAACGAGAATACATATCACGAATAGGCTCATTTTCATTCATTTTAAAAGAATCATAACTTGATTTAGCTAGGTGATGTTTTTGCTCTCTAACATTACTTGTGCCATCATGGAGCTCATGGAGTTTTAGCCAAATTTCATGAGATGTTTGTAAAGTGAAAACTTAGTTAAACACATCCAAGCTAAAAGATTCAAACAAGCAATTTTTAGCTCTAGCATTAAAATGAAGCTCTTTTTCATCACCTGCGGTAGGTTTCTCGGGATTCTTAAGGGGTTTCATCCCGTCGTAGGTGACTCTCCAAACACCTAGATCAACTGCTTCTAGGTAGCAAGCCATTCTAGCACTATAGTAGGGGAAGTTTGTGCCATCAAAGTGCAGAGGCCTAGGTATCCATCACAACCACTCTCAATAGTGTCGGCTCAGCGGCGGTGAAGCCAAGGGTCCAAAAATGAGCCAACCGTCTCTGATACCAATTGAAAGGACCGTGACGCCTAAGAGAGGGTGAATTAGGCAACTAAAAACTTTATTATGGCTTATAATTACCACCTAGTCAAAACCTATGCACGAAAGTAAACTATCTAATTGTGCAACTATGGTTTTGCTAGGTGTGTTTCTATCTCTACCGCAAAAGAGTTATGCGACCTAAGTTCCAATCCTATCAACTAAGCTAGAAAAGGTAAAGTACATAAGAAAGGTAGCAAAGTAAATACAGAAGCTAAAGAGCAAGATAGAGATGCAAACTCCTGTCGATGACTTCAGTATTTTTACCGAGGTATCGAGAAGCACGCAAGCTTCCCCCTAGTCCTCATTGTTGCCCCTCGCAAGGAATCCCTCGCAAGGGCCAAGCTCCCAGACGGGTAACTCCGTGGATAGCTCCGGTCCTTCCCCACGCGCAAGTGGGTCTCCGGTTAAGCCACTCGTGGCAAAGCCTCTCCTGGATGCTCCCCGCCGAGTCCACTATCAAGCTTCCGGCCGAACCGCCGCGGGCCTTGTTCCCTTCGGTACACGGTGGCGGCCACACCACAAACGTGGTTGGTGTGGTCTCGCAAGACTACAAGCCCCTCCGATGTACAACAATGGTGCGCGCAAGCACCGAGTAGCAAGAGGTATGCAAACCTCACTAAATACTAGCCCTAAACCTAGAGCAAGCACATGAGTGGTGGTCTAACTAGCCTAAGCACTTCGCAAAGCACCTACACTAATCACCATGTGAATCACTAAGCACTATGCATATGGAGGCACTAATATGGTGTAGCAACACCCTTGGTATGTTTCCTCACTCCTCCACACCTCATTTGGCCGGTTTGAGGTGGTATATATAGGCCCTCAATCAAATAGAGCCGTTGAGGGGCTGAAAACAGCTTTTTGTAGAGCATCGGACGCTACAGTGATGGCATCGGACACGTCCTCTGCTCATGTGATGAATAGCCGTTGGAAAACTAGCCGTTAGACCTGTTTTCGGAGGCATCGGATGCTACAGTAAGGCATCGGACGCTGGCATCGGATCCTACCATAACACTGTTCATTCTGGGCCGATTTTGGAGAGCATCAGACGTTGCATCGGACGCGCGTCCGTTGCTTAGCATCGGAGCGTCCGAACTGGGAGCAACTTCTATGTTGTAGGCATTATGAGGTAGCCTAACACGTTGCATAGAATAGAACCTGTCGGATACTGAAGTTTATTTATGCAGTTACTGTAGTAGCAGTAGCAGTTACTCAAGGATTATTTTGTCAGCTACTTATGAGACGAAATGAAGTAGCAGTAGCTCTATTCAGTTACTGAAGTTTATTTATGCTTTATATGGCGTGTCTTCTTTTTTTGGACACTGAATTACCACTGGAGACAGGAAAAAAATATATTAATTTTGTCAATCCTCTAGACGGAATCCTTATGCTATATTTTGACTCAGCAACTTCAGTAATCCAGGGTGAAACATTGACAAGTGAGCTGAAACAGCTTCAGCAATCAGGACTATATCTAAATAGCTACCTTGGCAGATACGGAGCAGTAGTTGATTTGATGGAAACGGTAATTCCCTCAAGCAATAATATTGGTTCCTTATGTGCCTTTGTGTATTATTATTAATTGAATGTGCGATAGATTATTGATTGGCACAAGCTCACTAATTATTCTGCACAGATGTCTTCTCATCCATCTGAGGCCTCCGACACCAATACAACCATTGATGACAATTCATCGGGAACACCAAATAGGAGGTCTAAAGTTTGGGAACACTTTGAGCCAGAGTTGGTTGAGGTGGATGGTGCTTTGAAGGCTGTTTGCAAATACTGTGGTTTGAAGATGGCTAGTGGAAAATCAGGTACAAACAGTTTGAGAAATCACATAAAAGATTCTTGTCGAAAAATTAGTGAGGATGATAGGCAAAGATTTATTGCTACAATTAAGAAACAACCAACTTTAGGTCCATTTACCTTCAATCCTCAAAGAAGTCGTGAGTTGATGATAACTTGGTCCATTCAAGCAGAGGTTGCATTTAATAAATTTGAGGACCCAAGTTTTTCATCATGGATGGCGTCGTTGCAACCCACATATAGTTGGATTGGGCGCCAAACAATCCGCAATGATTGTGTTGGTATGTATGCGAGAATGAAGCAAACACTGGAAAGTGAATTGCATGGCCTTGATTCTCGCATATGCTTCACTTCTGATTTGTGGACATCTAACCAAAAGCTAGGATATAGTTGTCTAACAGCCCATTATGTCGATCCTGACTTTGCCTTGCATAAGAAGATAATTTCTTTCAAAGCTGTGAAGTACCCGCATAGTGGTCTAGCCGTCGAGGAAGCAATTACAAGATGTATGACAGAGTATGGAATAAAAGAAAAAATGTTTACTATCACCCTTGACAATGCATCTAACAACAATACAGCTTGTGACCTTTTGCAAGAAAGTGGAAAATCAGATCTGCTCTTCGATGGTGAACATCTTCGAGTTAGATGTTGCGCTCATATTTTGAATATTCTAGTCCAAGATGGTATGACTATTGCTAATGCAACGATAGAGATGATTCGGGATCTTATTAGGCACATTAATTCCTCACCGAGAAGAATCCAAGCTTTTAATGAGATAGCTGAAGAGAAGGTCTTGTTGCAAAGGCTGGTTTGGTTCTCGATGTTCCGAACCGTTGGAACTCAACTCATGCAATGATTATTGAGGCTGTGAATTATAAGATCGTGCTGAAGTGGTATGCTGCATCAAATCAAGAACCTTTTCCATTGGATGATGATTGGACAAAAATTGAGGCCATAGGTGAGTTCCTTGGGGCTTTCGAAGAAGCTACAAGGGCATTCTCAGCCGATAGATATCCTACAGCCCACATATTTTTGGATAATATCCTCTGTATTCACCAAGCTCTAAAAAATTCAGCATGGCAAACTAATCAAACCATACAGAATTTGGCTGGAGCAATGGAAAGCAAGTTCAATAAGTATTGGGATGGGAACTATAATATTGCGCTTGTAATTGCCACAATACTTGATCCAAGAAAGAAATTAGACTTCTTAGAGTTCTTTTAACAGAGAGTTTGCAAGGATTTTGTTGATATTGACATCAACATTGATTTAGCTAGAGAGTGGATGACTAAGTATTTTAGGAAATATGAAGAGATCGTGAGGAGAAATAGTGTTGATCCAGTGTTTTATACCACTGTATCTAGGGGCATTATGGGTTCGCCTGTACTAGGTAAAAGAAGAATGCACCAGGAGTTTGCTCAGTTTAGAACCCAAAAGAGAGCTAGTTGTATGCAAAAGTCCGAACTTGATGCATATTTAGAAGATGAACATGTGAGAGATGATGAAAACTTTGAGATCTTGAGTTGGTGGAAGACAAATAAGAACAAATATCACGTCCTATCAGCTATGGCACGAGACTTCCTTGCAATACCGCTCAGCACCGTGTCTTCTGAGTCTGCATTTAGCTTGAGTGGTCGAATTCTTAGTGATAATCGAAGCTCAATGACACGTGAAACCCTCAAAGCCCTTGTTTGTGTTAAGGACTAGTTGTACAAGTTCCCGGACAATGAAGACTGCTCTCTGATTATTTCCTAGCACAGGTCAGTACAAATTACTTAACATAATCTTGACATAGTTGAGCATTTGGCTGGCAGCAGCATTATTTATTTAATTATTTTGACTAACTGGTTTCCTAGCACATCACACTTACCATAATGTTGATTGACTAGTTTCTGGGTTCCTCCTAATTATTATGAGTACTTGATGCATACTAAACTGAAATGAGCGATCTATTGACATGGTAAATCTGTAAGTGACAGTCTTGTCTATTCAAATTTTAGGAGCTTGTATAGCTGTAAGTGGCAGTACAACACTCTGCATTGTATAGCTTTTAAATAAGATCAAAATATTGTTGTTTACGGAGCTTGTGTGTCCAACTCAGGTTCCTGTATTTTTGCTACCAGTTCCATCTTTTACTTTATTTTTTCTCAGCTGCTGTGGACGGCTCCCTAAATTGCTGTGATCAGCTTATATTCTAATATATATCCCAATTGAATATAATACTTTTGGGGTATGCTATGAAAGTCCATGTGTGGGCAGCAGACCATGCCATTGCCAGTTGCCAGAGAACTGATAACTATACACACACCTACCTTTTCTGTTACTATTTATTAATCTTCCACCCTTGTAAAAATTACTTTTTCTGCAACTATTAGCATTATTTGACCATATTTTAACTTTCCCTTGATGTTCCAGTGTTGTCAATCTTGGTGTCATCTAGGATTGTGGTGCTTCGGTGATTTTGGTGCTGCCTGTGTGTTATGGTGCAAACACAAGCCAGAGAGCATAGATTTTTTTAGATAAGGGATAAAATATCCGGCCTCTACATCCTATGATGTACACAGTCAATTATTACAAAGTCATTCAACGCACACAGGATAAAGAACAAGCCAGAGTTTGAAACCAAAACACATGACACTAGAGCAAAAGATAAACATGCTTCCACCCTCTATTTGAAATCTCCAAAGCAATCACTTCTATCTTCTTGCTTATCAACAAGAGGGTGTCCTTGGCTTGCTCAACACGCTGCAGCTGAGCCCAGGAGCGGAGCCAATACGCTCCCCTGAAAATGACCTGCGAAATAGAGTTAAATTTTATTTTGTTAAAAATAACATCATTCCGGCATCGCCAAATAGCCCAGCACATGGCAGCAACCCCAACCCAAATTAAATTTTGGATGTGTTTAGGCTGATTAATAAGTCAATCACCAAACATATGTCTGATAGATCTCGGTTGGGTCAAATTGGTAGCGTAAAAGATAATCCTCCAGATCATTTTGGCACAGGGACAATCTAGGAACATGTGTTGGATAGACTCATTCCTATTGCAACAAATACATTGTTGGCTCCCTGTCCAGTTTTTCCTAGCTAGGTTGTCCTTGGTTAGGACGACCCCCCGCTGCAGGAACCACAGAAAAATTTTAATTTTTAGAGAAACTTTTATCTTCCAGATGTTCCTATGAAGGAAAGGTGGTTGACTATCTATAAGATGCAGATACATAGAGCGTACGGAAAATAACCCAGATTTGGTTAAGCCCCATTTAAAGAAATCTCAACCTTCCACCAAATTAATATTGGAGATCCGTGCTACCAAATTAAGCCACTCTAAAAGTTTATTATCCACCAGAGCCCTTCTAAAAGAGATATTAAGAGGACTTGTGATCATTACTTTCGATACAGTTGCATGTGGATCACGTACTATGTTATATAGGGACGGATACATAACTTTTAGAGGCTTGTCACCTACCCAGGTGTCATCCCAGAACCTCGTATTGGTCTCATCTTTGATATCGAAAGAACCTATAGCCAAAATCTCATCTTTGATACGCATGAGCCCTCTCCAAAAATGGGAGTCATTTGGTTTGGCTGTCACTTACGAAAGAGTCTTTGAATATAAGTATTCTTTCTTAAGCATCGACTGCCACATGTCATCTGAGTTTAGTAAATTAACCACTTATTTGACCAATAGGCATTTATTCTGTAAATGTAAATCCAGGATGCCTAGACCCCTTTGTTCTTTAGGACGACAGAAGATGTCTCATCTAACAAGTCTATATTTATGATTATCGGATGAACCTTGCCAAAAAAACCTTGATCTGAAATGGTCAAGTTTTTTGAGTACTCCTTTAGGAATCTCAAAGAAATACATCATGAATATGAGTAGGCTGCTTAGTATAGAATTAAGCAGGATTAGTCTTCCTCCGTAAGACAAATATTTCGCTTTCCAACAAGAGAGTTTTTGTTGAAAACGCTCTTCGATCTTTCTCCAATCAGAATTTAAGAGTTGCTTGTGGTGTATTGGGATTCCTAAATATCTGAAGGGATACTCCCCTGCGTTGCACCCAAAGAGAGTAGTATAATAGGATTCCATCTCTTTGGCTGCTCCATAGCAAAAAATTTCACTCTTGTGAAAATTAATCTTAAGCCCAGATAACTGTTCAAAGGCGCATAGCAAAAGCTTTAGATTCTTTGCCTGCTCTGGATCGTGATCGAGAAAAATAATATTATCATCAGCATACTGCAGAATAGACAGACCATGATCAATAAGGTATGGGATGATACCTCTTATTTGACCATCGGCTTTTGCTCTATTAATAAGAAGAGCTAGCATATCACCGACGATGTTAAATAAGATAGGCGACATAGGGTCGCCCTGTCTCAGCCCACGCTTCGTTTGGAAGTAGGGACCAACATCATCATTGACTTTAATCCCACACTTCCTCCCGAGACCATACTTTGAATCCACCTACACCATTTGGGAGAGAAACCTTTCATTTGTAAGGTTTGCTGTAGAAAGGACCATTTAACCTTATCATACGCCTTTTCAAAGTCAATCTTGAAAATGATGTCATTTCTTTTCTTTGAATGCAGTTCATGGATAGTTTCGTGTAGGATAAGTACTCCTTCCATAATGTTCCTGCCCAGTATAAAAGCGGTCTGCGTAGGACTGGCCATCATTGTAGCAACCTTAATCAGTCTATTTGTGCCAACCTTTGTGAAGATTTTAAAGATAACATTAAGCACACAAATAGGCCTATATTGCTGAATTTTGTTGGCATCTTGAGTTTTAGGGATTAGAGTAATGATTCCAAAATTCAGACTAAAAAGGTCCAAAGCCTCTCTATGCAGATCGGCAAAAAGAGATAAAAGATCATCCTTAATTACCCCCCAAAATACCTGATAGAATTCCGCCGGAAAACCATCAGGCCATGGAGCTTTATTATGCTCCATCTGGAAGACTGCCTCCTTCACTTCAGATTCCATGAAGTGACTAATAAGGGCATCATTTTCCTCCTGAGAAACTTGTGGAATATCTAAGATTTGATCTTCCATCAAAGTGATCACAGAGTTCTCCGGTGGCTCAAAAAGATTTTTATAATAATTAGTAATGTGGCTTTTGAGATGGTCCTCACCAACAACAACTCCTTGATCATCTTCAAGTTTATAGATATGTTCCTTGCGGTGTTTGCCATTAGCCACTAGGTGAAAAAAAATCTTGTGTTAGCATCACCCTCCAAAAGGGTTTTGACTTTGGCTCTCTCGTACCACTTGTCCTCTTCCTCTCGCAAGAGGCAGACTAGGCGCTCTTTTAGATAATGCTTAAGATTAATTTCCTGGTCAGACAAGGAATTACTCTCAGCTTTCTTATCCAGATTCTCTAAAAGAGTTAACAGAGTCTTCTTCTCTTTTCTATAAGACCCTGTCGTGTGCCTTGCCCAGCCCCTAAGATGTTGTCTAATTCGTCAAATTTTAGACTGCCAACGCTCTAGAGGGGTTGACCCCGATGATTGAGATTGCCAAATATCTGCAACCATGTCATAAAAACCATCCCGAATAAGCCACCCCCTTTCAAATTTGAAGGGTCTATTCGCGGTGTGGTGAGTCGAAGCACCAGTATTAAGAATAAGGGGAGTATGATCTGAAATGCTTCTATCTCTAGGCTCGACCGATGCCAACGGGAACTGGTCTTCCCACTCCGTGCTGACCAGAACTCTGTCTAGTTTTTCAAAAGTTGGGTCATCTCCGGGCCCCGCCTAGGTATATAGGCGGCCTGACATCACTATCTCCCTTAGATCTAGAGACTCGATGACTGCATGAAACAGATTGGGCCACTTAGGATCAAAATCCTCGAAGCTTTTATCATCCGGGGACCTCATTATATTGAAATCGCCTCCAATAATATAGGGGAGGGATTCTTTGGAACAGGTGTTGGCAAGTTCAGAAAGGAAGGCACTCTTATCAATACGTTGTGTTGGCCCATAAACTGAATAAAGGACAAATTTGAAGCCATTTGTCTTATATCTTAGGGTAAACTTTACATAAAAATCTCCCTCGGCAATGGCTCCAATATCAAAAACATTCAGATCAACATCGAGAAGGATGCCACCTGATTTACCACGGGGCGCCATAGTATGCCAAAGGAAGTCGTGTCCACCACAAAGATTTTTGAGGACATGATCCGGAAAAGAAGCTCTTAGAGTTTCGGAGAGAGCAATAAAATTAATTTGCTCCTCCTTAACTAACTCCGCCAAAAACCTATGTTTAGCCAAGTCTGCTAGACCTCTGCTATTCCAGAACACCCCTTTCATTTTAGAATAATTTTTGAAGGGGTCTTTGGTTTATTGGGGAGTCTGCCTTTTTTTGTATTTTTGGCATCATGATACTTCCCCTGACGACGGAGTGGAGAGAGATCAATGATTTGATCGTTCTCCACATCCAGCAAGTTCTCATTTAGATTTCCACACGCGTGGCTGAGAACTGCTTCAAGACGATTTTCCCGCTCATCATCGGTCTCGGCAACAAAAGTGTTAGATTTTAGAGGGCGCTGTTTTTTGGTATTAGCATGAACAATTAGTCTATCAACCTCTAGATTTTTAATTTGAGCTATGTCCGAGGGACCTAGGTTGATGTCTATCCTACCAAGGTTTGACGAGATACAAGAATCTGGAAAAGAGACAAACGACATACCTGTAGATTCGAGGTTCTTTTTTTGCCGCTAGACGTTCTGCCTTGTGGAGGATAGGGACATCCGCCGAAGCTGCATTCCTGGTGCTTCGACGCGGCTTCTGGGAAAGAAACGCTTCTGAGCCCGGGATAGTAAGCGCAGCATCAACACGCGCGGCTCCAGCCGCGGGGACGGCGGCCAGCCCACCGGAGCCCGGGGCCGCCACAACGGCTTCTGCCAGGGCGCAAGACGCGGTAGGGACGGCGAGCTGTCCACCCGCCCGCACCACCCCGCTCCCGCCGGTGGACGCAGCAGCGGGCATAGCCGGCAGCACCCCAGCCAACGAGGCCGTGTCTGCCCGCGGAACGGCAGGAGAGTCGCCCGCCGCTGTTGAGATCGTGCCACCCGACTAAGAGGTAGGGACAGAGGATGTGCCCCCCCCCCCCCGCCATGGGAGCCAAGATCGATGGCTCAGAAGACGTGGAGGCGGCCCCCCGGCCAACACCAAGGTCGGCGAAGGCTGCCCCGAGACTCACAGCTCCACCGATGGAGGCGTGGTGGTAGCTGAAGACGAAGAGGAGCCGAACAATCCCGCCAGAACGGCGTCGACGAGGTGAAGATCCTCGGTGGTCGGGGCGCCTAAAGGCGAGGCAGCACCTCCCGCCGGAGGCGAGGCTGCAGTACCTCCAGCTGCAGCACGGCCCAGCGCGGGAGGGGAGGCAGACGGCGGTGAAGATCCCCCACTCCCGGCCAGGACGACGTCGGGAGCCACAAACCCTGCTGGAAGCTCGGAGGAAGGAGACAAAAAAACAGAGGATGGGTGAATTTTTTTAGGAGAGCCCACCAGAGAATTATACGTTCTCAACTCCTCTTCCGTCGGTGGAGAGAATTCCTTCCGAGCGACCCCATCATCATGCTCAATCATGACCTTGAAACTAATCTCATTAATCAGTTGCTCGCAGGCCAGGTCCAGACTCTTTTCAATCAAGGCAGCTTGCTGTTGCGGCGGGACGTTCTGAGGAAGAGCCTGGACGTTCTCGGAAGCATTATTAGGATTTTGAGGAGGTGGATCTTGAGCCTCCGCATCTTCCATCTCACGGTCAGACCCGTCCAAATTGTCATCATTGTTCCCATCTCCTAGCAGGTCATCCTCTTCTGGGTTGAAGTCTTCAGTCTGAGTCACTTCATCCGACTTAAAAAGAGGCGATAAATACTGCTAACCACACAAACATCAGTCTGCTTCGAGATTTTTTTAGCATCAAAAATAGCTACTAGGATACAGACCTGACCAGTCGCACGAAGGTGTGCCATATCGACCTTCTGCGTGGCTCCAATAATAGATCCAACTCCCCACAGAGGAAGAAAAGACAGAAGAACGCGGGGCACCTTGGAAACAGTCACCCAAACTTGCTCCAGGGATTTAATGTGCTGAACATCATCAACATATTCATCAAAAATGATTGTGCCTTCTTTGTTCCTCGTAGTGACAGTGCGGATGGCGATCATGCGCTCGAGCTCCTCTTTGCTCGGAAACGGGACGACAAAAGATTTAGGACCCTGCTCTTGCACTTCCCACACCCAACGGACCGGAATAATCCTGGACAGCTCCGACAGCAGCAGGTGAGCAGAAACATCCCCGGATTCCACAGTGATCAGAGCTGCGACAGACGGTTGAGCCAGATTGACAATGTGATGGCTCCTCGCGGCTTGAATCTGAAAGAAACCCATGCCATCCTCGGTAGCACCGCAGAAGGCAACTGAAGGTTAAGGCCCACGAAGCTGCGGGCACTGATTAGTATAGTGTTCCTCTGCACAAATGGTACATTCCAACTGTGGCAACTGATCTCGGCGCTTTCTTTTTTGTTTGCCCTGGTCATCATCTGCAACGCCAAACAGGGGCTCGTCCATGTTGGCCCTGTCACGATCAACGGGCGCAGCAGGAGAATCCATCTGGCCAGCTGGGGCCCGGACACCGGGCTGGCCACGCGGCCCCCCAGCCACTGGCTCGACGGAGTGGATGGAGCCAGCGCCAGGAGCCATAGGCGCCGCACCGGGGCGGCCACGGCCGGCAGGCGGAGTACCCCCCGCGGCCAGCACCCAGGGTCTGCCCCGCGCCAGGGGCAGCTGGAACGAAGGCCCCACGGCCACGCCCAGCCGGCGGAGGTCCACGGGCGGCGGGCGGAGGACCACCGCGGCCAGCCGCAGCGCCACCAGGATGGGGCGGGCCACCACGGTGCCCACGACCCTGACCCTCGGCGTGGAAGCGGTCCGGGGAGGGGCCCCGATCCCTGGTGCCCGGCGACCGTGGGCTGCGCGACCCCGGAACTGGCCGCCCTGGCCACCATCGTCGCCCGCCATCAGCACGTCGCGGTAGGACCGGGCAGGCTGACCGACGGGGGTGAGAGTCGGAGAAGACGGAGCGCCGGCGAGCGGAGAGCCAGGATCGGACCCAGCAGCACGGAAGAGGTTAGGGTTGACGCGAGCGGGAATAGGACGAGGACGAGCGATCCCGGCAGAAACCGAACTGCCCCCAGGTCCTGTCCACCTGTCAGGATCAGGTTGGGCCGGACGCAGAAACGGCTCGGGCCCAATCGCCGCCGGAGGGGGAGCCGCAAATGTCGCTGAAGGATTCGAATTCAAACACGGGATCTTGACGTCGCGATCACAAGCGCCTAAGCGACCATGGCCCTGCTGGAAGGACCAGAGAGCCGGCTCAATGAGGTCGCCAAGCGACCGCGCCGGCGAGATGCGCCGCGGAGGGAGCGGACCTCTCTAGACACGCCTCCAGGGCGCCGGGATCCGGCGAGGAGGCGCCGGGATCCGGCGAGGAGGAGCCGGAACCGCCGCAGCAGCCTCCAGCGCACAGCACTGCTCCGACGCCGCCGCCGCGGACAAGGGCTCGGGCGCAGCCTTCTGGGCAGCCAGCAAGGATGGGGCCGCTGCATCTCCCAGAGCTCCGCCCTCCGAATCGGAATCGGAATCGGAGTCCCAAAATATGCCCGTCAAAACGCGAAGATGCGAAGACGAATCGGGTATCCCTAGCTGCGGGAGGGAGAAGGGAAAGTTGCCGCCCGGATGATCCACGCCTGGCGCATCGCACGTCGTGATCTTGCGTAACGCCAGCCGGACAGAGAGGGCCAAGGTCACCGGCGGCATCCTCCGATCATCGGATCTCCGACCCCTCAGTTCTATTAGGGAGGGAAGATGGAGCTTGGCCAATCCATTACATCCATGATGACGCATGCTTACAGAAGTTTTGAGAATGCTGCCATTTGATGCCTGTTTGGTTGTTTTGACAGAGACATAGGGGGTTACTGTTGTGATTAGTGCTGTTTTGACAACTCATGTTTGGTACTACTGTTGTTGCCTGCATGTTTGCTTAACAGAAGTTCTGTAAGCATGAGAATCAAAGTTTTGGTACTGCGTTCCAGTTTACTCTCTGTGTTGTGTAAGAGTTTTCACTATTGTTTCTTCCTCTGCCTGTACCTTTGTCTCTTTCCTTAACACATGAGAAGAGAAGCGAAGCAAGCAAGCTGCATGTACATGCCTAGTTGCGAGCTGCCTGTGCATGTCCTGTACATTCCTTTACACTACTGTAATCCATGGCAACCCACGGGAGTAGCATCCATGGGAACCCAAGACTTCGTGGGTTGGGTTGGGTTGGGTATATGTTAGTTTGGAATGGGGTGGGGTGGAGTTAGAAAATAATTAGCTTCATTTGGAATGGGGTGGGAATGGGTTGGATTCTTGCCCATTAGCAGGCCGAGACGGCACATGTGTTGGTCACTCGATTACATTCTGCAAACGAAATTTGACTTCTTCAATGTGCCCACACAACCACAATCTGCACCTTCTTCAGTTGGATCATACTGCTAGCATTAGGCTGGGGATCACAACTTAATTAAGATCTCATCCACATGCCCACCTTGTTAAGGAGAATCGTGTTAGTATAGTTTTGGAATTGAAACAGAGCAAATTTGACTCAACCGTTTTGTAAGGAGGTATTCTTTATTCGTCCCCAAGCATGGACATGCAACAAAACCAACCGTTTTAGATAGTGAGATTTCCTCCCATTCTTGTTATGATGAATTTGTTTGAATAATTCCTGCATTCATCTGACTAAATTCACCGTATAGATTGGTTTCTTTTTTGGGTCCATACAATAATTTGTTGAGCTAAGCTACTTTACTTAGCGCTGGACACGGACGACAGCTCACCCTGGCCCTCTTTATTCTTTCTCAAGACCCAAGCAAAGAGCCTATTCTCTTCTCTTTTCTGAAAGCTAGCTATGTCCATGGCTCTTACCTGAAGCTGCTGTCTTCACTTGCAACCTATCAAAGAGAGTTTGCAGGAAAACACAGAGGCCACATACCAGTCGATTTCTGAATATCCTGAAGCTTAGTTGCGCCTGCTAGATCGAGGTAACTCTTCTCAACTATACATGCCTAATAATAGAAGTTATTAGGGCCTGTTTGGTTCTCTCTCACTAAAATTTAGTGACTAAACTTTAGTCACTTTTAGTAGCAACACCCTTACTAAAAGGGACTAAAAGGAACTAAAATGGCTTTTTAGTCGCTTTTAGTAGGAGTGTTTGGCAACTTAGCTACTAAAAGTGACTAAAGTTTAGTTACTAAATTTTAGTAGGAGGGGAACCAAACAGGCCCTTAGTTGCACCACTGGTTTATCTTTTCTCAATATATAATCTATATGGATAACATGAGTTGTGCTATGTATGTATGGGCCAGAGAACTCGTATTTGGTGTGAAGTGCAGAGATGTAAACAGATATATGTGGAGCTTCTTCAGTTAATTCGTCATGTTTTACTGGGTATGTCTTTTCTCCATCCATGCGCAGATACATACAATACTCCTGAAACATAGATCGATCGACATGGTCACTTGTGTGGTCACCAACATTTTGTTTTTGTAGCTGCTTAAATTATGGCCATACCAGTGAGCATACATACATGTCGAATTGAGGCCATTCCGACCACTTGGATCCCCTCACCACATACCAGTTAGTTAATTTCTGAATATCCTGAAGCTTAACTGCGCCTGCTAGAGGTAACTCTACTGAACTATACGTGCCTAATCAGCATACAAGTTATTAGTTGCATCATTGGTTCAGTTTTTCCCAATAATATGTCGCTGTACTATACGGATTAACATGTGTTCTTTCTACTACTATATGTATAATGCAGAGAGATGTAACAGATATGTGGAGCTTCTTCCGTTAATTTGCTGGTTCTTCCTATATTCGACAGCAATTCGTCATGCCTCGAGAGGTACTTCTTTTTCCTTTTCATACAATTACTTCCGAAAACAAATTATAAAGAGAGTTTGCAAGAAAACACATGACGAGTTTGTAAGAGTCGCCCCTCTTTAGCTTGTGTGGTCAGCAACTTGTTCCTGTATATATACAGATTAGGAACTCTGGTTTAGGGCTTGTTTGCTCTCATATTAACTGCTAGGAAGAGTTGGCCATCAACAAGGCCATCCATAGATAGATGAGGTGGGAGATCGTGTATATATGGTAAACGTAAATAATTTTTAGAAACGGCTCTCATTTCTAATGGTGGCGTGCGACTAAGATAACCGTTAGTAACTTTGGCGGAAGTCACTATGCTATATCTCCGGATATGTTTATTATAAAAGTATATTGAACGATCTATCTATCTAGTGATGCTAATTATGTATTGTAAATACTAATATTCTTTAATATATAATTGATCAAAGTTATAAAAGGTCACTCCTAGTAGAAACGAGAATGACATCTATTTCGTGGAGCTCAAGCTACTCTATCAAACTATTTTGTGGAGCTCAAGCTACTCTATCAAAACTACTCCCTCCGTCCCTTTTTAAGTGTCGTCCGGAAAGCGTGTCTGTGAGGGAAACACGGATTTCTAAAGACACTTATTTAGGCACAGAGGGAGTACACAACTAGCTCGACAAGAATACAATATGTGAAAGTAAATGAGCTAGAGATGGGGATGGTTTCATCGACCCTTCAGGATCGCCAATAAAGAACCAATTACCAAATCTAAGTGTAGAGCCCATCAACAAGAATACCATGAGATAACCAACCACCAATAGGGTCAATCACATGAGAGAGACATGAGGATTTTTATCCCGAGATTCACGTGGTTGTCGGCACACTAGTCCCTATTGTGTCGACCATCTCTTAGCGATTCAGTAGCTAATCGGCACCACACTAAGCTCCTCTAGAGCGTCACAAGAATATAACATAAGAAAGGTATCTCAATGACATGAGCAATCCACTAGAGGACTTTTTGCCACTCTAGCGGAGAATAAGCCCAAGAACCCCTCACAATCCGTAATCGGTGGTGGTCAAGAACAATCACTAACTCTTGTCAACTCCACCAAGCTGCTCCAAGCCATCTAGACGCCGGCAAGTGCCAAAAGTAACGAGAAAATCGCAGCTAATGCAAAGAACTAGTGTCACTAGAATGCAATTTCACAAAGCAACGCACTAGATCACTCAATCTTACTTGGGATGAACAAATCAAGTTAAAAGATGAATGAGAATGGCTAACTTGAATTCACTAGGGTATAGTGTATGATGTAAATACACAAGACGCCGAGCTCAAGGCACCCCAATATCTACTCCCTCCGTTCACGAAAGAATTAATTTCTAGAGTTGTCTTAAGGTCAAACTTTTTAAACTTTGACCGAATTTCTAGAAAAAACTATCAAGATCAATGGTACCAAATTCACATCATTAGATATATTATAGAATATATTTTCATAATATGTCCATTTTATATCATATGTGTTATTATTTTTTATAAAGTTAATCAAAGTTAAAAAAAATTTGACTGACACAGATTCTAGAAATTGATTTTTTCATGGACAAAGAGAGTATTTATAAAGCTTAAGCCAAAGAGCAAGCCGTTATACTCCCTCCATCATCTGGACCCAAGTTTCGAGCCGTTCGGACCATCATCTGGGTCCGGATGCTGCTCGTCACGAGAGACAGGAGCCGCCACCATGTGTTGTGTCCCCATTCGAACACACCGATCGTTGGAGCGTGACTACAGAAATCCTATTCTAGGCGTGCGCGTTGCTAACGATAGCAACACACACGATGCCCACACACCAGAACGGAGGAAGAAGGGGGCGGGAGCGGGAGTGGCTGGGTGGGGGCAGCGGACGGTTGGCGGGCGGAATGGCCTGCGGCGAGGGCGCCGCGGTCGGGGCGGTGGACGAGGTGGTGGCAGCAGCGACGGCGGCACCGAAGGTTAGGGTTCCGATCGCCGTCCTCTCTCTTCCTCTATCCTTCCCCGGCTGTAGAATCCGGCCGGCCGGCCTGGCGGCGGTCGTCGACACGGCGGTGGTGGCGGGTTGGCTGGTGGTGAGCGAGGCGGCGGCGGCGCCGCCGAGCCGGGCGGGGCTGGACAGGCGGTTGGCTATGGGTAGGCGGCGGGGGCGAACACCGGTGAGGTTAGGGTGGGTGGGCTCCAGTGGCGGACCTAGTTTTTTAGCTCTGGGTATGCGCAACAAAAAATTTTCTTACGCAATTCGGTAAACCATATACAATTCGATAAAACCATATTCTAATTCGGTAAATTTATATTCGACAACCATATAAATTGTTCAAATAAAATACAAAGAGGTAGTATCATCTACATGAACAACTCCAATGAAATGCTCACATGAACAACTCAAGCTTGGAACTTACCGGTGCCCTGCTGATGATCTTGTGGCCTTGTCCGGAGCGGATCGCCGGATCGTCGGGAGCAGTCGAGCAGATCGTTGTGGCTATGACAGTTCGGCGTTTCGTCCATCGCGACGTCGCGGGCTCGCGGTGAAGCGACCATGGGAGAGGGCACCAGAGGCCGAAGCGCGGGACCCGGGAGCGGATCGCCTTCGCCCGTCATCGCGCCGCCTCGATCGAGCCCTCGAAGGATCGTGCTCTCAGCTCTCGCCTCATCACGTCACGTCCAGGCGCCAAGGCTGGTCCAGTCGGCAGTCGCGGGCTTATGGCGTCGCCTCGTCTTCTCTGTCGAGTCCACGCACGAGATCTAGATTCACCAATGGAGGCCGCACGAGATCATCAATCGAGGTCGCGCCACATTCACGTCCCCGGAGTCCGGGGTCGTGAGCCGAACGGGAAGCCAGATTGTTACTCTTTTTTTATTTCTTTTACTCCGAAAATTTCTACCCTATCTCTATGAGAGGCGGACCACAGGGTATGCGGTGGCTCACCCTGCATACCCTGTGGGTCCGCCCCTGGTCGGCTCGTCTGGCGGGGGTGGTTGGTGGGCGGCGAGGTCGCCGGCGAGGTTGTCGGCGGCCTGTCCGGCGGTGGGAGGTGGCGGTGGGGCACAGGCGAGGTAGGGAAGATGAACAGTAGCATGCACCGCTACTATTCCTCGCGCACGTGCACCAGGTAAGACCCCTCGCGTGACTGAGCCCTCTCTGCGTGCGATCACTTGAGTCCGAGCCCACGAAACAGTGTCACGTTTGGACCAAGTCATGCCCTGGTCCAGACGGGAACAAAGAGCTCCCGGAACATCGATTTGAGTTCGGATCCGGTCCGACCAGCCAGTCAGGAGTCAGGATCAGGACCAAAGTTCTGAGGGTCCGAACTCGCCTCCAAAGTACTGCGCATGCCACGTGTCCACACTCGGGCCCTTGGCATGGTCCGGACTCGGCCAACGGTAGAATCTGAACGGATTTGGCCGAGCACCCTTTGCTGCGCGCTGCTGACCAACCAGACCCGCGTGCAATAGTCCTAAGGACATGTGCAATGGTTGTCAAATAGCCAGCTAGGAGGAATTCTATTGGCTCTCAATAGCACTTTATAAATAGCTAGCGAGATGACGTATAAAAATAATAAAAAAGTAGCACTTTTATTGGTCATCGAGGAGAGAGATCAAATAGCTAGCGACTTCCTAATAGCTAGCTATTTGATCTCTCTTCTCAATAGCCAATAATAGTGTTACTTTTGTAAGTTACCTCATCAAAATAGTATTTATTTATAGGGGCAATTTGCTACAGGACATGTAAAGTGAAAACATTTGCTGGTGGACACTCCGTACAGTTTTTTTACACTACGAAAAACTGTACGGAGTGTCCACCAGCAAATGGTCTCCACTTTACATATCCTGTAGCCAATTTTCCCTTATTTATATGTCTCATCTAGCTAGCTATTTGTAAGTTGTCATTGAGAGCCAATAACATTCTTCCTAGAGATCAAATAGCTAGCGATTTGAACACCATTGCGGACGCCCTACGACCAGTCTCAATGGGCATTAATAAGGGTGTCATGTACATTAAATAGGGTGTCACATCAGCCAAAAAGGAATCTTTGTATGAAATAAAGGAGAGAGAGTAAACGTTTCATGAGGATCAAACGAGTGAGCGCAGTTTCCAAAAGGTTAGAAATCGCACGAAACCTCCACAGAGCCAGCCGATTCGTTTCATCCGCGTGTCTTCTTCCACACCAAG
Source organism: Coix lacryma-jobi var. lacryma-jobi (assembly GCA_009763385.1). Lineage (NCBI taxonomy): Eukaryota > Viridiplantae > Streptophyta > Magnoliopsida > Poales > Poaceae > Coix > Coix lacryma-jobi. The sequence continues at coordinate 129,845,644 of CM019830.1, forward strand.
CGAGTGGAGCTTGATGGATACCGGTCATGAGCACGGCGCGAGATCGCTCCGTCGGCCACGGGAGCGACGCGAGCTAAGGCTGCCTCCGCCGTCCACGCATCCGCTGACCATGGGCGCGGGTGAGGCCACCTTCGCCGGTCGCGAGTGTGGGGACGACCGCCTTCCCTGGCCACGGGCGTGGACGAGGTTGTCTCCAACGTCTAAACGTCCGCCGGCCATGGGCGCAGACGAGGCCATCGCCTTCGCCGACCGCGGGCATGGGGACGGCCGCCTTCGCTGGCCACAAGCACGAATGAGGTTGTCTCCACCGTCCACGCATCCGCCGGCCACCGACGCGAGCGAGGCCACCTTCGCCGGCCGCGGGCTCGGGGACGGCAGCCTTCGCTGGCCACGGGCACGGGCGAGGTTGTCTTCACCATCCGCGCGTCCGTCGGCGTGGGTGTGAAGGACCGAGAATACCAAAGCAAGGCGACCAGAGGGGGGTGAATGGGAGCCTTAAATTTCTTTTGAGAAACTTATAGCCACTATCCCAACAATCAACCCCAAGAGCAAACCTAGAGCTCGATAGTGTTCACGACCCTAGATGTAGAGTGGTTGCTTCCGAGAAGCACAGCGGGACACTACACGACTCTAGCAACCCAGCACAAAAACCCAAACCCAAATCCAAAGTCGAGCGAACGAACAGCGGACAAAATAGTGCAGAAGTCACTGGCCAGCGTCCGATGTGATCCTGGCGGACGCGTTCGATGCAAAACAGGCAGAAACAAAACCATACTGGACAGCCATCGGACGCTGCTACAGTGAAAGCTCAGCGTCCAATGTCAAGGCCTCGGAGCGTCCGATGACAACGGAGCGTCCGATGCCAACCCACCTGTTGTGTTCGATGCAAAAAGAGCGTTTCCAAAACCTCACTGCATGACCATCGGACGCTAGACTGTAGCGCCCGGTCAGCGTCCGATGTCCCTTTAAAAGGTACAGAGACTGACACATGGCAATTGCGCGTCCGATGTGATGAACACAACGTCTGATGCCCTCGTGCTCAGCGTCCGATGCTCCCGAAACAGCACAGTTCTTCCGCGGATTCAGCCCGATCTCCTCCGAATCAAAAGCTCTAAAGCTTAGACTTGGTATGAGGAGTTCTGAGGATGTTAGTGAGCTACCCCTAAGATATCATGGCTCCAACCTAACTCCAAGTCGGTCAATCGGAAGAATTCGGGGCAAAGGAAAGAAAACTGAACCAAAACGAAAACCGACCGATCTACTTGTTCATGAGGTTTGAGTTGAATTCCTTCAGTGGAAATGATCCCCTCACCGCAAGGAACAAGTTGATTTAAACGGATTCGAGAAAGACGCAACGTAGAGGGAGATCGAGTGACGGGAAAAACGTGGAGAAAAGATGAACGCGAAGAACAATTCAAGAACGCGAATCACAACCACGAATTTCAGCCGGAAATCGTCCCCACGAGGAGACAACGGGATTACGGTCTCGTTTCCTCAAAAATCTCCAAGGACACAGAGGTATTGTGGCACTCTGCGGATCTCAGTCGCTATAGCAGGGAATGGGAAGAAGGAAACCCTAGGTGGAGAATAGCAAAATGACTGAGATAAGTTGGAGGGAGGGGTTGCCTCTCCATATATAGTCTAATACATTATTCCCCTTCTACCCCTACTGATAAGGAGCGAGCAGACTAACCCTAAGGGTATTCCTGTCCAACTCGAGATGTTGTCGATCCGACGGCCACGCCCGCACATCAGGTAGCTTCGCCTCGACGCGACCTCACCGGATGCCGCCACGTGCCGTCACCGCCCCGGATGTCCACCTCGTGAACTCCGCCGCTAGTTTTGTGGCCCAAACCAGCAAACCGTCTGCCCCGAGTTTTGTGGCCCAAACCCAGAAACCCATCAGAGCCCAGGTTTTGAGGTCCAAACCTGAAAACCGTCCTCAGCTCGAGTTTCGAGGCCCAAACTCGAAAACTGGTCCACCGATGGTTTTTCTGTGGCTCAACCACCAAACCGAAGTCGTAAAGGGATGCACCGCCCGTGCACCCCGTCCACCCACATGTCTTCACTCGTCGCTTGTCCCAGACTGTCAACCACCACAGCTGATCCTCAGGCCACCGGTCCCTCAGTCCAAGCCTCACGTCCGCCCTTCGCCGCTCCGGGTCCATCGGCACAGCACGTCTCTACTTGACCTTCACCTTGCCTTTGATCACTGTCTCTGAGCTCGACACCTGCACAACACAAGCCAAAGAACATGCGCATCATACCAGTTGACAATCACTCATCATCTCAAGATCCGGCATACACCCATGTATCCGTAATCTCCCCCTTGATGAGTGCATTGTCAACTACCAACACAAATTATGTGGAATAGAAAGAAGAAGAAGAAGGAAGATAGAGCGAAAATAACTCATCCAAATGCCCAAGAGCGAAGCAAAGCTGGAAGAAGGTCAAATGGAATGAGCAAGACAACTTGGTTCCCAAAGACATGGGCAACGGCTCGACGCAACCAAGCAAAGCAAAGCTAGCCCTCAATAAGAGGCAGAACGGGCTTAACACCGCTAGCAGAGAAAATCGGAGCAAGAAAGCCACAAACTGAGCAAAACAGCTAGTCCCTCCAGAAAGAGGCAAAGGCTCAACACAACTAGCTCTAGAACGCTCTAACCAATTGAAGGCACTTAACAAGGTCAAACAGCTAGTTCCTCCAGAACGAGGCAAAGGCTCAACACAATTGGCCGCAAACCGCAAGCTGCTCCAAACTAATTGAAAACCAATTAAAAAACTCGTCAACCCGAAACGAGTAAACTCCCCTGGACATGAACTCTCCCTTCAATAGTGCACACAACTAGGACACGATTTGTCAAATTTCTCCCCCTTAGTTGAAAATGCACAATCAAGCAAATGCATATGAGTTACAAAGTGTAGGTTAGCAGCTTCAGGTATATAGTCGATAGAGTGAATAAAAGCTCTAAACAGTGCTGCTCCAACTACTCAACAGTTAGTAAAAATGCCAGCAAAGGCTCAAACTGATCACAGAATACGAAATATGAACATATGAGCACAGTGAGTAGTTTTGAGCCATTCAGAAGAAGGGTTCACCATTAAAATAGCACCAAACATGTATAGACAGGAAGTCGAACAAGTGCTAATCATGTATACAAGGTGAAATAACCCTGGTAAAGTTCAATCATCATGCTATAGAATGAAACATAGACTTGTGTTTTCAAATTTTATCGGAGTTGCAGCGGTAATTATACACAAGTTCAAATTTCAGCATGTGACTGCGAGAGGTTGAAGGCTTGTCATTGCCTAACTTTTCAACCGAGCTAAGCCTATGCATAAGCAATCAGAAGATTAAAGCAACGGTTTCGGTCTTACACTACACGACTCAAGTTTAACTCAATGTGCAATGAGAAACCGTCTCGATACCGTGATGTGCTGACAAGCAATCCCATCTCGATCTTTCCAATTCACTTAAACTTGGTTCAATTTTAAGCAGAATATGAACATACCAAGCAAGTGAATGACTCAGAACTAGAGACATAACAACCTAGCATATATGAAAAGCACAAGTGATTTCAACACATTCTACACATGATAGTTGCCAATCTCAATGGTGAACAAGTTTCAAATTTTAAGTTCATTAAACAATTTCATCATTCAGAAAAACAGCTCAGCTCACAACATGTATCGGTGATAAAAAAGAGCCTAATGCTACAAGCATCATCATATGTCATCGGAGCATACACTAAACGGAGCATAGATTCATTCTAAGGATTATATATATGAAGCTCGAAAAAGATGCAAAGATGATAAAATGCAAAGACTAAATGAGAGCAAAACAAAACAAAAAAATCAGTCTATGATACAAGAACCAAAATGTTTCCCCCAACTAAAAGGGGAAACACACACCAAGCTCACCTCTCAACCTAGCAAAGGTTGATTGGTCCAAAGGCTTGGTGAAAATATCTGCCAACTGATGATGAGTATCGACATGGCTAAGGTTGATATCACCCTTCTCATACTGGTCTCGCAAGAAATGAAAGCGCACATCAATGTGTTTGGTCTTCGAGTGAAGCACGAGGTTCTTAGCAACGCTAATCGCACTCGTGCTGTCACAAAGCAAAGGAACTCGAGAAAAGCTCAGACCAAAATCACACAAAGTGGCCATCATCCACAACAACTGAGAACAGTAGCTAGCCGCAACAACATATTCAGCCTCTGTGGTAGACTGAGTGACACTAGACTGCTTGCGAGAAGACCAAGATACAAGAGAAGAACCCAAAAACTGACAAGTCCCAGAAGTGGACTTGCGAACAATCCGGCAACCAGCAAATTCGACATTAGAGTAACCACAAAGGGAGAGGGTAGAAGAAGCAGAATACCAAAGCCCCATCTCAGGTGTGAAACGAAGGTACCTGATAATGCGCTTCACCGCCTGACGGTGAGAGGTGCGCGACGACGACTGAAATCGCGCGCAAAGACACAACGCGAACTGAATGTTCGAGCGTGTTGCCGTCAGTTACAGCAGCGATCCGATCATACTCCGGTACTCCTTCTGGTCCCTTGCTTCTCCCTCCTCGTCCGCATCCAGGGCCGTCGTGGTCGACATGGGTGTCGAAAGAGGCTTGGCCTCACCCATATCGAACTTCTTCATGATATCCTTCGTGTACTTGCCCTAGTGCACGAACGTCCATTCTCGGGATTGCTTGATTTGCAACCTGAGAAAGAAAGTCAACTCGCTCATCATGCTCATCTCAAATTCCCTGCTCATAGTATCTGCAAACTTGGCAACCAAAGCATGAGAAGAACCACCAAAAATGATATCATCCACGTAAATCTGAACCAGGAGAGTGTCATTGCCTTGCTTGAGGAGAAAAAGAGTTTTATCCACACATCCCATTTTAAAACCCTTAGCAAGCAAAAATGTTTTCAACCTATCATACCAAGCTCTAGGGGCTTGTTTCAAATCATACAAAGCTTTGTGAAGTTTAAAAACATGGTTTGGAAACTTGGGATTTTCAAAACCGGGGGGTTGTTTCACATACACTTCTTCTTCTATGTAGCCGTTTAAGAAGGCACTCTTGACATCCATTTGAAAAAGTTTAAAACCTTTGGATGCAGCAAAAGCCAAGAGTATCCTAATTGCCTCCAAACGAGCTACAGGAGCAAAAGTCTCCTCATAGTCTATCCCCTCCTTCTGACTATACCCCTGGGCTACAAGTCTGGCCTTGTTTCTCACAACATGACCATCCTCTCCTTGTTTGTTTTTGAAAAACCCATTTTGTCCCAATAGGGTGACACTCAGGAGGAGAAGGAACAAGAACCCAAACCCGATTTTTCTCAAAATTTTCTAACTCCTCATGCATGGCATTGACCCAATCCGGATCAGATAAAGCATGTCCAACATCTCGGGGTTCAAAATTAGCAACAAATGCAGAATGAGCAAAGTGAGAGATTTGTTGTGACCTTGACCGAGTGACACGTTCGTTGATGATGCCGATCATCTATTGAGGAGGGTGTTGGCGCTGAATGTGTCGTGGCGCCTCCCTAGCTGAATTAGCCTCCCCCTCAACAGTAGCTGGTGCCCTCTCAGGTACAAGTGGTACAGCCTGAGGTACTGGATCAAACGGCCCCATGTAGTGGAAGAAGATGGGTCGGGGCCGCGAGCAGTTGTGGTCGAAGTCGACCCAATCGGCACAACAGGTGGAGGTAGTGCTGGATCATCAATTCCTTCAGCACCTTCTTCCTCATCATCATAAAGAGGTTCTCCAACCTCGTGATCACCTGCACGCTCAAATCTAGAAGAAGGACAATGCATGGTCTCGTCGAAGGTGACATCGGATGTCTCCATGACTTGGTTAGTGTCAAGGTTAAGAACACGATATGCACGAGTATAGTTACCATAACCCAAAAAGACACCATCAGAAGAGCGAGACTCAAACTTGTCCAAGTTGCCTTTCTTAAGTATAAAACAGTGGCAACCAAAAACTCTAAAATAGCTCACCTTGGGCTGTCTCCCAAAACGCAACTCATACGAAGTCTTCTTCAAGAAGGCACGAAGAAAAATGCGATTGGAGATATAACATGCAGTGTTCATAGCCTCGGCCTAATATTGCCTAGGAGTCCTATGCTCATCGAGCATCGTCCTGGCCATCTCAACAAGGGTATGATTCTTCCTCTCTACAACACCATTTTGTGGCGGTGTGTAGGGGGAAGAAAACTGATGCTCCAAACCCAAGGAGTCACAAAACTTTTCAAAGTCCGAGTTTTTGAACTTGGTACCGTTATCGCTACGAATAGCTCGCATCGAGTTCTTAGGGAACTCGTTCTGAAGACGCAAAATCAGATTGCGAGCAAAAGAGAAAGTCTCAGTTTTCTCAGCTAAAAAGAAAACCCACGAAAATCTCGAAAAGTCGTCAACAACAACAAGCACATACCACTTCCCACCAACCGAGCTCACCCAAGCCGGACCTACAAGGTCCATATGCAAAAGCTCTCCAGGGCGCTTGGTCATAACTTGATTCACTGGATGGTGGGGAGCAGCGACCATTTTCCCATGTCTACAAGAATGAAAAACAAGATCCTTCTCCATGTGCAACTTGGGCAATCCTCGGATTAAGCCAAGTGAACTAAGCCTTGCAAGCAAGTCGAAGCTCAAATGACCAAGTCTCCTATGCCATTTCCAAAGATCAGAGAAGGAGGGTCCAGCCAAAAGACAACGAGAAATGCCAAAAGACTCCAAGAAATTTGCACGAAAGACTTTCCCAAAGGGCGAAATCAAACACACAAGATTGCCCTGAGGGTCCAAAATACGACTGAGATTCGGCTTAAAACGAATCTCATAGTCATCATCAAAAAGTTGTGAAACAGAAAGAAGGTTAAAATGCAAGTTAGAAACAAGAGCAACATCACGCAACACAAAGTGCTCATTAACCCGCACAGACCCACGGGATAGCACTTTACCTTTGCTATTGTCGCCGAAGGTGATAAATTCCTTTCCGGCAACTGGACTAAGACTGGAGAACCACTTGACGTTTCCGGTCATGTGCCTTGAACACCCGGAATCCACCAACTAAACGTTCTCCAATCGTTTTACCTACATCAATAAAAAGACATTGGGTGAGCATACGGTCCAACACTGGGGTGAGTAAAATGGGAAGTATACCAGTGTTGGGCTGGCTGCTCAAAAGAACGATTAGTAGCAAAACCATTCCTAGCACGCCTACGGGGAAAGCGATCACCATGCGCAGGAAAATGTGGTCCGCTGAGGGAAGAGCGTCCATCGCGATAGTCAAAACGCGGTGGGGGGTAACGCTCAACAACAAAGCCACCGCCACGGGATCCATATCCTACAAAGTTAGGATCCCACCGGGCAAAACCTCCTTGTGGCCTAGGACCTTGAGGCATTGGACCTCTAGGCATAGGAGCTCTCCTTTGAACATTTGGCACATGTACATCATGGAAAGGATAGTACATGTCCGAGTTGTTCATCTCCTTTGCACGACGCTCTTCTCTCTTGCGCTGAAAGCAAAACTCCCTCAGGTGTCCATCCTTCCCACAGTGCTCACAGTGGTACCTCACCGCTCTCATAGGGGGTTGTTGGTACTCACGGTATTGGGTGTGGATCACTTGGTTCTTCTGTGGCATGAGCTCCTCTCGGATTGGTGGCATGGTGTCTAGCTTGTTCCTCAGGTGGTTTGGTTTTGGAGCCCATGTCTGTTTCTTGGGTGGAGCTCTCGGAGGTTCAACAAACACTCCATCTTTGGTGTTAGCCTTGAGAGGCTCTTTGAGTGGAATCTTGGTTAGTTTGGGAGTAGTGGTGGAGTTGGGCTTCTCACTCGCCTTAAGACCACTAGACTCACAAATCTTCCCGAAAGTGGAAGCACTCTCCACACCCTGAGCAAAGCCTACACCTAGACCTCCAGCAGCACGCTTGAATTGGGCAATCATCATGCCAAGCTACGGCTCACCACTAGAAACCCAAGACGAGATTGTCTGAAGGTATGTGTTTTCTTCCTCAGTTTGCATCTTGTCATGCCTCACATTTGCCATCTCCATCTCCAAACCCTCACACAAAGCGCACCTAGACACAATAGTGATACCTGAGCTGGCCTTCTCAAGAGACTCAATCTTGGCATTCTTCTCTACCAACTCAGATTGCAAGCCCGCACAGGACTTGCACGCACCAAGCAAAGTGGGTCTAGCCCTAAGCTCATCCAACTCTCCAACCAAGGCAACATACTTCCGTTTCAAAGTGACAAGGTCAGTCATGTGCTTGGAGCACATCTCACACTCATCCTCCTCAGACACTACAACGGTGGACTTCGCAAATTCAAGTTCCTTCACCGCATCCTCCCACTTCTGCTGAAACTCCTTCCTCTCTCTAGTTGCACGTCTCAACAACTTGTCTTGACTAAGCAAAGCAACACTAAGTTTATCGACCTCAACAAAGAGTTCTTCGGGAGTCTGTGATACCTGGGAGGTGTCGTCGTCATCGTCGTCCCGAGGGATCTCCTCCAGCTTGCCATCAACTTCATCTCCGAGGGCCATGGTGCAGAAACCCTCGTTGTCGGTGAAGAAACACAGCCCGTTCAGCTTGCCCTCGATCTTGTTCTTCTCGGACTCATCATCACTTGAAGCAGTGGATTCGTTGTCCGAGTCGTCGATGTCGCTGAGTGTGGCGAAGAAGGCACGCTGCTCGACCTAGGCCTTCTCCAAGTACTTCTCCTTGATGTACTCCTTGTTGAAGCCACCCTTCCGCTTGTGCTTTGCGGGGACGTACTTCTCCTTGTGCTTGCCAGAGTCGTACTTGTGGTTGTGATCCGCCTTGTCGAAGGCCTGCTTGTTCTTCTTCGGGCAATTGGCGATGAAGTGGTCGGAGCCTCCGCACTCGTAACAGCCACCTTGTCCTCCTCCGCGAGAACCGGTTGGCTAGAAGAGCCAACTCATCGTCCGCCATGAACTCCAGCTGCTCCTCTGTGACAGAAAGAAGAGAAGACAATGCAAAGCCTCCAGAGGGGTTAGCAGAAGAGCCAAAAACCAAAGCCATCGACGGGCCAGAAGGATTTTCATAAGAAGCCCTCGCCATGGCGTCAATCTCACTGGACTTGAGCTTACTAAAGAGCTCGTCGCACGTGAGAGTCTCATAGTTAGACGATTCGATGATCGCCTGAACCTTAGAGTCCCACACCGACTGATCGAGAATGTGAAGAAGCTTGAGAGCCCTCTCATGATCGTCAAAAGGCAACAGCTCCTTGTTAGCCCTCGTCCTGTTGACAATCACCTGAAAGCGAGCGAATAAACTTTCTATGCTCTCGCCAGGCATGTGTCGAAAGTTCTCATACTCACGCTTATGCGACTCGTAGAGACGGGTTTTGACTTGAGTGGTTCCCTCATGGAAACGCATGAGAGTAGCCCAAATCTCCCGAGCCGTGGTGAGATGAGAAACGTGATCAAACTCCGACATGCTCAAACAAGTGAAAAGAGCATTACAGGCTCGGCTATTGGCATCATGCTCATCGATCTGTTGTTGAGTCACACGAGTAGCCAAGACCACGTAATCGGTAGAATTGCAAATGTCCCAAACCGAAGCACTCATGCTGTGAAGATAGGCCAACATACGTATCTTCCAATACGCATAGTTCGTCCCATCGAAGAACGGTGGTTTGCCCACGCCGCAATCCATGTCGCATTATGTGGATCTAGAACCGGCAAAGGTGGAAGATCCTTAACCTGCTCCGATACCAATTGAAGGACCGAGAATACCAAAGCAAGGCGACCAGAGGGGGGTGAATGGGAGCCTTAAATTTCTTTTCATAAACTTATAGTCATTGTCCCAACAATCAACCCCAAGATCAAACCTAGAGCTCGATAGTGTCCACGACCCTAGATGTAGAGTGGATGCTTCCGAGAACCACAACGGGACACTACATGACTCTAGAAACCCAGCACAAAAACTCAAAACCAAATCCAAAGTCGAGTGAACGAACATCGGACAAAACAGTGCAGAAGTCACTGCATCGGACGCTGGCCAGCGTCCGATGTGATCCTGGCGGACGCGTCCGATGCAAAACAGGCAGAAACAAAACCTTACTGGACAGCCATCGGACGCTACTACAGTGAAAGCTCACGTCCGATGCCAAGGCCTCGAAGCGTCCGATGACAACGGAGCGTCCGATGCCAACCCACCTACTGCGTCCGATGCAAAAAGAGCGTTTCCAAAACCTCACTGCATGACCATCGGACACTGGACTGTAGCGTCCGATGTCAGCGTCCGATGTCCCTTTAAAAGGTACAGAGACTGACACGTGGCAACGGCGCGTCCGATGTGATGAACACAGCGTCTGATGCCCTCGTGCTCAGCGTCCGATGCTCCTGAAACAGCACAGTTCTTCCGCGGATTCAGCCTGATCTCCTCCGAATCAAAAGCTCTAAAGCTTAGACATGGTATGAGGAGTTCTGAGGATGTTAGTGAGCTACCCCTAAGAGATCATGGCTCGAACCTAACTCCAAGTCGGTGAATCTGAAAAATTCGGGGCAAAGGAAAGAAAACCGATCCAAAACAAAAACCGACCTATCTACTTGTTCATGAGGTTTGAGTTGAATTCCTTCGGTGGAAATGATCCCCTCACTGCAAGGAACAAGTTGATTTAAACGGATTCGAGAAAGACGCAACGTAGAGGGAGATCGAGTGACAGAAAAAAACGTGGAGAAAAGATGAACGCGAAGAACAATTCAAGAACGCGAATCACAACCACGAATTTCAGCCGGAAATCATCCCCACGAGGAGACAACGGGATTACGGTCCTGTTTCCTCAAAAATCTCCAAGTACACGGAGGTATTGTGGCACTCTACGGATCTCAGTAGCTACAGCAGGGAATGGGAAGCAGGAAACCCTAGGTAGAGAATAGCAAAATGACTGAGATAAGTTGGAGGGAGGGGCTGCCTCTCCATATATAGCCTAATACATTATTCCCCTTCTACCCCTACTGATAAGGAGCGAGCAGGCTAACCCTAAGGGTATTCCTGTCCAACTCGAGGTGTTGTCGATCCGACGGCCACGCCCACACATCAGGTAGCTTCACCTCGACGCGACCTCATCGGATGCTGCCACGTGCCGTCACCGCCCCGGACGTCCACCTCGTGAACTCCGCCGCTAGTTTTGTGGCCCAAACCAGCAAACCATCCGCCCCGTGTTTTGTGGCCCAAACTCAGAAACCCATCAGAGCCCAGGTTTTGAGGTCCAAACCTGGAAACCGTCCTCAGCCCGAGTTTTGAGGCTCAAACTCGGAAACCGGTCCACCGGCGGTTTTTCTGTGGCTCAACCACCAAACCGAAGCCGTAGAGGGATGCACCGCCCGTGCACCCCGTCCACCCACATGTCTTCACTCGTCGCTGTCCCAGGCTGTCAGCCACCACAGCTGATCCTCAGGCCACCGGTCCCTCAGTCCAAGCCTCGCGTCCGCCCTTCACCGCTCCGGGTCCATCGGCACGGCACGTCTCTACTTGACCTTCACCTTGCCTTTGATCACTGTCTCTGAGCTCGACACCTGCACAACACAAGCCAAAGAACATGCGCATCATACCAGTTGACAATCACTCATCATCTCAAGATCCGGCATACACCCATGTATCCGCAGGGCGAGACCACCGTCGCCAGCCACGGGTACGGGGACGGCCACCTTTGCTGGCCATGAGCAAGGCGCAGCCTCCGCCAGGCGCAAGCACGTGTGAGGCTACCTGCGCCATCCACGAATCCGCAGGCATGGGAATGGGCGAGGCCACCTCCACCGCTTGTGGGTCTGCCGGCCATGGGCACTAGCGAGGCCACCTCCACCACGCACGGAGAGGGCCACCTTCGCTTGCAAGGTGCTGGATGGCTCCGCTGCTCGTTGTGGTCATTTTGTGCCACCGTCAGACCAGATACAAAGGTTGTATCTTCTTGTGCATCGATGAGGAGGATGGTGGGATCCATGAAACAATGTGATGAAACTACGCACTGAGAAAGAGACCCGTTTCATGTTTAGTTTCATAGAAACTGGGAGGTGAAACTATACATTAAGACTAGCCTAACCATAGCAAACGCCTGGGTTTAGACCAACATAGCTTCGGGTTCCGTTCCCATGTACTGATGTACCATAGTCCGAACCACCTAAAACCCTAGGCCCAGAGCATTGTTTGGTTACCTTTTCAACTTCTTTCACCCTTGCTTCTATATGTAACACCAAAGTATTTCACCACTTGTGTATATATGTTAGCATTTTTTAAGGGTTTGCTAGTCACTCGCTAGGCACTAGTGCATCAGTGAGTTAGCAAACTTTCTAGTGACACTTGAACACCACATTAGGTCGTGATTTATCCTCTCTTGATAGTATAACTATTTGTTCTATATGTGATCACACTCACTAAGTGCCTTACTCAGCCTTATTGTTTTACTTTTCCCTTCGGGTCTCTTTATGCTTTCTCTTCTCTTCTATTCTCCATTTCTCTAAATGTGAAGCGCTTGATCATCTTGCGGACTATACCGTCACCTCCATGCTTAGCCACCTAGGTTGCTTCATTACTTGGCTTGGCACTAATCCATCCAATAGCTACACACATGCTTAGCATAGTATTAATTCAATAGATTTTATTAATTAGCTAAAACCAAGCTAGGGCTTTCACACTCCCATATACAAGGACCCTAGGATCAATCGACAGGTGGAGAAAAATATAAAAACAAAACCTCATTCTTATCTCCACCATAGATGTTCGTTTCATCGGAAGTATGTGCACTACTAATTAAGGGTCTGCTTGAGCTTACTCCGATGCTGGAGCTAGAGACCCACGATAGATGATCTTGATTTTCTGGCTTCGAAAGAAAACGGTTCCGACTCCTCACATCATCGACCAAAATGGCTCCTCAACTCCTCTCGAATGCTTTTGGTGTGGCTCTGCCGTCTCCGATACCTAGAGCCTAAGCCTAAGCTATCGCGGGAGCCGTACCAAATAGGATCAAATAAGAATTCATGACGCTTCATCGTATCACATCTGCATTTTCTTTGGAAGCCCAGCAGGTGTGTTGGGTGTAGCAGATTCAGCACACCCAGATATAGCAGCAATTGCCATCGAACGCCCATCAACCAAGGCCTGGTTTAGATTGCAACTTTTTGCAATTCTAACACTGTAGCACTTTTGTTTGTATTTGATAAATATTGTTCAATTATAGACTAATTAGGCTCAAAATATTCGTCTCACAAATTATAAACAAATTGTGTAATTAGTTAATTTTTTTACCTATATTTACTACTCCATGCATATGACCAAAAATTAATGTGACGGAGAGAGAGTGTAAAAAGTTGAAAGTTGAAAGGAATCTAAACAAGGCCCAATGCATGTGCTCTTCAAGTTACAAGAGCCTAACCTCCGCCCGCCCGTGCAAGCTATGTGGCCGATCGCCCACCGTCGTGGCCCGCTTAACCATAGGGGCACAGGTCCGTTGGGCTCCTTGCTCGCGGGTGTCTACTCGTCTAGCTGCCCACGGGGCCTGCACAGGCTAGCCGCGAGGTCACCGGCTGGGCATGGTCAAACATCACCACTGTCGCTGCAGTTAGGGTTTGGGATTCTATCAAATGGGAGTTTCGAAATCGAATAGCATCAACGTGTGAGGCTGGCCAAGAGAATAGATAACTTGAGTGCATATTTGTCCTTTCATGCTGGCTTCTGTTTGTCATTTAATCCCTTCTTACTTAGGTCTTGTTTAGTTCATGTGTGAGAAGTTTTTGTAGGTCATATCGGATGTTCCGGTGCTAATTTAGTTTATTAAAATAGACTAATAAGAAAACAAATTACGTTAGTCTGGAAACCGTGAAACGAATTTATTAAAACTAATTAATCAGTTGTTACCACGTGTTTATTATAGCACACCATTATTAATTATAGACTAATTAGACTTAAAAATCGTCTTGCAAAGTTATTGCAGTTTGTATAATTAGTCACTTTTTAGTCTACATTTAATATTCCATACATGTGTCCAAATATTTGATATGATGGGTGAAAACTTTTTGAGGTGGGAACTAACACTACCAGAATTTGACGCTTTGCTGAGTGTCAAGTGCTAAATTTCGGGCACTCGACAAAGACCCTCTTTGTCGAGTGTCAAACCTTTGCCGAGTGGTTTTTTGCCGAGTGGTTTTTGCTTTTGACACTCGACAAAGAGGGTCTTTGCCGAGTGCCTGAAATTTGACACTCTTTGTCGAGTGTAAAATTTCAAGCAATCGACAAAGAGCCCGGTTTTCTCTTTTCGATCTTCGGTTAAAACTTGTAACTTAGTTTATCTCCGTCATACTAACTCCAAATTTGATGTTTTTTTGTAAAATTTTCTAAAATCTTGCTCTATAAAATTATTGTGTTCTTATAGCTATTACTTGAATTATATTTTCTGGTGACCATTAAAATTATGAATTTATAAAAAACTCAACTTCAAAGCATATTTTAAAGCAATAAAATAATTCAAATGAAAAAGTGTTAAACTACAAAGTTTCATAAATTATAAAGAGTACAACTTTTATTTTGATCATTCCTTCGTTCGACAAAGCGATAGTAACATTATTCAAAAAATCTATATCTCTCTCGTATAGTTTCATGAAACTAGAAAAAAGATATACTCCTCCATACCAGAAATTATTGACGTTTTAGACATGATTGTGCTTACCAAGGAGTGAGTAATGGGAGTTATTTTTTCGTATTTGCACTTAATAAATACGATTGCGGGTGCATGTCTATCGAGAAACAACCAAACGCTGAGATGGTCTAGGTTCGATGCCCAGCAGGGCCGCCGTTTTTTTCGCTGGTTTGTTTTTTGCCTGGAAAATTTTGCGACCACCTCGATGGAGTCTGTGACAACACTCCTGAAGAACGCCACGAACTCGTTGGAGACGAGCGCATCCGCGGTGTCCGGTGCCACTAGTGAGTCGACGAACACCTCCTCCGAGCCCGCGAGAGCGTCTCCTCTGACCTCAAGGTGGATCCATGGCGAACCCTAAACCGTAACTGTACTGCGGCGGCGAGCTCTCGTGCAGAGGAACGAGGGACACGAATGGAGGAGCGCGTAGTGCAGAGGAACCCTAAACCCTAACAGCGGCGACGCGCGTTTTGGCTGCAGCAGAGAAGGAAGAAGAGGACGCGCGTTCATATCCGTTATGCGGGAGGAGCGCACGTGCGCGTTCAATGCGGGAGACGAACAAGGAGCAACGGACGCATGCGCGCGTTAATGCCGATAGCGCAACGGACGACTCGTGCATGGCCAGGGGCAATCGGAAAAAAACCAACGCAATAGTGTAAAACGTCAACAATTGTGAAAACACATGCATGGCCCAGGACGTCAAGAAAAACGGGTATGGAGGGAGTATAAGATTTATGAATTGAACAATATTACTATCACTATGTCAAATGACCAAAATAGAAGTTATATAACTTTATAGTTGATAACTTTTCGATTTGAAATCATCTTGTCAACAAAAACTAAGTTTGAATTTATCAAAATTTAAAATTTGATTTTTTAAAGTACCTCAGATGGGAAAATAACCAAAATAAAAGTTGTAGGTCTCGAAAAGTTATGAAACTTTATAGCTGACAACTTTTTCATTTGAATTAATTTTGTTAGAGAAAAGTATGTTTCAATTTCTCCAAATTTGAAATTTGAATTTTTCAAACAATCTCGGATGAGAAACAGTCAAAATAAAAGTTGTAGATGTCAAAAAGTTATGAAACATTTTAGCAACTTTTTTTTTGATTTGAAATTATCTTGTCAACAAAAACTATGTTTGAAATTCTTAAATTTGAAATTCAAATTTTGAAAATGACCTCGGATGGAAAAACTACCAAAACGAAATTTGTAGGTCTTGAAAAGTTATGAAACTTTATAGTTGACAACTTTTTAATTTGAATTTATTTAGGGCCTCAAACAATCAATTTACACTCGGTTTAGTATATTAAAATGTGGGGAACCAAAACCGTATATAAACACAAGTGACGCAGAGGTGGAGTCATAGAGGAGGTTACGCGCAAGACCAAGGTTGCAGGTTCGAATCCCCACAACCACGTAGCACGCGAAAAATGTCGTGCCATACGGCAAAAAAAATTAATCGGTAGTGTAAACAAGACCTTAGTATTGTAAACTCTGTCAGAAACCAGAGGCAAAATGACAAAGTTAATTAAAAAAAAAAGCACAATTGCAGTATAGTGTAGGGCCTCTGAAACACCGAATCTATTTTAATATATAATGTATTAGCGTAATCAGCATAAGTGGTGTAAAGTTCGGAAGACATGTTAGTTACAGTAGACACATGGAAATCGTGATGTATCTCAATTTTTTCATAATAATTAGAATATCTTCTTTAATTTTGTATTAAACTCGCATCAAGAGTAGAGAGACATTATTTTTAGATGAAGGACGGACCACCGGGACAAAGATTATGATTTGCATATACAGAGGCATGAGCTGCTCATAGTTTTGCGCTTGTTCAATTATTATTAGTCTGGCAGCCTGCTGCGTACGTACAGTAGTAACATCTTCGGAGTCGTACGTACGCGCATTGCAATACACCATCCTCAGTACGTGTGCATAGCCAAAAGGCGTGTATCTATCTACCAGCTATATATACATACGTATGGATTCTTAATTATCCCTACCTATATACATACGTATACTAGTAAGTTTGTGTTCCCAACGGAGTAATTAGTTGGCATCAATCAAATAATTTAAATTAATTTAATTTAATGATGCAGGAAATTGGTGGGTTCAGCGTCCAGCATGCAGTAGAACAAATAATCCCTTTCTTGGAGGATACCGGAAGGAATGCACACGCGGCCATCTACTTTGATGGATGGGATGGACTGGCTGCTTCTGCTGTGCTCCGAGCGATAGCTGAGGACCCTCCACCATCTCTGAAGAACAAATTTGATAGAATCATCCACATTGACTGCACCAGATGGAAGAGCCCAAGGGCACTCCAGAGAGCAATCGTTGATGAGCTCAAGCTTCCTCAGAGTGTAATGGCGGCTTTTGATAGGGAGGATGACGATGATGATTACAGTGGGATAGATGAAGGCTCTAGAGTTGAGATAGCAGAAGTTGGGAGAGTGATACTTGGATCCCTATTACAATATAGATGTTTAGTTGTATTCCACAACGGAAGCACTGATATGGTTGACTTGGCTGATTTTGGCATTCCACCATTATTCTATGGCAGTAAGATATTGTGGACCTTCACAGGAACACTTCGGATCAATCCAGAAACAAGAGAAAAGGTGGATAGTTCACATCTCTACATCTATAGTAAGAATATTTACTGGCGGTTCGATGGTGACACTGCTCAATTAATATTGGAAGAGGCCACAGAAGTTGTCAAGCACATGCAACATAAGCATAGCATCATCACCCCAGAAATAGCTGCCAAGTGTATCACATATATCTTGTGGCTGCATGAAATGGGTGGCGGTACCATGGACTACAACTGGGCTACCCACGCTGCCAACTATTGGGTCTGCGATGGCATTATCGGACAACAAGCTAGTCAGTTAGATGATGAATCCTGGGAGGCCTCCGCCGCTCTCCATAAACAAATGCAAAGAATGGAATTTTCCTCTCGTCCAGTAAGGTTCAGGGGTCATGAAAAATACAAAGATGTTTGGAAGTCAGTCGCCTATGCATCTGACAGTGGAGAAAAGGAAGACTTAACAACACTACTGTCTCGGAATTTAACATCATTTTTCCTTGTTCTTAAAGGCGGACTACCATGTGACATGTTTCAGCAGTCAGAAAGACTAGGCGTATTGAAGCTCTCTGGATGCAGATTCAGCTTTAATTCACCTCCTTTCTGTTGCTGCCATAGCCTAAGATTCCTTGGATTAGACCACTGCAAACATCAAGGGTGGGAAGAAGAAGAGGACAAGCAAGGGAGACCAGTAATGCAATTCTTCCAGAGCCTATGGGTGCTGGATATAAATCGTACGGATTGGGAACTTGATTTTTCGCAAACGGAGCACATCATGGCACCAAACATTAGAGAGGTTCATATAAAGAAGGGAAGGATTTGGTGCAACAACCTTGCTTGGAGACACCTAAAGCATCTCCGCAAGCTTCGAGTAATCGAGCCTACCAGCTCTTGGGAGACAGGCAAGAAAGATGAATTTGCTGACGATATGGCAAAGTTGGAGCTCCTCGATCTGTCTGGTAATAGTACCATCCAAGTTTTGCCAAGCTTATCTTCTGCAAGTGGCCTCAAAACTCTCATCCTAGATGGCTGCGTTGGGTTGGATCATGTTGGCCCTGAAGGACTACCTCCATCACTTGAGACATTCAGCTTAGATGCAAGGTCAAACAAACTTTTAAGGATATCTTTGTCTGGCTGTGCACATTTAGAGAGTTTCTTGCTGCGCGGAGAACTACCAGGCCTTGAGGAGCTCAACCTATCAGGCACATCAATCATAAGACTTGACCTTAGTGATAAGGTAGTGCATGTGGAAGGGCTAAAGAAGGTGTTCCTGATGGGCTGCAAGCAGCTGCGCGCAATACTCTGGTGGGAAGACACAAGCAGACAACTGGAAGTTCTATGCATTGGCACCTTTGAAATAGAGGACAAGTATCCCCATTATTCGTCCATCCAACACAGAAACTATATTGTCACAGCAGATGCAAGGTTCATTCAGTCCTTGTTGAATAAAGAATATGGAACATTGATAGCTAACAAGTTTTATCTATATCTGCATGTGGCACCTACTAGTAGTAGCAGCAAGTCTAAAGGGTCAAGCAGAGATAACGTTATCACCCCCAAATCATGCTACTATACTTATAGTGATGTTTTTATACAGGGGGTCTCTGCTTATGATAGTGAAGTGAAATGTCCTCCACTGCCCAATTATAGTGATGGCCATATGGAAGTTAGTGAGGGGATTAGCCTCACAGATGTGGAAAGCGACAAGGGAATCAAAGCCATTTATTATGTGACACTCAGCTGCATTTACTCCTTACATGTGCATGACAATTCATGCATCCTTGCTGTTACACCCAAACGCCCACTTAATAGTTCGTACTACGTGGTATTTGTACTCAAATGGTGCCGTGTGGAGAGGTGCTCCAAGTTAGAGACAGTGTTTGCCTCTGGCTTCCGCTACCTCTTTCGATATCTGGAGACCATTTGGGTGTCAGACCTCCCGGCAGCTGCCTGCATTTGGAGCAAAGGATCAATTTATGATGACAGCGACAGCTTTGAAGCACTACAGAGCATACACTTGCACGAGTGTCCCAGGCTCAAGTTTGCCCTCCCATTGTCACGCTACACATACTTGCCCAGATTGGAGACTCTCCACATCACTCGGTGCGGTGACCTCAGGCAGGTCTTCCCATGGGATGATGATGACGTGGTGCCTCAACGATACAGAGAAGCTCATCCGGTGAAGGTATTCCCCAATCTGAAGCACGTCCTCCTGCATGATCTCTTGAGTCTACAAGAGATCTGCGAGGCCAAGATGACCGCACCCAAGCTCGAGAGCGTCAGGATCAGGGGCTGCTGGGGCCTCAGGCGCCTCCCATCAGTCGGCAGTCCAAACAACAGCCACGGACGGCCAGTCGTGCACTGCGAGAAAGACTGGTGGACGAAGCTGGAATGGGATGGACTGCGTGACGGGCACCACCCATCACTCTACGAGCCGTGCTATTCGTCGACCTACTACAAGAAGCGCCACCTCAGGGGCACGGTTCTTCGGTAAAGAAGACACATATATCATTTTGTCCAGGTATGTATGTAGAGTTTTGTTGCGGTACCCTCAAATGACTATGAGCCATTCATTTATTTTGATCCAATGGTTACAATCACTTATTACCTTCTAGGAGGTAATATAAGAAATGTATATTTATTTATTTTTAAAAATTATAAAATAAGAAAAGTAAGGAAGTTTTAGATATACCTAGATTTGATTGATGCATACATGATCCAATGGATATGGTAATTCTTCTTTATTTGGCAACTTTAAATGTGTTATATTTGGATTGTCATATATTTTTGCATATACACTTTGATTTTGCATATATGATATGTTTCATATGTGTACATGAATATTGATTAACGTGCGCCTTTCAAAAAATTGTGTGTACGCGTGTGTGGATGATATATAGTGCGCGCGTGTAGGTGGATAGCCTGTGTACAATACATGATTAGCATGTGTGTGCATATGTGGATAGCATGTGTAAGTGATTAGCGGTTAGTGCCTGTGTAGTTAGAGTGTCAGGTGGGGGTGCACCGGTGCACCCGACGCCATGCCAGTCCGTGCGTCCGACCGCTTTCGTCCATGTGCACATAAAGGACACAACTTGCGCTCCATCTGCACGGAGAAAACTGGGTGGATTGCCCAAGGAAGGACACAACTTCTGCCGTGATTAGAGGAAGCAGAGGGATTTTCCCCCTTTTCTTAGTAATTTTAATTTCTTTAACTATTTTATAAATTCAAAAAATCAAGGGCTCAGATTTATTTGACATATTACCTCCTTAGAGGTAAAGAATGTACCTTAGCATTGCCCATGTATGTATGTATGTCTATATAATGTTGTATGTGCTCTACATACATGTACTGCTATCGTACGTATTTTGTCATGCATTTATCCCTTATCAATGTATATTGTTGTTTTTGTGTAGGCTCAGGAGGTGCATGCCAATCCTGTCATGAGTCATGTGTTGCCACTTTCAATTGCGTTGCAAGCCGTTGCTGCTGCAACATGGATCATCAAGGATTTGTTGCTTCACTAGTATGTGTACCGTGTTTGCAAGAATGTTTATTTCTCTCATCAAGAATAAGCTGGCGTGGTTCAATGTTGTATGCATCCACCAGATTGGTTGTTGTGTTTAAGACTTAACATGAATGCGTCTCTCATCGATCATGAGAGAGATATTGTTAATTGGTTTGAGGCTGTGTGCGTGAGTGCGAATTTGAAATAAGGGGGATGTGCATGCATGCCCCCGGCGTGTTTTGAGCTTGGATTGCTCAAAGACTTGCTCAAGGAAATGTTTGTCTACTTTGTGATTAAACTCTGTATGCAGTAAAAGTTGGCTTTGGTTGATTTACATGCATGAATGCAATGTGCAAAGTTTTGTTCGCTTATCTGTTCCTCATCAGGTAATAATTTCCTAATGTATATCCATCAATCCCTGAGTTTCCTATTCCTGAGGAGGCCTTCTGTTTTCTCTTTCTTTTCTTCTTTCATGCTCTGGTAAGATGGAGTTCTATCTTCAATTCTATCTACCCAAGGCTTAGGTAACTTGTGTCCTGGAATTGGCCTATTCCCATGTAAAAGATAGAGCGCTGCATTGCTAGAATTTTGACCCAGTGGTCCTTGCACTGGCCAGCACTAATTTCAGTGACTTGTAGTCGATTTCAATCCCATATCTACAACAGTTTACACACAAGTACCAATGATACAAAAAACTAGATTTGTGACCTTCGCATGACCATTGGTCCATTAGCTCAACATGACCACCTTATTATGAAGTAAAGTAGCAATTGCATATAACAAGATGTGGCATCTCCAAAACATAGCAGCAATAGAGGTCTATAGACTCCTGCACCTATCTTTCATTACTGCCTGATAAATGGTAATAGTGATATATACAGATAGATGGCATTCCTGGTCCATTCGACACACACAAAGAAAAACAAGGCACCCAGTCCAAACAAAGTCCTTTATTGACCTAGAACATGCCCCATTTGATCCTGAATTTCGAAACAGCAACATTCTAGCATTTTTTGCATTGATCAACACTTACAAATTACAGCTCAGTCATTGCACAAATGCAAAGTTGAATGTTTTCAACAACAAAATCACAACAATTTGACTCCAGCTTCTCTGACTGAATCTATAACGGCCTTCACTTTCCCATGGTATTTTTGCTCTCTCTTAATGTGGATGGACACTGCAGGTATTCCCTTGAGCAGCAGGCGTTCACCAAGCAACTTTCCGATCTTCGCAGCTGCCGCGACGTCACGGGTCGACTCCATGTTTGGTCTCACTAGCTTCTCCTGAGAGCTTGCAGAACATGCAACCGTTGATGTTGGGGTGTGGATGACCTGAGCAGATACATACTTGTTTGTGAAATGCATCCTCAACAGGTACGGCTTGAGGAAACGGATGAATGATAGTATAAAACATAAGTATGGCTTAACGGGAGCAGGGGTGGACCACAGTGTATGCCGGGTGGGCCATGGCAATACCCTGGGGTCCAACAGCCATAAATACATACATAATACTTCATCTGTTCACTGAAGAATTAATTCCTAGAATCCGTGCCGGTCAAAGTTTTTAAACTTTGACTAACTTTATAGAAAAAAGTAATAACATCTATGATATAAAATAGATACATAATAATATATCTAATGATATGAATTTGGTACATCAATCTTAATAGTTTTTTCTAGAAATTCAGTCAAAGTTTAAAAATTTTAACTTAAGACAACTCTAAGAATTGATTTTTTCGTAGACGGAGAGAGTATAAATTTTATTTGTATTTTGTAAAAGAAAAAAAAAGAGACAGAAAGCTTCAAGTTCGGTTTCTGCGCTTCTGACTTCACGAGTTATGCATGCACGCGTACCGCGGACGACGCGGACTAACTGGGCCAGCCTGCGGACCCAGGATTATCATTAATATTTTTTTTACTAAATACAAGTAATCATAGATATGACCATCAAGATTATCATTCATATTTTTTTGGTACTAAATACAAGTAAGATTGTTGGGGAAACGACCCTCGGCAGTGGCGCCACGCAGGCTGGCTCGAAAAGCGACCTTCGCGCAACCCGCGCACCATTACTAACTTTCTTCTCTCCGTTTGTTGGACCCTTCGGATACAGGCTCGACCCTCAGAGTTCATTGTTTTCTTGCAGATAAAGGCGCGCTGAGAACGCAGAAAGTGACCCTCGCACGTTCCGAGGCTCCTTCGCTTGAGACGACAAACCCGGCGATTGGCGAGTGGATGCGAACCTCGCGGCTGGCGGAGCCGAGGGTTCGGCCCTCACATTCCCGCGAAGATGAGCAAGACCAAATGGCGGCGGGCAGGAGGAAGGCAAACTAGGGTTTCCGCTCCGCCCGTGTTTGTACGGTTCTACCCTTTCCCTGTACGGTGTCGGGGAATCTTTTCTGTACCCTTTTGTAATTTGGCCGGTGTCCCTTGGTATTCTCTATAAATACCAAAGGATGAACAGTGTAAAGAGACGATTTTTTTTGGGGAATAGTGAAATACACCAACCAACCCACTCTCTTGTACCTTCGCTTGCACCTTCGCTTCGCTCGCGTTCGACAGTTGTTCACCCTCGCTCTGTACCCCCGCATAACAGCGGAGGTAGGGCAGGTGTGCTTCCAACAGTTTGGCGCCGTCCGTGGGGATCGAAGTTCGAGATGGCGGGGAACAGAAGAGCGTCTTCAACCAGAGATCATCGCACAACCAGAGATGCTGCGGTGACGGTTCAACCCGTGGAAGAGAATGTGGAACCCTCGGGGACAGAAGAAGTCGCTACAGAGATAGAGGTCCCGGGCCCTCAAACCCGGCTGGTACCACAGCCGCACCCACACACCTCCGGAGGAGGTGAGGCAGGAGATGAGGAGGAGTTGGGCCTTGAGGCTCTGGAAAGACTTCAAGACGAGTTGCAGGAGAAGAAGAGGCGCCTAGAACAGCTTGAGAGGCACAACCGGCTGTGTGCCATCAGGCAAAAGGCGGACGAAGCAAGGGAACAGCTCCGCCGGATGGAGGAGTCCCTCGCAGCAGCTGAGGCCGAAGCCGAGGGTTGGAACGACAGGAAAATGCCACCACTTCAGGAGGGGAATGATGAGCAGGATCAGGGCAACCCCCGCCACCATCCACCACCCCCGCCACCACCAAATCACCCAGATAACCCATACCCTATGAGGCAACCAAACTTTCGCCAACTCTACCCAGAGGAAAGAGAGCCAAACCTTCGCAACCAACGGAGAGCCCAACAACATCAAATGCCATATGACTCAAAATCACCACTCTCCCAGATACTACAAACTCAACCTTGGCCACCATACTACAATCCACAAAATCTACCCCGTTACGACGGTCTTACTGACCCTCGCCAATTCATAATGAGTTATGAAGTGGCAGTCGCCGCAGCAGGGGGAGATGAATCAACAATGGCAAAGTCCTTCGTAATCATCCTTCAGGACATTGCACAGACTTGGTACAGCAACCTTCGCCCTGGAACCGTGGATTCCTGGGCCAACCTCAGAGATAGGCTTTGCACAAACTTCAAGGGTATTACAGCAGCCCCATCAAACCCCATTGAGTTATTTAATTGCAAACAAGAAGAGCACGAACCACTGCAAGACTATTGACGAAGGTTCATCCAAATCAGGGCAAGAACTCCGGGGATCTCTGACGAGGCTGTCATCCTCGCTGCAGTCAGCGGTCTGCGCCCAGGCCCATGCTCCTCCAAATTTGCCAGGAAGCCGGCAAATACAATCGAAGAACTACATGAGACAATGGAAAGATACTGTAGAGCGGACATGGACTTCAGGGCAAAGTCCGATGCCCGAAGATCTCAGCAGAAGCCGCAGTCGAGGCCTCAAGCGAGAGAAAACAACCCTCGGCAAGAACAAAGCAACATTGGCGCAATCAACAAGGCAGGTCCCTTTGAAGACCAAAGAAGGGGTGCTCAACCCTCGGGCAACCAAAATCCACAAGGATTCCCACCCCCGCCGGACCAACGAAACCAACAAAAAGATCCCGCGAAAATGTATTGCCATTTTTGTGGTCCTGGCAAGGGGCACACCACCAAACAATGCGAGTGTTTCGCCAAGGGAAAAGAGTACTAGGAATCCAAAAGAGCCGCATCGGCAGAAAACCGAACCATCAATCACACCAGGAAACCAAACTTCAACCCACCAAATTCTCCATACCACTACACCCCCATAAACTACGGCCTACCTTCGCACCAACCCTTCTACGCACATCACCCACACTACAACCAAACCTCTTATCAGCCAACCACCATCCCCCAACGCCAAAACGTACCATATACTGTCACATACCCAACAACCCCTCAAACCCAAACCCAAACCAACCAACAAGTGAACAATACTCTACCACCACCACCACCAATACCAGCGTTGCCAGCCCCCAACCTGTCAAATCCGAAGCCCAAGCCCAAACAACAATCAACAACCCAACATCAACCTTCGGTGTTATACTAGCCATCACTGGAGGCTCCAACGAAGATCACGGCAACAAGAGACAAAGGAAAGAACACGCCAGAAGAGTACACCATGTAGCCGTCGAAGGGCCGCACAAGTTTGGTCAATGGTCTCACATCCCAATAACCTTCGATTCTAGTGACATGAGGTTAAGGGATTACCCTCACACTGATACAATGGTGATTGAAACTAATCTAGTACGGTGGACAGTCACCAAAATCCTGGTCGATACAGGAAGCTCTGCAGACATCCTGTTCGCCACAACCTTCGACAGCATGAAGCTTGACAGAAACCTCTTGCAACCCGCTATACGGTTTCGGTGGTCAACAAGTAAGAGCTGTTGGAAAAATATCTCTGCCCGTGACCTTCGGAGACCAGGTGAACTGCAGAAATGAGCACATAACCTTCGACGTAGTTGACATGTTCTATCCTTACAATGCAATATTCGGCCGAGGGGTTACCAATGCATTCAATGTCGTCATCCATCCTGCATACCTCTGCATGAAGCTCCCTGCTCCGAAGGGGGTCGTTGCAGTATATGGAGATCAAGACATTGCAAGGGCAGCTGAGAGAACAGTAGCACCGGGGCAACGCAATGTCCACAATTTGTCAAAGCCTCGAGCAACAAACCTCAACACCAAAGGCGAGGTATGCACTGACTAAGTGAAAGCATCACCCAAAGAAGAAACTAAACAAGTCCAACTCTTTGAGGGCAACTCCGAAAGAAAAGTTTTCATCTCAGCCAACTTAGATCCCAGACAGAAAATAACCTCGTCCGTTTCCTCAAGGAAAGCTCCGACACCTTCGCTTGGTCTGCAGAGGACCTCAAAGGGGTAAACAGAACTTTGATAGAGCACAGCCTAAACATAAAACCAGGCTATCACCCAGTTAAGCAAAAGCTTCGCAAAATGTCAGAAGAAAGGAAAGAGGCAGCGAAGGCAAAGGTAAAAAGACTTTTGGACGCAGGTGTCATCCGCCCAGTCAAATACCCAACATGGCTCTCAAACGTGGTCCTAGTCCAGAAAAAGAACAAGAAATGGAGAATGTGTGTAGATTTCACGTGCCTGAACAAAGCCTGTCCGAAGGATGACTTTCCCCTGCCAAACATAAGCACCTTGGTCGACAGAGCAACTGGTTGCCAAATGCTTTCTCTCCTCGACTGTTTCTCGGGGTACCACCAGATCTGGATGAATGAAGAAGATGAGGAAAAAACAAGCTTCATTACACCTTCGAGCACTTTTTGCTTTCGAAATGTGGCAGAAGGCTTGAGGAACGCAGGATCAACCTTCGCTCGCATGACATCTGAAGTGTTCAAAGATGAACATGCTATCTCTGCCTACGTCGATGATCTGATCGTCCAAAGCGTGCAAAAAGAAAACCACATATCAGACTTGGCAAGAGTGTTCAATAACCTTCGGTCTGCCGGATTAAAACTAAACCCCGAAAAATGTGTTTTCGGGGTAAGCGAAGGAAAACTGCTAGGTTGCATCGTCTCAGCAAGGCGAATTGAAGCCAACCCCGAGAAAATTGACGCAATCATCAATATGGAACCCCCGACAACCAAAAAAGCAGCTTAGCGTTTGTCAGGCCGCCTTGCAGCACTCAGCAGATTCATCTCCAGATCAGCTGAGCGAGGGTTACCTTTTTTTGAAACTTTGAGAAGCACAGCCCCATTCAATTGGGGACCTCGACAGCAGAAAGCTTTCGAGGATTTGAAAAACTACCTCATCAACTTGACCATATTAACCAGCCCGAGCAAAGGGGATCTTCTACTACTGTATGTCGCAGCCTCGCCTCATGCAGCCAGCGCAGTGCTGATCAAAGAGTTGCACGAAAACAGCAAAACCAAACAGGCCCCGGTCTACTATGTGTCCGAAACCCTCGAGGGTCCCAAACGAAACTACTCAGAGCTCGAGAAGATAGCATACGCCGTGGTCATGGCTTCAAGAAAGCTGAAACACTATTTCCAGGCACACGAAATCCAAGTACCTTCAGCATACCCCCTCGAGAACATTTTCAAGAACAACGAGGCAGTCAGCAGAATAGCAAAATGGGCAGTCAAACTGAACAGCTACGCTATAACCTTCGTAGGAAGAACAACGATCAAATCGCAGGCACTAGCAGATTTCATAGCTGAATGGACCCCAGACCCTCGCAGAGATGGAGCCCAACCAAATCCGTTTTGGACAGTGTATGTCAATGGAGCTTGGGGAGCAGCTGGAGCAGGAGCCTCAGCCATCCTAGTTTTGCCATCTGGGTCGAAGCTAAGGTACGCAAAAAGACTCGACTTCAAGTGCACAAACAACTCCGCAGAATACGAAGCCGTGATACTAGCACTCTCAAGGCTTTGATCATTGTCAGTCCGAAGGGCAGTCATTAACACAGACTCTCAAGTCATCGCGGGACACATTGAGAAAAATTACAAAGCAAAAGATCCAGAGCTACAAAAATACTTCCAATATGTCCGAAGGTTAGAATCATTCTTCCTCGGCATAACAGTGAAAGCAATACCGAGGTTATAAAACAATGAGGTAGACAGCCTAGCCAAAGCAGCAGCACAACAGCTACAGCTGCCCCCTGACGTGTTTCACGAGGTAACAACTCAATCAGCACTTGAAGCCTCTGAAAAGAATGTCAAGCTGATCAATGCAATCCAAAACGAAGACTGGAGAGCACCCATCATGGCCTATATCAACAGGCTGCATGAACCCGAGTCCAAAGAGGAAGAAAACAGACTAAAACAAAGAGCTCGAGGGTACAAAATAGTGGACAACATTCTATTCAAAGCCTCGGTAACCTCGCCATGGCTGAAATGCGTGTCACAAATTGAAGAAAATGACATTCTCAGGCTTATTCACGAAGGTATTTGCGGTTCACACAATGGCCCAAGGGCGCTAGTTGGGAAAGCCTTCCGTCAAGGTTTCTACTGGCCTACAACATTACGAGATGCAGAAGCCATGGTCAAACGTTGCGAAGGTTGCCAACTAACGGCAAAAACACAAAACGCCCCAGGGGCTCCAATAACTCTGATATGCCCAACATGGCCCTTGCAAAGATGGGCAATGGACCTCGTCGGTCCACTACCAACAACTCCAGGAAACCTTCGCTATGCAGTGGTAGCCGTTGAATACTTCACAAAGTGGATTGAAACTAGACCGCTGGCTTCCATCACCTCCCTAGCCGTGAAAAAGTTTTTCTGGCAGCAATTAGTTTGTCGGTTTGGAGTCCCCAAACACCTAACCGTCGACAACGACACTCAGTTTGACAGCGAGATCTTCAAAGAATTCTGCGCACAAATCGGAACAATCTTGTGCTTCGCCTCAGTCCGGCACCCTTAATCCAATGGCTTAGTTGAAAGAGCCAATGCAACAATTTTCCAAGCCATATCCAAAAAATTACAGGGCAGGCCTAAAGGAAAGTGGGCGGAAGAGCTAACCTCGGTCACCTGGTCCCATAACACCTCGGAAAGCAGAGCCACCAAATTCACACCTTTCAGGCTCCTGTTTGGGGAAGAAGCTGTGTTACCAGAAGAATTGAAGTATGGCTCTCTCAGAACAACCCTCGAATCAGATGAACAAAACCAGCTGATTGATAAAGACTTACTCGAGGAAACAAGATGCAACACAGTACACAACCTTCGCAAGTATCAGGAAGAAACAAAAAAATGGAGAGACAAAAAGGTGAGAATCAAAGAACTGAAGAAGGGTGACCTCGTCCTCATTCGGAAGCAAAATGCCAACATGGCAGGAAAGTTTCAACCAAAATGGACGGGACCATACCTGATAGTAGAATGTAATCGTCCCGGATCATATCACCTCAGTGACAACGAAGGAAACAGCCTGCTTCACACCTGGAATGTTGACGACCTTCACAAATATTATCCATAGTGGAGCCTTAGCGAGCTCTCGCAACATGTAATTTGTTTTCTCTCCCTTGTCCTTTTTCAGTTCCATGTTTGTAACAAAAACAGAGGAGCTGCACTCTTTTTCCTTACGAAGGGGCGTAAGGTTTTTTAACGAGGCAGTATCCAAATCCTTAATACAAGCTAGAACCCCCGAAAAAAGCAAAACTCCAAATTGTCACTTTTGTTAACAAGCATCGAAAAAAGCAGATCTTCTTCAAGAGCGCTATAATCGATGAAAACACCCCAAAGATTGCTTCGAAAAAACAAACTTTTTCGAAACAAACTTGGGAAAAGTCGAGTACCCTCGCAAAACACGCTAGGGGCTCGCAAAGCAAACTTCACCTCCACCTAAGACAAGGGGAGGCACGAAGTACAAAAAAGTCGAGCACCCTCGCAAAACATGCTAGGGGCTCGCAAAGCAAACTTCACCTCCACCTAAGACAAGAGGAGGCGCGAAGTACAAAAAAGTCGAGCACCCTCGCAAACACACGCCAGGGGCTCACAAAGCAAACTTCACCTCCACCTAAGACAAGGGGAGGCGCGAAGTCCAAAAAAGTCGAGCACCCTCGCAAAACACGCCAGGGGCCCGCAAAACAAACTTCAACTCCACCTAAGACAAGGGGAGGCGCGAAGTACAAAAAAGTCGAGCACCCTCGCAAAACACGCCAGGGGCTCGCAAAGCAAACTTCACCTCCACCTAATACAAGGGGGAGGCGCGAAGTCCAAAAAAGCCGAACACGCAAAACAAACTCTACCTCCACCTTTTCTCTACGAGACAATAACATCTCTCCTTAACGAAAAAGCGAGCCTCGCTAAAAAGAAAAGGGGCGTCGTTGTTTTCTTAAAACGTCTCTCTTCAACGAAAAGCGAGCCTCACTAAAAAGAAAAGGGGGCGTCGCTGTTTTCTTAAAACGTCTCTCTTCAACGAAAAGCGAGCCTCGCTAAAAAGAAAAGGGGGCGTCGCTGTTTTCTTAAAACGTCTCTCTTCAATGAAAAGCGAGCCTCGCTAAAAAGAAAAGAGGGCGTCGCTGTTTTCTTAAAATGTCTCTCTTCAACGAAAAGCGAGCCTCGCCAAAAAGAAAAGGGGGCGTCGCTGTTTTCTTAAAACGTAAATCTGCAACGAAAAGCGAGCCTCGCTAAAAAGAAAAGGGGGCGTCGTTGTTTTCTTAAAACGTCTCTCTTCAACGAAAAGCGAGACTCGCTAAAAAGAAAAGGGGTGTCGCTGTTTTATTAAACGTCTCTCTTCAACGAAAAGCGAGCCTCGATAAAAAAGGGGGTGTCGCTGTTTTCTTAAAATATCTCTCATAAACAAAAAACGTGCCACGCAAATTGACTGCGAAGATCAAATGTCTTTTCTCAGATTACGAAAATGAATCACAACCGCATCAAAGTCTTATAATTTTACAATTATACGCAAATCAAACACAGTATGGTACACACTCAACAGGAAGTATAAGATTACAAGGAACAATCACTTCCCTCAATTAACATCAAATCATCAAAACCCTCGATGCCTCCTCAAATCCTATTTCCGCCGGAACTATGGGTCCCCACAACAAAGGAGCTGCAGGAACAATTGGCAGTTCCCCGGGCAAAACCCTCGCCCTATACATATATCTACGATCTACATCACTAACATCCGAAGGCTCCTCTTTCGGAACCACAAGTGATTCGTCCGAACCTAGATCTAGATTGCTTCGCCCAAACAAATAATCCCGAGCCGTATTCTCATCGATATCATCATCAATAACAGCTTGCGCGGACGAAGAAGAACCAAACAAAAAATATGTGGCCTGTCGATCAGTATAATCTGCCTCACGCCAAAAACGACTCGATCTGCTGTTCTTCAAATCGTACCTTCGCACCTTCGACCACCAAAAACGTTCAAAAGGCAGCGAAGGGTGTTTAAGCCTAGCTCGAGCCCACGATTCACCAGTTATAAAAATATCTTGATAATTTATCGTCAGTGACATCACATCAAATACTTCTAGCACGGTTCCATCAGGAACCTGCATTTTCACAGCATTAAAAAAGTATCTCAGTGTCATCAAGTCATTCCCACCACCCAACATATTACAAAATAACCCTCTCTTTCAAGATATCCTAAGTTTTCACACCTGCTCGACTCCCCCATGCTCATCCGCCCTAGCTTCGCGGACGCAGCATCCAAACCCTCGCCGGTGGCAGCATCCAAACTCTCAGCAGGCGTTTCGACCGTCGCCGCCTCTTCCACGTTAGCCTCTCCAGTCATCGGAGCATCCTCAGCCGAGGGTACCGCCTCCGCTGGTGGAACCTCCACAGAACTGGGCGCAGGAGCAGACTTGGAGCATCCCGCAACGTCTTCAGTCGCACTCGGCGAAGGCAGCGCATCTTTCCGAGCCTGCAAAAAAGACCACAGAATTAAATACCAACATGTTCACCCATGAATAGAAACAGGAAACGAACATCTCAAACAGTGGATACCTGACGAGAAGCTTCGGCCGCCTCTTCGAAGGCGAGGGCGCGTCCACCACCGTTGATCCAAAACCTCCGGAGCAAGCGCATCGCGCAGTTTCGAACCTCCGCATCATCAATCTTCATTTGACGCACCTCGTCAACAGTTGGGAAAATGTGGTTCGGCTTCCTGATCTTCCGAAGGTGATCACAATCAGCTTGGCGAAGGGTCCCGGCCATGGCCAAAGCTCCGGCGTAACAACCGAAGTCGGCTGCGTTATCAACCAAAGAACTGAAAACATCCAACTCATTTTTAAGCCAAGCTTCGAATGCCTCAGCATTAACAGCAGGTAACGGCTCCCCGGCAGAGCCGCCGGCCTCAGTCAAGCAGGTGTCAATTTTACCTTTAATCTCTCCCATGCTTTTCTGCCAAGCCTCGGAATGAGAAGCCAACTCAGAGGACAGTTAATTTATGCGACTGTTCGCAGCTAACAAATCCTTGTCTTTCTGACGGCAAGCTGCCAGGAGTTCAGCATTACTATTCGCAACCTCCTGTGCCTCCTCCCGGGACTTCTTAACTTTTTCCAAAGCAGCTTTAAGCTCAATTTCCTTATTCTCCAAGCTTCGGCGAAGGTCCTTGTTATCCTTCTCGACTTCAACCAACCGGTCATTCAAATAGTGAAGATTATAACTCGCCCTCCGGCGCGCCGAGCGGTTAAGGAGCATCAACTCAGCCACCTTGACATCGATGTCGTCATGAAGGTGGTCCAAGGGCTCGTTGGCCAGTCGAAGCTCCGCTTCTGTCACACAAATGCGACCGAATACCCGACCGAGAAAACGCCTTTCCTCCGGAGCACACTGCAAGTGGCACTCTCGAAGGTCCGGACTCGTGAAAAGCTCGGTCGCCGGATCAGAGACTCCAATCTTCTTAGCAAAGTAAGGAAGGCTTGATCGGCTAGCCTCGCCATACGGCCTCTTTCCAGGTGTCCGTTCAGATTCAAGATCATCAGCAACCTCGAACCCGTCGACCCAGACATGCGACCCCGCAAACTCGGGAAATGACCCTCGCGGAGGACTCTCAGGCTCGAAGTCCCGAATAATATCATCGATACTTCGAGCAGCTGCAGCGTCAGCGCTAGACGAGGCAATCCCCTTCCCACGATCATCCTCGATGGACACATCATCATCAGAGTCACCTTCGCCACTGGAGGTGTCGCTAACCTCATCAGATGAGTCATCTTCAGTGTCCGCCTCCTTTTCAGCCTCCTTCTCCTCCTCTTTCTCGTCATCTTCGGAGACATCTTCGTCGTCTGAAACCTGGATCAGAGCGCCAATTCCTCCGACGCGGGGTACCCGCCCTCCAACCTTCGCAAGGCCTCGGCCACTCCCCAACGAAACAATGGCAGAGGAGGATGAAGTGCCGGTAGCGCCCGAACCAACAGCGACCTTGGTCGCAAGAGTTTTCTTCCGGCCACCGGCGCCGCCACAGCCTCGACCACGACCCCTCTTCGGTCGCGATGCAACACCCTTCTCCTCAGTGGTAGCGCGCTTCCTCTTCTTCGGCGCATCCTCGCTCGAAGGTGCGGGCCAGTCAGCATACTTGATCTCAAGAATGTCGAATAGCCTGTTAACTCGACCTCCGCTACCCACCGAGCTGTGGATAGCCTTAACTTCCAATGTGGACAGCTTCCCAACAAGGTCCTCTGCCCTCTGCTGAACACGCTTGTAGATAGCTTCGACTCCATCTACACGCCTGGGAAACTTCCTAAGGACTTTCTCCCAAACTCTGTTCAACTCCAACTTAGGTTTCTTTAAACCTTTACCCTCGTACCTGGGGTCATCCTCAACTGCAAACCATACTTGTCTGTGACTTAGGGGCCACACTTTAGCGCAGCAGTACTCCTCGACCAAGTCGCGAGCACACTGAGATCACGCAACAACCCTCAGACAATCAACGGCGGCATGCGCCTCGGCACTCATCTTGGCTTCGGCGCTCACATCACCGAGGAGCGGAAGCTCGCCGCAAAGTTCGGCGTTACCACCAAGCTTGTAGTAGAACCAGAACTCTTGCCACCCACTGGTCCATTTGTTCTTCTGGGCCTGCACCGGCAACTCCGATCCGGCGCGATGGCAAAAGGTGTACACCGCAAACTGATCGAGACTTGTGTTACCTTCGCGATCCGAAATCTTGCGAGGATGCATGTGCACACAGTGGGTTCGAACAAAACCCTCGACATGAGGAAGAACACCCTGAGAACGGCACGCCCAGACATATACTGACATCTTCGTGAAGCACGAAGGTGTGAGCTGATGGAAACGCAAATTGAACCTTTGCAGAACCAAAGTCACAAAGGAATCGACAGGGAAGCGCAGACCAGCTGAAAAGAACTCCTCAAACACAACAACCTCATCAGCGTCAGGCTTCGGCACTATCTCCCCAGCACTGGTCCTAGCCTTTCCATCCTCGATCCAACCCCGCTTGACATAAGCAGCCAACTCCGAACTACAAACCCGGCTAAGTCCGAACTCAAAGGTCACCCCCTCATCCGCAGCGGAGGGAGAAGCAACACGAGCTGTTTTCTTGGACCTAGTCATCTCTCAAACTAAAACCCTCGAAGAACACAATACTCACAACCTTCGCAAGTAGACAAAAACAACCTTCGCAACAAGAAATGCGTAGCAGCAAGATGGCTATAGCAAAGGAGGGCACGACTTCAAACCCCCCACCAACCCCACCTATTTATAGGCCGTGAGACGAGCCATCACACCCGACAAAACCGGCACGACAACCGAAATCCACGGCCCAAAAAATGAAATGGACCTCAACAGTGCAAACAAGAATACAACGGCCCGGCCCAAAGCAGCCGCGGGCGTCGCTGCCAAGGGTCTCGTTACGTTTCCCATCAAAACAGCGCTGCTTGGGCCTAAACACTGTTCTTTAGATCCAAGGCAACGAGGAGCTACTGTTGGGGGAAACGACCCTCGGCAGTGGCGCCACGCAGGCTGGCTCGAAAAGCGACCTTCGCGCAACCCGCGCGCCCTTACTAACTTTCTTCTCTCTATTTGTTGGACCCTTCGGATACAGGCTCGACCCTCGGAGTTCATTGTTTTCTTGCACATAAAGGCGCGCTGAGAACGCAGAAAGTGACCCTCGCACATTCCGAGGCTCCTTCGCTTGAGACGACAAACCCGGCGATTAGCGAGTGGATGCGAACCTCGCGGCTGGCGGAGCCGAGGGTTCGGCCCTCACATTCCCGCGAAGATGAGGAGGACCAAATGGCGGCGGGCAGGAGGAAGGCAAACTAGTCTTTCCGCTCCGCCCGTGTTTGTACGGTTCTACCCTTTCCCTGTACGGTGCCGGGGAATCTTTTCTGTACCCTTTTGTAATTTGGCCGGTGTCCCTTGGTATTCCCTATAAATACCAAAGGATGAACAGTGTAAAGAGAGGATTTTTTTTGGGAATGGTGAAATACACCAACCAACCCACTCTCTTGTACCTTCGCTTCGCTCGCGTTCGATAGTTGTTCACCCTCGCTCTGTACCCCAGCATAACAGCGGAGGTAGGGCAGGTGTGCTTCCAACAAAGATGATGCAAATCACACATACATTCAATAAGAAAACCAAAACTCTAGCATTAACCAAATCACAGAAAATGAGGATTGCGATGTTGACAGTAATTAACTTACCAAATCTTATTACGCTAACGAGTCTAATTCCTAAGTGCAATATGGTTGCGAACGATAACTTTACTGGGCGAGCGCGTGCCCGAAAGGATCATAGCGCACACGCTGGCAGTAACGCATATATACGACCGTAAAAAGCTAGGTACGTAGTTATTACTGAGTTTTAGTACATGTACTTTAAAGTCTGGTTTCTCTGTCTAACTTCATTCTAAGGTCTATATAGTCTCTGGAGTTTAGTTTTACCAGATGATACCCCGCGTGTTGCTGCGGGAACTTGTATTTGTATGGAAAAAAGATCTATAGAGTAATAAATATTGAATTCATGAAGAAAATATGTTTATTTGAACCTTTGATTGAGTGGAAGAGAATCGAAAAAGTGTTTATATATATATATATATATATATATATGCTAATCTACACCCTAGGTGTAGATTAATTATTCTACACCTACCCAAACCCAGCTAGCTAATCAAATGGGCTGCACAGTTTCTACGCAACCCGTATACCCTCGGGCCCAACCTCTCCCCACAGCTCCCGCACCCGTCCCCCCTACCCAGGTCGGTGGCGGACCCCACGCGGACCCTAATAACTGGCCATCGGCCCAACCCACGCCTGCACGCTGCACGCACCTGGCTGGTGTCTTTTTGTTCAAATTAGCGCGTTAGTGGTTACTGGTTAATCAACACTGCTTTCTCTGCAAGGACACATGCATGGCCACATGTCAAATAATGTATGTACGAACTTGTTGTAAAAAAAATGTACATGTACGAACTTTTTCATATATACATCAATCCATTTTATCTAGTGCACGTTTGCATGCACATTAATTATAGGATGTTCATTAGCTTCTTGCATGTACGATGCATGTGCTACAAAAATTGATAATACTTATAAGTAGTTATTAGTATATTATTATTTTTAGTAATTGTTGGTATATATTAATTTCTACTAGTATTTTATTTAAGTATTTTTTATTTACTACTACTAAGATTAATATTTTCGATATCTTTTAAGTGTCATTAGTATTTATCAGTATTTTCTGTCTATATTTTTTAATCGGTGCTTGACTCTAGTGGCTGTCAGTAACATATTAATTAGTTACCAGTATATACAGTATGTGTCAGTATTTCTTAGCTACGAATATTGATTAGGGTTATAGGAATTCATGTTGGTTAGGTGTCACGGTAGGAATATTGATTAGAGTTTGACCAGGTATACTGATCAGGGGGCGCATAATTAATACTGATTAGAGTTCTAGCATTCATGCTGGTTAGTGGTGTGATACGAATATGATTATGGTTTTGAACAGGTAACTGGTTAAAGACGACCCATATCTTATCCTGATTAGGGTTACAGTATACTATCAAATGTATTTTTCTTTTAAGTATTTTTCTTAGTTTATTATTATGTTTACTTAGTTTGTTAGTATCTTTAGTTAGTTGTCAGTATTGTAAGTATGTTTAAGTAGTTGTTAATATCTTTAAGTACCATTCGGTTATAATCAGTACTTTTTTTGGTGTTTGTCAGTATTTTTTATTTTTTTATATCTTTTATCAATATTTTCTAGTACCTTTAAGTTTACACTGTTTGTCAGTATCTTTAAGTAGCGTTTAGTAATAATGAGTATTTTCTTTAGTGTTTGTCAGTATTTTAAATAGCTTTTCAGTAATAATTGGTATTTTCTTTAGTGTTCAACAATATTTTTTTATTTTTCGTAAGTATATTTTATCAGTACTTTTCAGTGTCTGTCAGTATATTTAACAATTTTATCAGTATATTCAAGTATCTTGTCAGTATCTATTTAATAGTTTAATATAACAAGTTATAATACCTCTCAGTAATTGACAGTATTTTTATTTTTTTAGTATCTTATCAGTAGCTTGCTACAGTTAGGTATACGTTAATTTCACTGGAAGACTAAATGCAATTTCTCTAGAATAATTAAAAAATACAGATCAAATCTAATTGCTAAAAAAATATTGCAGACAAATACCGAATAAATATTAAAATCAATTTCTAAAATATGAGTAACCGAGGGAGGTGCATGTACTGGGATTAGAGGTGCATACATGCCCCGTCGGTAGCATCCTGCTTTGTGCATGGACTGGATGCATTACGTGTCAGGTGGATACGAGTTGGGAGCGGATGGGAGTGGGCCTTGTGGTGGACAGCAAGCAGAAGGGACCGCGCGAGTTGGCGTCAGCAGGTGTTGGCCCGCGCGACCGAGCGAGGGTGCGTCCGCGGACGGCGCGTGCC
Organism: Coix lacryma-jobi var. lacryma-jobi; assembly: GCA_009763385.1. Lineage (NCBI taxonomy): Eukaryota > Viridiplantae > Streptophyta > Magnoliopsida > Poales > Poaceae > Coix > Coix lacryma-jobi. Next base: position 129,883,162 of record CM019830.1, read on the forward strand.
CGCGCATGTAACTGGGCTGGCTCTGTTGGCGGTGGGCTTTTGCTCGATTGGTCCATGCTACACCTAGGATGTAGAATAGCGTTGCCGTGTGTATATATATATATATAGTATAAAAGAATCAAAAGAATAGTGCTATATAAGTGTTGACGTGAATGTCAATATCATTTTCACACCCAAAGTGAGCGTACTCATTGCAAGTGGACTAAAACGTAGTGGAGGAGACCAAGCCGGCCTAGCCAGCAACCTTTAGTTCTGACGGTGGCATGCAAGAAAGACTGCCTATATGATCTATATAAATTATATGCAAAATTATTATTACATTAATTAGAGGTTTACTCTTCTGATGAAATAAATGAGATACTGCTTACGTGAAAATAAACAAACTTTGTAAAAAAATCACAAGAAAATAGAATCCAAACAGCACCTGCTGAAATTTTAATCTCACCGTCACATCATTTACATTTTGCATTTGGCATGAACCAAAGCATGTGACCAACGTGCCTTGTTTACTGTAAAACAATGATTAACCATGTCAAATCACAATCGCTCCATGCAGCATCCTAGAAAATTATTGACAACCTGAGAAGAACGTAGGTTCAATTCGTCCACCAAAAGCCTAAGACACTACTGCACGATGGGCCTTTACTCCCGGGCATGGAGCCGGGGCTAAGGAATCAGGACTAAAGGCCCGACCTTTTGCCCCGGTTCCCCGCCCCGGGGCTAAACCAACCGGGACTAAAGAGGTCCCGAACCGGGCCCCGATGGCTGGCCTCTTTAGTCCCGGTTGGTATCACCAATCGGGGCTAAAGACCCTCGGGGGCTGTCCTCTTTTTTTCTTTTTCTTTTCTTTTTTCTTTTCAATTGGTTATTGTTTTCAGTTTTACAATTACATTAGGTTTTCTAATACGTTTTCTTTGCTACTAATATATTACATTGGGCTTTCAAATACGTATTCTTCGCTGCTAATGTATGTATGCGCGTATATATACACATAAAATTTACAATTACACACATATATAAAATATGAAACTATATATATATATATATATATGGGCTAGCTATTCATATTATATGTATAATATATTTATGCACATAAAATTTACAGCATTATCTATGCATCCTTGGTATTTACAACACAAATATTGACCGTCACTTAAATATCATACAAATGTTCGTCTTGGTTTGGTTTCACTGGTTCTTCTGGGTTATAGTAGAACTCGGTGCCGGCTTTGAAGACATGGTCATTAAGAAATTCTGCGATTGTCTCTTGAATTCCTTTGAGGCGCACCATTTCCAACACCTGGTTCTTCAACCATAAGTCCTCCAATTTGTAAAAAAAGGAAAAATGCATTAATATACATAAGATTTATTTATTAATAGCAATAAAGAAATACATGGGATTATTATGTATACATGTTACATACTTTCTGTCTCTCTATAGGAGTTCTTTTCGCATACACCGAGAGAAACTCGCAAACGTAGTATCCGCATAAATTGTTCCCTGGTGGTTGCCGTAGAACCCACTGCACGATATATATAAAAAGATTACTCTTGTCACGCCGCGCGTGTGATGAAACTTGGTACAGTGGTAAAGACGCGGGGAGCTAATACAACTTACTTGCAATTGGATAGGAGGAGGAAGTGTCGCTTTTAAATCCGGACGGTGTTTCGGAACGAACCAGGCCCAAACGCTGCACAATAAATGGATCATAATTAATTATTGCAGATTTAAAGTGTAGAAATCAATATTTAGAGATCGAAAGTTACCCCTGGATAATGTCTATGATATCTTGGTAATCTCCCAGTGGTTTTCTCAATGAGTCATAGATTAGCAATTGAGTTTCGGAGAGATCGATGACAATCAATATCCAGTGAAAGCTGCATTAATTTGCTTATATTGTCAACATATATCATTGGAATTGAGTAAGTAAAATTAAATATGCACATGATAACAACACCCACCTAAAGTTATAGGGGAAGAGTATATATCTTTTGTTCTTTTGGTTGATCAAGAACCTCCGAAGATTCCTCTCTGTTTCATTTCTCCATATATCATAGCAGGAATGTTTGTTTGGGACCGAGAATACGATATATGGATCAATGAAACCAACCTCCTTGTCATTTCTACGTACGAGGTCTCTCTTCATGTTTCTGCATATGTATAGACACGCTAGCTAGTGTTAGTATAATTACATTTACATATACATATGCTAGAGTGAGATTATTAAAACGAAGGATCACTTACAAACAAAAGCAGCTGACTAGAGATTTGTCTAGAGCATCCAGGTGGCATAGCTGGTGTAACTCAGTGAATTGGATAAGTATAATATCATCGCCACGAAAGTAATGATGGTCTCTAATTCTAACGCAAATCCAATCATCCGCTTTTTTGCTACACGCTGCCATGTACCACTGGTTTACCAAGTACATTTGAGTGCTAAGTTCTATGAGGGCCGCAGGGTTGTATAGACTCTGGCCATATACATAATTCTTCTTCCAGTGATCAATTTGCGGAGCACTTTCGATGGCTGATTCACCGAGCATTTGGGACAAGGCTAGACCAGTTTCTGCGAAAAATGCATCAAGATGCTCAGGATCCACATCAAGTTGTTCTAGCGCTTTCATGTTAGAACCATATTCATTCGCAATAACTAGCGGGGGCATTGATTGTTTTGATTGTTCCCCGAGCTGTGGGACACCCTTGTTTGCTCTCTTCTGTTTCTGCTTCGCCTCCTCAAGTGACTTGGTGATAGTGCGATCATAGTCTGATAGTGACGATTTCTTACAAGATTCACGCACCTTTTTCTGATGAGCATCCACCTTTTTCCTGAGCATATCAGGACGTACAAAAAGGTACGGCTTCTCCGGGTTTTTCTTCGCTTCAATTTTAGCCTTGGTGTCCGCCCAGAATTGGTCCAAATGTGCTTTTGCTGCAGTATTAGTTTCCTCATCAGTCATCTCATATGGAAGTTTCGTCATCTTAGGAATAGTTTGTCTTCTTTCTGAAGAGGCTTTCTTCTTCAGTGGCGGTGGGGCCGATGCCTTCATTTGTGTGGTTGGCCTCTTCTTTGGTGTAGTCGGTGGCGGGGATGGAGCCCGTGGTGGAGGTGATGGGGCCGGTGGCGGGGATGGAGCCCGTGGTGGAGGAGATGGGGCTGGTGGCGGGGATGGAGCCCGTGGTGGAGGGGATGGAGCCGGTGGCGGAGATGGAGCCCGTCGTGGAGGGGATGGAGTTGGTTGTGGCGGGGATGGAGCTGGTCGTGGAGGGGATCGAGCCGGTCGTGGAGGGGATGGAGCCGGTGGGGATGCAACTGTGTGTTTCGTTGCATCGCCCGCAGCACTATGACTATGTGGTGAATGGATAATTGGACTTAGGTCGGGAGAGGTCCTGCTGTGAAAACAACATGGTATGAGTAAACAATTATATTTAAGCCAATACATAACTAGTGAAAGAAAAATGTTTCATTCACTTTCATCCGCACCTAGGGTTAGTTTGTTGAGGAGGAGGTGATGCCCCAGGAATAATGATATAGCGCTTACGCCAACATATGAATGCCTTCTCCGCTTCTCCTAAAGTCTTCTCACCATTACCTCCTTCAATGTCAAGAGTCACATTGCCATGCCCTTTCACTACTCTATCCACCGAGACACTAGCATAACCAGGTGGTACTAATGCCTCATGGCATCTTGGTGTCTTCGTAGGGTCAATAGGAGATACAACACCAATAGCCACCATTATTGTGTCATTCCCCTGTGGAATGTGCAGCTCACATGTCGTGAGAGGATCAGTGATGTCATCCACGGGGAAGCGCAGCCCTACGTCATCTTGAATCGTTGGCACCTCCGTGGAAGCGCAACTGCTTTTCAACTGACCAGGGGGCTGATGTTGACTCCCGGCTCTGATGCAGATTACCTTTGCATGGAACTTACTGCTAACTGCACTTGCCTTTTGATTTCCTCACTCATTTTGTCTTCAAGTGCTTTTTCTCGCTCTACCGCTTCATGAGCCGCGGCCTGTGACTGCATAACCATTTCCTCCATCCTTCGCATCCGCTCTGCCTCCTCCTCCTTCTTTCTTGCGCGGCTTCTATAGGTCTCTTTGTCTTTTGGGAAGGCATGCTCCCACGACAACTCCCCATAGCCTCTTGTTCTCCCACCGTGCTCAGGATTCTCCAGGGCGTATGTCAGCTCATCCTTTTCTCTGTTCGGCTCCCACACGCCACTGTCAGCCATGTCTCGAGCATAAGCCAATCTTTCGACTGCTCGAGTTTTGTGCCATACACTACCCTTCCTTACTGTAGGTCCAGGCTTCCTCCGTGACCAAAAAACTAATACTTGGCGCACTCAGGCTAGTTGATAGATTCTGGTTCGATGCCCTTGGCTAGAATCTCCTGTTCCATTCTTTCCCACTTAGGAATGGCACTCTTGTAACCACCTGATCCCAAGTGATGGTGGTATTGTTTTTGTCGGGCATTTTGTCGGTTCCTTCGGACTCGTGCCTCACCCTCTTCTGATTTCTTAAATTCTACAAACTCATCCCAAAATGGCCTCAACTTGACGTAGGCCTTAGTGTTGAAGTCCGGAGTTAGGTCCTTCTTGATAAATGTGTTGTACAATTTTTTCTTCCAACCCTGGAAAAGTGTTGCCATTTTCTTCATAGTCCAATTCCTAACTCTTTCCTTCAAATTTCTATCATCTGTTTCAAGTGTGAAATGTGCAAGGACATCTTGCCAAACCAGTTTCTTATCATGATCAGAGACGAAACTTATATGAGGAGCACTTTTCTTTTCCTTCCACTCACGAGCATTGATCGGAATCTTATCCCTTACAAGGTACCCACAGCGGCCAACAAATTTCTGTGCATCTTCTCCAAGTACTTGGCCTGTTTCCTCGTCGAATTCCGAGATAATGTACCGGCCATCCAACGACTTCTTTGGACCTCGTACGGTCCTACTCTTCCCGGTAGTCGTTGTTGATCCGGAGGGCTACGTATGTAGGAACGTAGATTGTAAATACATTTATAAATTGTTTAGAATTAAATGTGCACATAGAGATTGTAGGTATATCTCGCCAGTATTTTCTTGCATGATTTCTTCATAATCAACAAAATATTGACTCCCATCATCTACTTCTTGATTATTGTTGTCATCACCTTCTAATTGTTGATTAGCACCGCTGTTGATTAAGTCATACATTTCTTCCTCCATGTTGTCAACTGGGTCGGCCATTTCTGCGAATAACATGGACGATAATAAACACCATATTTATGCAAATAACGTATATTCATAAACACCATATTTCCTCCTCCATGTTGTCAACTGGGTCGGCCATTTCTGCGAATAACATGGACGATAATAAACACCATATTTCGGGTTTACGGTTTAGGGTTTAGGTTTAGGGTTTAGGGTTTAGGGTTTGGGGTTTAGGTTTAGGGTTTAGGGTTTAGGGTTTAGGTTTCAGGGTTTAGGGTTTATGGTTTAGGGTTTGGGGTTTAGGGTTTAGGTTTAGGGTTTAGGGTTTAGGGTTTAGGTTTCAGGGTTTAGGGTTTAGGGTTTAGGGTTTAGGTTTCAGGGTTTTGGGTTTAGGGTTTATGGTTTAGGGTTTAGGGTTTAGGGTTTAGGTTTCAGGGTTTAGGGTTTAGGAAAAGTAAAAATAACATATCTAAGTGATTATTCCATAAACATATAGACGACCATATTCGTAAAAATAACACTACTGACATACACGAAAAGTCATATCTAAGTGATTATTCCATAAACTATCTAAGTGATTATTCCATAAACATATCTAAGTGATTATTCCATAAACATATACACGACCGATATAAATAAATATTTACATATCTAAAGACCAAAATATCTAAGTGATTATTCCATAAACATATACACGACCATATTCGTAAAAATAACACTACCGACATACACGAAAAGTCATATCTAAGTGATTATTCCATAAACATATCTAAGTGATTATTCCATAAACATATACACGACCGATATAAATAAATATTTACATATCTAAAAACCAAAATATCTAAGTGATTATTCCATAAACATATACACGACCATATTCATAAAAATAACACTACTGACATACACGAAAAGTCATATCTAAGTGATTATTCCATAAACATATCTAAGTGATTATTCCATAAAAATATCTAAGTGATTATTCCATAAACATATACACGACCGATATAAATAAATATTTACATATCTAAAGACCAAAATATCTAAGTGATTATTCCTCCTCCATCTATCACAAAGGACACACCGTTGACGAGAGGACGACGGCGAGGATGATGTCGCGGTGAGGAGGTGAGGACGACGACGGACGACGACGAGGATGACGTTGCGATGCAGATGACGGCGGACGGCGGCGAGGTCAACGCGACCAATCTCTTTTTATCTACATGTGTAAACATATATTTTGTTAGATTAAAAAACTTATATATTTATTTTCTATATTTATATTCATTTTCTATTTCTATATATATCATTTTCTATATTTATAATCATTTTTCTATAATCATTCATTTTCTATATATATCATTTTTTCTTTTTCTATAAATATATATGTATTTATATTCATTTTCTATATATATCATTTTTTCTATAAATATATATGTATTTATAATCATTTTCTATATATGTATTTATATTCATTTTTCATTGTTTTCTGCTCACATGGCGAGGACGAGGCGACAACGGCTATGAATTAACTCTCCGTTGAAGCACTTGATGACGGATGGCGTGACTCCGTATATATTCATTTTCTATAAATATATATCTATTTATATTCATTTTCTATATATTTATTTTTTCTTTTTCCTGTAAATATATACGTATTTATATTTAATTTCTATTTTCTATATATGTATTTATTCATTTTTGTTGACTTGGTTCCTGCATAGTGCACACACACGCACACTCTGCACACAGTTCACATACACACGCACACACACTTCATCCACATACGCACACACTGCACACACGGCGCACGTACGGCCGGCGGCGCGAGGACGAGGCGGCACGACGGCGAGGACGAGGTGGCACGACGGCGAACGGCGAGGACGAGTGCCTCCGCGCGCGCGGCGAGGGAGGCCGAACAGCTCCAGGGAGAGGCGGAGGCCGGCGAGGCCGCGAGGGCGCCGCGGATGACGGCGGCACGACGGCGAGGACGAGGCGGCACGACGGCGAACGGCGAGGACGAGTGCCTCCGCGCGCGCGGCGAGGGAGGCCGAACAGCGCCGGGGAGAGGCGGAGGCCGGCGAGGGAGGCCGGCGAGGGCGCCGCGGACGACGGCGAGGGAGGACGAGGGCACCGCGGACGACGGCGAGGGAGGCGAGGACGACGGCGAGGGAGAGGACGAGGTGGCGGCGAGGGACACACGGCAGACGGCGAAGACGACGGAGGCGGCGGCGCAAAGTGACATCGATCTGAGGAAGGAGACGAGGGCACTGTGCCCTATATACGCGGGGACGCTTTAGTCCCTGGCCGTGGCACCACCCGGGACTAAAAGTCCTTTAGTCCCCTTTAGTCCCGGGGGGTGTCACCGCCCGGGACTAAAGGGTTTTCTCCCGCCAGTGTTTTGGGTTTGCAGTATTTTGGGTTTTGTATTAAGTTTTCATTATATAAATATGTTGTAATATTGTTAATTGCATAGTAAATTAAATATTAGGCATAAAATTTCTTAAAAATAGCAGTTTATTTCCTTTTACCTTATTGTATAGTAGAAAATTTTGTAACATAAATTCTTTTCTTTTCTTATAATAACAAATATAAATGTAAATAACAATTCATATTTTGTTAATGCAAAAATATAATGTTAAATTTAAATATCTGAAACAACTGGTTCTCGATAGGAAAATAATTTTTGCATTATTTGAACGTTAAATTTTGGGTTGTTCATCTTTTATTGTCCAAATGCACGATAGAGAAATTCACTGTTAAATTACAATTTAATTTTAAAAGATAAATTTGTGTAGTTCATATACGTTTCTGTGTCGTATTGGTCTCAAACTTTTTCTTAGGCTGTCACGTGGTATGGGTGAGGCAACCAACAAGTTTGTGATTTTTCGGAGATGGTTTGCTACTTTTTCCGGTTTAATCGAATTACCGCGCACCGTCACACAATAATTATCTGAACGAACCATGACTATCCATAATCATTATTAACCATGACTATCCATAATCATTATTAACCATGACTATCCATAACTAAAATAATGTAATAAATCAAGTCATTTCGACACCGACGTCAACGAACCATGACTATCCATAATCATTATTAATTACACAAAAACTGTAATACATAATATTAGTTAAAGCATAACTATATATGAAGCGGGTACACTGGTGATCGTACACTGGTGATCTTCTTCTTGACGTATGTCCCTTGGTTATGATCATGTCGTAACCATGGAGTCTCCTCAGCATTTAGCAGGATGCTTGGATCTTTGGTCACACTGAAGGGCGGTATTCGGTCATCCCTTTCATAATCTTCTGACATGTCTGACTTGTCCTCAATTCCCACGATGTTTCTTCTTCATGAAAGAACTATGTGGCGTTTTTGCTCTTTGGTTGATTTATCGTCATTTTTCCCTCTCTTGGGTTTTGTAGACATGTCTTTCACGTAGAACACCTGATTCACATTAGCAGCAAGGACGAATGGTTCATCTTTGTATCCAATATTGTTGAGATCCACTGTTGTTATTCCATACTCTTTGTCAACTGTTACTCCGGCTCCGGTCGTCTTGACCCATTGACATCGAAACAAAGGGACTTACAATTAGGTGTGTAGTCTAGTTCCCCAATGTCCACTATGCGGCCATAATATGTTTGCCTCTTCCCAGTTGGGTCTGTGGCATCTACGCGAACACCACTGTTTTGGTTTGTGCTCCTTTTATCTTGGGCAATGGTGTAAAATATATTTCCATTTATCTCATACCCTTTGTACGTGAGGATGTGCCATGATGGTTGCCTAGCCAACAAATATAGTTGCTCATCAAAATTGTTATCACCCATATATTCTTTTCGCAACCAAGTGCTAAAAGTATTCATGTGCTCACGTGTAATCCAAACTTCATTCTTCCCAGGAAATTGGGATCGTAGGAACTCCTTGTGTACCTCGATATATGGATCCACCACGGATGAGTTTTGAAGAACTGTGTAGTGCGCTTTATTGAAATAATCGTTCCCCGTACTGATATATGTTTTCTTCCCTAGTGTCCCCTTTCCACACAGCCTCCCCTCGTGCCGCAATTCAGGAACACCAATCGGGTCAAGGTCAGGAATAAAGTCAACACAGAACTCAATGACCTCCTCTGTCCCATAGCCCTTGGCGATGCTTCCTTCTGGCCGAGCACGTTGGTGAACATATTTTTTCAGTACTCCCATGAACCTCTCGAAGGGGAACATGTTGTGTAGGAACACAGGACCGAGAATATGAATCTCCTTGACCAGGTGAACTAGGAGGTGTGTCATGATATTAAAGAAGGATGGAGGGAACACCAACTCAAAGCTCACAAGACATGGAACCACATCATTCTGTAGAGTAGCTAGTTCTAGTGGATTAATTTCCTTCTGAGAAATTGCATTGAGGAATGCACATAGCTTCACAGTGGCCAGACGTACATGTGGAGGTAGAATTCCTCTTAAAGCAACCGGAAGCAATTGCGTCATAAGCACGTGACAGTCATGCGACTTTAAGTTTAGGAATTTCTTCTCTTGCATATTTATTATTCCCTTTATATTGGAGGAGAATCCAGTGGGACCTTGATGTTGTTTAGGCATTCAAACATGATTTCCTTTTCTTCATTGCTAAGAGTATAGCTAGCAAGTCTTAAGTAATGGCGTCCATCATCTGTCTTCTCTGGATGTAGGTTGTCTCGTCCTTTCATGCGCTGCAAGTCTTGTCGTGCTTCAAGTGTATCCTTAGACTTCCCATACACACCCATGAATCCTAGAAGGTTGACACAAAGATTCTTTGTCAGGTGCATCACGTCGATCGCGTGGCGGACCTCTAGTACATGCTAATAGGGTAGCTCCCAAAATATTGACTTCTTCTTCCACATGGGTGCGTGTCCCGTAGCGTCTTTCGGAACAGGTTCACTGCCCGTCCCCTTTCCAAAGACTACTTTCACATCCTTGATCATCTCAAGTACATCTTCCCTAGTTCTGTTGCGAGGCTTGCTCCGGTGGTCTGTCTCACCTTTAAAATGCTTGCCTTTCTTTCTAACCTGGTGATTCACAGAAAGAAATCGACGATGCCCAAGGTACACTACCTTTCTACATTTTTTCAAATATATACTATCCATGTCATCAAAACAATGTGTGCATGCATTATATCCCTTATTTGTCTGTCCTGAAAGATTACTTAGAGCAGGCCAATCATTGATTGTTATGAACAACAATGCTCGCAGGTCAAAGTGTTCATGTTTGTAATCATCCCACACATGTACACCTGATTTACTCCATAAAAAAGTAGGAGTTCATCAACTAATGGCCTCAGGTAGACATCGATGTCGTTGCCAGGTTGCCTCGGGCCTTGGATGAGCACTGACATCATAATGAACTTCCGCTTCATGCATAACCATGGAGGAAGGTTGTAGATACATAGAGTAACAGGCCACGTGCTATGACTACTGCTCTGTTCCCCAAAAGGATTCATCCCGTCCGTACTTAAACCAAACCTTAAGTTTCTAGCGTCTTTTGCAAATTCCGGAAATTCTCTGTCTATTGCTCTCCACTGGGACTCATCAGCAGGGTGTCTCAACATGTTGTCTACCTTACGGTCTTCTTTGTGCCATCGCACCAACTTTTCATGGTCCTTGTTTCTGAACAGACGTTTCAGGCGTGGTATTATAGGAGCGTACCACATAACCTTGACAGAGATTTTCTTTCGGGGACGTTCTTCACCCTCAACATCGCCACGGTCATCTCGCCTGATCTTATATCGTGACGTTTTACATACAGGGCATTCATCCAAATTCTCGTATTCCTTGCCACGGTACAGAATGCAGTCATTAGGACATGCATGTATCTTCAGGATTTCTAAACCCAAATTACAGATGACTTGTTTTGCTTCGTACGTAGTGGCGGGTAATTTGTTAGGCTTCGGAAGCATCTTTTGTTTTATAATCTTCAATAATTGTCCAAATGTCTTGTCAGATACACCATTCTGTGTCTTCCATTGTAGCAACTCAAGTGTTGTACCCAACTTTTTTTGTCCATCTGCAGCAGACGGGTATAGTAATTTTCTATGATCCTCTAGCATACAGTCAAACTTAGTCTTCTCCTTTTCACTTTCGCAATCTCTTTGTGCATCACGAATGACATCACCAAGAGCATCATCTTCAGCGAGTGTCTTCTGCACTTGCCTCTTCTTCACCTTTCCCCATTGCAGTATCACCAAAGTCACCGTATTGAGCAATAATGTCATCGTCAGGGTCCAATTGTTCTTCTTCACCTTCTTCCATCATAACCCCAGTTTCTCCGCTCTTCGTCCAACAACTATAGTTTGGCATGAAACCCGACTTAAACAAGTGTGAGTGAAGACTCCTTGAGCTAGAATATTCCTTCGAATTATTACAAAGGGCACATGGGCAGCACATAAAACTATTCCGCTTGTTTGCCTCGGCCACTCTTAAAAAATAATGCACGCCATACATGAACTCTTTTGAGCGACGATCGGCATTGTACATCCAGTGACGTGTCATCGTCTGCATTATATGACATATTACATAATTATATCTCTCATTCTTATAAACAAATGAAATTATAAAATGACATATAACATAATTATATCTTTCATTCTTATCAACAAATTTAATTATAAAATGACATATAACATTATATATCTCTCATTCTTATAAACAAATGATTTAAATGATCTCTATTTCTCCAAAAAATTAAACTAAACTAATTAAACCGGTCATATTTTGTAAACTAAAGTATTATATATTTATAATTTTTGTAAACAAATGATTTAAATAATCTCTATTTCTCCAAAAAAATTAAGCTAAACTAATTAAACCAATCACATTTTGTAAACTAAAGTATACTTCTAATTTTTGTAAACAAATGATTTAAATGATCTCTATTTCTCCAAAAAAATAAAATAAACTAATTAAACCGGTCACATTTTATAAACTAAAGTATTATATATTTCTAATTTTTATAAACAAATGATTTAAATAATCTCTATTTCTTCAAAAAAAAAATAAACTAAACTAATTAAACCAGTCACATTTTATAAACTAAAGTATTATATATTTCTAATTTTCGTAAAAAAAAATGATTTAAATGATCTCTATTTCTCTAAAAGATTAAAATAAACTAATTAAACGGTAATATTTTGTTTTTAGAGTACTAATTTGAACTATCAAGTCAATAAACTCAAAATAGCTTCAAAAACCATATATATATGTGGCGGCTACAAAAATGAAAAACTGAAGCTAGTAACCTTTCAAGGAGTCGATGGCGGTGTAGATGTGATGAAATAAATCAATCACCGGAGATATGTTAACAAACAAAAATCACCGGAGAAGAGAGCAAACAAGCAAGCAAGTGACTGAATGAATGAAGAAAAAATGAAGACAGGAGCTCGGGCATGGCTAGCTGGAGGTGGAAGAACAGTTCAAATATAGGGAGGGACATTTAGCCCCGGTCCTTATTCCCAGCCGGGGCTAAATGCCAACATTTAGCTCCGGCTAGATACACCAACCGGGGCAAAATCTTTTAGTCCCGGTTGGTGTTACCAACCGGGGCTAAAGATGCCAATATTTAGCCCCGGCTGGATACACCAACGGGGGCAAAACCTTTAGTCCCGGTTGGTGTTACCAACCGGGGCTAAAGATTGCCCTTTAGCCCCGGTTGGTAACACCAACCGGGACTAAAGGCCCCTCTGACAAATGAGCCGTTGGGCTGGGGAACTTTAGTCCTGGTTGGTGTTACCCACCGGGGCTAAAGACCTCTCTAGTCCCGGACGCAAATTTTTCCGTGACTAATATTGATTTTGCAAATCGTCGAAAGGCCTGTTCTCTAGCAGTGAGAATCCCAAAGCATTGGTGGAATATTCATCACTACTACCTACCAGAAACGGGGAGTCATAGCTTCTCAAAAAATTGTTGGGATATTTTTCGATCTGTTAACGCATTTCATCAAGGGATAATCACGCTACAGGTTATACCTAGATAGTTTCGCGTCCATGTCCTCAATAGTCCACCGGCGATCATCCTCAGTAGCCATGGATCAACTCCTTCCCAACCGCAGTGAGCGCTGATGTTCGCACCCTTCACTGAAGTAGCACAGGGACAACGGCGGTTGCAGGGAATGCAGGCCACACGCACGCACACGACCATGGAGAAGAGCCACGTTTTGGTGAGGCCTCGTGTGTGTGTGTGTGGCGGCCGCACGCAAGCTCCTGGGATGCGTTTTTAAAATGACGGAGGTGACTCCTGGGATGCCACGATCAATTCTTTATGGCACATTTGTTTTATGGGAGATCGTCGGTTAGTGGGGTAGCATGCGAACAGGTGGAGGGTGAATGCAAAGGCCGCGTGAAACAGATCAGACAGATGTGTGTTTGCTGGTGGCTGGCGCAAGAGAGAAGTGGGGTCTGTGGGCCATAGAGGTGACGTGGCTTGCTGAGATTTCAGAGAATTCTTGTAGTGGGGTTCTTCTATTTAGGTATAGAAGATACATATATAAATCAATTTTTATGTCTGGTTTTTTGAGTACTAATTTGAACTATCAAGTCAATAAACTCTAAACTATCACATTACAAACTTTGTACCACTAGATTCATTATTTTTATCTATCATATTATAAAATTTGAACTATTCGGTTCAAAACATTATACTTACAATTTATAAACTTGGAACTATGAACTATCACATCATAAATTTTTACTTACATGCTATATACTTTGTATTTATAACCCTAAAATTTTATAATTAAACTTAAATTTTAAATTATAACATTATAAACTTTATGCCGATAGATTCAAAAATTTATATTGAAAATCTATAAAACTTTAAACTAATACATTACAAACTTTGTACCGGTAAGTTCAAAACTTTGAACTATCACGTTACAAATATTGTACTACTAGATTCAAAACTCTGGACTACCACATTATAAACTTTGTAAAGCTAGATTCAAAACTTTAGGATTCAAACTCTACATCTGAATTTAGAAACTTTGTACTAGGTCATTTTAATATTTGTACTGACATGCTATGCATGTACTTTGTACACCTAAAATGGAACTTTATAATTTGAAACTTTGGACTCTAAGTTTTGAAGCTTTGAACTACCACATTTGAAACTTTATACTCCTATACACAAAACTTTGTAATCACGTAAATTTTCTCAAAATATATCCACATGGGTTCAGTTTTATAGATCTGATCATAATAAATGTAATGGTACAAACAGAATTAAAAATAAATATTTTTTAAAGAAGTTATCATATTTTTAAAGTCTGTACACCACTTGTATGCCATAATAACACGCATGCACTTTTCTCCTTTTCTCCCGTGTCCATTAATTTCATGCTCAGTACACGAAAAAAGAAGCAGTCCATAAGGCCATCCTCAGTGCTAGTTTCATGTCATAGTTTCCAACACCTCAATATTTTGGAAACAGTGCACAGGAGTTTTATCCCCATGAAACTATCTCTACTCCCATGAAACTCTCACCATCTCTCTCTTCATTAATACAGTGCCACATTAGCGTATTTAATGTCCATGAAACTCCATGAAACTCCCATTGAGATTGGCCTAAATAGTAGGTACCGGTTTTGGAAGCCGTGTTGAAAACAGCAAGTGTGCGTCGCTAGCGTGACCGAGGCACGTGCGCCAAATAGTTTTTGGGGTGGGAAGGACATCATGGCCAAAGCAAATATCACAGCAATTAAAAACACATCATTGTGACATTTCCTTCATTCATGACGTCCTTTTGCAACCAAATTGGAGGTGGGCAGAGATATTCTTTATTGGTCCCCAAACATGGACATACAATAAAACCAACCGTTTTAGATGGTGCGATTTCCTCTCATTCTTGTTATGATGAATTTATTTGAATAATTCCTGCATTCATCTGATTATATTCACCGCACAGATTGATTTCTTTTTGGGTCCATACAACAATCTGTTGAGCTAAGCCACTTTACTTAGCCCGACGACAGCTCACCCCCTTTATTCTTTCTCAAGCCCCAAGCAAAGAGCCTATTCTCTTCTCTTTTCGGAAAGCTAGCTATGTCCAAGGCTCTTACCTGAAGCTGTCTTCACTTGCAACGAACCGATCAAAGAGAGGGAGAGTTTGCAAGAAAACACAGAGGCCACATACCAGTCGATTTCTGAATATCCTGAAGCTTATAGCTGCGCCTGAAAGAGGTACCTCTTCTGAACTATACACGCCTAATAGCAGTTATTAGTTGCACCACTGGTTTATCTTTTCTCAATATATAATCTGTATGGATAACATGTTCTGTACTATGTATGTATGGGCCAGAGAACTCGTATTTGGTGTGAAGTGCAGATCGAGATGTAAACAGATAAGTGGAGCTTCTTCAGTTAATTCGCCGGTGCTTCCTATACTTTTGACAGAAATTCGTCATGCCTCGCAGGGTACGTCTTTTGTCCCTCCATGCCGCAGATACATACAGTACTCCCGAAACATTTTTGATTTGTTGTAGCTGCTTAAATTATGGCCATCGACTTATGGTCGCTTAGCCTCTGTGTGGTCAGCAACTTGTTCCTCTATATATATATGTATACACAGACGACAGAGATTAATCAGGAACTCTGGTGCAGTTTAGGGCTTGCTCTCATATTAACTGCTAGGAAGAGAGTTGCCCATCGACATGGCCATCCATAGATAGATGCGGTGGGATCGAGATCCTATATACTTGCACTAGTATATAAATAATTTTTACAAATGGTTCCCGTTTATAATAGAGGGCGCGCGACTTAGAAAATCGTTTGTAATCTTGACGGGAGGCACTTTAGCTGTAGAACTGCTGCTGGCAATCTATTTCCACTGCCGGTTCGGTTAACAAAACCATCCCTGGAAACATATCCAATGTTAGGAAGCGGTTTCCTTACGAGAAGTGTCTGTAAAAATAGGATTTCTAAGGATGGACCACTTTGCCAAATCGTATGTAGAAGAGTCAGAGTTTTAGAGACAATTATGTTAAGAGAAGTGTGTCTGAAATTTACTAACACAGACAGTGCTCTTAGCCAACTGTCTCTAAAACTAACAACCACAAATGCCCTTCTTTCTCGTGGTGACTGTAGCTGTACATGCTATTGTTGAGCTCAATTTAGGTAAGAAATTGCACAAAAGAGGAATTGGTTTTGAGAGATGAGTTTACGCTATCCCTAAAATCTATTCAAAATTTACCGATATACTCCCTCCGTATCGCTTTTAGATGACGTTTTCGACAAGGTTTGAGTCAAACATTGGGAATATAAATCATGAATAACGTTTAAATTATTGAGTTTAGAGATATAAAAATCATATAAATAAATTTGTCTTGAAAAGTACTTTCATAAAAGTATACATATACCATTTTACAACAAATATTTTTAAAAATACAAGTGGTCAAAGTTACACTTTGGAGACCGTGTCGCTGTCCTAAACGTCATCTAAATGCGATATGGAGGGAGTAATTTCTTTCACTAATTTTGGTTGTCATGTAGATCTAGATCTAGATCTAGAGAGACATGATGTTTGATATTTTTTAATTTTTCCTAGCAATTTAGATACAAATTTAAAGGATTAATTTATATTGTATTTATAATGATAATGTGGGTAATTTAGGTGGGATCTACCAGTATTTGCTACACAATAGCAATGGTGGGCATTTTTTTTTAAGAAATTGAAATAGATCTAAAATGGCTATCATTATAAATTAGAGGCAGACTTGCTGCGTGAATAACCACCAGGCATGTATGAAGATCACTAAATTATTGGAGGTTTAAAAACTCCATAGGTTTACGGGTTTGGGTACTATGTGTGGCAGAACCGCCTAAGTAAATCCACTTCCAAGTACACTTGCCTTTCCTTTACGCACTAAGCACACTTCAGAGTGTCTAAACTTAGTAATTCCGTCGAGCGCCTCCAAGGGAGAACTCGAAACAATCCACATTTCTCGCCCGGATCCAATAACAAGTAGAGCTTACATAACACAATCCAAGCCAATATATTACAAGTCTTAGGAATTTAATTATTACAAGCCAAAGTTCAAGTACTGAAAGTAAATGGTGTAGAAATAACATCTAGCAACGATCTAGGCGAAGGGGTGAGGACTCGGTCTGTGCCCACCAGAAGAGTCCTCCAAACAAGCTGCTCAAGCTGCACCTGCAACAAAGATTACAACAAACCTTGAGTACTCAAATGTACTCGCAAGTCTTACCCGAATGGGAAATATAGATCCCGACTCACAAGGATTATGAAGGGCTCTATGGCTCCGATTTTCTTTGTTTGCAAAAGAGCATTTTTAAGAAAAAGGTTGTAACATATTAT
Source organism: Coix lacryma-jobi var. lacryma-jobi (assembly GCA_009763385.1). NCBI lineage: Eukaryota > Viridiplantae > Streptophyta > Magnoliopsida > Poales > Poaceae > Coix > Coix lacryma-jobi. Next base: position 129,900,695 of record CM019830.1, read on the forward strand.
TTAGCCATATTAGTTGTTACTCCTATTTCTATGTAAGCACCTATTCTATTTCCAAGCAAGTGGTAAGCAATACAGTATAGTTCTCCGTCCTTAGTTCCAGTTGTTAAACTACGCTATCGAGCGATAACCATGCTGGTACCGTTTAAACAACGGCGATTCGCGAATCAATGTAGCCCAGCTGGGTACCCCGAAAAACACATGCCTCGTTTGCACCAAGGCACAACCGAGACCAACTCGCCAACCTCCTGCCAAGGGGTCCAGTATCCGCGTCCAGGACCGGGACTCCAAGCCCCCACTCACCGGCCCGGCCGTGAGTGGTGCAAGGACCTCCTCCTACCAAAAATCTAACAGTCGGATCACATAGAGCCGGAAACCGAGGCAAGAGTCAGCTAGCCTTCCCGCTCCCATAAGAAAGTATGTGTTCGGGATAAGAGGATCTGTGACGTGGCCATCACCCACAACAACGATCAGTCCCTAAGCGACACAGACAGGGAAACAGTGCAACCGAAGCTAAGCCCATGGCCGCGGGACATAACTCGTCATACCCACCAGAACCAAACCACGTCCCTGTCCGGTCTCAATTTCTTTCCACCATCATCAATTTAAAGTAGAGCACCTACTTTGTGAGCAACGACAGGTCGCCCACGCTACCGTTCATCCTAAGCATAGCGCTACTCGAACCTGTACTAGTAGGACTCATAGGACATGTATGTATATGCAAGTGGATTTTATATAATTCCTGAAAACATAAATGCACAACATACATATATTCATTTAGAGATATTAAAAAATATAGACTATGCACCGGGGCTTGCCTTGGTCAGGAGCAACAGGAACAAAGTCAGAAAGAGGCGGCGGTGGTGGAAGCTCCTCAGACACCTCGAGCACTTCCTCGTACTCCTCTATCACCTCTTCGAATTCCTGGTCGCCGACAGCCACAAACTCTTCTTGCCCGTCACCTATATGCATGTGATGATGATGCAATGCTTAGCACAGATTAACAACTAGCAAACCAGTGAAAACACAAGCTACTAACATTACTTACTAACTACAACAAGGTACCATCAGATTATACCAACAGCAAAGTTACAACAACTATAACCATAGATTTAAATTAACTAACTCATATCCTTTTCTATTTTCCCCTATTTATTCTTAGGAGCTAATTTGATGGACTATCAAACAGACTGTGATGAAGCTATAAAAATTACAGTAGGTAGTTAATATTACAGAGAGGCTACCATAAAAATTTTAGAGCTATAGCTATCATGGTTTATTCCCTAAAAATCTTACAAGTTTTATTCTAAGCAATAAAACATTTTAGCATTTATTTAAAGAATACCGGAAATTACACAAACTATTATGAACAAAACATACCAACAGGTAGATCATGATTTTAGAAACTTAACGAAATTTATTTCACTATTTTTGGATACTCACACTGATTAATATGATTAATCAAAGTTTGCTGCAGTTAAACAATTAATAAAATATTTCCTAAAAGCAAACAAAAGACAAAACGAAACTAACCCAAACGGCCCACCCGCCAACAGGCCAGGCTTCCGCACGACCTGGCCACCCGGCCCACGCCGCGGCCCAGTCGGGTGCCCGACGGCGGCCCAGGCAGAGCGGCCGCGCTCTCTCCCACCCCGCGACATTTGGGATCTAGCCCCCGAGAAACCGGATAACTATGAAACGGTCCAAACACTATTTAAACTCTCCCTGATAAACTCGTATAAACCCCTGGCCTTTACCTTATTTACTCGCGATGGTCCTTCTTCTTCCTGGTACGCACGGACACTCGGCAGGCACTGGGAAGGGGGCGGGACCCGGCCAGAAGCGGCTCGCCGCCGACGAGATGTGGCCAGGGGTGGTCGCGGACTCCCCTCCGCCGCTGCAGGAGCACGACGGCCCAACCGGGGACCCACGCCGCGGCTCTTCGAGACGACCGGCGCGGCGGCGCCCTCGGCGGTCACCGGTCGCAGCGCCGGCAAGGGAGAAGGAGGAGTGGCGCGGACGAGAGCGAACAAAGGCACAGGCTCGAACCCAAAGTCGCCCACTGGAACGGCCGCGACGGAAGAGCAGCGAGGAAACAGAGGTGAGATTCGACGGCAAGGATGAGCTCGGGGAGAAAGGCTTGGTCGGTTTTCAAGGGTTCAGGCTTGGCTTGGTTAAGGCGACGCCGTGGACACTGGAGGTGCCCTGCTGCGACCGCGTGCGGTCAGTGACGCGCCTAGCGCCCTCGGACGGGTAGCGTGCACATGGTGACCGCGGCCAAAACTGACGAGCCGACATGTTGCTAACACGCTTTGGACGCGAGCGTTCCGGCCAAACCGCAATAATGCGGCACTTGGCTCCAAAAGCAACATGAGACGCGGGACTCCACACTGGCGAGCGACGCAGACGACACCCTGAACCGACCACTGCACGCGGAGAAAAGTCGGCCGAAACTTTTCAGCGTCGAGCCAAAACAAGGTCAAAACAACAAACACCTTGCGTGCGTCCTCGACCACTTTTGAAGAGAGTTTCTGGCTTCATCCGCTCGGATTCAGCCCAGGCGCATGTGGACAAAGTTAGAGAGCTCCCAGCATACTTCCAAACTCTTTTAAGGTGCAAGAGTAGACGAGGCCTGGTTCAGCGAGAAAGATAATGCCAAGATAGCAGTGTCACTGCACCCGCCGAGTGCAGACAAACTGCGTTTTGACTGCCCAAACGAGTCCGGACAAAGCCCAACTTTTCACACACCCTGACCCGAAACATCTACTCCAACTTTTGTTTTTGGAGCTACCTCAAACGCTGCACAGATAAGGAGAACGTTGGATGCCAACCTCAAGAACGCTCTAAGATCACAGACCTAGCATGTTTTTCTAAGTCCCTGGGTTTTCAGCAGCAGATTCGAATTTGCTACACCTTTTCGGCCAGCTTCCAAGCCGAACTAGCATTTGGTCACTAAACCAAATTTGTCGACCATGATCCCCTCTACAACTTTGCTTAAAGGTCCAACCTCATATCAGCTAAGGAAACTGCAGCTTGACTATAGCCAAAGATGCATCCTGAAAAAGGTTGCAACATTGGTTTTGGTCGTTTTTAGGCATCTTCCGCACATTTCCTCAACAGAGACCCTTACTAACTTTTGTTTGGGATATCCAAAAGAGGGAGAAGAACCATAAATGAAGGCTTGGTGGTAACATACGGTCGTGGCTTAGTTAAAAGACACTAAGGCGACATCGGAATGACCTCTCATGTGACCACCGGAAAAGGGATAACTTGGTTTGAGAGATGATTTTGGATTAGATGAGAGACAAGGATTGAGTTTAGACTCCACCAAAGGTTTTTGCTATAAAAAACAAGAATCATGTTCCTCACAAAGACTTGGACCAAAACACGATAGCTAACAAGCCATTATTAAGGCAACATAAGTTTTATTTACACAACCATATGCAAGCAAACTAAGATGCTCATGACAAGTTTTAGTAAGTTGTTTTACGCGGTAACACCGTGGGTGTTACAGCTCCACCCCCCTAAAGAAAATCTCATCCCGAGATTTCTGTGCCTAGTGTGGAAAAAGAAGGGAAACATTATTGAGCTTTTTACCTTGGTGAGACAGGAAGAAGATGAGGATAATGCTCTGCAATATAGCCTTCTTGTTCCCAAGTTGCTTCATCTTCTGAATGGTTTTGCCATTGAACTTTGTAAAACTTAACCACTCGGTTTCTTGTGACTCTTTCCCTTTCATCCAGAACCTTTATCGGATGCTCAATGTAAGAGAGATCAGGCTGAAGTGGAAGATCAGTAACTTCTATAACTTCTTCAGGGACGCGCAAACACTTTCTCAGTTGTGATACATGAAAAATATTATGGACTGCTGACAGAATCTCAGGAAGCTGAATCTGATATGCCACAAGACCCCGTTTTGACAACACCTTGTAAGGTCCAACATAGCGAGGAGCTAACTTTCCACGAACGCCAAAACGGTGTTCACCTCTCATAGGGGATACCTTAAGATATACATAATCTCCAGCCTCAAAACTCAAAGGCCTTCTTCTCTTGTCTGCATACATTTTCTGACGGTTATGAGTCACCTTTATATGACCCTGAATGATAGTGACTTGCTCTCTAGCTTCCTTTACCAAATCTGGACCAAAATACCCACGGTCTCCAACTTCAACCCAGTTGAGTGGTGTTCTACACTTATTGCCATACAAAGCCTCAAATGGTGCCATCTTGATGCTTTCTTGGTAGCCGTTATTGTAAGAAAACTCTGCGAACCTCAGACACTTGTCCCACTTTTCTGGAAAAGAAATGACACAAGCTCTCAACATGTCCTCCAACACTTGGTTGACCCTTTTAGTTTGTCCATCTGTTTGTGGGTGATATGTCGTGCTTGTCAACAACTTAGTTCCCAGGCATTCATGGAGTTGTTCCCAAAAACGGGAAAGAAACACAGACCCTCTGTCAGACACAATGGTGAGAGGCACTCCATGCAAGGTGACAATCCTGTCGAAATACAACTCAACATACTGCTTGGCCCCATATTTAGTATGCACTGGCAAGAAATGAGCTGACTTGGTGAGTCGATCCACAGTCACCCAAATAGAGTCATATCCTGAAGAGGTACGGGGCAAACCCACAACAAAGTCCATAGAGATATCCTCCCATTTCCAGGCAGGGATAGGCAAAGGCTGAAGAAAACCGGGTGTCCTCAAATGATTTGCCTTTACTCGTCTGCATGTATCGCACTCAGATATATACTTGACAATATCTTGCTTCATATTTGGCCACCAGTACAAAGAATGCATATCATGATACATCTTGTTACTGCCGGGATGAATAGAAAGCTTTGAGTTGTGTGCTTCTTCCAAAATTTTCCTTCTCAACTCTCCTTCATTGGGAACTACAAGTCTATTCTTGAATTTCACCACTCCTTGGTCATCCACACTAAAATGAGTTCCCCGTTGTTCCATAATCAACTTCTTGATGTGAGGGATTTCTGTTTTATCTTGCCTTTGCTCCATAACTATCTGTTCTAACAAATCCGAAACAAGAGCAATATGTGCTAGGACCTCTGAATGATCCAAAGATAAAGATTCCTCTTGTGTTGAATGTGACATCCGACTCAAAGCATCGGCTACCACATTAGCTTTCCCAGGATGATAATGGACTTCCAAATTATAATCCTTAATCAGCTCGAGCCATCTTCGTTGTCTCAGGTTCAGCTCAGGTTGAGTGAAGATATACTTGAGACTCTTGTGATCCGTGTAAATGTGCACTTTATTTCCAAGCAAATAATGCCTCCATATTTTCAACGAGTGCACAACTGCAGCTAACTCAAGATCATAGGTGGGGTAGTTCAACTCGTGCTTCTTTAACTGCCTGGAAGCATAAGCTATTACTCGTCCCTCTTGCATCAGCACAGCACCCAGTCCAATCCTGGATGCATCGCAAAACACATCAAAAGATTTTTCAATGTCAGGCTGGGCCAGGACAGGAGTAGTGGTGAGGCACTTCTTGAGGATCTGGAAAGACTCTTCACACTCTGGGCTCCATTTTAACTTGACCTCTTTCTGCAGCAGCTTGGTCATTGGTCTAGCTATCTTGGAGAAATCTGGAATGAACCGACGATATTACCCAGCTAGACCAAGAAACTGGCGAATCTGATCTACCGACACCGGAGATTGCCACTTCAACACATCTTGCACCTTGCTTGGATCCACTGAGACTCCTTCAGGGGTTAAGACATGCCCCAAGAACTGCACTTTTTCTAACCAAAACTCACATTTGCTAGGCTTGGCATATAACTTGTGTTCCTGCAGTCAACTCAAGACTACCCGAAGATGTTGAGCATGCTCCTTTCTATCCTTGGAGTAGATCAAGATATCGTCAATGAAAACCACCACGAACTTATCCAACTCTGGCATGAAGACTGAGTTCATGAGGTACATGAAGAAAGCATGTGCATTGGTGAGGCCAAAAGACATAACTAAATACTCATATAAACCATATCTGGTGGAGAAAGCTGTCTTGGGAATATCTTCAGGCCTGATCTTGATTTGATGATATCCGGATCGAGATCGATCTTAGAAAATACCTTTGCACCGGCTAACTGGTCAAACAGTGAGTCAATCCGGGGCAATGGGTATTTATTCTTAATGGTTACCACGTTAAGGGGGCGGTAATCCACACACATCCTGAGTGTATCATCTTTCTTCTTGACAAAGATAGCTGGACAACCCCAAGGTGAATGACTGGGACAGATGAAACCTTTCTCTAGCAACTCTCCCAACTGTTTCTTCATCTCAGCAAGCTCTGGAGGAGCCATGCGATAGGGACGCCGAGAAATTGGCGCTGTTCCTGGTTCCAACTCAATGGTGAACTCTACATCTCTCTCAGGAGGAAGGCCGGGTAAATCTTCAGGAAACACATCTGGAAACTCATAGAAAACTGGAATGGTAGCAAGATCGGGGGAAGCTTCTGTACTAGCAACCACTGGCAAAGCAAGAGTGGAGGTCAAGAGAAGAGTCATCCTATCTTTTGATGATTTTGGAAGTCTCAGCTCTATGGCTCGGTGCTCTAAGTTCAGGCGGACCCCAAAGTTTTTCATCCAATTCATTCCCAAGATAACGTCTATGTCGTGTCCATGCAATATTAAGAACTGGGAGCGATATATATGAGTAGCTAATCTTAGGTCCACTATAGCTGTCCGAGTATTAACACAGATTTGAGCTCCCGCAGTTCTGATTCTATAGGCAATAGGTATAGCCATAATAGATATATTGTGCCTTTGTGCAAAACCCATGCTCATGAATGAATGTGATGCACCAGAATCAAACAACACATAGGCTGGATGGGAATTTACGGTGAACATACCAGCCATCACAGGTTCCCCCTGTGGGATCTCCTCAGCTGCGGTGTAGTTCACTTGACCAGATCTGCTAACTGGAATCCTCTTCTTGATCACTGTTCTCTTGACCAGGCGTGAGTTGGCTGAAGGCTGTGAGAACTGATCGCCCTGGTTTTGCGGGCGCTCTCGAGCATAGTGACCTTCCTTACCACACTTGAAACAAGCACCTGACCTATTCCCTTAAGCCTGAAACGGTGGTGCCTGCTGTCCAGGAGGTGGCTGTTGCACCTGCTGAGTAGGTGCGCGAAACTGAGTGGGCGCTGGAAAGCTCCTGTAACTCTGAACTGGGCGAGACGGTTGCCCACCCTGTTGGTGAAAGGGCACCCGCCTCACCACCTGCACCTTCTGAGCTTGCTGATGCCCAGAACCTCCAGAAAAAGCCCGCTTTCTCTTCTCTTCCGCCTGTGTTTCCTTGTGTAGGCCCTCCATGGTGATGGCAGCATCCATTAACTCCCCAAAGGTAGTATACCTGCCGTTGTAAAGCTTCTCTTAGAGCACAACAGAGAGTCCTTGGTAAAACCTGTCTCTCTTCTTTGCGTCAGTGTCAACATATGACTCGGCATATTGAGCTAACAGGTTGAACCTATTAACATAGTCCAACACAGAAAGCCCACCTTGCCGCAGCTCTAGAAACTCCTTAAGCTTCCTGCTCAGAAGACCAGCAGGAATATGGAACTGACGAAAAGCTGTTGTAAACTCCTGCCAAGTGATGACATGACCCACAGGCTGAGCTGCACTGAACGTCTCCCACCAAGCAGTCGCTGCACCCCGCAGCTGCTGTGCTGCGAAGTACACCTTCTGCCCATCAGTTATATGGATGAGGGGGAACTTCTGCTCCATATTGCGAAGCCAATGGTCAGCATCCAAAGGCTCCTGAGTGGGAACAAAAGTAGGCGGCTGTGTCCCCAGAAAGTCCTGGAAAGTGCATCCCCTTCCAGGAGCACGACCCCCATTCCCGTTGCCACCATTGCCCCCCATCGCTCCACGGGCGAAACCTTCCATAAAACGAGCCATGAGTCCCAAAGCTTGAGCTGCTTCACGACGAGATGCTGCAACTTCTGCCCATACCTCCGTCGGGACCCCATGAGGAGGTGGCGGAGCTGGCGGGTGTGGCAGATGTTGCCCATGCTCCAGTTCGGGGATCTCATTGCTCCCCGAATGACCCTCGTGCTCCCGGTTGCTTCCATGAGCGCTCCCCTGACGGCCCCCTTCAGCGCCTGCCTCAGCGCTGGCCTGACCGCGTCCAGACCTCAAGTTCATCCGGAACAGATAAGGCCATTATTAGGGAACAGTCAGCACCATCTTATCATCGAGCTCAAGAAGAGGTATAGAACAAGAGAAAACATTATTTGTGAAGGGGTGTTTATTATGGTTCCCTGTGGATGATGCATGCTTCGACCTATTCATCCTCACAAGCCAAAATATAGCGGCTATCGCAAAAGTTCGGCACATCGCACTGTGACGGAACGGTTCTAATCCCAAGGCCCACAGGTCCCTGTCAACCTTTGACAGCCGAACTTATGTTCCACGCGATTAAGACTGTTCGTCACCGGGCTACATTAGCGCCCGATGTCCACAGGATCACTCACCTTTCGGTTACAGCATTTGACATTTTTACAAATAACAGCGGAATAAAAAGCGGAAGACTTAAATAACAATAGTTTTACAAACCGAGGTTTCAAATGAGATAAGTAGTGCAATTATTACAGACTATTGTTCGAGTAGTTGAAAATAGACAACGTAGCGGAAGACAATAACATAAAGATACTTGAAACACCCAGCCCGAGGGTGCACATCTACTCTTCGGCCTCATCGGCCTCTTCCTGGACGATGGTCACGCAGCAGGGCGCGAGACACATCGGCGACTCAGACATACCTGCAGCATGGGTAACAAACCCTGAGTACTGGGGTACTCAACAAGACTTACCCGACTAAAGAAAAGGGGAAGACTCAGGAATGAGAGGCTTAGGGTAGTCAAGGTAAGGCTTAAGCAAGATCAAGTATTTTGCAGAAAAGCATTTTTTTTGTAAACCTTATTTTATTTTGGAAAAATTCAGTATTCCTCAATTCTTCATCATCCATGATTCATTTTACATTTCAAAACATTCCTAGTTGAGAACCACTCTCCGTTGACAGTCAGTGGACCAAGTCTCCATAACCGAGGAGCAACGTTAATCCGGATAAATAATACTCAGCTGAGGATCCCTATCCACACTGCATATGTAGCACCCAAGCTTGCATATGCCAACTCGTCTACCACGATTCCTCCAAGATTGGGCCCGGTCCTACGCCACCCGGAAGTACAGTACACCACACCAATCCGGGACTTTAACCCACGTGGGTACATGCTACTTCCGCCATCTCTCCACTCCCAGTGCGCGGTTGTCGGTCCAATAAAGGATTCCTCGGAGCCAGAGCTTTCCGTAGTATGTGAATAGTTACAAGTCTTGACCAGCAGGCCCCCATACGGATGGTCCCTAATTTTCCAGCCAGAACTATACCTTGGTTATATCTCACCCAAGCGTAATAGTCCTGTCAGTTTTTCAACCCTGTCCCGGTCGGTGTCAACTGTTGAGTCCCGGACTACAACATGACGGCACCGTACGCTCGGACAACCTCTCCACGCTATTGACTAGGTACGGATCAGGTAACTAGCCAGTAGACGGGAGTAAAGCCAAATTCCCATAAACATTCTTAAAGTGATCACACTTTTGAAATTGGCATTTTTATTGCAAATCTCTTGAATAGCATTGCTAAGCATTTTGCAAATAGTTTTGAAACAAGGGTATGTGTATCTTTTGGTGGGGGTAGATTATGCAAGTAATAGGTCATCACACAACTCCTATTACCTAATGCAATAGTTTAACTCAAAACATTTAAAGAAAACATTTATAAAAGCAAGGTAGGGTTAAATGCACCGGGGCTTGCCTTGGATGGCAAAAAGAGCAGACTCGGGGTAGGTATAGGTGTCGGAGCTCGGGGTCGCCTCGGGAGTTGGTTCGTCAACAGCGGCCTCGACTCTGGTACCTTCTTCGTCAACTATACGGATGCAAAGATGAATGCTCATGAGAATGATGATATGGACTTAAGGTGCAAGACAATTCTACTGATTCTAGATTACTTTTAAACAAAGCATGATTGAAATCTAGGTTGAGCATAAAAGGTAACCATTTCTTCCTTAAGCAATATTGATTAAACTAGCCCTTATTATACTTATCCTAAGCATCATCAAATCATAGCATCACAACCATCATAGACCAAAGGGTAGGGGTCTATGAACATCAATCAATCCAAAGATCACATCATCAAACACTTATTACCAACCCTAATCCACCTTTTCTATTTTCTTAATTTATTTAAAAGGTCATTTTATGAAGTTGCTCCAAAAATTACCAAATTAATTCCATAAGTTCATTATGGCATAAACAGATGGCAAAACAAATTTCATAATTTTTGGAGGTCATTAAGGTGCTTAATTAAATCTAGACATTTAATTAACAAAAGGCACTATTCAACTATTTAAATAAAAGCTCAAAAATCAACTTGTTCCAAGAGACTTCAAAATTTTACCAGAGACTCAGAAAGGCATAACTAGCACATAAAAATTTATCTCCAGATTTTTGGAGTTATAGATCACTCCCCAAAAATACCAAAACCTCCATTTTTCAATTAAAAGGGGAATTTTACATTTTTAAATCTTTGCACAAAACTCAAGTTTCATATTTTTATAAAATACTCCAGAGCATAAAGAGTCTACCACAAAAATTTCAGAATTTTTGGATGCACACAGAAAATCATACAAAAAAAAAGAAACCAGAACACTATTCACATCTCTCAGAAAAAGAGAAGAGCACTGTGCTCCTTCTAGGCCGGGCTCGGCGAATCGCGGGGGCTCGGGCGAATCGCGCGGGGCTCGGTCGAGACGGGCTCGGTCGAGACGGAAGCGATAGCTTCGTCCGAGGCCTGGCCCGGAGGCTCGGGCGAGACGGAAACAAGGGTTTCGTCCGAGGCCTGGCTCGGCGAAGCGGAGGGTGCGCAAGTCCGCTCGAGGCCTGGCTCGAGCGAAGTGGTGAGGGTCTGTCCGCCCGAGGCTCGGGCTCGGGCGAGACGGAAACGCGTGCTCGAGGCTTGGGCTCGGGCGAGGCGGAGTGGAAGCAGAGGCCGGAGGCCTCGGGTGCTTACCACGGATCGGAGGCAGGGCTCGAGGGTGTGGCTCGGCACGTGCTCGAGGGTGAGGCTCGAGGAAGGAGGCTCGACACGTGCTCGAGGGGCGGTGGTTCGGTGGAGCTCCTTCGGCGGCGAGCGGCGAGCGGCGCTCCGGCGACCCTGCGCAACACACGAGACCGCAAGGGCCTGGTCAGAGTCGCACGGAACCAAGAAACACGACACGGGGGTCGGTGAGGGATGATCATGGCCGGAGACGGCGAATTTCACGAACCCGAGCTCGCCGGGTTTCTGCCGGAGATGGGAACGGCGAGCTTACGCCGGGCGATTGAGGGCGGTAGAGATGAAATTGAAGGGTGGGAAAGCTTCACGAGCTCAAGGCGGAGCTTCTGAGCTAGGTGGTGGAGCGGCGGAGGCACTGGACTGGCCTGGCCACGGTGGCGGAGATGAGTGAGGAGCTCGGGGCTCCGGCGGGCTTATATAGCCGCGGCCAGAGGCCGGTAGAGAGCACGGGGTGGGGTGGATAAGATCAGCGGGAGCGTGCGCACTCGATTGCGCTAAGGCGGAGGTGATGGCGTGCAGCCGGGGCCGGTGCGCAAGCTTGGCCGGCAATGGCCACGCGGCGGCGGCGCGCTGGGCTCGGTAGGGGACGGGAGCGGGGTCAACTGTGCGCGTGCGGGTGCGAAATGATGGTGGCGACAACGGCGGCTGGTCGGGGACAGACGAGCGGCTGCCAAACGCGTGGCGCGCGCAGCGCCGGAGGCTCGGCCACGACCGGGGCCCTCCCCCTACGCGAGGAAGATGAACAGGGCTATGCCCTAGGGTTTGACTTTTTGGCTGGTATCTGTATTTTGCAAAATACTTCCAAACTTTGAACTGTGCGATAAAAACTCAAAATACCAAAGTTGCTCAGAAAAAAGAGATATACAACTTTGTCAATATGAACATTTTCAAATTCCAAATAGTTTTTGAACTATATTCAAAAACAGAAAAAGGGACACTTTTCAAATTTGATTCAAATCAAAATTACTTTGGATTTCAAACTGAAACTTGAAAATTTGTAAATACCAAAGTTGTTCCTCTCGATCAGATCCACAACTTTGCTTTTCGGACCAACTCAAAATTTTGACTTTTGAAAAAGTTATCAAAAGGGAATAAATCCAGGATTTGGGATTTTAGGGTTTTGCAAAAGGGAAAATCAAATCAAATCTGATTTTTGAACTTTGATCAATGCAGCAAACATCAGGGCACTAAATTTGAACAAGAATTAAATATAACTAGGCACAGAGGTGAAATTACCATTTTGCCCTTATAGAAAGATTTGGGCATATAGGGTTTTTGAAAAGGGAATCAAAGCATAGCAATTAAGCAATTCAAATGCATCACAAGAAATGATTAATGCTTAAGATGATGACATGTCAGGTTAATTACATTAGTAACACCAGGGGTGTTACAACCCTCCCTCCTAAAAGAAATCTCGCCCCGAGATTCTGCGTCTTACAAGGAACGAAGGAGAAAACCTCACACCTATAGAGATTCGAGAAAGTCAGGATAGTGCTTTGCCAAGAAGTCTTCAGATTCCCAGGTGGCTTCTTCTTCAGAGTGCTGGTTCCACTGGATCTTGTACCACCTTGTGGTGGTTCTCCTGGTAACACGATCTTTGTGATCCAACACGCGAACTGGATACTCAGTGTATGACAGATCTGGTTCTAGCTCAACGCCTTCAACTTCAACCACATGTTCAGGTACTCGGAGGCACTTCTTGAGTTGGGAGACATGAAACACATTATGAACTGCTGAAAGATGATCGGGCAAACTCAGCTTGTAAGCGACCTTGCCACAACGATCCAGAATCTCAAACGGACCAATATAGCGGGGTGCTAACTTTCCTTTGACTCCGAATCGGGTAACTCCTTTAGTGGGTGAGACCTTCAGGTACACATAGTCCCCAATCCGGAACTTCAGAGGTCGGCGTCTCTTATCGGCATAACTCTTCTGTCGAGACTGCGCAATCTTCATATTCTCTTGGATCTGTTTGACTTTTTCTTCCATATCCTTTACTAGGTCAACTCCAAAGAATTCTCTTTCTCCGGGCTCAGACCAATTGAGAGGTGTACGACAACGACGACCGTACAGTGCTTCAAAGGGTGCCATTTTGATGCTCTCTTGGTAACTGTTATTATAAGAGAATTCTGCCAAGGGCAAACACTGGTCCCAAGTATCTGCGAAGGTAAGCACACAGGCTCTCAACATATCTTCTAACACTTGGTTGACTCTCTCAGTCTGTCCATCAGTCTGCGGATGATAAGCCGTGCTATACAATAGCTTGGTTCCAAGTGAGGCATGGAACGCTTTCCAGAACTTAGCGACAAACTGAGTACCACGATCTGAGATGATGGTCTTCGGTATGCCATGGAGTTTCACTATGTTGTTTTTGTACAACGTGGCATAGGTTGGAACGGTATAACTGGTCTTGACTGGCAGGAAGTGAGCTTGCTTGGTGAGGCGATCTACTATCACCCAAATGGAATCGAATCCCTTTTGAGTCTTGGGTAACCCATTGATAAAATCCATACTGATATCCTCCCATTTCCAACCAGGTACTGACAAAGGTTGCAGCTCTCCTCCGGACTTCATATGCACAGCTTTGACTTTCTGGCAGGTATCGCACTGAGCGACATATCGGGCGATCTCAATCTTCATCTTTGTCCACCAGAATTGCTGCTTCAAGTCTTGGTACATCTTGTTGCTGCCAGGATGGATGGCAAATCTGGTTGAGTGTGCTTCATCAAGGATTATCTGTCTCAGCTCAGGTACCTTGGGAACTACCAGACGGTTCTTGAACCATACCACTCCTTCATCATCAATCCTGAAACAGTCGGCTTTTCCAGCTCGAACCTTTTCGCTGATGTGCTTGATTCCGGGGTTATCTTTCTGTGTAGCTATGATCTGTTCTCTGATAGAGGTTTCTACTCTGACATTGCCTAGACTTCCTTGTGGAACCATTTCAATACCCAGCTTCTCTAGTTCATAGCATAGGGAAGATTCATAGGATTTCATAACCAGGCAGTTACAGTATGACTTGCGACTGAGTGCATCGGCGACCACATTCGCCTTACCCGGATGGTAATGCACTTCGATATCATAGTCCTTGATTAACTCAAGCCATCTTCTCTGCCTCATGTTCAGTTCTTCTTGGGTGAAGATATACTTCAGGCTCTTGTGATCTGTGTACACATTGCAGGTACTGCCCAACAGATAATGTCGCCATATCTTCAAGGCATGAACCACCGCTGCTAACTCAAGATCATGAGTTGGATAATTTTCCTCATGTCGCTTAAGCTGCCGCGAGGCATAAGCGATCACTCTTCCTTCTTGCATCAACACGCAACCCAAACCAATACCAGATGCATCATAGTAGACATCAAAGGGCTTCTCGACGTTTGGCTGAGCTAGCACTGGTGACGTGGTTAACAATTTCTTCAAGGTTTGAAAGGCTTGTTCACAAGCTGGTGACCAAAAGAACTTCACAGAAGTCTTCAATAACTCGGTGATAGGCTTGGCGATTCTGGAGAAATCTGGGATGAAACGACGATAGTATCCAGCCATTCCCATGAAACTGCGGACCTTGTGAACAGAGGTAGGTGGCTTCCAATCCAGAATATCAGACACCTTTCCGGGATCGACTGACACACCTTCAGCGGATAGGACATGACCAAGAAACTGTATCCGATCCAACCAGAATTCACATTTGCTGAACTTGGCATAAAGCTGATGGTCTCTGAGACGGGATAGAACAACACGAAGATGTTCGGCATGCTGATCAGGGGTTTTCGAGTAGACAAGGATGTCGTCAATGAACACGACCACGAATTTATCAAGCTCTGGCATGAAAACAGAGTTCATGAGATACATGAAGTGGGCAGGTGCATTGGTCAAACCGAAAGACATGACCAAGTACTCATATAGGCCGTATCTGGTGGTGAAAGCTGTTTTAGGAATATCTTCAGGACGGATTTTTATTTGGTGGTAACCAGATCTGAGGTCAATCTTAGAGAAGACCTTGGCCCCAGCTAACTGGTCAAACAGAAGATCGATACGAGGCAAGGGGTATTTGTTTTTGATGGTGACTTCGTTGAGTGGGCGATAATCAACGCAAAGTCTGAGACTCTTGTCTTTCTTCTTTACAAAGATTGCAGGACAGCCCCAAGGAGACGAGCTTGGGCGAATGAAACCCTTGTCCAACAAATCTTGTAATTGGATTTTTAGTTCTGCCAACTCTCTGGGAGGCATACGATAAGCTCTGCGGGATATAGGAGCAGTCCCGGGCTTAAGCTCTATGGCAAACTCAACATCGCGGTCGGGAGGTAGACCAGGTAAGTCCTCGGGGAAGACTTCAGGAAACTCACAGACTACAGGGATGTCTCTGATCCCTTGATCATAGGTGGCATTTAGCTGTGTGGTAGCTAGTTTTGAAGGCATGGGAAGTTGGAGAATGAGTTTTGAGGTACTGTTAGGAATATCCACTCTCACAGCTCTATTTAGAATGTCAAGCATGGCCTTATACTGGCACATCCAATTCATGCCTAGAATGACATCTATCTCCTGATCTTTCAACACTATCATGGTGGTAGGGAACGCATGATTTCCCAACATCACTGGTATATTGCGAACCACCTCTTTGGTGTTTATACGCCCTCCAGGCGATAAAATGCAAAAACTTTCTTTCAACTCCCCAATTGATATGTCATGCTTAGAGACGAAGGTACGACTGATGAAAGAATGCGATGCACCAGAATCAAACAACACAACTGTAGGATGATTGGCAACGGGAAACCTACCGATCATGACGGGCTCCCCTTCTGGAATATCGCTGACAGTGGTGTAGTAGACTTGCCCGTGCTTCTTGACGAACTTGCCCTTCTGCACTTGCTGCTGTGGAGCACGGTGTTGCTGCTGCTGTGGTCCTCCAGGACCCTTCTGAAAGTTCTGAGCAGGCTTCTTGGGTTTTGGGCACTCACGAGACCAGTGGCCAAGTTGACCACAGTTGTAGCAGGGATGGTTATAGGCGGTTTGTGGGGTGGTGATACGAACACCTGGGGCGTTCGGCTGAGTGGCACTTTGTTGGTTGGCGTTGTGGGTGGTAGCCGCGGTGCGGACAACCACTTGCTGGTGAGGGTAAGGTGGACGGTTGTGGTGGTGGCTAGGGTGGTAAATGACCTTCTGGCGCTTGTGATTGCCAGAGTGACTGCTAGATCCTGCTTTCTTTTTCCTCTTCTCCTCTTGGTACTGACGGTTGCTTTCTTCAAAAGCGACTGCCCGGTCAACAGCCTCATGATATGAACCGGTCAGGTTGTTGGACATGCTTCTGCGGATTTTAGGGTGCAGTCCCCTAAGGAAACAGTCTCTCTTCTTCTCATCCGTGTTGACATATTCTGCGGCATACTGACTCAGATGGTTGAACTGACCCCCATACTGCATCACTGTGGAGTCCTTCTGCTGCAGAGCCAAAAACTGATCAAGCTTCATCTTCATCAGTCCGGAAGGGATGTGATGTGCACGGAAAGCGGTACGGAACTCTTCCCAGGTCAACCGGTGACCTTCAGGCTGGGCGGCCAGGAGATTGGCGTACCAAGCACTTGCTGGACCACGAAGCTGCTGGGAAGCGAACCGGGGCTTCTGGATTTCAGTGCAACGGATGAGACTAAACTTCTGCTCCATGGTGCGGAGCCAATCATCAGCTTCAAGGGGTTCATCGGCTCTGGTGAAAACCGGTGGACGAGTTTCGGTGAAATCCACATAGGTGGTCTCTTGGTTGATGTTGTGGCGACCACGGTGAATGTTCTGCTGTCCTTGGTTTTGAGCCATTAGGTTGGCAGCGGCGGCCAAGGCTGCAATGGCCTCTGCTAGGGTAGCTGGTACAGGTGGAGGGTTTGGGAGACGGTCATCTCCAGCACCTCCGGCTCCGGTACGGGTGTTCACAGGCATCTGTATAAGCAACTCGGAACTCAGCATATATGGACAAAGGTTCTGAAACGACCGATTGATAGCTTCGCTGATACAAAGATAGCTGGCTTGATAAAGATGACAACAGACTGAAAAGGGGAAAAGGTACGAAAAGAAAGATACATGCCAGACTTGGCATCAGACAGACTAACGCCCCCAAACCTAGTCTAAGGTTTTAGGTAAGCAGATGGTACAGACACAAGGAGTCTAGTCGTCATCGATGAAGATCAACTCTTCGTCATCATCATCATCCTCGATGATAAGCTCAGGCTCTTCCTCCTCATCTTCATCTTCAACGTGGACATCTTCAGCAGGTTCCACTTCCTCATTCTGATCGGGCTCGTGTTCCACTTCAGGTTCCTCCACGACTCCGTCTTCGGGGTCCTCAGCAACTGGTGGAATCACGGGGTGAAGCTGGTTGTGCAGCTGGTGTACTTCCTCATGAAGCATATCATTGAACTGTTCAATCTGGGCTGTGTACTGCTGCAGTCCGTGGAGCTCGGCTCTGGTGACGTCCTCGCGGGTCCAAGCATCATTGCGCTGCTCGATAGCGCGAACCGTGTTCCGGTTGGCCTGCTCCAAGGAAGCTCGTGCCTCATAAAACTCCAGGCGTGAGTGGTAGAAGTCATGCTCCAAGTTCTTCAGCTCAGCCTTCAGATCCTTGATCTCCTCCTTCAGGTTCTTACGGGTGCGGCGGGGAAAGCGACGACCATTGGAAGATTCGGCAGTCTCTTCTCCAGCGCGTGGTGCCAGCTGGTGACGCGGCACACCGTTCGGTCCAGTCGACTTGCGGGCGGTCAGCTTGATGCGAGCCATGTCTGGATAAGAGAAGATGGATGAGAAAGGCTAGCAAGAACAGGTGAAGGCATACTACCCCAAGAACCTAGTTAGCTTAAGTGAAAATGTCATGATGCATGAATCGTTCCTACGGAACAAGGTAATGCATTACATAACATATATATAGGGCTTAAAACACGTTGTCCTGCTACTAGTGTTGCCAAGAGAAGACAGATGAGAAAAGCAGTTTGGACTCAAAATAGTCAAGTTTAATTTGTTTGGACTCAAAAATCTTTTGAAGTTTTCGCAAACAAATACTGCAACATTAAAGTGAGATGCTCCGATACCATTCTGTGACGGAACGGTTCTAATCCCATGGCCCACAGGTCCATGTCAACCTTTGACAGCCGAACTTATGTTCCACGCGATTAAGACTGTTCGTCACCGGGCTACATTAGCGCCCGATGTCCACAGGATCACTCACCTTTCGGTTACAGCATTTGACATTTTTACAAATAACAGCGGAATAAACAGCGGAAGACTTAAATAACAATAGTTTTACAAACCGAGGTTTCAAATGAGGTAAGGAGTACGATTATTACAAACCATTGTTCGGGAAATTCAAAGTAGACAACGTAGCGGAAGCAATAACATAAAGATACATGTAACACCCAGCCCGAGGGTGCACATTTACTCATCGGCCTCATCGGCCTCCTCCTGGACGAAGGTCACGCAACAGGGTGCGAGACACATCGGGGTCTCAGGCATACCTGCAACATGGGTAACAAACCCTGAGTACGGGGTACTCAACAAGACTTACCCGACTAAAGAAAAAGGGAGAAGACTCAGGAATGAAGGCTTAGGGTAGTCAAGGTAAGGCTTAAGCAAGATCAAGTATTTTGCAGAAAAGCATTTTTTGTAAACCTTATTTTATTTTTGAAAGATTCGGTATTCCTCAAATCTTCATCGTTCATGATTCATTTTACATTTCAAAACATTCCTAGTTGAGAACCACTCTCCGTTGACAGTCAGTGGACCAAGTCTCCATAACCGAGGAGCAACGTTAATCCGGATAAATAATACTCAGCTGAGGATCCCTATCCACACTGCATATGTAGCACCCAAGCTTGCATATGCCAACTCGTCTACCACGATTCCTCCAAGATTGGGCCCGGTCCTACGCCACCCGGAAGTACAGTACACCACACCAATCCGGGACTTTAACCCACGTGGGTACATGCTACTTCCGCCATCTCTCCACTCCCAGTGCGCGGTTGTCGGTCCAATAAAGGATTCCTCGGAGCCAGAGCTTTCCGTAGTATGTGAATAGTTACAAGTCTTGACCAGCAGGCCCCCATACGGATGGTCCCTAATTTTCCAGCCAGAACTATACCTTGGTTATATCTCACCCAAGCGTAATAGTCCTGTCAGTTTTTCAACCCTGTCCCGGTCGGTGTCAACTGTTGAGTCCCGGACTACAACATGACGGCACCGTACGCTCGGACAACCTCTCCACGCTATTGACTAGGTACGGATCAGGTAACTAGCCAGTAGACGGGAGTAAAGCCAAATTCCCATAAACATTCTTAAAGTGATCACACTTTTGAAATTGGCATTTTTATTGCAAATCTATTGAATAGCATTGCTAAGCATTTTGCAAATAGTTTTGAAACAAGGGTATGTGTATCTTTTGGTGGGGGTAGATTATGCAAGTAATAGGTCATCACACAACTCCTATTACCTAATGCAATAGTTTAACTCAAAACATTTAAAGAAAACATTTATAAAAGCAAGGTAGGGTTAAATGCACCGGGGCTTGCCTTGGATGGCAAAAAGAGCAGACTCGGGGTAGGTATAGGTGTCGGAGCTCGGGGTCGCCTCGGGAGTTGGTTCGTCAACAGCGGCCTCGACTCTGGTACCTTCTTCGTCAACTATACGGATGCAAAGATGAATGCTCATGAGAATGATGATATGGACTTAAGGTGCAAGACAATTCTACTAATTCTAGATTACTCTTAAACAAGGCATAATCGAAATCTAGGTTGAGCATAAAAGGTAACCATTTCTTCCTTAAGCAATATTGATTAAACTAGCCCTTATTATACTTATCCTAAGCATCATCAAATCATAGCATCACAACCATCATAGACCAAAGGGTAGAGGTCTATGAACATCAATCAATCCAAAGATCACATCATCAAACACTTATTACCAACCCTAATCCACCTTTTCTATTTTCTTAATTTATTTAAAAGGTCATTTTATGAAGTTGCTCCAAAAATTACCAAATTAATTCCATAAGTTCATTATGGCATAAACAGATGGCAAAACAAATTTCATAATTTTTGGAGGTCATTAAGGTGCTTAATTAAATCTAGACATTTAATTAACAAAAGGCACTATTCAACTATTTAAATAAAAGCTCAAAAATCAACTTGTTCCAAAAGACTTCAAAATTTTACCAGAGACTCAGAAAGGCATAACTAGCACATAAAAATTTATCTCCAGATTTTTGGAGTTATAGATCACTCCCCAAAAATACCAAAACCTCCATTTTTCAATTAAAAGGGGAATTTTACATTTTTAAATCTTTGCACAAAACTCAAGTTTCATATTTTTATAAAATACTCCAGAGCATAAAAAGTCTACCACAAAAATTTCAGAATTTTTGGATGCACACAGAAAATCATACAAAAAAGAGAAAACAGAACACTATTCACATCTCTCAGAAAAAGAGAAGAGCACTGTGCTCCTTCTAGGCCGGGCTCGGCGAATCGCGGGGGCTCGGGCGAATCGCGCGGGGCTCGGTCGAGACGGGCTCGGTCGAGACGGAAGCGACAGCTTCGTCCGAGGCCTGGCCCGGAGGCTCGGGCGAGACGGAAACAAGGGTTTCGTCCGAGGCCTGGCTCGGCGAAGCGGAGGGTGCGCAAGTCCGCTCGAGGCCTGGCTCGAGCGAAGTGGTGAGGTCTGTCCGCCCGAGGCTCGGGTCGGGCGAGACGGAAACGCGTGCTCGAGGCTTGGGCTCGGGCGAGGCGGAGTGGAAGCAGAGGCGGAGGCCTCGGGTGCTTACCACGGATCGGAGGCAGGGCTCGAGGGGGTGGCTCGGCACGTGCTCGAGGGTGAGGCTCGAGGAAGGAGGCTCGACACGTGCTCGAGGGGCGGTGGTTCGGTGGAGCTCCTTCGGCGGCGAGCGGCGAGCGGCGCTCCGGCGACCCTGCGCAACACACGAGACCGCAAGGGCCTGGTCAGAGTCGCACGGAACAAGAAAACACGACACGGGGGTCGGTGAGGGATGATCATGGCCGGAGACGGCGAATTTCACGAACCCGAGCTCGCCGGGTTTCTGCCGGAGATGGGAACGGCGAGCTTACGCCGGGCGATTGAGGGCGGTAGAGATGAAATTGAAGGGTGGGAAAGCTTCACGAGCTCAAGGCGGAGCTTCTGAGCTAGGTGGTGGAGCGGCGGAGGCACTGGACTGGCCTGGCCACGGTGGCGGAGATGAGTGAGGAGCTCGGGGCTCCGGCGGGCTTATATAGCCGCGGCCAGAGGCCGGTAGAGAGCACGGGGTGGGGTGGATAAGATCGGCGGGAGCGTGCGCACTCGATTGCGCTAAGGCGGAGGTGATGGCGTGCAGCCGGGGCGGTGCAAGCTTGGCCGGCAATGGCCACGCGGCGGCGGCGCGCTGGGCTCGGTAGGGGACGGGAGCGGGGTCAACTGTGCGCGTGCGGGTGCGAAATGATGGTGGCGACAACGGCGGCTGGTCGGGGACAGACGAGCGGCTGCCAAACGCGTGGCGCGCGCAGCGCCGGAGGCTCGGCCACGACCGGGGCCTCCCCCTACGCGAGGAAGATGAACAGGGCTATGCCCTAGGGTTTGACTTTTTGGCTGGTATCTGTATTTTGCAAAATACTTCCACCAAACTTTGAACTGTGCGACAAAAACTCAAAATACCAAAGTTGCTCAGAAAAAGAGATATACAACTTTGTCAATATGAACATTTTCAAATTCCAAATAGTTTTTGAACTATATTCAAAAACAGAAAAAGGGACACTTTTCAATTTGATTCAAATCAAAATTACTTTGGATTTCAAACTGAAACTTGAAAATTGTAAATACCAAAGTTGTTCCTCTCGATCAGATCCACAACTTTGCTTTTCGGACCAACTCAAAATTTTGACTTTTGAAAAAGTTATCAAAGGGAATAAATCCAGGATTTGGGATTTTAGGGTTTTGCAAAAGGAAAATCAAATCAAATCTGATTTTTGAACTTTGATCAATGCAGCAAACATCAGGGCACTAAATTTGAACAAGAATTAAATATAACTAGGCACAGAGGTGAAATTACCATTTTGCCCTTATAGAAAGATTTGGGCATATAGGGTTTTTGAAAAGGGAATCAAAGCATAGCAATTAAGCAATTCAAATGCATCACAAGAAATGATTAATGCTTAAGATGATGACATGTCAGGTTAATTACATTAGTAACACCAGGGGTGTTACACGCACACTCTCTACGTATGCTACGCAAGTTAGTGTACCTGCAGAAAAGATTAGTTCAAAAGAGTGCCGCTATCCTAGATAGACCATATTTATAATAGGGCTCATACTCAATACACGACCTACACTTCCTATGCTTGTTGGTCCAGTTTTAGCAGTTTTTCGGAAGTGTTCTGAAGCTCGGATACCCATTATTGGCTTTGATACCAACTGTGGCAGAACCGCCTAAGTAAATCCACTTCCAAGTACACTTGCCTTTCCTTTAGGCACTAAGCACACTTGAGAGTGTCTAAACTTAGCAATTCTGTCGAGCGCCCCCAAGGGAGAACTCAAAACAATCCAAATTTCTCGCCTGGATCCAATAATGAGTAGAGCTTACATAACACAATCCAAGCCAATATATTACAAGTCTTAGGAATTTAATTATTACAAGCCAAAGTTCAAGTACTGAAAGTAAATGATGCAGAAATAACATCTAGCGATGATCTAGGCGAAGGGGTGAGGACTCGGTCTGTGCCTACCAGAAGAGTCCTCCAAACAAGCTGCTCAAGCTGCACCTGCAACAAAGATTACAACAAACCTTGAGTACTCAAATGTACTCGCAAGTCTTACCCGAATGGGAAATATAGATCCCGACTCACAAGGATTATGAAGGGCTCTATGGCTCCGGTTTTCTTTGTTTGCAAAAGAGCATTTTAAGAAAAAGGTTGTAACATATTATTTAGCCATATTAGTTGTTACTCCTATTTCTATGTAAGCACCTATTCTATTTCCAAGCAAGTGGTAAGCAATACAGTATAGTTCTCCATCCTTAGTTCCAGTTGTTAAACTATGCTGCCGAGCGATAACCATGCTGGTACCGTTTAAACAACGGCGATTCGTGAATCAATGTAGCCCAGCTGGGTACCCCGAAAAACACATGCCTCGTTTGCACCAAGGCACAACCGAGGCCAACTCGCCAACCTCCTGCCACAACCGAGGCCAACTCGCCAACCTCCTGCCAAGGGGTCCAGTATCCGCGTCCAGGACCGGGACTCCAAGCCCCCACTCACCGGCCCGGCCGTGAGTGGTGCAAGGACCTCCTCCTACCAAAAATCTAACAGTCGGATCACATAGAGCCGGAAACCGAGGCAAGAGTCAGCTAGCCTTCCCGCTCCCATAAGAAAGTATGTGTTCGGGATAGAGGATCTGTGACGTGGCCATCACCCACAACAACGAACAGTCCCTAAGCGACACAGACAGGGAAACAGTGCAACCGAAGCTAAGCCCGTGGCCGCGGGACATAACTCGTCACACCCACCAGAACCAAACCACATCCCTGTCCGGTCTCAATTTCTTTCCACCATCATCAATTTAAAGTAGAGCACCTACTTTGTGAGCAACGACAGGTCGCCCACGCTACCGTTCATCCTAAGCATAGCGCTACTCGAACCTGTACTAGTAGGACTCATAGGACATGTATGTATATGCAAGTGGGTTTCATATAACTCCTGAAAACATAAATGCACAACATACATATATTCATTTAGAGATATTCAAAAATATAAGCTATGCCCCGGGGCTTGCCTTGGTCAGGAGCAACAGGAATAAAGTCAGAAAGAGACGGTGGTGGTGGAAGCTCCTCAGACAACTCAAGCACTTCCTCGTACTCCTCTATCAACTCTTCGAACTCCTGGTCACCGACAGCCACAAACTCTTCTTGCCCGTCACCTATATGCATGTGATGATGATGCAATGCTTAGCACGGATTAACAACTAGCAAACCAGTGAAAACACAAGCTACTAACATTACTTACTAACTACAACAAGGTACCATCAGATTATACCAACAGCAAAGTTACAACAACTATAACCATAGATTTAAACTAACTAACTCATATCCTTTTCTATTTTCCCCTATTTATTCTTAGGAGCTAATTAGATGGACTATCAAACAGACTGTGATGAAGCTAAAAATTACAGTAGGTAGTTAATATTTCAGAGAGGCTACCATAAAACTTTTAGAGCTATAGCTATCATGGTTTATTCCCTAAAAATCTTACAAGTTTATTATAAGCAATAAAGCATTTTAGCATTTATTTAAAGAATACCGGAAATTACACAAACTATTATGAAGAAAACATACCAACAGGTAGATCATCATTTCAGAAACTTAACAAAATTTATTTCACTATTTTTGGATGCTCACACTGATTAATATGATTTATCAAAGTTTGATGTAGTTAAACAATTAATAAAATATTTCCTAAAAGCAAACAAAAGACAAAACAAAACTAACCAAACGGCCCACCCGCCAACAGGCCAGGCGCCCGCGTGGCCTGGGCCACCCGGCCCACGCCGCGGCCCAGTTGGGTGCCCGACGGCGGCCCAGGCAGAGCGGCCGCGCTCTCTCTCTCCTCGCGACATTTGTGATCTAGCCCCCGAGAAACTGGATAACTACGAAACGGTTCAAACACTATTTAAACTCTCTCCCTGATAAACCCGTATAACCCCCTGGCCTTTACCTTATTTACACGCGATGGTCCTTCTTCTTCCTGGTATGCACGGACACTCGGCCGGCACTGGGAAGGGGTCGGGACCCGGCCGGAAGCGGCTCGCCGCCGACGAGACGTGGCCAGGGGTGGTCGCGGACCCCCCTCCACCGCTGCAGGAGCACGACGGCCCAACCGGGGACCCGCGCGGCTCTTCGAGACGACCGGCGCGGCGGCGCCCTCGACGGTCACTGGTCGCGGCACCGGCAAGGGAGAAGGAGGAGTGGCGCGGACGAGAGCGAACAAAGGCACAAGCTCGAACCCAAAGTCGCCCACTGGAACGGCCGCGATGGAAGAGCAGCGAGGAAACAGAGGTGAGACTCGACGGCAAGGATGAGCTCGGGGAGAAAGGCTTGGTCGGTTTCAATGGTTCAGGCTTGGCTTGGTTAAGGCGACGCCGTGGACACCGGAGGTGCCCTGCTGCGACCACGTGCGGTCAGTGACGCGCACAGCGCCCTCGGACAGGTAGCGTGCACATGGTGACCGCGGCCAAAACTGACGAGCCGACATGTCGCTGACACGCTTTGGACGCGAGCGTTCCGGCCAAACCGCAATAATGCGGCACTTGGCTCCAAAAGCAACATGAGACACGGGACTTCACACTAGCGAGCGACGCAGAAGACACCCTGAACCGACCACTGCACGCGGAGAAAAGTCGGCCGGAACTTTTCAGCGTTGAGCCAAAACAAGGTCAAAACAACAAACACCTTGCGTGCGTCCTCGACCACTTTTGAAGAGAGTTTCTGGCTTCATCCGCTCGGATTCAGCCCAGACGCCTGTGGACAAAGTTGGAGAGCTCCCAACATACTTCCAAACTCTTTTAAGGCGCAAGACTAGACGAGGCTTAGTTCAGCGAGAAAGATAATGCCAAGATAGCAGTGTCACTGCACCCGCCGAGTGCAGACAAACTGCGTTTTGACGGCCCAAACGAGTCCGGACAAAGCCCAACTTTTCACACACCCTGACCCGAAACATCTACTCCAACTTTTGTTTTTGGAGCTACCCCAAACGCTGCACAGATAAGGAGAACGTTGGATAACAACCTCAAGAACGCTCTAAGATCATAGACTTAGCATATTTTTCTAAGTCCCTGGGTTTTCAGCAGCAGATTCGAATTCGCTACACCTTTTCGGCTAGCTTCCAAGCCGAACTAGCATTTGGTCACTAAACCAAATTTGTCTACCATGATCCCCTCTACAACTTTGCTTAAAGGTCCAACCTCATAGCAGCTAAGGAAACTGCAGCTTGACTATAGCCAAAGATGCATCCTGAAAAAGGTTGCAACATTGGTTTTGGTCGTTTTTAGGCATCTTCTGCACATTTCCTCAATAGAGACCCTTACTAACTTTTGATCGGGATATCCAAAAGATGGAGAAGAACCATAAATGAAGGCTTGGTGGTAACATACGGTCGCGGCTTAGTTAAAAGATACTAAGGCGACGTCAGAATGACCTCTCATGTGACCACCGGAAAAGGGATAACTTGGTTTGAGAGATGATTTTGGATTAGATGAGAGGCAAGGATTGAGTTCAGACTCCACCAAAGGTTTTTGCTAGAACAACAAGAATCGTGTTCCTCACAAAGACTTGGACCAAAACACGATAGCTAACAAGCCATTATTAAGGCAACATAAGTTTTATTTACACAACCATATGCAAGCAAACTAACATGATGCTCATGACAAGTTTTAGTAAGTTGTTTTACGTGGTAACACCGTGGGTGTTACACTATGCTTCCAAACCCAGACTCACAAACCTGTTGGGTTTGACTTTTTGCCCATTAACAAACCCATGGGTAAAAAAGTTGATCCATACCCTTACCCTAGTAGCTAATAGGGTAAAAAACCATCGGATTTTGAGTACCCATTATCATCTTTAATCAACAGGCTCACGGGTTAGCGTGAGTGTGCAACATGTCTCTTGGATGTGTTGATATACAGGTGTGGAGCTCGGAGGCAATGACCGATAGCGAGGTGAAGGTCAAGTAGAGACGTGTCGTGCCGATGGACCGTGAGTGGCGAAGGGCGGTCGTGAGGCTTGGACTGAGGGACCAAGAGGCCGGAGGACCAGTTGCGGTAGCTGGCACTTGGCAACAACAAGCAAGAGTACATGAGATGAAGATGATATTAGTCGAGTCAAGACAGAAGGCGATAGCGTCGTAGCACCTAGCGGAGGCCGAACACAGGCTTGCATGGGAGATACAAGTGCAATCGGTCGAGTCAGGGAGGAAGGCGAAGACATCATGTTGTTGAGGTAAAATCTGCCCTCCAACAAATGGTGATTAGTGATGGAGCATCTACAAAGAAGTCTGAGATGATTCTCCAAATCCAACAACCCAAACTATCAAGGTCTTGATACTTAATGACGTATGGTGGGACAAGGTCGACTATATTCTTAAGATTACCACTCCTATATATAAAATGATTCGTATGACAGACACCGACACACCGTGTCTTCACTTAGTTTATGAGATGTGGAATCCAATGATAGAGAAAGTGAAGAAAGTAATATATCAATATGAAGGCAAGCAAGAAGATGAGGATTTAGACTTGTATTATGTTATTTATGACATACTGATTGCTAGGTGGACAAAAGGAAATAATCTACTTTATTGTTTAGTTCATTCACTTAATCCAAGGTACAAATCGCCATTCAAGTTTTTTTTTATTTAGGTCACATGTCAGTTATGTCGTTCATAATGTTTCCATTGACTAAATCATAAAACCAAATTGCCTATTGCAGATATTATAGCAAAAATTGGCTTGAAGAAGGTGTTGGCCGTGAACCACTCCACAAGGATAAAGAGATGTCCAAAATGAAGATGATTTGCTTTAAGAAGTTCTTTCCCAATCCAGAAGACTTAGCAAAAGTAAAAGAAGAGATGCAAGGTTCTCTAGTTGTTCTGAAGAGTTTAATGAGCCTGACTCAATCCATGATAGATGAGTTGTTTCCCCTATGACTTGGTGGACAAATCATGGACAATCTGCTCCCATGTTGATGAGTTTGGCCATGAAATTGCTTAGCCAACTAGCCTCATCTTCGTGATGTGAAAGAAACTGGAGCACCTACAACTTTATCCATAGTGTGAAGAGAAATGCCTTGACTTCAGAGTGTGCTGAAAATCTGGTCTTTGTGCACACAAATCTGAGACATCTATCCAGGAGAAGTGATGCGTACAAGATAGGAGAGATAAGGATGTGGGATGTAAGAGGGGACTCTTTTGATTCACTTGGTGGTACTGACATTCTTGAAGTGGCTGACCTGTCCCTATGAACCAGAATTGCAAGTTGTGACTTTTGGTTTGGATGTTGAGCACGAGGAGCTTGATGTTGTAGATGACAATGGGACAAATGAGTAGGGAATAAAAACTTGCTGGCTTGCTGCTGCATGTAGGCTGCATGAATTGCAAGCCTCAATGTCTTTTATTACTTTCTTAAATTTGAGACGACTATATTTGAGGCCTTTAGACATATTGTTTTGTAATAATAGTACACTTCCATTGTAGTTAAATGTGATGTTTTATTGTTATCAGCTTTAAATTTACACATGTATTATTATTATTATTATTAAACGTATCCGTGTATCGGTTTTTTTTTGCGAAATTGGCGTATTCGCGTATCCATATCCTTTCTGATACTGATACATGTATCCGTATCCGTGTAACCTAGACTTTCAGTTAATTGGAAAGTGCTATCTGTTAAGTTTTTGTACTATTAATATTATGTTTCTGAATCTTCAGGTATGCCTGAACTGTTCTGTTAGTTTTTGAATGTGTTGATATATTTTTCCTAAAAACTGTGTTGTACTACTATTTTCTAGTGTAAATATGTAATCAGTTGTAATCAACTATTTTCCCGTGTAAACATGTATCTTTTTAGTGATAACATCTGAAACTATAAACTGCATGTTGTCGAACCGGCAGAGCCTCGTAGAGGCCAAACAGGGCCATCCCCCCCCCCCTCTCCCTTGCTTCCACTAGTAGTTCTATGTTCTATCTTTGTTACTCTGAGTAATTAGTATATTCTATAGAAAAGTTGTTGAATTTAACGCGAACAGGTTTAGTTGATGGAAAGTGAAGAGAAAATATAATTTGCTCCGCTTAATAATTTGACATACTGAATAATTAAATATTATGCTATGATCTTATGAAATAATTGGGCCCTAGCTTATTTAGTCCTCACGTTCTGCCATCTATATGTGAAAACAAATATGCTGTTGTCTCTGCAGGTTGCTACTGTTTAGTGGGAACAAATTGCATGTTCGTTTATTCTACAGCCGTTTTTTAACTAACTGCATGCGTACAGCATACGTAATATAATTATTTTACTATTGCAGCACAGCAGCACTGAGAGATTGATTAGTATGCAATTATGGTGCCATTTTACTGCTACAGCCAATAGAATGAGATTTTTATGTTTGAATTTCTTGTGTCTCATCAACTACGTCACTTGTTTTTCAGTTCCCTGACGAACCCATGAGGCAGCAAAATCGGGATGCGAAGGAGCTGAATTCTTTGGGTCCGGCAAAGCTATTATTGTTAGTCTCAATCAGGTTTCATAGGATGTCATGCATATTTATTAGCCTGTCACATAAGTAGATTTATACTTTTTGCATGAAATGGAGAGGAAAGAGAAGGGATTCGTTTCATCCTCGCGACACGAGTCGGGCGATATTTCCTACGCTGTGAAAGCGCGATGAAACTCGCACTGAGAAAGACCTCGCGTTTCGTGGGAAGGAGAAGACGGGCTCGGGCGACCTGCTGCCGCGCGGGCCGCTTCACCGCGCCGCCGGGGCGCAACCACCGTCGCGGGCGGACGCGAACTCCATCGGCCGGTGCACAACCTCCACCGCAGGCTCCGCGAGGCCGCTCCGCCGCGGCCGGCGAGGCCGCTCCGCCGCGTGCAGGCCGCTCCACCGCGCGCAGACCGCTCCGCTGCGGGCGAGGCTGCTCCGTCGCGGGCGAGCTCCACCGGTCGTGGGCGAGGCCGCTCCTCCTCCGCCGCGGGCCATGGAGCTAGACAAGTGAGGCCGCCGTGCGCAAGCCGTCCGCCGTGGGCGAGGCCGCTCCGTCGCGGGCCTCGCGGGCGAGCAGCTCCGTCGTGGCCGGCGAGCGCTCCGCTGTGGCTCCGCTCCGCCGCTCCGCCGGCCGGCTCCGGCTGTCGGGGCACGAGCTCTACTGGGCGCAGGGTTCTCCGTGGGCTCCGTCGAGAAGGTGGGCGCAGGGGACTCCGTGGGCTCTGTCGGTGAGGTGAGATCCATCAGGCATAGTCATCGGGAGAGAGAGGGAAGAGATAGAGAGATCAGTTTTGGACAGTTTTGGGCTAAAAAAAGAATAAAATGACTATGAAACTGTGAGTGAAACTATACACTGAGAACGTGCCTGTTTTATCGGATGTGTTTCATATCTTGTAATCAGGGAGGTAAAACGCTGCATTGAGACTGGCCGTATGAGACGTTTAAACAATGCTCGCCTGTAATTTACTTGTGTTCTAGTTCTAGATATCACATTTTTTTTGTAAATGAGCAAATGGTAATAGCTACATCCTGAATATTATAAAGAGCACGTTTCATGATCTGAGGACGTCCCGAATATGTGCGTTTTGTATTGGCTGAAATTTATAGACGAGGATTATCTATGGTCATTATAATTAAGCAATTAGGCCTGAAACAACCTAGGCGCAGCCCAGTTTGCCAAAATTGCTTGTTTAGCCCATTCAGGCCCAACTTCATCCACTCCTAGCTATCCCTATCATCATCATCATCCATCCGATCTATCCAACGGCCGAGATCAATCCCATTTCCATATCCCTCCTCTTCCTCCACTTCACCTCTCTCGCGTTTGGCAGAGCTCCACGGAGCGGATTCTCAGGGAGAATCACTCTCTGACTGTCAAACGTATTTTTCAGCGAGAAGTGATTCTTTGCTGATTCTGTGAAGGAGACTGAGAGCTGAAAAAAGTAGCTTCACTTGATTCTGTGAAGTGATTTTCTATCCTGATTTTGAAAGTTTAGTCTAAAGAATCAAAGAGAATCTATTTTCAGCCACAGAATCACTTCATCAGACAATGTGGGACATCAGGGACCCAAACAGCTAAAGACCAACCGTGGCCTCGACGCCGTCACGGAGTGCTCCCCTCACCCAGATCCGTTCGCCGCCGACGCCACCGTGGGCGCGGGGGACGACAACGGGCCGGGGAACGCCTCTCCGCCGCTGCTGCCGCAGCCGCCGCCGCCGCTTCCTCCCCCTCCTATGGCAGCGACGGAGACGGCTACACTGGTATCGGCCTCGCTCCTCTCGACAGCAGCAACCCGGCCGCAGGTCTCTCCAGATCCGCCCTCACCTGCTTGGGCCTCGCCGCTGCCGCTGACTGAGTCCCCGACCCCGTCTCGCCTGGCCGTCGCAACACCACCGCCACCTCTCCCCGCTGCGCCTGGTCGGCACCACTCCCCTGGACAGCCAGTCGGCACCGTGCCCCGACCGGCCGCCACACATTGAGTCCCCATCTCCCCGTTAGCCGCCTCCTTGCTGCCACGCTGCTGCCCTAGTGACACCACCATCGAACGAATCAGCGCTGCCACACATGTCCTGTGCTGTCGTATGCAAGTAATCTTATTGCAAATTTCAATTTACACCACAGTATTATTAGCCAACTTATAATGTGCTCCAGATGTTGGAGTTGGAGGTTTCTACGGAACCTGAAACCTACGGTCTGCTATCTAGACTTTCTTTCATTGCCAAGCTGGATCCATTGCCTATGAACTCATCTTCTCTAGGATAAGGTGTGCATCCAACTAAGGCTCTGTATGATTGATTAGTTTGCGTACTTGTAAGATAGAATGTGATTTATGCTCAGCATTACTCTACATAGAAGTTGCCATGGTCTATAAATAAATTATCATGCACTGCTCTGCTCTGCTCCACCATGATGTGCTTACTCTATGCACCTCTGGTTTCTCCCTGGAGGATGCATGGCTGTAGCAGACAATAGCACCTCGAGCAGAAAACTCGACCATATTAGCATGCGCTCTTCGCTCAGGGTGCCCCAGGGTGTGTTCCCTCCAATCCTTCGTGATCGGCTCGTTCACACCATGTGCTGGTTAATGTCCTTGACCAAGTTAATCAACAACTAGATTTGGGACAGCTACGCCAAGTTAAATTAGTTGTTTTCCACCATGATATGTTGTTTTCCAGCTCTCTAATACATTTGGAAATCCTTCTTTTATTGTTTTGCTCATATACTGCCAATAGTTTTGTAATTTTAAATTAGTTGTTAGCAATGCACTAATGTAGCCTTGTAAACCTGTAGCTGTAGGTGCTATTTGTTGCAGTTTACAATCACTATAAACAGATATGCTATCATCTTTACAAAAGGGGCCGGTTTCACTTCTCTGTGTCACTTTGTCTTTTCTGCAAATAATAAAATAATGAATCTACTGGAATTCATAAATATCTACAATATTGGATCTACTGGACGCCCCAAAACTTTTAGGTCCTTTTGAATCTCAGTTTGCATTGAATGCTATCTTTTGTGCCAAGATAAATACTCTCATGGAAGTACCATGACTCACTACAGTGAATCTGATTCTATATCTAGTTAACAGATATAATCTTATTACATAATATATGGTGCAGTGGCTTATGAAATACATGCACTTTTTACCTGAAGATCTTAGTTCTCAGCTATACTTCTCTCCTGTACTAAGCATTATTTGGACATGTTTATTTAGTTGCAAGCATGAGGAATTGCCAAGTGGGGACAGCAGGAAGGATGGCAATGAGGCAACATCTATTCAATTGCATTTATACTCATATAGTTGTGATGTGAACATGTCATACTTTTTATCTTAAAGGGAGCAGCAAGCCTGTATCAGGAATGAGAACCTAACAATTGTATTGGTATTTGGAGATGAAAACTTATGTCTGTATGAAAGATTTTAAAGTTTCAATGCATCTAGTGTTAATGTGTGCTCTCTTTGTTGATGTGCTAATTTGATATTGGTAAAAAGTCTTGCATGGATACCTTAGTTTTGAAGGCATTTCTAATAATGCCTCTATCAATATTTGAAGGTCTGGTATTGATTGCCTCTAAGTTACAGGGGCAAATTCCAGAATGCCTTTAAATAGTAATATAGTATTTTAGGCAGCCAAAAAATACCTTTAAATGTTGATATAAAAGGCATTCTGGAAAAGCGCCTCAAAAGACCTTTTGCTTCCATGTTATAGGCAGAATTCTAAAAAATGCCTTAAAAGGTCTTTGAAGATGATTTTACTATTTTTTTTAGGCATTTATAAATGCCTTGTATAAAGAGAATGCTGTAGTGATATTCACACACACACAAAATCTGAGATAGGTAAGGTAGTAAGGTATATACACGATTTCTATATCCACCTGATCTGATCTACTAACAGTCTTATCACTCCTGGCTGGCATTGTCAGACTAGGTTGATGCAGATCAACGAGTTACTACGTGCTTACCATCACGTTGGATTTAATAAATTTGGCTAGTGGGCACATGCTTGAGTTTGTTTGTATTTGTCCACCTAATCCCCTGGCCCCAACTGTATGTATAAAATGTATCTAATGATGAGTTGTTACCATGGCACGCTAGCTCACATGCACTGGTTGCCATGCTGCACACTGAGCAGATGAGTCGGACCATGCAGATTTACTTCTTAGTCATGTCGCTTTTTGTCTGGCTGCATGTTGAGTGTCTAGCCAGTGTCCACTGCTTGCTCTCATAGTTACGTACTCATTGTCTGGTGATCCCTTTGTTGAAAAGAAGCGATCGAGGAAGGTACGTACCCACTGCTACTACTACACAGTACACACAGCCACTTCGTGATCTTCTCATGTTTTTCTCCTAGATGCTACTCTGTATCATTTATTTTGCATGAACGACGACATGGATTGGATGCGTCTCCTATAGTCAATGTACGTCGTTCTCATCAGAGTGTTAATTATATACTCTAATTTCTTGTAGGATCTTGCGGTTTTCTGTCTTCAACAAAAAAAAATACAATTATGGCTTGGGTTGATCCGCTGGTGATTTGGAACGAGTGGGCGACCCAGATCCTTGTGCTTCTGAGCCTCGCGCTGCAGGTTGTTCTTCTCCTCTTTGCTGGGATCCGTCGCCGTGAGGCCTCTGCGGTGCCGAGGTTCCTCCTGTGGCTGGCGTACCTGCTCGCCGACTCCACTGCCATCTATGCCCTTGGGCACATTTCGCTGAGCAGTGTGCCGAGAAAGCAGCAACTGGTGGCGTTCTGTGCGCCGTTCCTGCTGCTCCACCTGGGCGGCCCCGACAGCATCACCGCCTACTCGCTGGAGGACAGCAAGCTGTGGCTGCGCCATCTGCAGAATCTCGTCGTGCAGGTCCTGGGCGCGGCGTACGTCTTCTACATGTATGTCGCTGGTGGCGACATGTACATCTTGCTGGCTGCCGTGTTAATGTTTGGTGACGGCGTTGTCAAGTATGGGGAGAGGACGTGGGCGCTCATGCGCATCAATCTGGACAGCATCCGGGGCTCCCTCGAGGGCCACGTCGGCGAGCACCACCATTTCCACCCACCAGACTATGAGTCCATGGTGGCAGCCATAGAAGATGATGAATTCTATTTGCGCCGTGCGCACTCCATGTTCCATGTATGCAAGCGTGCCATAGTGGACTCTTGGGTGGCCAGCGTGGACGAGGAGGAAGAGGATGATGGTCATCAGAGCTCTTATGGGGACCGGGAGGAGGAGAAGCAGCGTCGTCCAGCTGAGCCGAACCAGCCGCAGAGCTTGGAGATTCAGTTGGATATCGAGACAGAACTGAACAGCTACAAGGGCATGGGCATGTGGACACTGATGGAGATGGAGCTGTCGCTGATGTACGACCTCCTGTACACCAAGGCAGGTGTGATCCACACTAGGCCTGGCTACGTCATCCGTGTCACCTCCTCCCTTGCCGCTGCCGCCTCGTTCCTGCTCTTCCAGTTCAGCAGCAAAGACGGTCATGGAAGAGTTGATGTTGCAGTTTCATACACCTTGCTGTCTGGGGCCTTGTTGCTGGAGACAGCGTCGCTGCTGAGAGCGCTGGGGTCAAGCTGGACCTATGCCTTCTTGTGCAAC
Source organism: Coix lacryma-jobi var. lacryma-jobi (assembly GCA_009763385.1). Lineage (NCBI taxonomy): Eukaryota > Viridiplantae > Streptophyta > Magnoliopsida > Poales > Poaceae > Coix > Coix lacryma-jobi. The sequence continues at coordinate 129,935,678 of CM019830.1, forward strand.
ACGACGTGGAGTTGGCTCCGGTATGCAGCTCTCTGCCGTGGCAGGTGGGATTGCCTTCGCCGGCTTATAAAGGCGGACACGGGAAGAGGCGGCCTGGAAAAGAGATCGACGCAGAGGTGGTCCGGCAAGATTGGGCAATACAACATGCTGCATGCTTGCAGCCGCCGCAACAGCGCTAACAAGTCGCTGCTTGGCAGAATGGCAAGGATGCTAAGGATACGAGGACTGGTTCATCAGGTCCCCTTTCTCAGGGACAATGGAGTTTCCACAAGACCTGAACCACCAGCTATTCGATTACACTAAGGTCCTGACAGGAAGGTGGGGATTGAACATGCAGGTTGTTATAAGGAGGAATTGGGGTAAACAGGCGTTTGAGGATTGGAAGGAGGTGGAGCTGTACAATTCTATCACTACAAAAAGGAAGCGTTACTTTGGAGTTGAGTTCCAAGAGAGCATCATCATTTGGCACATTGCAACAGATGTTTTCATGCCAAGAGCAGTAGGAGACGATGCTCATGGCAGAAGACCTGGTGAAGCTATCAGGACGCTGGTCCAACTACAGTACATCGTTCTGCCTGGTGGACGCCCCTACATGCTGCCAGGCCTTGCTCACGGCACGTACCGCAAACCTGTGATAATCTGGTCGATATACGGAACCCCAATCCTGGTTCTCAGAAAAGGGATGCATGGGCCAAGTTTAAGGAATTCTTCAGCCTGCATGATGACCCCAATTCCGATGGGTTGATGCACGCCGACGACCTTGCCAACATCCTGCACAAGGAGAGGCCAGTACCCACCCTTGCTGTATTTTTCCTGTATAGTTGCTGATGAACTACTCGAAAGGATGAAAGAGAAAGGAAGGGGGCACTTGTTGCAGCTACTCCTTTATGTGTGGATGGATTTTCTTGTGTATGCGGCCAATAAATGCAGTAGGGAGTCCATGCCAAGAAGCTCGAAGGCAATGGCGGTGAGCTGGCTACTATCCTCTGGCTTATGATAGACTTCCTTCACCACAATGTTAATAAAAAAAATCATCAAGCTGCACAAGAGAGGCGTAGGGCCGTATAAAATTGCTTACTTCCATTGTAAATTGTAATTGTTGTATGAACACAAACATGTTCTGCCTAGCCGCTACATAATCTACGTTTACAAATGTGGACGTTTTAAAATTCACTGCTAATCACCATTTGAACTATATGTCATTCCCATGACTAGACGTTTTTAGAATGACTACTCAAGAACCTTGTATGCAAATATGTTCTGCCTAAAAACTATGTCATTCCCATAAGGCCATAACTTGACGGTTTAGAATGACTCGAACGCTATTGTATGCAAATATGTCCTGCCTAGGTTTCAAAATGTGGACATTGTTTTTTAAACATCGTCACTGTTAATTGCCATTTAAACTATGTCATTCCCACTTTACCACTACACCATTTGAATCCGTTGTGTATATAATTGTAGGATTCTATCTTTATATACAGGCATTTAATATCTTCTATAGAATATTTGTCTATTAAATAAATTCAAATAAAAAAGCTTCAACTAAAATTTTTTTAAACCTTGTCAAACACTACAACTTTAATATAGAATGTGTCTCCATCTGAAATTGTTTGAAAATATCAAAATTTTAAATCTTAAAATATTTGAATTTAAAACAAGTATTTGAGACACTAAAAAACTTCAAATCAAAAACTTGTTAACAACAAACATGCATATTAGATCAGCCACTATAACTTTGGTATTAGCCATGTGAACGCTCAAGATTATTTAAAGATTCTATATTTTGAATTTCAAAATCTTATCAATTCGAGACACATATTTGGGTTCAAAACCACTTCATATTGAAAACTTTTTAACTACAACAAAGTTATAGATTGTATTAAGAAATAACTTAGGTATAAACCATATCAACATCTTTTCTAAAAAAATAAATTTAAAATTAAAAATCCATGAATTTAGAATAATATTTTAGACTCTAAAGAGTTTGAAATCAAAAGGTTTTCAACCACAAAGTTATATATCGTGTCAAGAGTTACAAGATATATTTAATATAAAATTTGTTTTCATCTATGTTTATATGAAAAACTTATGGATTATTTATTAATACGACTATTTATAGTGACATGCATCTTTGGCCTTGTTTGGCAGAGCTCCCAGAGCTGATTCTCTATTGAATCTAGCAGGAGCTGCCAAACAGCTTTTCAGGGACAAGTGATTCTCTGCTAATTCCGTGAAATGATTCTCTGAAATAAACTAAGAGACTGAAAGCTGAAAAAAGTAGCTTCTCCTGATTCTGTGGAGTGATTCTCCATGCTAATATTAAGAGTTTATGCTAAAGAATCAAAGAAAATCACTTTCAGCCACATAATCACTTCTCTCAGCGAATCAGAATCGGATGGAGCTCTACCAAACTGGCCCTTAAGTCGTGTGTCTCTGAAAATTCATTTATGGAGATGGTCTGTTTCGATGATTTTTGGAGACTATGTATTTAAATTCTACTCCAACATATCCCAACATATATAGATTGAGATGGATGACTCAGAAAAGTAATGATTATAACTAGTTGATCCAGTCACACTGATGACACAAGATTCATTGAGACGAAGGCTGCGCTCTGAGAATGGATGAAAAAGGCTGTCATCAAAGGTTCTTGAAATCTTAGACCAAACATTAGAGTTAAGTTGTTAGGTGCATGTGCATGAATCGCCAAGGGAGGTGTGTTTTCATATGTGGATCCGACGGATGAAAGATGTTGTATGTAGCGGTGGTAGATATTTATCCTCATATTCTAAAATAATTTGGAAGGATGGTACAACTTCTTTTTTTTTCTTTGAACAAATGCACCCTTCTGAAGAATTTTATATCTTTACAGTGTTAATTAATGGACATGACTGAAAAAAAACTAAAATGAATATAATCGGTTGATCCAGTCTCTATGGCACAACACCACTAGTTGCCCATTCAAACATGTTCTCTTTCATTGAGTTAATTGTTGTCGCTTTAATTGACAACAATAGCCATGTCGCTCAATTAAAGAGGCAAAGACTAAGATGAAAGCACACTCATGGACGATCGCCTCCAAATGAATCCCCTAGAAACCTTTGTCGTTCCTGTCATGGCTTTACGTCCAATAATGAGTTAATGCAGACGTTTTTGCCAAACCGTGCAACAAATACGTAACGGGCTGAGGTACCACCAGAAACATCGATCAGGTGGGTCAATCAATCATAGCAATTTCCTGGATCTTAAGATGCAAGGGAGTGATTATAAGCAGGCTTTGTGGATGGGATGGAATCTTATAAAAATGCCATCCATCGATCAGATACAATTTATTTATATTTATATATAAAAAATCACACAGAGACAGAGCAGAGTGAAACATGAATATATGGGAAGCTTCGGAGAGGGAGAACCATGTAGCCGAGCGCGGGCTCGTCCCCGTCGTCAGCGCCGGCGACGTGCAGGTGCAGCACGACCATGGCGGGGCGGCCAAGACGGACGGCTTCGTGCGCAGGGACCAGTCATGGTACAAACTCTACTGCATCTCCTTGACCGAAGAAGTGCATGCCAAGTGATGATGGAATTGTACTTTGTCGTCGTCGAGCTCTCTGTTCTTGTTTGTTTCAGCCGGTACGCTAGCAGCGACATCCCAAGCGATCTGCTCGTGAAGGTGGGCGGCGTCAACTTCCACGTCCACAAGCACCCCATGGTGTCCCGGAGCGCGCGGCTGGCCCGGCTCGTCGACGCCGACGAGGCGTCGTCGGCGCAGGCGCTGCCGCACGGGCCCGACGCCGCCGTCACGGTGCTGGAGCTGCCGGACCTGCCGGGCGGCCATGGCGCGTTCGAGCTGGCGGCCAAGTTCAGCTACGGCGTGGTGGTGGACATCACGGCGGCCAACGTGGCGGCGCTACGCTGCGCCGCCGAGTACCTGGAGATGACGGAGGAGGTGGAGGAGGGCAACCTGGCGTTCCGCGCGGAGGCGTTCCTGAGCTACGTGGTGGCGTCCTCGTGGCGGGACTCCGTCGTCGTCCTCCGCGCCTGCGAGGCGCCGGGACTCTCCCCGTGGGCCGACGACCTCCAGCTCGTGCGCCGCTGCGCGAGTCCGTCGCCGCCAAGGCTTGCACCAGCCCGAGAGCCGTGCGCTGGGCCTACGCCGGCGGCAGGGACGTCGCCCAAGACGACCAGAGCCGCCGGCACGTCCTCCACGGACGCGACAGCGGCAGCCGCCGGGCGACTGGTGGGTGGACGACGTCTGCGTGCTAAGGATCGACCACTTCGTGCGCGTCGTCACCGCCGTCCAGGCCAGAGGCATGCGCCCCGACCTCATCGGCGCCGCCATCACGCGCTATGCCTCCAAATGGCTCTCCTCCGCTCGCCTCGTCAACAACGAGAGCCCCGCGTCGCGTGCCGGCGGCGGCGTCGTCGGCGGTGGCGTCTCAAATGGTCGTTGCCGGCGAGGCCGATAACAGTAACACCCCGGACGCCGACGGAGACGGCCAGTGAGCAGCGGCGGATCGTGGAGAGCCTGATCAGCATCATCCCGCCGCAAAAGGACTGCGTGTCGTGCAGCTTCCTCCTCCGGCTGCTCCGGCTGGCCGTCGTGCTCAAGGCGGCGCCGGCGCTGGTCACGGAGGTGGAGAAGCACGTGGGCATGCAGCTCGACCAGGCGGCGCTGCCCGACATCCTGGTCCCTTCGTACCCGTCGTCGTACGGCGGCGGCCGCTCCGAAGCCGCCGCCGCGGCGGGCGTACGACGTCGACCTCGTGCAGCGCCTGGTGGAGCAGTTCGTGGTGCAGGAGCACTCCGGCAACCGGCCGCGGGAAGAGAAGCAGGAGCAGCAAGCTCCGGCTCCACTCCAAAGCGCTGCGCGTGGCGAGCCTCATCGACAGCTACCTCTCGGAGGTGTCGCGGGACCGGAACCTCGCCGTGGGCAAGTTCCAGGCGCTGGCCGAGTCGGTGCCGGAGGCGGCGCGGGCGTGCCACGCGGGCTGTACCGCGCCGTCGACGCGTACCTCAAGGCGCACCCGGCGGCGACGGAGCACGAGCGGAAGCGGCTGTGCCGGGCGGTGGACTGCGGGAGGCTGTCACGGGAGGTGCGGCTCCACGCGGCGCGGAACGAGCGGCTGCCGCTCCGCGTCGTCGTGCAGGTGCTGCTGTCGGAGCAGGCGAGGATGGCCGCCGCGATCGGCGGCAGGGTGGGCAAGAAGGAGGACGACGACGTCAGCGCGCTCAGGCTGGAGGTGGAGAGCGTGAGCGCCAAGTACATGGAGCTGCAGCGCGAGGTGGAGCTCCTGCAAGGGCAGCTCGAGCAGCGCGTGCTGCTGCCGGGGCCGCCGCCGTCCGCGGCCGCCAAGCAGCAACAGAACGTGTCGGCGTGGACCAGCGGGTGGAAGAAGCTCGGGAGACTCGGCAGGATTCAGGCGGAGCAGCCGGCAGTGACGGCGGCACCGGCGGACGACGCAGCGAACAGGGAACCTCGCCGGAGGAGAAACTCCACCTCATGAGTGATCTGTAGACAAAAAAAAAATTAAGTATGAATTCTCAGTTTTTTTTTATTTGTATGTATATGGAGGGAAAAACGTGTTTGTTGTTTTCATTGGACGATATCATATTTATATAGAAAAAAAAGAGTTCTGAAACAGAACAGAAAGAATTTAAATTGTTTCAGTTCATGATGAGGAGGACAAGATGGGCAAAGAACAAATGTAGTCGTGTTGAATCATCACCCAAGGTTACGAGGCAAATGGAAAATTGATCCCTGGTTATGAAACAAGACTCCCAGTGAGCAAAGCGGAATTTTCACACGCCCCTGTGACCGCCGGCCTTATCTCACACCACACACTTTGGTAGTTCGGCGGCTAATAGGCACCACACCTAGCTCGATACTCGAGCGCCGCAAGAACTCACCCACAAATGAGAGTAACTCAATGACACGCTCTACTAGAGTTGCTCTTCGCGATCCCCGCGGGGCGAGCACAATGCCCCTCACAATCTTTCTCCGGAGCCACGCACAATCTTCACGCGGGCTTCACGACGGAGACAAGCACCAAGCCGTCTAGGAGGTGACAACCTCCAAGAGTAATAAGCACCACCGGCTTGCAACTCGAACACCTAGTGCCAACTCTTGCAATCTCTCATGCACCGCACTAGAATCGCTCTCTCACACAATCGGATGAACACTATCAAGCATATGTGAGTTAGAGGGCTCCTAAGCACTTTCCAACCATGGACACAAATCCCTAGGGTGCTCGACCTTATCCAAGGGCCGGCCACACCTCTATTTATAGAGGGGAGCCACAAACTAGCCATTTTCCCCCTTTTCCGAACTCCCACGGCCACGGTCGGTAATACCGGCGGTCAAAATGACCGTTAGAATCGCCTTTCTAACACGGGCGGTAGTAGGGTCGGTACTACCGGCCCCTATAGCGGTACTACCGGTAGGCCAGATCTAGATCTACACAGAACGCCCCCAAACTTCCTCCAAGCGTCGGTACTACCTACCGGGGGTCGGTACTACTGGGGTCGGTAGTACCGGCCCTATGGCGGTACTACCTTTAGGCCAGATCTAGATCTACACAGAGAACCTTCAAAACGACTTCAATCGCCGGTACTACCGACCAGGGGTCGGTACTACCGAGGGTCGGTAGTACCGGCCCTATGGCGGTACTACCTCTAGGCCAAAAATGGCCCAACACAGAGAGCATGCGATCTGTTCGCGGAGGGTCGGTAGTACCGGCCTTATGGCGGTACTACCTCTAGGCCAAAAATGGCCCAACACAGAGAACATGCGATCTGTTCGCGGAGGGGTCGGTAGTACCGGCCTTATGGCGGTACTACCTCTAGGCCAAAACTTCTCCGCGCTAAAACGGCCATAACTCTTAGCTCCGAACTCCGATTTCGATGATCTTGGACATTTTGGAAAGCTTATTCAGAGGGCTACACAACCCACATGAATACAAGATCCAAAGCACAAAGGATTAGTACAGTTTTCCAATCCAAGATCCATCGCTCTCTTTTTTCCAACCAAAGCTTTCTTCGAAACTTTTCCTAGTTGATCCAAATCAACTCCAACACCTTCTCCTTTGCAAATGTGCCAACACCACCAAGTGTACACCATCATGTGCATGTGTGTTAGCATTTTCACAATCATTTTTCAAAGGATTTTCACTTTCTCTCACCACGCCACTCGATCCTAGCAACATCGCAATGTTAGATCGCTCAAGTGGAACTAGATAACCGATATGCAAACAAGTTTGCTCCTCTTGATAGTACGACCATGTATCCTAAACCCGATCATAATCTTCTCTACACACCTATGACCGGTGAAATGAAATGCCCTATAAGTATACCTTTGTCTTGCGCATTCCATTCCATCTTCTCCGGTGTTGATGCGACACATGCACCAACCTATCATCAAATGATATGATCCACTTCATATCATCACATGAACTCCATGGTCCATCGATCTTGACCTCACTTGCTCTTCACCATTGCTTCGGTCCTTCGGCGCCAAGTCTTTGCTCAAGCCTCCCGACACTCGGTACCAATGGCTTCAAAGCCTCCAACTTGCCCTTCACCTTCGCAACCAGTCCATCAAGCCAAGTCTTGCCTTGATCTTCACCATCTTAGCCACATGACTCCATGTCATGTCTCATATGCAATAAGCTCATTCATTGCTCATTCATATGTGAACTAATTTCTTGTGTATCTCACATAAGCACATATTAGTTCACCTAGGTTGTCACTCAATTACCAAAACCTAACTAGGACCTTTCAATCTCCCCCTTTTTGGTAATTGATGACAACTCTACAAAGATATGAAAATTAAGCTCTTTGGATTCTATGTTACTTATCCAACATTAAGACCATATGAGAGATTTGGATAAGCACCATACAACCCGACTTTGTAGTGATAACTCCCCCTACATGTGTGCTCAAATGGTTTGGATTCAAGCTTGCACACATGCATAATATGAAATTTGTGGGAGTGTTATCACTACTAAGTGATTCTAAGGTATACAAGATAGAATTGTACCTTTGTAGCCTGTATACCACATTTTAATTCATCCTTAGCATCGACTTTGCTAGAAACAAGTGAAACTAGATACCACGTGAGATCAACAATATAATCAAGGTTCTAGTTACCACTTGCTATACTAAGACTAAGCTCTAAATAGCAATAGAAGGAAAACAATCATCATCCAAGTCTTAGCTCTAGCAAATATTGCACACATATATATCAAATGTAAGACATATGCATTGTGCAAGCAAGCAAATGTAATGCACAAACAAATGCATCAAACATGTATTCATGGGCTTGCTCCCCCTACTTGTATGCTCTCTTTATCCAAGAATTTTGATCCTTTTGCATTCTCCAATCTTGCTCCCTCTTGATCCATGTCCATCTTTTTGTTTTCTCCCCCTTTGTCCTTGACATATCTTTACCACTTTCTCCCCCTTTGTCATCAATGACCATAAAAGGCATGCTTCTCTTGGTACAAAGGGTTGCACTAGGGTAGCTTGTTGATACTTGAGTCTTCATTTTTGATGGACACTACCATATATGTTGGAATGACACTACTTGTAGATACCCCGTGAAGATGCATGAAAGCCACTTGTAGGATCTTTGACCTTGATACCAATCGGTGGGGCACCTTCTCTTTTAACATGAGTCATTCACTTGATAAACTTGAGCTCTTGTTGGTGAGGGATGCTTTGCTTGAATTGATCACTTAAAGTTGAGGATCACTTGAAGTCTTGTAGGATACCACTTGAATAAAAGTTTAAACTTGATATCCATTTGCATTATTGTCTTCTTCTTAAACTCTTGTCATGAGCCTCTCATTTATGACTTGAACTATTAAATTTGCACAAGATATCTAACTCGGTTTGCTCTAGAGTAAGCTTCTTCACACATCTTTCAATGGTTATCTTACTCACGTTGAATTAGACACTTGAATGCTCATCTTCTAGATCAAGTACTTGGTCACTAGCTCATGAACAAACTCATATACTAACCAATAGTGGTAGGCTATGAATTTAAACTTTTCAATTGTTATGCATGATCCTATTGAGCATGTACTATATGCACTAACCGCATACTAGTAAGGGATGAATATGATCATGCATATTACAATGATACCTTTGCTATCTTGGAGTAGAGGATAGTCATTAGATTCCAATTAAGCTCCGCAATAGCAATGTGAAGTCCATTTATAAAGCTTGGTGAAGACCAATAGATACCAATTTGAATATCACTCTTCACCCATATGAATTGAGAAGCACTAATGATTAAGTGCAATATCTTGTTGTGGTTGGCTTGCTTATTCATTTGATCATAGCTTGCATATATGAATACCACTCATGATTTGCTTCTCTATCTTGGGTGTTGCTTGCTTTCTTTCTTGATCAATCTCTTGATTTCTCCAACTAAGCATCTCCAATGATACTCTAGATCACCACTTCCATGTTAACCTTCCAAGCCTCATGCTCGGTTAACCTACAAAAGGCGGCAAGCCCCTACAAAAGGAGAAGTAACCTTTCTCCAAAGAACCATCCTTGATACTCACTCGAATTGACTTTGTTTGATTGATCCATTTGAACTCTTCTTGAAATGTGACTTTAAATCCTTCTTTGAGTCCTTTTCTTTCTTCCAAAATGATCTTCATTTGAGACTAGAACTTGATCTTCATCTTCATCTTGATATTTGTCATGATCATCAATTTGAGTACCAAATGTGACTCCTTAATAAAATGACCTTGTACTCATATTTGTCATGCTTCTAGCTTATCTCACAACCAAATATAGGTCCCTCAAACACTTGTAAACAAAATTCCAACTTGAGGGCCTTTCAATCAAAGTGACTTGTGATCTATCCAATAAATGTCACTTATATGGCAGATTCTGTTATCTTCAAAGAAATGATCATATCTCACAATATATTGATCCAATTGCCATGAAATTTGGTGAAGATGTGCCTCACGATGTATTCTAGTAGCCATAAAAATTTGATCTTTATTGGATTTCTAGATTGCTACCAGATTTCACATCATCCCCAATTACAACATGCTGAAAACTGCTGCACATGTGTTGATAAGATCCACTCCAAAACCAAAGCTTCACTTATCCAATCATCATGAGATTTTCACAGAAACTAATACCATAAGTGTAGAGCATGTGTACCAAATTTCAAGCCAATCCAAATAGATTTGATCATTCAAACATGGCTATCATCACAGCTAGCTCAGATTTCAGATTTTGGACAAATTCCTATATTTGAGCTATACTTGTCCATATTGAATCAAACTTGAGATAAACTTGCTTGAACATCAACACAAGACATATATCCATGCAAATCCATTTACTAAAGGTCATCTTGTGAACATATCCAATCAAACTAACTCAAATTTGATCACTAAGCAATTTATCCATTCAATCATCTTATAGCAAGCAACATATGCATATATATCCAATTCAATCAACTCATATGCACCTAAATGAATATGATCAACTAAGATATACCTTGGTAGCTCATGATCATCTAATAGCAAGCTTCTTCATCCATCATTTGCAAGCATTGAGATACTTCCAATCAACCACCACAACTTGATCATGACACTTGTATGTTGTAGCACTTGGACTTCACTCTTTTGTCTTGGCATTGGGTTTGGATAGCACTAAGCTTCATTACTTGACTCAATCATATAGTAATCATCATGAATCCAATTGAATCAAGCCTCCAATGTCATGGTACCTACACACATTCATCCACGGTTTGATGGTACCAAAACTAGTTTGGGTCCTCTCAAGTTAGGTGCAACATACTTAGGCAATGCCTTAGTATGAGTAGCGGGATGTTTTGCAATAGCAACCAATGTGGTACCATTGTCATCCTTTCTAAGAACATTATCATCGTCAATTGAAATAGGATTAGAATTTTTACCTAGGGGACATGAATTTGCCATGTGTCCCCTTTCCCGACATGAGTAGCAAACTCTCTTTGATTGAGCCTTTTCTTCCTTGCTCATGTGTTGCTCCTCATTGCGCCTCTTCTCTTCGCTTGAATATTCTTCTTAGCTTGGTAGGACACTCCGAGGCAAAGTGTCCCATGTCACCACACTTGTAGCACTTAATGTGAGTCAAATCTTTCTTCTTTTCTTCATTCTTGCTCATCATCATCTTGGCATCATGGATATGAGTTGGATGCCTTGTTCTTCCACCCCTTCTTGTTTTCTTCTTCTTCTTTATCAAGTCACCACCATCATGGTTGATCTTGACTTGATCTTGGGGCTTCTCTTTTTGCTCAACTTGTGGCTTTGGTTGAGGCTCTCTCTTCTTGTTGCTTCACAATTGCTTGGTTGGGCACATAGAGGTGAGATGTCCTCTAGTGCGGCACTTGAAGCATTTGACATGCTTGAGCCTCTCTTCTTCCTTCTTCATCTTGAGCTTTTCTCCATTGGGGCAAGCATTTGCAAGATGTCCCATCTCATGGCATTTGAAGCACATGAAATGAGCTAGCTTCTTTTGTTCTTGCTTCTTCATCTTCTTCAATCTCTTTCTCTCCCCCTTGGATATGCTTTTGTTGAAACCAATGCCACTCTTGTCACCGTAGCTCTTTTGATTCTTCATCATAAGCTCGAAGGTGACTTTGGAATTGTAGCACCTCTCTAATTTGTTGCTCAAATTCTTCAATTCACTTTTGAGCTCATTGTTCTCCTTCAAAAGGTTAGTCTCACAAGACAAAGGAGTAGAACAAGCATCTATATGTGAAGAACATGGCATAGCTAATAAATCATCACAAGAGGTGGATACATTCTTCTTGCCTACATCACATGGGTTAGCAACATTTTGCAATTGATCATTTGATCCATGTGATGAGCTCTCATTGTTTTTAAGTTCCTTTGAAAAAGCTTTAATGAGAGAGCCATATTTTTCAACTAACTCATCATGTGAAGCTTTAAGAACGTCAAGTAAGTGCTTATGTTCTTCACATGAGTTCTTGAGAAATGAGTTTTCATTTGCCAATTTAATTGTTTTAGTTTTCTCATTTTCTAAAGACATGGTCATGCTAGCAAGTCTACTAACAAGCTCATCATATGAATTAACATGATCAACTACATTAGCATTAGATACCTTGGTGTCACCTTGTGACATGAAGCAATGTGGTGATGGGCTTGTAGTAGTATCACAATCATCAACCGAGCATGAACCATCAACATCATCAAGTGTGCTTGGAGTAGAATCATTACTTGCAACACTTGAATCATCACCATCAACCTTGTCAAGTGAGCTTGTAGATCGATCAACATCATCATCATCACTTGACCATGAGGTGGAGCAATCTTCCACAACTACCAAGTTGTGGTCATGCTCAACATCCTCATGTGCCACCACCTTGGTCTCATCCTCCTTGAACTTGCCATCATCCCATGTAGATGAGTCACCGAAGGTGTGCTTGATGGATTCCCACATCTCATGGGCGGTCCCTTTGGAGTTTATCTTGTAAAACAACTCAAAACTCAATGCATCGATTAGATAACAATAAGCATTTGCATCAAGTTCAAAGAGATCCTTTTGAGCTTTGGTGAGATTTCTATGGTCCAAAACATGAGTGAGACCACTAGTGACAATCCACCAAAACTTTGGCCCCTTTGCACGAAAATGATCAAGCATATGGTGTTTCTATTGTGCAAAGTGTATGCCATCAAAAATATGTGTATCACACACATCATCTAGCCCACTAGACGCCATCCTCTCGGGTCGGTGAAGACCACAAATGAGAGACCTCGCTCCGATACCAATTGAAGGGTCGAGATAGCGGACTAGAGGGGGTGAATAGTCTTTTCTAAAATTAATCGTATCGGCTAATTGAAACAAATGCGGAATTAACAACTTTCGGTCTAGCCAAGACTATACCCCTCTATCTATACTCTCAAGCACCTTATAAAAGATCTTAAACAAAGCAATTAAGGTGCCGGGCTAGCTAGAGCTTACCTAAACAATTCTAGCTTGCAAGGTTACACAAACCTAAGCAACTAGTACTCAATCAATTCGAGGAGCTCCTACACATTCCACTAAGCAAAAGCACAAAGCCTAAGCTCACTAGCAATGCTCAATAACAAGGCTACACAAGCCAAATTAGAGAGCTCAACTTAGCTACACAAACTAAGCAATGTGACTAGCAAGACTACAAGTCAACTAGTCACTCATGGGATCAACTTCTATGCTACACAAGCAAGGAAGGTAACTAGCAAGATACACAAGTTAACTAATTAGAAGAAGAACTACACTAGCACATGTATATGAACAAGTAAATACAAGCTAGTGAATGGAGTTTGCAAACCACCGAGAAGATGAACACGAAGTTGACACGGTGATTTTTCTCCCGAGGTTCACTTGGTTGCCACCAAGCTAGTCCCCGTTGTGTCGACCACACACTTTGGTAGTTCGGCGGCTAATAGGCACCACACCTAGCTCGACACTCGAGCGCCGCAAGAACTCACCCACAAGTGAGGGTAACTCAATGACACGCTCTACTAGAGTTGCTCTTCGCGATCCCCGCGGGGCGAGCACAATGCCCCTCACAATCCTTCTCCGGAGCCACGCACAATCTTCACGCGGGCTTCATGACGGAGACAAGCATCAAGCCGTCTAGGAGGTGGCAACCTCCAAGAGTAATAAGCATCACCGGCTTGCAACTCGAACACCTAGTGCCAACTCTTGCAATCTCTCATGCACCGCACTAGAATCGCTCTTTCACACAATCGGATGAACACTATCAAGCATATGTGAGTTAGAGGGCTCCTAAGCACTTCCCAACCATGGACACAAAGTCCCTAGGGTGCTCGACCTTATCCAAGGGCCGGCCACACCTCTATTTATAGAGGGGAGCCACAAACTAGCCGTTTTCCCCTTTTCCCGAACTCCCACGACCACGGTCGGTACTACCGACCAAAGGGTCGGTACTACTGGCGGTCAAAATGACCGTTAGAATCGCCTTTCTAACACGGGCAGTAGTAGGGTCGGTACTACCGGCCCCTATAGCGGTACTACCGGTAGGCCAGATCTAGATATACACAGAACGCCCCCAAACTTCCTCCAAGCGTCGGTACTACCGACCGGGGGTCAGTACTACCGGGGTCGGTAGTACCGGCCCTATGGCGGTACTACCTTTAGGCCAGATCTAGATCTACACAGAGAACCTTCAAAACGACTTCGATCGCCGGTACTACCGACCAGGGGTCGGTAGTACCGGCCCTATGGCGGTACTACCTCTAGGCCAAAAATGGCCCAACACAGAAAGCATGCGATCTGTTCGCGGAGGGGTCGGTAGTACCGGCCTTATGGTGGTACTACCTCTAGGCCAAAAATGGCCCCAACACATAGAACATGCAATCTGTTCGCGGAGGGGTCGGTAGTACCGGCCTTATGGCGGTACTACCTCTAGGCCAAAACTTCTCCGCGCTAAAACGGCCATAACTCTTAGCTCCGAACTCCGATTTCAATGATCTTGGACATTTTGGAAAGCTTATTCAGAGGGCTACACAACCCACATGAATACAAGATCCAAAGCGCAAAGGATTAGTACAGTTTTCCAATCCAAGATCCATCGCTCCTCTTTTTCCAACCAAAGCTTTCTCCGAAACTTTTCCGAGTTGATCCAAATCAACTCCAACACCTTCTCCTTTGCAAATGTGCCAACACCACCAAGTGTACACCATCATGTGCATGTGTGTTAGCATTTTCACAATCATTTTCCAAAGGATTTTCACTTGCTCTCACCACGCCACTCGATCCTAGCAACATCGCAATGTTAGATCGCTCAAGTGGCACTAGATGACCGATATGCAAACAAGTTTGCTCCTCTTGATAGTACGACCATGTATCCTAAACCCGGTCATAATCTTCTCTACACACCTATGACCGGTGAAATGAAATGCCCTATAAGTATACCTCTGCCTTGCGCATTCCATTCCATCTCCTCCGGTGTTGATGCGACACATGCACCAACCTATCATCAAATGATATGATCCACTTCATATCAACACATGACCTCCATGGTCCATCGATCTTGACCTCACTTGCTCTTCACCATTTCTTCGGTCCTTCGGCGCCAAGTCTTTGCTCAAGCCTCCCGACACTCGGTACCAACGGCTTCAAAACATCCATCTTGCCCTTCATCTTCGCAACCAGTCCATCAAGCCAAGTCTTGCCTTGATCTTCACCATCTTAGCCACATGACTCCATGTCATGTCTCATATGCAATAAGCTCCTTCATTGCTCATTCATATGTGAACTAATTTCCTATGTATCTCACATAATCACATATTAGTTCACCTAGGTTGTCACTTAATTACCAAAACCAAACTAGGACCTTTCAACGGCCCCGTGCCCGTGCCTGGGCTGGAATCCCAGCCCACGGACACGACACACTCCAAGGGCTGGCACGGGGGTCGGCACGACAACCGTTGGATCGGGGGCGCGGCTGCCTGATGACCGTTGGATGTAGGGTGAATGGGGAGGGGTATATAAGCCGGACCGCCGCTCGCCCACTCGCCCCCGCATGGAACCCTAACTCATTTGCGCCCCCTTCGTCTCTCTCCTCTCTCGCGGCGGCTCGCTCCTCTGTCGCTGTGCCGCGGCGGATCTCACTACCTCACCCTCTCAGTCGCCGGCTGCCGGCACGGATTGGCCTTCTACACCACTCTTACTCCTCCCTGTCCGCCGATGTAGCCTCGCCCTCCCCATCGTTCCCTCTCTGATTCGTCCTCGTCGTCGTCTTTCTCGCTAGACTCCGGTATCCTTGCGGCTCCGTGAGTATGCGTTGAGGTATCAAGGTGCCGGATCTGAGAGACAACGTCGTTGTTGCTGGCATCTCTGGTGCTCCGGTCATAGAGGTGAGTTGAAACCCTAACCCTAACCTGACTTTGCTAGTTCTTCTTCTTTCAAGATCCCTAACCCTAGATCTGGTACTAACTAATGTTTTTTGTATCCATTAAGGAATCGGAGGCCGGCGTTAGCGAGATGTTGGACGACGAGGTGGAGGAGATCGGTCATTCCATGACCATGATCGAGGAGCTCTGCCTCTGCGAGATCTGCGGAGATGACGAGGATGATCTTCTTGGGGATGCTGAGGCTCTCTTAGGCTGCTCTGCGGCAGAGGAGATCTTAGGCCAGACGGGCACCACTGCTTGAAAGTCCTTGTTTGGTTTTGGATAATTGATGTCACCTAGAGTACTAACCTTTGTCATGAAGTGTTCATAAGCTAGGTTGGTACATACTAAGTGTGGGAGCTAGATGATGACCATGGTGTTGGTGGTGATGACCAAAAGATGGATCAAGTGCTCCACATTGGGAAAGAGAAGAAGAGAAAAGCAAAACCCTATGGAGATCAGGCAAAGGTATAAATAGGGATTTTGTTTTGGCACTCAAGACACCATAGAGGGTGTGAGTGTGTTTAGGATTGATAGCCGTACTATTAAGAGGGGACTATCTCAGTGATTACGGTTATCAAGTGCCACTAGGTGAATTTGTACATGCATATGCATTAGGACCTAGTGTGCTAACATCTAATCCTTTGAAAAAATGTTTGGAAAATGCTAACACACATGCACGAGGTGATGAACACTTGGTGGTGTTGGCACATTTGCAAAGGAGAACAAACCGGAGTCAAAAACGTGTTTCTCAGGCATGACCGGACGCTGCAACAGCGACCGGACGCTGTTGCAACATGAGTCCGGTCACTACTGCAACAGCGATCGGACGCTAATGCAACATCCAACCGGACGCGACGCTAGCACTATTCACGAGAGGCAACGAATGAAATGGAGAGATCGGACGTTGAGTGAGTCCGGTCAATAGTTACCGGACGCGTCCGGTCGTTGAAAATCGTCTCTGGAACCTCTCTGTTCATGACCGGACGCTCACTGCAACATTGACCGGACGCGTCCGGTCGTCCCATAAACAGCCCATTCGAAGGGGTAATGGCTCTATTTGTTTGAGGGGGTATATAAATATGAGTTGGCCGGCTTTGGGAGTTCTCTCTTGGTACTCTAACATCTTGGACATCCCTTTGAGCAAAACATACTCCCTCCCACTCATCTCCTTGCTTGATAGCGCGAATCAAAGTGAGATTGAGTGATTCCAAGTGCATTTGCTTGTGTGATTGCATCTAGTGGCACTTGGGGATCGTTGTTGCTGCGGTATTCTCTTTACTCTTGGTGGTTGTCGCCACCTAGACGGCTTGGAGCAGCGGAGGAGCATTGGCACGAGTTGGTGATTGTTCGTGGCCATCTCCCGGTGATTTGTGAGGGGTATTGTGCCTTCCCCGGCGAAGAGCCAAAAGGTAACTCTAGTGGATTGCGCGTGTCATTGAGTTACCTCCATTTGTGGGTCGGTTCTTGTGGCGCTCAAGTGTTGAGCTAGGTTTGTGAACACCTATTAGCCACTGAACCACCAAGTGGTTGGTCGACACAACGGGGAGTAGCGTGCCGGCAAGCACGTGAACCTCGAGAGAAAATCTTTGTGTCCCTTGTCTATTTGGCTATCTCCCGAACTTTATTGGTATTCATATTGTGGTTGATCATCTCTTGCCGGTGTCGGTATATCTCTCTATCTTTGCATTACATTCTTTATTTCTTGTGTAAAGATAATTGTTGCTAGAAGTAGCTCTCTAATTAGAAGTAATTATCTCTTGCTAGCTCACTAGTTTAGAAAGTAGTGACATAGCTTTTGTGTGCTATAGTGACTATAGTTTACTAGAATTGTTTGGATAGGTGGCTTGCAACACTTAGTAGAGCTAGAGCAAAAAGCTTCGCTTTGGAATTGTCTAACAAGTCTCTCTAAGTGTTTTGTAGAAATTTTATTAGGCTATTCACCCCCCTCTAGCCATTTAGGACCTTTCAAGTGGTATCGGAGCCGTGGTCACCGTTTGCATAAGGATTAACAACCTTCGGTGTTAAAAATGGCTCAAATTGTGTTCAACCATGTTGGGGGCAAACCACCATTCTTTATTGGCACATCTTTTGATTATTGGAAGAGAAAGATGAGAATGTATTTAGGTTCAATCAATGACAAGGTGTGGGATGTGGTAGAAAATGAGTTTGTGATTCTTGATCCTACCAATTCAACACCAAATGACTCCATCAACAAGCAATGCAACACAATGGCGCTCAACACCATATACAATGCCATTGATTCAAAGGTATTTGAACAAATCAAAGATCTTGACAATGCAAGTGAGGTGTGGAAAAGATTAGAAGAAACATATGAGGGCACTTCAACGGTAAAGAGTGCCAAGTTGTACATGCTCAAGGACAAGCTCACCAACTTCAAGATGAAGGATGATGAATCAATCCAGAAATGTTCTATAGATTGCAAGTCATCATCAATGATCTCAAGTCCTTGGGAGAAAAGGTGCAAGATGAAGACTTCACTCACCGGTTCTTGAGTTGCTTGCCCAGAGATTCAAGACACTTCGCACCATCATCTTTAGAGGAGGCTTGAAGAATGTGACTCCAAATGAGGTGCTTGGTGATGTCATGACCGAGGATCAATACAATGAAGATAGTGAAGAAGTGATCAAGGAAGAGGACAAGAAGAAGAAAAGTGTGGCATTCAAAGCCACCTCATCAAAGAGCAAGGGCAAGTCCAAGAAGGAAGAATCAAGTGACAATGAAGAAGCTAGTGACATTGATGATGAAGCTTTAGCTCTCTTTGTGCGCAAATTTGGCAAATTCATGAAAAAGAAAGGCTATGGTGCAAGGAAGAGAAGAGATTACAACAAGAACAAAGACTATGTGAGAGATGCTACAAGTGCAAGAGCAAGGATCACGTTGTAGCGGATTGTCCCTACAATAGTGACAATGATGAAGATGAGAAAAAGAAAGATAAGAAGGAGAAGAAAGAGAAGAAAATGAGCTTCAAGAAGAAGAAGGGTGGCTCATATGTTGTCACATGGGATAGTGATGCATCATCTGATAGTGAAGACTCAAGTGATGATGATAACAAGAAGAGCACCAAGAAGAAGGCACTTGCAAGCATTGCAATCAACAACAAGCCTTCTCTATTTGACACTCCTTCATGCTTCATGGCTAAGCCAACTAAGGTACAATCCGATGATGAGAGTGATAGTGAGAGTGATGAGGATGAGGAGCACTCAAAGGAGGACCTCATGGACATGTTGGAGCAAGCTCACACTTGCTTTGAGATGAAGAGGAAGGAGTACAAGGAATTGCGCAAGAAGCTTAGTGCTCTTGAGCAATCCCTTGATGAGCTCAAGTCTACTCATGAGAGGCTAGAGGTAGCCCATGAGAAGCTTGGCAAGGCTCACACCAAGCTTGAAAAAGCTCACTCCTCCCTCCTCAATCAAGTCAAGGTTGAGGACATTGTTCCAACATGTAACATAGGAGTAACTTGTGATATTCTTGATGAATCATTTTTACTCCTTTGTTGTTGCTCCCACAACCCCTCATGTAGCTCATCCACTACTACTTCTACTATGAGTGATGGTTTCACCTGTGATGCCTCACTAATGGTGGAGAATGAGACCTTGAGAGGAGGTCAATGAGCTCACTCGTGCATTAGGTAATGCCTATGGTGGAGATGCCCGCTTGCTTAAGTGCTTGTGTAGCCAACGGTTCTCTCTTAACAAAGAGGGATTGGGCTATACCCCCAAGAATGGCAAGGCGGCTTTTGTGACTCACAGACTAGTTTTGTGAGAAGCAATGGTGTTTTTCATGCAATATATGAACAGCAGAAATTCATAGGCATTGGTGAGTGATGGGCAAAGAATAAAACATATGATGAAGCTCCTTTTGACAATATAGAATGATTTATTGCTAAGCACTGAATTGATCACAAGTGCATAGAAGCAATTTGAAGTTTATAGCTGATTCCACAAGTGTATGCATAATGAGCACTAATATGGTTAAAGAAGCTATTTGTGACTAGTTGGCCCATGTTGCAAGCATTGTGAGTATAATCTAATGTGACTTGTGTGAAGCAATGGATAGTAAGATTGCATACCTAAAAAGAATTGGACTTATTACATAAGTGTATGGTCACAAAAATGATCAGAGTTCAAGTTGTGTGATTGGTGCTACAAGTGAGGCAATATTCAAGATGTAACAAATGCAAGCAATAGGCATATAGTGCAATATTGCAAAACAAGAAAAAATGCTAATGTATCCTCAATTCAATTTGATTCTTGTTATTTGCTTACCAAGGGTGTAAATGGTATAAGGCTAAGTTTATTGGTGCTCCCATTGTTGGCAAAGAAGAAGGCAATTTGGGTGCCCAAGACTTAGTGCTAACTTGGAGGACCCAAGCAAGTTGGGTACCTAAAAGAATGATCTTTTCTTGTAGGTCATTATAAAGCCGGAGAAGGCATTGGGGCTTGATAGTGGGTGCACTCAACACATGATCGGAGATGCAAGAATGTTCAATTCAATCAACAAGAATGATGACAATGGGATTGATAGTATTACTTTTGGTGATAATGGCAAGGCAAGGTCAAGGGGCTTGGTAAGATTGCTATATCAAATGACATGACATATCCAATGTTTGCTAGTAGAGAGCTTGAACTTCAATTGCTATCCTGGCTCAATTGTGTGATCTTGGATTCAAATGCATATTTGGGGTTGATGATGTAGAGATCATAAGTGTAGATGGCTCAAACTTGATCTTCAAAGGCTTTAGATATGAAAATCTATACTTGGTTGATTTCAATGCTAGTGAAGCTCAATTACCAACTTGTTTGTTCACCAAATCTAGCATGGTTGGGTATGGCATAGAAGACTTGGTCATGTTGGCATGAAACAATTGAATAGATTGATTAAGCATGATCTAGTTAGAGGCTTGAAAGATGTGGTGTTTGAGAAGGACAAACTTTGTAGCTCTTGTCAAGCCGGAAAACAAGTTGGAAACACTCACCCTAAAAAGAGCATGATGAGCACTAGCAAAGCATTTGAGTTTTGCACATGGATCTATTTGGACCAACCACATACACTAGCATTGGTGGAAACAATATGGCTTTGTGATAGTGGATGATTTCACAAGATATACATGGGTGTTCTTTCTAAGCGACAAAAGTGATACATATGCCACATTCAAATCTTTTGTCAAGAGATGTCACAATGAGTTTGAAATGACCATCAAGAAAGTGAGAAGTGACAATGGTAGTGAATTTAGAAACACAAGAGTTGATGAGTTATGTGATGAATTTGGAATTAGACATCAATTCTCGGCCAAGTACACTCCACAATCAAATGGTCTTGTTGAAAGGAAGAATAGAACTCTCATTGATATGGCAAATCTATGCTTAGTGAGTACAATGTGAGTCATTCATTTTGGGCCGAAGCTATCAACACGGCTTGCTATTGTAGCAACCGCCTCTATTGTCACCCATGATGGAGAAGACTCCTTATGAGCTATTGAATGGAAGAAAGCCCAACATTGCCTACTTTAGAGTCTTTGGTTGCAAATGCTATATCTTGAAGAAAGGCACTAGATTGAGCAAGTTTGAGAAGAAATGTGATGAAGGTTTCTTGCTTGGTTACTCCACTACAAGCAAAGCATATAGAGTTTGGAATTTGGCTAGTGGTACTCTTGAGGAAGTGCATGATGTTGAATTTGATGAAACAATGGCTCTCAAGAATGAAGAAGAAATCAGATGATGTGAGAGGACTCAATTGGTAAATGCAATGAAGATATGGATATTGGTGATATTTGGCCTAGGGAAGTGATGATGATTGAAGATGACAAAGATCAAGTGCTCACTTCTCCCAATTATGCAATCTAGTGGTTCTCAATTGCAAAATCAACAAGTGGCTAGTACATCTCAACCAAATGATCAAGCAAGTACAAGCAATCAGTCCAAGTGCTCCAACCAACCAATGTTGCAAGGGATCATCCATTAGATCAAATCATTGGTGGAATTCAAAGTGGTGTGCAAACTAGATCAAGATTGGCTTCTTTTGTGAACATTACTCTTTTGTATCATCCATTGAGCCAACCAAGATTGAAGAAGCATTACAAGATGTTGATGGGAAATGCCATGCATGAAGAGCTTAACAACTTCACAAGAAATCAAGTATGGGATTGGTAGAGAGCCTAAGAACTACAATGTGATTGGCACTAGATGGGTCTTTCGCAACAAACAAGATCAAGATGGCATTGTGGTGAGAAACAAAGCAAGACTAGTAGCACAAGGTTACACTCAAGTAGAGGGTCTTGACTTTGGTGAAACATATGCACCGGTTGCAAGATTAGAAGCAATAAGAATCCTATTAGCTTATGCTTGTTCCCACAACATCAAGTTATATCAAATGGATGTCAAAAGTGCATTTCTCAATGGCTACATCAATGAGTTAGTATTTGTTGAGCAACCACCCGGTTTTAAGATGACAAGAAGCTCAACCATTTTACAAGCTCAAGAAGGCACTTTATGGTTTGAAACAAGCACCAAGAGCATGGTATGAGAGATTAAGAGATTTTCTCCTCTCTAAAGGGTTCAAGATGGGAAAGGTTGATACTACTCTCTTCACAAGAAGATTGGAAAAGACTTGTTTGTGTTGCAAATCTATGTTGATGATATCATTTTTGGTTCAACCAATCAAGATTTTTGTGAGCGTTTGGTGAATTGATGCAAATGAGTTTGAGATGTCCATGATTGGAGAGCTTAGCTACTTCCTTGGTCTACAAATCAAGCAATGGAAGGAAGACACATTTGTTAGTCAAGGCAAGTATATAAAGGACATGATCAAGAAGTTTGGATTGCCAAGATGCAAAAGCCATTAGCACACCTATGGGAACAATGGACAATTGGATAGTGATGCAAGTGGCAATATGGTGGATCAAAAGTTGTATCGGTCTATGATTGGAAGCCTACTCTATGTGACCGCATCAAGACCGGATGTCATGTTTAGTGTATGCATGTGTGCAAGATTCAAGCCTCACCAAGAGAGAGTCACTTGAAGGCAACTAAGAGAATATTGAGGTACTTAAGCATACAAAGATATTGGTTTATGGTATCCAAAGGGGTCAAACTTTGAGTGATTGGATATTCGGACTCCGATATGCGGGTTGCAAGGTTGATAGAAAGAGCACATCGGGCACATGTCAATTATTGGGAAGATCACTGTGTCTTGGTCATCAAAGAAGCAAAATAGTATGGCACTTTTAACCCCCGAAACCGAGTACATATCCGCCGGTAGTTGTTGTGCTCAATTGCTTTGGATGAAAGCAACTTTGGATGACTTTGGAATCAAATTCAAACAAGTGCCATTGCTATGTGACAATGAGAGTGCGGTGAAGCTCACAAACAACCCTGTGCAACATTCAAGAACAAAGCATATTGACATTAGGCACCATTTCATAAGAGACCATCAACAAAAGGGTGATATTTCAATTGAGAGTGTCGGTACCGATGATCAACTTGCCAACATATTCACCAAGCCACTTGATGAGAAGAGGTTTTGCAAGCTAAGGAATGAATTGAACATACTTGATTTCTCAAATATGTGTTGATGCACCCCCACTTATATGACATGCCCTCTCTTCGACAAAGCAAGGTAAAAGTTGATTGGCATATGCATTCATACTTTGGTAGGACATGTTTAGTGCATCTAGTCATTCTCATGATCATTAGGCTCATTCATGAAAATAAATGATTTTGATGCTTATATGATGCCACTATGTTTCTATGCTTGATATGATCTAGTGGTAACATATGACATGTTTATGGGCTTGCAATCCTAGTGTTTAATCTAGAGAATGAGCAATGGAATGTTTAACCAACGTGAGTAAGATAACCATTGCAAGATGTGTGAAGAAGCTTACTCTAGAGCAAACTGTGTTAGATATTTCATGCAAATGACCTAGATTGAACCAAATGTGAAAGAAGTAACTCTCTCCTAGACAATTTGAACCTTTTATGCAAACCTTTTATGAAATAGATGCCAAAGGGGAGAGAAAGAAAGTCACAAAGATAAAATGAAGGGGATCAATTTTGACAAAGATAAAATGAAGGGATCAATTTTTGAAAAGGATTTTCGAG
Source organism: Coix lacryma-jobi var. lacryma-jobi (assembly GCA_009763385.1). NCBI lineage: Eukaryota > Viridiplantae > Streptophyta > Magnoliopsida > Poales > Poaceae > Coix > Coix lacryma-jobi. The sequence continues at coordinate 129,959,736 of CM019830.1, forward strand.
CACACAAGTAGGGGGAGCAAGCTCATGAACCTGGTTGTTGCTTTTGATTTGTTCATGTTCACATGCTTTCTTGCATTGCACAAGTTCTTAACTTGATATTCATGCTTGTGTGGTGTATGCTAGAAATAGATTTTGAATGATGATTTGCAAACTAGCATGCATAGGTGGTAGCTAGATGTAATTTGTTCTTACAAGTGGTACTAGAGCCTTTCATATAATGTTGATCTCATGAGGTATCTAGTGTTTTTGTAAAGTCTAGCTAACCATTGTAACACCCTAGGTGTTAAGCATTCCTTAAAATGCATAATTTTGACATGGCATGAGCATAGCATCTCATCATTTCTTGTGCATATGCTGTTGAATGCTTAAGTCCTTGTGTTAGTGTCTAGTATAACCTTGTTATGCTTTCTGTTTCTGACCAAGTGCCTTATAACAAAGTTGTATCTTGATGAAAGGAACAACTTTGCTTTAAAGCACTTTCTCAGAAAAAGCTTTTAAATTATGATTTCTTGCATTAGAAAAAATGGTTTAGCACTAAATCTTTTGTTCTAAGCAGAATTTGGACTTGGCCTCAAATATGATTGTTCTTTACAAAATTCTAAGCAACTTTGCTTTTTGACCGACTCCTATTTCGGCTTAGTTAGGAGTATAGAGCATCAAGTTTTGAAACCAAACTTCATTAGTTTAAACCTGCCAGTGGGACCCCTGTCAGCCCCTCTCTTCTCCCCGCGCGCACGCAGCTCCCTCCGCGCCGGCAGAAACCGCCCGCCGCCGCGAGACCGCCTCACCGGCCGGCCAAACCACCGTCATCACCGCCCGTGTTTTGCGCAGCAAGCGCCACGTCGCCCCATGCACCCCGTCCTCGCCCGCCGCGTGTCGCGCGATGCCTGACGCCGCCGCGCCGGTCGGAGCTCCTCCCCGACGGGAACTGGCCAGGTGCAACGCACCTGCGCCCCTTTCATTTTTGCATCATCTCCGCTCCGCGCTCGTGCTCCGCACGCTCACTCACTCGCTCACTCCTCGCAAACAAGCTCGCCAGCCACTCCACCATCTTCTCCAGTTCGCCCAAACCGCCATTTGCCGCTGAACTGCGACGAGCAATTTTTTGCTCCACCGTGCGCCGCCGTCCAATTCCTCTCGCCAGTTTCTCCGCCCTGATCTCCTCTTTCTCCGACAAGGGTTGGTTTCTTCTCTATCCCCTTCTAGCCGCCGGAACAGCGGATGCCATCCTCAAGCTTCCGCCATGGCCGCCGCCATGACCCCCGTGGACCGGCCATCTCCGGCCAAACCATCCCAATCCGAGCCCAGTTCCTACCTTCCCAACCTCCATAGTAACTTAGGGTCAGATGGAGACCTCTCTCGTGCCTTGTGTTTGCCGGAGCAGGGTCCAGTCGCCGCCGTGACCGCCGCGGATCGTCACCGCGCATGGCGCCGAGCAATGCCGAGGTTGCCAAGGCTCGAAAGTCGCCTTAATAGGTCGCTTAGGACTTGCTTAAGCTAGTGCTGGTCTCACCGGGCCCCAACCTCACCGGGATGAGCTTCGTCGACGCGTCGCAGAGCCGCCGCTCCGCCATGGCTGCCGTCGAGCTTGCTCCGGTATCCCTCTGGCTCAGCAAGTCAGTCAGTCGTGTTCGTCTCGCAAACCCGCGTCCAGTGCTGGCCTCGGCGTCACCAAAAGCCTCGCCACCAGTGAGCTAGGGCCGGTCAACAGCGACGGCGCCAAAGTCCGCCGTTGACTGCCGAGCCTGGCCTCGCGCGGTAACCTGCCAGCCTGGCCTCAGTAACTTGGTCGCCTGTCTTGGGCCTCGACCGACAGAGAAAGAGTGAGTAGAGAGAAAAGGGAAGTCTGTGTGCAGTGAGGCTCGGAACTGCCGGGTGTGCGTGGCAGTTTTGCTAAGCCTCGGCTGCGTTGCGTTGGGCCTCGGCTGAGTTACGTTGGGTATCCGTAGTGTTTTAGATTTAGTTTTTCTTTAACCCAGTTTTTGCACAAATGGTTTAAAGGCTTCTAAAATGTGTTCAAGGCTCATTTTAAGTCCAAATCTGGTGAAACAAATTTTGTTGTGCTCTGCATGTTTAGACCTATCTGTGAAAAATGTTAAATGCATTATTGGTGATATTTTTATGTGTAGATTTACTTAAGTTAGAAAAGTGCTGTTACTTTAAAAATGCATACTAATTAATTTGTATAAGTCAGAAAATATGATTCCAATTTTGTTAGGTTTGTATGAATGTGTAGTTTCAGAGAAAAATTATATGAGGTTGTTCTGTGAAATAATTGGGCAGTAGTAATTAAAATGGTTAAATGCTGCTTTCTTGTTTATTTTGTAGTAATTCAAAATATGAAGAGTATGGACTTGGTAAATTTTGCTGACTGCTCTTGTGATAAGAAGTTCAGAAGAAAATTATGAAACCTGTTGTTTGACACTTTGTGATAGGATGTGTAGTTCAAAGCACCTTTTCATGATAGAATTTTTCTTTTCATAGGGGGTGGAGTCCAAGTCCAAATGGGGTGAAATTTGGACAGGGGATTAGATTAAGTGTTGTTAATCTCCAGTAATTTTTGTAGAATTTTTCCAAGCTGTCTAGGATGGGTTGCTGTTATAGGCTTGTTTAATTAGGGTTAGTCTAGCTCTGATTAGAGGATAGTAAACCCATTAAGCAAACCTTGATGTGGTGACAACAGGACGTAGTAGTTAGTTATGTTAAATTAGGTGGTTGAGTAGTAGTAGATGACATATGCTTATCTCCTGAATTGTTACTCCATGTTGCATCACCATGCATCCCATGTGCATTCATGTTATTCATTCATGTACCGCATCATGCAGGATCGGTAGTGGAAGCTCAGGATCCGACGCCGGATGAGCAGTGTGTCAGGAGGAGACGCCAGAGGAGAGGTTTCCGGAAGGAGACGCTGAGGACCTGCGGAGTGCCGCGATCACCGACCCGCCGACTTTGAGCGAGGCAAGCCCCGGAGCATTTTTCTCCTATGGTTTGCAAATTACCGTTTACAAGTTAACCTGATATGCTTGTTGCATTAGGTTATAGGAGTTGCGTGATACCGTTGCTGCATTGATTAATCATCCTTGTCCACCTGCAAATACTATCTTGTTATCCCTGATAAGTCTAGGCTCGTTTATGCTTAGCCTGCTTAGACCGGTAAAAGTCGGGTGATTTCCTGTCTCCCGCATATAGGTGGATACTGATCATGACTAGCCTCGTGCTATCGTGGAATATAACCATGTGATAATTAATCTGAGACCGGGCGGGATGTAGGAGCAGCAGGACATGGGTTCTGTGTGCTAGTAGTCTCCCGTCTGTGTCGATTAGGACCCGACGAAGGCACACCTCAGTCATTTTGAACGCGTCAATCACTTAACGGAGCAGGTGCGGGTACCTCCCGTGAAGCCGAGTAAGGTTTTTCGAGCCGGTGACGGAGATGTTGACGCCTAACACCCAGGGCCTTATATGTACCGTGGCAACTATTCTGATCGACCTGGCATGGTCCGAGGGCAGGCAGGGCCTGATCGACCTGGCATGACCGTGGGCAGTTAATAGCTTGAGCGACCTGGCTTGAGATAACCCCCGGTGTAGAAGGGCCCATGGCCGTCCCGCGATTTGGGTTCTCGAACCTCCTGAAGTGGTCGCCAACGGCCACCTGGCAGGGTGTGTCGGGCGAGTGTGCGCATTTTTATCCCCAGCTGGTAGGAATCGATTATAATCGCCATCGCTCCTGGTTAGTGAGTAACTTGACTGGGCATGTGTTACCGTAGTAATATATGGAATTAATGATGGTTATGTTGGTGAATCTGAAAGGCTATTGATGAAATAGTCACTCTTGCTTGAATAAGTAGTCAAGTGTTTGCTCTAGAATAGGTGCAATCTAGTTAATCAGGTTGATTATATAAAATGGACTGCTATACTCTATTGATGATTATTAATAATGAAAATGCTTTTCTGCAAAAAGGTAAGTATGGCCAACCCAGATACAACCTTGCATAATCCTTGGTGTCAATTTCTGGTTTGACGGGTAAGTCTAGCTGAGTACCTTCTCGTACTCAGGGTTCTATCCCTTGTTGTTGCAGATGGGCAATGCTTCTACGGCTATTGCGAGAACTGTCTGTACCCCGTCGAGGGTAGTGACTAGACCATGGGCATGGTCAACTCTTATCTTCCCTGATGCTTTTGTGGACTGATCAGGCAAATGGCACTGTATTGCGAACTAAAGACTTATGTTTCAAAACTATGTTGCTTCCGCTTTTGATTTCGAACTATGGTTTGTAATAACTGTTGAACTCCGATGTATTTGAACTATGTGCGAACTGAATGTATGTCATGGACATGTACGCTAATCTATTACGATCTTGGTTAAAGTTGAATGACTTGAAATCCTTCGAGATTTCCGGACTACCGGGTTTGTACGAGCTTAAGTACTTGTAGTCTCTGCGAAAGCAGCGATTCGGTGCTTAATCTGGTATAAATTGGTCGGTTCTGTCACAGCTGGCATCGGAGCGTGGTTAGCATTACTGTTCATGATTCTATTTGAAAAACTGTATTTTCAAATAAAATTTCTCCATTTGCCAAAACTTGTAGCTACAGTAGGATCTGAAAAACCTTCTTATAAAGATTTAGGTGTGCCATTGATCAAGTCCTTATGCCCAATAGGAACTTAGGTGGCTATTTAAGTACTAACTTGGGGGTCGTGCATCATACTTATTTTCTGTTATTCTGTCGTCCATACGGCAAGGGTGAAATTGTATGGATGCTATTCTTCGAAAGTAATGTATGGATCAATTGCCTCTACGCCAAAGGTAATGAGAGTTGTGAGAGCATGATTGGACAACCGCCAATCTAGGGAGTGCTTATATGATACCGACACGTATACCTGTTACACACAAGTATATGTGAAAGTATTGATTGTGGGAGTAATAATTTCTAATGGGTGCATATACTGCTTACGTGTATACCGGTGTACACCTAAGTGAGTATTAGATTTAATTTTCTGCAGTGCATGATATTCATACTGTGGAAGGGCTGAAATGAGTTGCTGCAGGTACACTAACTTGCGAACGTATAGTACGTTTAGTTAACGCTATGAGTGAACGTTGTATGCCACCGTCTAGCCGTTAGATTGTTAGGCAGTGAGGACGTATGAAACGTGCATGCATCATGATCATATAATCTTGCATTAATCTTACTTCCTTCCTTATGTTATCCGTCCCGTTTCTTAAATAAAAGTTGTTCTCAAACTAATAAAAATCTATGTGTGGGTACACTTCTTACAGATGGCACGCACCAAGCGCACTGCTCGCAAGTCCACGGGAGGCAAGAGGCCTAACTACATGCTGGGCCATGGACCGATGAGGGATCAGAGGATTTTCTGGGAGAGTTTGGGATGCCCACTATCCTTTGGAGAGTTCTGCACCTGGTAGGATATCAGGAGGGCCAGGAGCCACAGTACGACTGGCACCGTGTGCAGTTTTCAGAGGATCGATACATGTACACAGTTGAGGTGGACGTGCCCAGCCGTGATCCGCAGGATCATGTCTGGTGCCGCCGAGTGTTTGCTTTGCAAGGGAGGACCCCCTGGGATGCAGCCAACAGAGTCGCCTACACAGTTCTCCGGGACATCATGGAGGACCATCCAGAGGTGGTTGCCCAAGCTACCGCCAGTATCTTCCCGACGGCAGACCCTTACCAGGCAGTGTGGCGTCAGCCAGGCGCTACCGTACTTGAGGCTAGCTCTCTTGAGAGGGAGCATTGTGTAGGACCAGCTGGGAGTGCTATGGCCGCACTCATGGCTACTTATGGGTGCCTATCGCGCAGCTATGATCATCTGGATCATATTCTTAGTGAGGAGATGGCTGCACAACATCGCCGGCAGGAGGAGCACACTACAGAGATAGACCTCCTCACTACACAGCTAGCCCACTTGACAGTAGAGAGAGACCAGGCACTTCAGAGGGAGCAGGAGACTGCTCATCAGCTTGCCATTCAGCAGGGATCGACTACTTTCTTGGCCTCGGTCATGAGGGAGACTGAGGAGGTGCTTCGAGGAGTTTGTGTTGAGGGCATTCGTGTTTCAGAGGAGAACAGACTGCTGAGGTTGCGAGTGGGAGACCTAGAGCTGCAACTCCATCACCTGCAGGACTACAATGACCGTCTGCACGAGGAGATCCATCGCAGGGAGAATGAGAGGAACCCCATCTTTCCTCAGGAGGATCCGAGCCGAGTAGTTCTTCCATAGTTCTTCAGATATGTCTAGTGAGGACGGTGACGTTGGTGAGATCGCTAGAGAGTAGTCTAGATCGTATGCTTAGCGCCTAGAGATCTTTTGCGTATGTTGGCACGCCCGATCTTTTGTTTTGTTATGGGCTGGATGTAAGCATGTGAAGCAGACTTATGTGATGTGTGTGAGACCTTGGAAAGTCCCATATGTATGGGCAAAACTATGGATGTTATGCTATCTATTGCATGACGTGTTAAGTGATCTTGTTATGTGTTGATGCGATGTGGATTGAAATTTATTGTACCTCTGTCATTGTTTGGTGAATCGTTTTCCGAATAATGTTAGTGGGTATGATTTATTGTTCTCTACAAGTTGCAACTTCGCCTAATGGTCGCTTACTATCCTATATGCAGATGACGACAACTCGTAGTGGAGCAGGCGGTAGTGGTGGAAATGAGGACCCCAGGGAAAACCAATCCACCACCTCCTCCACCACCGACGGCCGAGCAACTTTTTGCTCAATTTCTTGGAAGCCAGCGTAACATCGAAGCTTTGCTGAGGGAGAACTTGGCGCAGGGACATCAACGCCCTGAGCCGAACCAGTATAGTTCTTTCAAGGATTTCTTGGATACCAACCGCCTATCTTCAAGGAAGCTACGGAACCGTTGGAGGCAGAGGAATGGCTACATACCTTGGAGCAGAAGTTTCGGTTGCTCAGGCTCACAGAAGAACTGAAAGCAGAATATGCCGCGCATCAGTTACAGGGGCCAGCCGAGATTTGGTGGGGACATCACCGTACCACCTACCCTGCCAATGTTCCCATCACTTGGAGAGTGTTTACCGCTGCTGTCCGAGGTCATTATATTCCGCCGGTTTTGACCCAGATGAAGGTGGCAGAGTTCATGAATCTGACACAGGGGACTCGATCTGTTACGGAATACCATCACATATTCAATTCACTGGCTCGCTATGTCCCAGACTTCGTTGACACAGATGCTAAGAAGATTGCTAGTTTCAAGAGAGGCTTGAACACTAAAATGGGAAAATCAGTGGGTACATCTTCCCGTACCAATTTCAATGACTTCATAAGTGACTGTCTGATTCAAGAAAACCATAACAACAAGCATGCTGCAAGCAAGGCCCGAAAGAGGACCTTTGAATCAGGATCATCGCAGCCCAGAGGACCACCAGCTCAGCGAAATCAGTATCGACCACCAGCGCCGGGGGCACGTTTTAGGCCGCCGCAGAGAAAGAAACCAGCCACAAAGCTCAGCGCAATCACAAGCTCATATAAGAAATAGCTGCTGCTCAGGCTCGTGGGGTCAAGGCAGGTTCTTCAGGGAACAACCGTTGGTTCGGGGGACATGCTACAACTGCAACCAAGAGGCACTTCGCAAGATACTGCCCTACCCAAGGAAGCAGCAGCCAATTACCACCCGCACGCCTGCACAACATGACCGTTGAAGAAGCTCGTGCTGGAGAGCCCGTGACTGTTGGTATGTGCCTTGTTAATCATCATCCTGCAGTCGTTTTGTTTGATACTGGATCATCGCATTCGTTCATGAGTAAAGCATTTGCACAAAAGCATAATCAAGAGGTGTCTGAAATGGATTATGGGTTTCGCGTAAGCTCCGTGGGGAGTAGTGTGTTGTCTAGGCAGATGGTTCGTAATGCAACCATCGACATCGGAGGGCATAAGTTTGGAGCCAATTTAGTAGTTTTGCCAGGACTCAGTATGGATGTAGTCCTAGGAATGAGTTGGATGAGTATGTGGAAAGCGGTGTTAGACACTGCAGATAGAACTCTACCTTATCTGATGCAAGGATGAACACCAAGTTTACGTATCTCTCTTCCTCGAGGAGCAGATTTTTGTTGATCTATCTTGTACCTTATCTATAGAGGACCTATCAAAAATTCTAGTTGTTCGGGATTTCCCAGACGTCTTTCCAGATGAGTTGCCGGGTTTACCGCCCAAGCGGGCTGTGGAGTTTGCTATTGAGCTGTTACCAGGACTGCACCGATCTCGAGAAGACCTTATCGTATGCCGCCCAATGAGTTTAGCTGAACTCAAGACGCAGATTAAGGAACTTTTGGACAAGGGTTTCATTCAACCTAGTGTGTCAGAGTGGGGATGTCCAGCTTTGTTTGTCAAGAAGAAGGACAAGTCTCTACGGATGTGTGTGGATTATCGACCGCTTAATGCCGTGACCGTTAAGAACAAATATCCGTTGCCACGGATAGATATTTTGTTTGACCAGTTATCCAGAGCCAAGTATTCTCCAAGATCGATCTGAGATCAGGCTATCATCAAATTAGAATCCGACCACAAGATATCCCAAAGACTGCTTTTTTCAACCAGATATGGCCTATACGAGTATTTAGTCACGTCTTTTGGATTGACAAATGCTCCGGCTTACTTTATGAGTTTGATGAACTCGGTATTCATGCCAGAACTAGATAAGTTTGTAGTGGTGTTCATTGATGACATTTGGTTTATTCTGAGAACCCAGACGACCACGCAGAGCATTTGAGGATTGTCTTGACAAGGCTCCGGGAACATAAACTCTACGCTAAGTTTAGTAAATGCGAGTTTTGGTTGAAGCAAGTACAATTCCTTGGTCACATCCTGTCAGAAAAGGAATCTCTGTGGACCCTAGTAAAGTACAAGAAGTAATGGAGTGGGAAGCTCCAACTTCAGTTGCTGAGATCCGGAGTTTTCTTGGTTTAGCAGGGTATTATCGCCGTTTCATTCCCGATTTCTCCAAGATTGCCAAGCCCATGACGAGTTTGCTCAGAAGGATCAGAAGTTTGAGTGGACAGAGAAGTGTGAAACAGCTTTCCGTACCTTGCGGAAACTGTTAACCACTGCCCCTGTCTTAGCTCAACCAGATATTGAGAAGCCGTTTGATGTCTTCTGCGACGCATCAAAAGTTGGTTTAGGTTGTGTTCTTATGCAAGAAGGCAGAGTGATTGCTTATGCTTCACGTCAGTTGAGAAAACATGAAGTTAATTATCCTACGCATGATTTGGAATTAGCTGCTGTGGTACACGCTCTAAAAATATGGAGACATTATCTGCTTGGTAACGTCTGTAACATGTACACTGACCACAAAAGTCTCAAGTACATCTTCACTCAACCTGAACTGAACATGAGGCAGAGAAGATGGCTTGAATTGATTAAGGATTACAATTTGCAGATACATTATCACCCAGGAAAGGCAAATGTAGTTGCTGATGCTTTGAGTCAGAAGTCGCACCGTAATAACTTGAGGTTACAACCAGAAGACGAGTTTAGTCTCGTACACCCTGTGATCCTGCGTCACATCGAGCTGCAGAGCACCTTAGTTGATCAGATTCTAGAAGGGCAGAAAACAGACAAGAGAATCTATTATATCAAAGAGAGGCTAAGAACTGCCACTGAGCCAGTAAAACATTTTCGAGTTGATGATAAGGGAGTGTTATGGTTTGATAATCGCCTAGTGGTACCCAAGAATAGGGAACTTAAAAATTGGATCATGGATGAGGCTCATCTTTCTAAATTGTCTATTCATCCCGGAAGCACTAAGATGTATCAAGATTTGCGTCCAAGATTTTGGTGGACCAAAATGAAGAAGGAAATCGCCGCATATGTAGCCAGATGCGACACGTGTTGTCGGGTGAAGGCTATTCACATGAAGCCAGCCGCCAACTTCAACTTACCAATACCTGAATGGAAATGGGAAGAAGTGAGTATGGATTTTATCACCGGTTTGCCCACCACTCAGAAGGGAAATGATTCGATATGGGTAATAGTTGACCGTCTCACCAAGACCGCTCATTTCATACCAGTTAAAAACTGTTATCGAGCACCGGATTATGCGGAGATCTATATCAATCAGATTGTCCGATTGCATGGTATACCCAAAGTCATAGTTTCGGATCGTGGAACACAATTTACTGCACCGTTCTGGGAGAAACTGCAAAAGGAATTAGGTACTAAGTTAATCCATAGTTCAGCTTACCATCCCCAGACTTCAGGGCAAACTGAAAGAGTGAATCAGGTTTTAGAGGATATGTTGAGAGCATGTGTAATATCAGCGAAGGGATCTTGGGAGAAGTGGTTGCCATTAGCAGAATTTGCTTACAACAACAGTTATCAAGAAAGCATTCATATGGCACCTTTCGAAGCTCTGTATGGAAGTAGATGTAGAACACCAATAAGTTGGGTTGACCAGGAGAGCGTCGCTATTATGGGATTGACTTTGTTAGGGAAGCAGAAGAACAAGTTAGAATAATTCAACAACATATCGCAGCAGCAGCATAGTCCCGACAAAAAGCTATGCCGATAAGCGAAGAAGACCACTTGAGTTCAAAGTAGGTGACTATGTGTATTTAAAAGTATCACCCATGAAAGGTGTTAGACGTTTTGGCGTGAAAAGAAAGTTAGCGCCAAGGTTTGTGGGACCCTACAGGATAACGGAAAGGAGGGGAAGTAGCTTATCAACTACAGTTGCCTGAACATTTAAAGGCTATATTCCCTGTATTCCACGTGTCACAATTAAAGAAATGTCTTCGAGTTCCAGAAGAGGAAGTACAACCCGCCAATATCAAGTTACAATCCGACCTTACTTACTCAGTGAAGCCATATCGAGTACTCGATGAGAAAGAAAGAGTAACTCGCGGGAAGAATCTTGAAGCAATAAAGTGTCTTGGAGTGAACAAGACGACCGGGATGCCACATGGGAAACCGAAGACTATCTTAAGGAAGTATATCCACAGTTTTGTAAAGACTGGTTAGTAACTCAAATCTCGGGACGAGATTCCTTTAAGGAGGGGAGGGCTGTAACACCCTAGGTGTTAAGCATTCCTTAAAATGCATAATTTTGACATGGCATGAGCATAGCATCTCATCATTTCTTGTGCATATGCTTGTTGAATGCTTAAGTCCTTGTGTTAGTGTCTAGTATAACCTTGTTATGCTTTCTGTTTCTGACCAAGTGCCTTATAACAAAGTTGTAGATCTTGATGAAAGGAACAACTTTGCTTTAAAGCACTTTCTCAGAAAAAGCTTTTAAATTATGATTTCTTGCATTAGAAAAAATGGTTTAGCACTAAATCTTTTGTTCTAAGCAGAATTTGGACTTGGGCCTTAAATATGAATTGTTCTTTACAAAATTCTAAGCAACTTTGCTTTTTGGACCGACTCCTATTTCGGCTTAGTTTAGGAGTTATAGAGCATCAAGGTTTGAAACCAAACTTCATTAGTTTAAACCTGCCAGTGGGACCCCTGTCAGCCCCTCTCTTCTCCCCGCGCGCACGCAGCTCCCTCCGCGCCGGCAGAAACCGCCGCCCCGCCGCGAGACCGCCTCACCGGCCGGCCAAACCACCGTGGTTTGCGCAGCAAGCGCCACGTCGCCCCATGCACCCCGTCCTCGCCCGCCACGTGTCGCGCGATGCCTGACCGCCGCGCCGGTCGGAGCTCCTCCCGACGGGAACTGGCCAGGTGCAACGCACCTGCGCCCTCCTGCTCATTTGCATCCTCTCCGCTCCGCGCTCGTGCTCCGCACGCTCACTCACTCGCTCACTCTCTCGCTCACAAGCTCGCCAGCCACTCCACCATCTTCTCCAGTTCGCCCAAACCGCCATTCGCCGCTGAACTGCGACGAGCAATTTTTCGCTCCACCGTGCGCCGCCGTCCAATTCCTCTCGCCAGTTTCTCCGCCCTGATCTCCTCTTTCTCCGACAAGGGGTTGGTTTCTTCTCTATCCCCTTCTAGCCGCCGGAACAGCGGATGCCATCCTCAAGCTTCCGCCATGGCCGCCGCCATGACCCTACCGTGGACCGGCCATCTCCGGCCAAACCATCCCAATCCGAGCCCAGTTCCTACCTTCCCAACCTCCATGGTAACTTAGGGTCAGATGGAGACCTCTCTCGTGCCTTGTGTTTGCCGGAGCAGGGTCCAGTCGCCGCCGTGACCGCCGCGGATCGTCGCCGCGCATGGCGCCGAGCAATGCCGAGGTTGCCAAGGCTCGAAAGTCGCCTTAATAGGTCGCTTAGGACTTGCTTAAGCTAGTGCTGGTCTCACCGGGCCCCAACCTCACCACGGATGAGCTTCGTCGACGCGTCGCAGAGCCGCCGCTCCGCCATGGCTGCCGTCGAGCTTGCTCCGGTATCCCTCTGGCTCAGCAAGTCAGTCAGTCGTGTTCGTCTCGCAAACCCGCGTCCAGTGCTGGCCTCGGCGTCACCAAAAGCCTCGCCACCGGTGAGCTAGGGCCGGTCAACAGCGACGGCGCCAAAGTCCGTCGTTGACTGCCGAGCCTGGCCTCGCGCGGTAACCTGCCGAGCCTGGCCTCAGTAACTTGGTCGCCTGTCTAGTGGGCCTCGACCGACAGAGAAAGAGTGAGTACGAGAGAAAGGGAAGTCTGTGTGCAGTGAGGCTCGGAACTGCCGGGTGTGCGTGGCAGTTTTGCTAAGCCTCGGCTGCGTTGCGTTGGGCCTCGGCTGAGTTACGTTGGGTATCCGTAGTGTTTAGATTTAGTTTTTCTTTAACCCAGTTTTTGCACAAATGGTTTAAAGGCTTCTAAAATGTGTTCAAGGCTCATTTTAAGTCCAAATCTGGTGAAACAATTTTTGTTGTGCTCTGCATGTTTAGACCTATCTGTGAAAAATGTTAAATGCATTATTGGTGATATTTTTATGTGTAGATTTACTTAAGTTAGAAAGTGCTGTTAACTTTAAAAATGCATAACTAATTATGTATAAGTCAGAAAAATATGATTCCAATTTTGTTAGGTTTGTATGAATGTGTAGTTTCAGAGAAAAATATTATATGAGGTTGTTCTGTAAAATAATTGGGCAGTAGTAATTAAAATGGTTAAATGCTGCTTTCTTGTTTATTTTGTAGTAATTCAAAATATGAAGAGTATGGACTTGGTAATTTTGCTGACTGCTCTTGTGATAAAAAGTTCAGAAGAAAATTATGAAACCTGTTGTTTGACACTTTGTGATAGGATGTGTAGTTCAAATCACCTTTTCATGATAGAATTTGTCTTTTCATAGGGAGTGGAGTCCAAGTCCAAATGGGGTGAAATTTGGACAGGGGATTAGATTAAGTGTTGTTAATCTCCAGTAATTTTTGTAGAATTTTTCCAAGCTGTCTAGGATGGGTTGCTGTTATAGGCTTGTTTAATTAGGGTTAGTCTAGCTCTGATTAGAGGATAGTAAACCCATTAAGCAAACCTTGATGTGGTGACAACAGGACGTAGTGAGTTAGTTATGTTAAATTAGGTGGTTGAGTAGTAGTAGATGACATATGCTTATCTCCTGAATTGTTACTCCATGTTGCATCACCATGCATCCCATGTGCATTCATGTTATTCATTCATGTACCGCATCATGCAGGATCGGTAGTGGAAGCTCAGGATCCGACGCCGGATGAGCAGTGCCAGGAGGAGACGCCAGAGGAGAGGGTTCCGGAAGGAGACGCTGAGGACCTGCCGGAGTGCCGCGATCACCGACCCGCCGACGACTTTGAGCGAGGCAAGCCCCGGAGCATTTTTCTCCTATGGTTTGCAAATTACCGTTTACAAGTTAACCTGATATGCTTGTTGCATTAGGTTATAGGAGTTGCGTGATACCGTTGCTGCATTGATTAATCATCCTTGTCCACCTGCAAATACTATCTTGTTATCCCTGATAAGTCTAGGCTCGTTTATGCTTAGCCTGCTTAGACCGGTAAAAGTCGGGTGATTTCCTGTCTCCCGCATATAGGTGGATACTGATCATGACTAGCCTCGTGCTATCGTGGAATATAACCATGTAATAATTAATCTGAGACCGGGCGGGATGTAGGAGCAGCAGGACATGGGTTCTGTGTGCTAGTAGTCTCCCGTCTGTGTCGATTAGGACCCGACGAAGGCACACCTCAGTCATTTTGAACGCGTCAATCACTTAACGGAGCAGGTGCGGGTACCTCCCGTGAAGCCGAGTAAGGTTTTTCGAGCCGGTGACGGAGATGTTGACGCCTGACACCCAGGGCCTTATATGTACCGTGGGCAACTATTCTAATCGACCTGGCATGGTCCGAGGGCCGGCAGGGCCTGATCGACCTGGCATGACCGTGGGCAGTTAATAGCTTGAGCGACCTGGCTTTGAGATAACCCCCGGTGTAGAAGGGCCCATGGCCGTCCCGCGATTTGGGTTCTCGAACCTCCTGAAGTGGTCGCCAACGGCCACCTGGCAGGGTGTGTCGGGCGAGTGTGCGACATTTTTATCCCCAGCTGGTAGGAATCGATTATAATCGTCATCGCTCCTGGTTAGTGAGTAACTTGACTGGGCATGTGTTACCGTAGTAATATATGGAATTAATGATGGTTATGTTGGTGAATCTGAAAGGCTATTGATGAAATAGTCACTCTTGCTTGAATAAGTAGTCAAGTGTTTGCTCTAGAATAGGTGCAAATCTAGTTAATCAGGTTGATTACATAAATGGACTGCTAATACTCTATTGATGATTATTAATAATGAAAATGCTTTTCTGCAAAAAGGTAAGTATGGCCAAACCCAGATACAACCTTGCATAATCCTTGGTGTCAATTATTTCTGGTTTGACGGGTAAGCCTAGCTGAGTACCTTCTCGTACTCAGGGTTCTATCCCTTGTTGTTGCAGATGGGCAATGCTTCTACGGCTATTGCGAGAACTGTCTGTACCCCGTCGAGGGTAGTGACTAGACCATGGGCATGGTCAACTCTTATCTTCCCTGATGCTTTTGTGGACTGATCAGGCAAATGGCGTTGTATTGCGAACTAAAGACTTATGTTTCAAAACTATGTTGCTTCCGCTTTTGATTTCGAACTATGGTTTGTAATAACTGTTGAACTCCGATGTATTTGAACTATGTGCGAACTGAATGTATGTCATGGACATGTACGCTAATCTATTACGATCTTGGTTAAAGTTGAATGACTTGAAATCCTTCAAGATTTCCGGACTACCGGGTTTGTACGAGCTTAAGTACTTGTAGTCTCTGCGAAAGCAGCGATTCGGTGCTTAATCTGGTATAAATTGGTCGGTTTTGTCACAACCATGGTGCTAAGGATGGTATACATTGGCAACTCCGATTGGTATCACACTTCAAAGGTCCATTCTTTACACCTTAGCATCATTTGATAGTATTACTCTCCCACATTTCATATCTATGCATATGTGCCGAACTTGAACCAAACACTATAGCACATATGTAGGGGGAGCTAATACTACAAAGAGGTGACTCAAATTTTCAAATACATATCCTTGTGAAAGGTTGTCATCAATTACCAAAAAGGGGGAGATTGAAAGTCCTTGTTTGGTTTTGGATAATTGATGTCACCTAGAGTACTAACCTTTGTCATGAAGTGTTCATAAGCTAGGTTGGTACATACCAAGTGTGGGAGCTAGATGATGACCATGGTGTTGGTGGTGATGACCAAAAGATGGATCAAGTGCTCCACATTGGGAAAGAGAAGAAGAGAAAAGCAAAACCCTATGGAGATCAAGGCAAAGGTATAAATAGGGATTTTGTTTTGGCACTCAAGACACCATAGAGGGTGTGAGTGTGTTTAGGATTGATAGCCGTACTATTAAGAGGGGACTATCTCAGTGATTACGGTTATCAAGTGCCACTAGGTGAATTTGTACATGCATATGCATTAGGACCTAGTGTGCTAACATCTAATCCTTTGAAAAAATGTTTGGAAAATGCTAACACACATGCACGAGGTGATGAACACTTGGTGGTGTTGGCACATTTGCAAAGGAGAACAAACCGGAGTCAAAAACGCGTTTCTCAGGCATGACCGGACGCTGCAACAGCGACCGGACGTTGTTGCAACATGAGTCCGGTCACTACTGCAACAGCAACCGGACGCTAATGCAGCATCCGACCGGACGCGACGCTAGCACTATTCACGAGAGGCAACGAATGAAATGGAGAGATCGGACGCTGAGTGAGTCCGGTCAATAGTGACCGGACGCGTCCGGTCGTTGAAAATCGTCTCTGGAACCTCTCTGTTCGTGACCGGACGCTCACTGCAACATTGACCGGACGCGTCCGGTCATCCCGTAAACAGCCCATTCGAAGGGGTAACAGCTCTATTTGTTTGAGGGGGTATATAAATATGAGTTGGCCGGCTTTGGGAGTTCTCTCTTAGTACTCTAACATCTTGGACATCCCTTTGAGCAAAACATACTCCCTCTCACTCATCTCCTTGCTTGATAGCACGAATCAAAGTGAGATTGAGTGATTCCAAGTGCATTTGCATATGTGATTGCATCTAGTGGCACTTGGGGATCGTTGTTGCTGTGGTATTCTCTTTACTCTTGGTGGTTGTCGCCACCTAGACGGCTTGGAGCAGCGGAGGAGCATTGGCACGAGTTGGTGATTGTTCGTGGCCATCTCCCGATGATTTGTGAGGGGTATTGTGCCTTCCCCGGCGAAGAGCCAAAAGGTAACTCTAGTGGATTGCGCGTGTCATTGAGTTACCTCCATTTGTGGGTCGGTTCTTGTGGCACTCAAGTGTTGAGCTAGGTTTGTGAACACCTATTAGCCACCGAACCACCAAGTGGTTGGTCGACACAACGGGGAGTAGCGTGCCGGCAAGCACGTGAACCTCGGGAGAAAATCTTTGTGCCCCTTGTCTATTTGGCTATCTCCTGAACTTTATTGGTATTCATATTGTGGTTGATCATCTCTTGCCGGTGTCGGTATATCTCTCTATCTTTGCATTACATTCTTTATTTCTTGTGTAAAGATAATTGTTGCTAGAAGTAGCTCTCTAATTAGAAGTAATTATCTCTTGCTAGCTCACTAGTTTAGAAAGTAGTGACATAGCTTTTGTGTGCTATAGTGACTATAGTTTACTAGAATTGTTTGGATAGGTGGCTTGCAACACTTAGTAGAGCTAGAGCAAAAAGCTTCGCTTTGGAATTGTCTAACAAGTCTCTCTAAGTGTTTTGTAGAAATTTTATTAGGCTATTCACCCCCTCTAGCCATTTAGGACCTTTCACCGCTACTTCCTCCGGCGAGGCCGCTGGTACCGTTGGTGAGGCCGCTGCTACCGCTACCAATGGTGTCTCCATCAAGCCTCCTCCTAACTGCCCTTCTACCTTTGCTTGCTGGGACGATTTAGATAAGCTCTACAAAACGGTAAACGGTAACAAGGTCAGGTATGGTGCTCGGTGACTTCATTGTGGTAAGGAGTATTCTGCATACTCTAGATGTGGTACTAGAACTCTCCTCCGTCACCAGGAGAGCTGCCCCAAAAAGCGTGAGAAATCTCGCTTGTCCCAAGCTCACATTACTTTCACTAAGGATGGTACTGTTCGTAATTAGGAGTACTCTACTGAGGTAGCTCATGTTCAGCTTGTTCGTTTGCTTGCTAGGTTAGATTTACCTCTGATTCTTGGTGAAACTGAGGCTTGGGAGGAATACATTAAAATTGCTCATAACCCTAGGTATAAAACTATTTCTAGGCAAACTACAACTAGAGATATGCTTAAGTACTTCAATGATAAGCGTGAGAAACTGATAGAGTCTTTCAAGAACAATGCAATTACCTCTGTTGCTGTTACTTCTGATATATGGTCTCGAAATGCTAAAGAAGACTACTTGAGTGTTGTTGGTCATTACATTAATGTAGATTGGCAACTTGAAAAGAGGGTGCTTGGTTTAGGCTTATTGATGTGTCACATAATGCTGAGAACATTGCTGAACGTGTTGCTAATGTGCTTAATGGTTATGGAATATTGCATAAGGTTTTTTGTGTAACTTTGGATAATGCTTCTGCTAATAACAAGCCATGGATGCACTAAAACCTGTACTTAAGCAGTATTTGGGTGCTGATCTGTTTTTGCATCAATGTTGTGCTTGTCATATCATAAACCTAATAGTTAAAGAGTCTCTTGTTGTTGTTCATCCTATGCTTGATGCTTTTAGAACTGCAATATCATTTATTAACTCTTCCAACTGAAAGGATCAAGATGCCCAAGAGGGGGTGAATTGGGCTTTTCTAAAACTTCCTGCAAGAATTAAAACCTATCAAGCCCAATTAACCCCCTAGTGCCTAGAAGTGTGTATGACAAGAATTAACCGCACAAAAGACAATTGCTAAACCATTTCTACCGGTCACAACTTGACTTGGGTCATCCACAATGCCTCCGGATGATCACCAAGCTCTCCGATCGCCACCAAGTCATCTAGGTGATGCCGATCACCAAGAGTAACAAGCTAGAACTCTCACTTGACCAACACAAGGCCAAAGAGATGGATGGATGCACACTTGCTACTCAATTCTCACTAGGAGGTGTCCAATTCTCACAATTAGAAAATCACTCAACCTCACTAGGGCTCTTGCACTCACTCACACTCACAATGTGTTTCTCAGCAGATGGAAGTGGCAAGAACACTCAAATGGATGGAGGGAAGGAAGTATATATACTCCCCAACCGGCCATCCAAAAACAGCACAAGACAGACATTCTGCGGGGGCATCGGACGCGCCGATGCCTAGCATCGGACGCTCCGATGACCTCGTCCAACGGTCTACTGTACCTTCTTGTCAGACTATTTAAAGGGACATCGGACGCTGGGCAGCGTCCGATGCCACCACATCGGACGCGTCCGATGTGGATTTGACCTCTCTGGAACCTCTCTGGATAGCCATCGGACGCTGGCCCTCAGCGTCCGATGCCTGCGTTCGATGCGGCCTCCAGTTCACGCCCATGTGAACAGTGGCATGGGCGCGTCCGATGTGAACACATCGGCGCATCCGATGCCGCGCACCAGACTAAACCCTAGTCGGGGTGGGCATCGGACACGTCCGATGCTCACCTGGCCAGCGTCCGATGCCCATAACAAGGGCAAACTCAACTCGGATCGCGACGCGGCCTAAACGACTTTTGATCCTCTCGACTTAAGGCATCTCTCTGAGCTACCTAGGGCTATGAAATAACAAGTGTGCACCACACCTACCTCAATAGACTCATCTAGGTCAAGCTACTCATTCACGCTCCCCTTTATAGTACGCCAAAGGAAAAACAAAGACCTAAGACTACCTAAGTGTCCTCCAACACCATATGACACTTAGCCTAGTCTACCACCGTCTTCGTCGTCCGTCCTTTGAAAACCGAAACGATATCCATCGCCAGGGGGCATGAACTCCATATGCCCGTATCGTCGCCATTACCGTGACCTAACTTAATCCTGTTTCTGCAAAACACACGTTAGTCACAGTAATCTTGTGTTTCATCCAATCACCGAAACCCACTAGGGGCCAAGATGCGTTCAATCTCCTCCTTTTTGGTGATTGATGACAACACGAGATCGAGTATAGAGGGAAAAGGTTTTAAAATCATGACATGTATGAACTTGCAATGAAAAAGAGAAATTGATTAGGGGCTAGTTCAAACATGTCATGCCATCATCCTCCTGCACTCAACAAGTTAGAGTGAATAACAAGTGCAAGAGAAAATAGCTCGAATACATAACAAGTGAGAACTGAGCACAAGTAAACGAGTAAGGCGAAATGACATGTCATATCATATATCATAGTGAGCACATACATGTCATACGATCCATGGCATAAGAATATAACATAAACATGCACAAAAGATGCGATAAGTAACGAGCGTATGTGAACATAACACAACATAAGACGCAAAACCCGCTCACATCGCTCCCCCTATCACTATACTCATCCACTCTCCCCCTTTGGCATCAAGCGCCAAACTAAGCGTCGGAGGGTGGAGGTGGCGCAGACGAGTCAGGAGCCATCTCCGGAGTACGCTGAGTGAACTCAAACTGCTGGAGATACTCCTCGGAGTCGGAAGATGAAGCACCAGTAGCCTGCTGACCCTGTGTAGATGGAAGTGTAGGTGAAGCGGTCTGGGTCGGCTCTGACGGCTCTGGCTGCTAAACCTGCTCAGTCTGCTCTGCCTGCGCTAAAGCTGTCGCAGTCACGGTAACTGGGTCAACCTGAGTATCGGAGTGCGGAAGCTCGGGAATAGCTGACAACTCAGGCCGCACGGACGTGGTCGTCTCGGACTGGACAGGCTCTGTCTGCTCTGAAGATGCAACTGAGCTCTGGAGGGTGTCTGTGGTGGAGGTCACGGGAGCCGTCGACGTCTGAACTGGGTCCGGAAGGTCTGGAGTAGGAAACCCAGTGAGCTCACTGAAAGTAGCCGATAGGTCCCATGTCACAGAGGTAGTCGTCGCGTAGAGGGACTCTGTCGGCCTAGGCATGAAACCAGTATGCAGTGGACTGAAGAGAGGGGCCCCGCCTGGAGGAGTAGTAAAACTCGTAAACTGCGAGGAGCTGGGGCCCGTAAACTGCTGCGGAAACGACAGAGGCTGTCCGAACTGTGGCTGCGACTAAGGAGGGACATGTGGCTGCCACTGAAGCTGCTGCTGAGGTGGAGGCTGCTGCCACTGCCACTGTGGAGGTCCGCTGGCGAGTCTCTCCATGAAGCTCAACGTCTGCTGCTGTAAAGCCATCATCTAGCGCTGAAGGGCATCGGACCTCTCCTGTGCCTGCTGCTGTGCAAGGGCCTGGGCCTGGGCCAACCTCTGCTGCTCCTGAGCAAGGCGCTGGACATCTTGAGTGACTGTCCTCTGCTGCTCCTCCATCCGTGCAAGAATAGCAAGTAAAGCGGGATCGGAGGAAGCAGTACCACTGGACCTTGCCTGTGAGTCGTGAGCACGCGGCTGGTAACGAGGCGGGAGCTGGTAGTCCTCATCTGAGCTATCTGTGGAGTCCTCTGCGGCGAAAGCGTCTCCTCCCTCGAGCTCTGCTAGCTCCTGCTCTGCAAGTGCTCGGATGGCCTCGTCCTGCTCCTGGAGTGACTCTGGAACCGCTGGCCTCTGGCGCGAACTAGACGGGGCATCCTGCTGCTGCTGCTGCTGCTGCCTGCGATCCCAACCGTGTCCCAACAGCTGACTCATGTTATACTCGGGGAACACGGTCGCAGAGTGTGTAAGTGACTCAGCTGGACGACCCCCTGTAGTGATAGCGACCTTCCAAAGGATATAGGAGATCCAGTGTGCGTAAGGAAGCTGCCTACGAGCCTTGATGCCCTCTGCCACTGTGTCCTCCATCTCACACAAAATCACGTCCCAGATGTCAAACTCCTGCTGTCTGACCAGGTAAGCAAGTAACCAGAGCTGAAGACGAGACAGACCCTCGCAGAAACCAACCCTAGGAAGCAAGGTCCGCCTGAGAACCTCATTGAGGATCCGAGTCGTAGGGGTGAGATCCCTAGGCGCCCGACTCGAACCCTCACCGAAGGGCTCACTGAAGCAGGGGCGGACCAAGTCTGTCGTCGGCTGGGCACCACCGTGAGGGCGGCGGGGTGGCTCCGTCCGGTCGTAGCACAGGTCGTGGATCTGGGTCTGAGAGTGTGTAAGCCGAACCAACCAACCCCGATCTCTGACGAGAAGAGTCTGTAGTGCTCCCCCTGAAAAGCGAACTCTATGGTCTCTCTGTCCGGGTGCACCCACAGTGACGCGTAGAACTGGAAGACCCAATCCTCGATGTACGAGCCAGACTGCCCCAGAAGGTCTGCTAGACCAGGTAGGTAAGTGAGTATGGGGCGGATCTGCTCTCCTGCTGCGGTAACCACTGCCTCCAGAGGACAGACACGCTGCGAACGCAAGGAGATGCCGGCGTTCCTGTAACCTCTGTAGAAGTCCTCCTGCCGCACGGTGAAGAAGTCCGAACTGGCCTGCTCCTGCCTCTCTCTGGGAAACCACTGCTCCACTGGAACTAGTCTGAGTGCCTGAATCTGTGAGCACGTAGCAGCCCGGAGGTCCAGTCGTGGGATCAGCGGGGGTGCACGCCTCGATGGAGCACGTGCTCCTCGCAGAGGGACGTCGGGCCGGGGTGGCACCGTCGTCCTGCGACGCGTGGACCGGCATCGGGGAACCTCCTCAGGAACGTCCTCCTCTGCCTCAGCCTCGGGTGCCTCTTCCTCTGGTGCCTGTGCTGCCTCGGCCTCTGCCTGGCCCTGCCCTGAGCTCTCGGGCTCGACTCCCGGGGAGGTGAACGTTGTCCGACGACCGGCAGCCATAAGCGTGCCAGTCGGAGAGTGGTGGAAGCGCTCAACCTCCTCGACTGCCCTGCGCTGCTCGGGGGACAACTGGTCCTCAATCCTGAGTCCACCCGTACTGCCGCCGTGCTCTGCACGCTCTGTGGCGGCTGCAACCTCTCGAGCCTGGTCTGCCTCTCGTTGCTCCCTGGTGCGCTTCCGGCGCGTAATCAGCTTACCCTTCCCAGGCCGCTGACCTGGAGGTGGACGTGGAGGAGAGTCCCCTGGGCCACCACCGACGTTCTTGCAGCGCGGCATGGTTGACAAGAACGAGTGGCACTGTCACTGAAGAAACTCTGAACTGCCTGGACTGCCGCTGAAAAGAGCAAACTGCCACTGAACAATCTGACAGCCCAACTGACGCTGAGAGCTCGGTCAAAGAAACTCCCCCTGACACTGAGAACCTCTGCCGCTGACACTCGCGAGGCTTGGCCTCGATCCGTACCCGCGGGCTTGGCCCCGGGTTAGCTGGCACTGACAACTGACAACGGACGAGCTGACAACTGCCACGGACGCTGACGCGCTGCGAGAATAGATAGGATATATAAGAGATATATAACTAGAGATGAGAGGTCCTATCGGAAGCAAAGCAATGGTGATAAGAGAGGGAAAGGGTTTTGCTACCTGACGAACGACGAACTGAACCAAGCAATAGGTAAGCAGTGACGGTCCGGGGTCCACACGGCACACCAAGGTGTCTGCAAAAGATAGGGAGCGAAGCGAGGTTCAAAACAAGGTGGAACATCCATTGAGACATTTCGTCGAACACTGAGGGAGCATAGGATATGGAGGTGGGTGGAGATGCTCAAAAGGAGATTTGAAAACCGGGAAAGGTCACCGGAGAGGTGAAGGAGCGCGAGGAAGACGTTCTCCGGCGTATACTCGAACGTCGGCGAGCTGGGAGGTCGCCGGCTTGGAGCTTCGGCGAGGGAGGACACCAGCGGTCGAGGGGGGGCTCGGGACGAGCGCGCGGCAAAGAGCGCGGAGCAGAGGCCGCGGCGAGAGTCACGGCGGCCGGCGGTGAGAGCAGGCGAGGGCGCGCGGCGGTGGTGGTGGTTAGGGTTAGGAGAGCGGCAGCGAAACGGGTGTTCTGGGTGGCGTGAGGAAGAAGACGAGTGGATTGTGACGCGTGGGACCCAGATGTCAAAGAAGACCTTACTGTGCCACTTAAAGGGGCATCGGACGCGCTGGTGATTACGCACTTGACGCTCCGATGCCCGTCCAGAGAGCTCCAGAAACGCTCTTCGTGCATCGAACGCGTCCTATGCTTTGGCATCGGACAGCGTCCGATGGAGCATCAGACGCTCCGATGAGAATGCATCGGACGCTATCCTGACACTGTTTCAGCCGAAGTTGTCTACAGTGCAGGGCATCGGACGCTGGGGGAGCGTCCGATGCAGCGTCCGATGCCGCATTTTGAGCAGTTTTGAAGATTTTTGTTGCGGCTCCCTCTCCCAACCAAATTCCAACTCAAATAAGAGGCAAATGAACACCAGTTGGAACTTAGAATGAGCATCCTCGCATAAACCGTCAATTTTATAAATATTTTGCCATAGGCTATATATCATTTTTTAGAGAAAATAGGCGATAAATCTCAAGGAGACAACATGTGGCCACCAAAACTAGGGGACTCGACCATTAGGAGCCTCAAATGCTCCCCTAGCGGTGGACGAACACAGCGGTTGCTCAAAGCAAAACCAAAAAGAACGACAAAACAACAACCATGCATATGCAATGCATTACGGAATTTGAATCTAGGTTGCTTGTCAAGTTTGCTCATGGGTAAGCTTCTTCACACGCTTTTTAGGGTGGTTATCTTAACCACGTCTGACAAGCCTATGTGCATAGCATAATTGAACATGACATATGATACAATGCAATGCAAAGACAACCCCCTTTCACCTTTCACAAAGTTACTTAGATCAAGCACATTAAGCTCACTTCGCAATCTACAAAGAGTGTTTTCATCTAGGGGTTTTGTGAAGATATCCACCAATTGATCTTCGGTTCTAACTCCCTCTAAGGATATATCTTTCTTTGAAACATGATCTCTAAGAAGTGATGGCGAATATCTATGTGCTTTGTGCGAGAGTGTTGAACTGGGTTGTTAGCAAGCTTAACCGCGCTCTCATTGTCACACAACAAAGGTACCCTTTCTAGAACTACACCATAGTCTAAAAGGGTTTGTTTGTATATAAAGGATTTGTGCACAACAAGCACCCGCGGCTATGTATTCCGCCTCGGCGGTAGACAAGGCCACACTATTTTGCTTTTTGAACTCCATGAAACTAGTGATCTCCCAAGCAAATGGCACCCTCCGGATGTGCTTTTTCTATTTACTTTGCAACCCGCGTAATCCGAATCGGAATACCCAACGAGTTGGAAGTTAGCTCCTTTGGATACCAAAGGCCAAAGCTTGGGGTGTGCTTTAGGTACCTAAGGATTCTCTTCACCGCTATGAGATGTGATTCCCTAGGATCGGCTTGAAAGCGAGCACACATGCACACACTAAACATGATGTCGGGCCTAGATGCGGTCAAATATAACAAGCTACCAATCATAGAACGGTAGAGAGTTTGATCAACCGGGTTACCTCCCATATCTAGGTCGAGATGTCCAATTGTTGGCATTGGAGTCTTGATAGGCTTGCAATCATCCATGTTGAAGCGCTTGAGGAGGTCTTTTGTGTACTTCTCTTGAGATATGAAAGTCCCCTCCTTCAATTGCTTGACTTGGAAGCCTAGGAAGAATGTGAGCTCTCCAATCATGGACATTTTGAACTCCTTCGACATCAAGTCACACCAATTCCTTGCAATAGGCTTCATTTGTTGACCCGAAGATGATATCATCAACGTAGACTTGACAAATGAAGATTTCTCCATCAAGCTTCTTGGTGAATAGTGTGGTGTCAACCATCCCAATGGTGAAGCCCTTCTCAATGAGGAAGTCCCGGAGGCGCTCGTACCAAGCTCTTGGGGCTTGCTTGAGCCCATATAGCGCCTTGGACAACCTATAAACATGATTAGGATATCTAGGGTCTTCAAACCCGGGAGGTTGATCAACATAGACTAGTTCATTTATGAAGCCATTTAAAAATGCACTTTTCACATCCATTTGATATAATTTAATGTCATGATGTGATGCATATGCAAGAAGGATACGAATGGCTTCGAGTCTTGCAACCGGTGCAAAGGTCTCTCCAAAATCCAACCTTCAACTTGAGAGAACCCCTTTGCAACTAGCCTTGCCTTGTTTCTAACAACCTTGCCTTGATCATCTTGCTTGTTCCTAAACACCCATTTTGTTCCAATGACTCTTGCGCCTTTGGGTCGCTCTTCAAGTGTCCAAACTTGGTTGCGGGTGAAGTTGTTTAATTCTTCATGCATAGCATTCACCCAATCCGGATCACCTAGAGCTTCATCTACAATGGTAGGCTCAACAAGAGACACAAAGGAGTGATGTTCAATAAATAAAGCAAGTTTTTGAGATCGAGTCATTACACCCCTTGTTGGACTCCCTATGATGAGATCTTGAGGATGAGCTTGTAGTAGAGGTGAAGTTCTTTGATCAACCACTTGAGGGGCCGCTTGTGGAGCATCAATGTCTTGAGCTTGTACCACCATTTGATCATGGGAGACATGAGTATCTTCAAATGGATCCCCCATCTTTGTCATCATCATGTGGTACATGGATGATGATGGCTTGTCAAGGACTTGCACATCATCATCATCATCTTTAGGCTTGATGGCTCCAACCGGCATGTTCTTCATGGCTTCCCTCAATGGTTCATCACCTACATCATCAAGATTTTCATGCTCTCCTTGAGAGCCATTAGATTCATCGAATTCCACATCATATGTTTCTTCTACCATCCCGGTGGCATGGTTGAATACTCGATATGCTTTGGACTTCAATGAGTAACCAACAAGAAAACCAATATCACATCGGCGTTGAAACTTCCCTAGGTGTTGGCGCTTCTTGTAGATGTAGCATTTGCACCCAAACACTCTAAAGAATGATATATCCGGCTTCTTGTTGTTGAGTAGCTCATAGGGGGTCTTGCCAAGGAGACGATGGGGGAACAACCGATTTGATGCATAGCAAGCGGTGTTGATTGCTTCCGCCAAAATCTTTCCGGTGTAGAGTACTCATCTAGCATTGTCCTTGCTAGGGTGATTAGAGTCCGGTTCTTCCTCTCAACTACCCCATTTTGTTGTGGTGTATAGGTTGCGGAGACTTCATGCTTGATCCCAACTTCATCACAATATTGCTCAATGTGGGTGTTGTCAAACTCTCTTCCATTGTCACTTCTTATCTTTTTGATCTTCAGTCAAACTCATTTTGGGCTCTCTTGGCAAACTTCTTGAATGAAGGGGTTGCTTCGGATTTGTCATGAAGAAAGAATACCCAAGTGTATCTAGAATAGTCATCAACAATCACTAGACAATAGAGATTTCCACCCAAGCTAGCATATGTTGTTGGCCCAAATAGATCCATGTGGAGTAGCTCTAACTCTCTTGATGTTGATACAAAGGCTTTGGTTGGATGAGTGTTTGCAACTTGCTTGCCGGCTTGACATGCACTACACAATTTGTCCTTCTCAATTTGACATCCTTCAAGCCCCTAACCAAATCCTTCTTCAATAGCTTGTTGAGAGTGTTCATTCCAACATGTGCCAATCTTCTATGCCATAGCCAACCAAGTGATTGCTTAGTGAACAAACATGTCTTCAAGTTGGCATCTTCGGAGGTGAAATCCACTAGATAGAGATTGTTGTATCTAAAGCCTTTGAATATCACTTGTGTATCATCTTTCTTGGTGACAACCACTTCTTTGTCGGTGAACAAACATTGAAAGCCAAGATCACATAGTTGCCCAACGGATAGCAAGTTGAAGCTCAATGATGCAACTAGAAGCACATTGGAGATGGTATGATCATTTGATATAGCCACTTTGCCCAACCCTTGACATGCCTTTGAGTTGTCACCAAATGTAATCTTTTCTTGGTCATTGACATTTCTTCTTCTAGTGAGGTGAACATCCGGGGATCACCGGTCATATGTTGTGTGCAACCACTATCAATCACCCAATGAGATCCACCGGTCTTGTAGTTCACCTACACACACAAGAAATCAAGCTTGAGCTTTTGGGACCCAAACTTGTTGAGGTCCTTAACCTTCTCTACTAGTGACTTTGCAACCCAAATTTGCTTTGGCCTATTCTTGTTAGGAGGCCCCATGAACATAACTTTTATCTTGCCACTAGAATCTTGTCTAAGCATGTAGTGAGCATTGAAAGCAAAGGGCCTAGCATGCTTGGGCAAGGTGTGGGTTTAGGCTCTTCACAATTATGAGCAAAGTGTCCTTCCTTTCCACACTCATAGCATCTTCCATCTCTTCTTCTTCTTCTCTTGACTTGTGATGCTCTTGCGTTGCTTCATCTTCTCCTCAAGAATCCAATACCATTTCTATTGTCTTCATGACCGTGTTCATGAGTAGCTCACTTTGAAGACATTGACCCTTGGTGAATTCTTCAACCCGGTGGTGAGGTGTTCCTTCTCTTTCTTGAGCTTGTCATTCTCTTGTTGGAGCTCTAATGGAGATGGTGTCATCTTGTAATCTCTCTCCATCTTCAATCTCTTGTTCTCTTCTTTTAGCATGTCTAAGCTCAAGTGACATGCTATACTCATCATCTTGGGTCTCAACAATGACTTGCTTTGTGGTTGCAAGCTTCTCTAGATCAACCTTGAGCTTTGCATCTCATTCTTGATCTTGATATATCATCATAGTGATCGGCCACAACCACATTCTTGCCCTTGCCACTAGCTCTTTGCTCATCATGCCCTAACCAAGTCCTCACAAGATGTTGCTATGTCACACTTAACAACAAGGTTAGGAGCATCAAGTGTCTCATGTGAAAGCATATCATAAGCAATGGTGAGAGTATCATAATCTACTTTCACTTGAGTGTATTGTTCTTTGAGCAATTGATAACTAGTGGTAAAGTCACTATGCACCTTATCAAGTTTTCCTCATTTTTAGCTTTGAGCTCTTTGTTAGAGGACTTGAGCTCCTTGATAGTGGATGACATAGTAGCAAGCTCATCTTTTAGTTCATCACTAGCATGTGTAGCATTGTTATATTTCTCAACAAGAGCTTCATTGTCATGAACAAGCCTTTCATTTTTAGCTCTAGTCTTTCTTATGATTTTAGAGTAGTCGTTTAGCAATTTGACAAGCTCATCATAAGTGGGTGCCTCAAATTCACCATCACTATCACTATCACTAGAGTCATCATCGTTTTGTACCTTCCGGTCACCCTTGGCCATAAGGCATAGGTGTGTAGATGATGATGGCGAGGGTGGTGGTGGTGGTGTAGAGGAGCCAATGACTAGAGCGGCCACCTTCTCCTTCTCATCATCACTATCTTCATTTGATGAGCCACCGGAGGAGTCAATGTCGGTGAACCAATCACCAACAATGTAAGCCTTCCCACCTTTCTTGTGGTATTGCTTCTTCTTCTTGCCATCCTTCTTGTAGTGGGGCTTTTCATCCTTCTTCTCATCTTCACTTGATGAGTCATACTTCTTGCCCTTGTTCTTGTTCTTGTTCTTGTAGCTCTCTTTCTTGGGCTTGGTGCATTGATGAGCAAGATGGCCAAGCTCACCGCAATTGTAGCAATCCATTTCGGAGATTGGCCTCCTCTTGCTACTTATGAAGAACTTCTTCTTTCTTGAGTCAAAGTTGATTCCATTCTTGTGAAGCTTCTTCAACATCTTGGTGGTCCTTCTCACCATGAGAGCGATGTTGGAATCATCTTCTTCATCACTTGAGCTCTCATGATGCACCTCAATAGCCTTGGACTTGCCCTTCTTGTCATGACTAGCTTTGAAGGCCAAGTCCTTCTTCTTGTCGGTGGAGGAGCCACCACTTGGTGTGATGTGCATGTACATCTCATGCGCATTGATCTTTCCCAAGATTTGGGTTGGTGTGGCGGTGGAAAGATCGCCTTGATGTAGCACCGTCACAATGTGTCCATACTTCTCAATTGGAAGGACACAAAGAATTTTTCTCACGACATCAGATGGTTGCATTTGTGTGAGGCCAAGTCCATTGAGTTCCTCTACAAGAACATTCAACCGTGAGTACATTTCATTTGCACTTTCATTAGCATGCATATCAAAAAAGTGAAGTTTTTGCATAACTAAATGATAGTGTTCCTCACGCTCACTCTTAGTTCCCTCATGGAGCGCACAAATGTTTTCCCATAGATCATGGGCATTTTTGTGGTTCCGAACACGGTTGAACACATCTTTGCAAATGCCTCTAAAAAGGATGTTTTTGGCTTTTACATTCCATTTCTCATTTTCCTCCTCATTAGGAGTAAGGCTTGTGCCTTCTTTGGGCTTGGCAAAGCCGGTGATCGCGGCATTGAGGCATTTAACATCAACCGCTTCTAGGTACGACTCCATACGGATTTTCCAATATGGAAAGTCATCTCCCTCGAATATGGGAGGTGGTCCATCACCTCCGGACATCTTAACTCTAGGCGGTTAAGCCTAAATCGAGAGCATGAGGCTCCGATACCAATTGAAAGGATCAAGATGCCCAAGAGGGGGGTGAATTGGGCTTTTCTAAAACTTCTTGCAAGAATTAAAACCTATCAAGCCCAATTAACCCCCTAGTGCCTAGAAGTGTGTATGACAAGAATTAACCGCACAAAAGACAATTGCTAAACCATTTCTACTCTAGCATGGCAATTCAATATGAATGAACAACAAGTAAATGCGGAATTGAATTGCTCAAAGGTAAATGCGTAGTAAAGAGAGTAGAGATGACTCGACGATCTTTTTGCCGAGGTATCGAGGTGTCGGCACACCCCCTAGTCCTCGTTGGAGCACCCGCGCAAGGGTATCGCTCCCCCTTGATCCGCGCAAGGATCAAGTGCTCACTATGAGCTGATTCTTCGCCACGTCGGCCCGGTGAATCGCTCGCTACCGGTCACAACTTGACTTGGGTCATCCACAATGCCTCCGGATGATCACCAAGCTCTCCGATCGCCACCAAGTCATCTAGGTGATGCCGATCACCAAGAGTAACAAGCTAGAACTCTCACTTGACCAACACAAGGCCAAAGAGATGGATGGATGCACACTTGCTACTCAATTCTCACTAGGAGGTGTCTAATTCTCACAATTAGCAAATCACTCAACCTCACTAGGGCTCTTGCACTCACTCACACTCACAATGTGTTTCTCAGCAGATGAAAGTGGCAAGAACACTCAAATGAATGGAGGGAAGGAAGTATATATACTCCCCCAACCGGCCATCCAAAAATAGCACAAGACAGACATTCTGCGGGGGCATCGGACGCGCCGATGCCTAGCATTGGACGCTCCGATGACCTCGTCCAACGGTCTACTGTACCTTCTTGTCAGACTGTTTAAAGGGACATTGGACGCTGGGCAGCGTCTGATGCCACCACATCGGATGCGTCCGATGTGGATTTGACCTCTCTGGAACCTCTCTGGATGGCCATCGGACGCTGGCCCTCAGCGTCCGATGCCTGCATCCGATGCGGCCTCTAGTTCACGCCCATGTGAACAGTGACATGGGCGCGTCCGATGTGAACACATTGGCGCGTCCGATGCCACGCACCAGACTAAACCCTAGTCGGGGTGGGCATCGGACACGTCCGATGCTCACCTGGCCAGCGTCCGATGCCCATAACAAGGGCAAACTCAACTCGGATCGCGACGCGGCCTAAATGACTTTTGATCCTCTCGACTTAAGGCATCTCTCTGAGCTACCTACGGCTATGAAATAACAAGTGTACACCACACCTACCTCAATAGACTCATCTAGGTCAAGCTACTCATTCACGCTCCCCTTTATAGTACGGCCAAAGGAAAAACAAAGACCTAAGACTACCTAAGTGTCCTCCAACACCATATGACACTTAGCCTAGTCTACCACCGTCTTCGTCGTCCGTCCTTTGAAAACCGAAACGATATCCATCGCCAGGGGGCATGAACTCCATATGCATGTATCATCGCCATTACCGTGACCTAACTTAATCCTGTTTCTGCAAAACACACATTAGTCACAGTAATCTTATATTTCATCCAATCACCGAAACCCACTAGGGGCCAAGATGCGTTCACCAACCAAAGAATTGTTGCATATAAAAGTTATTGCATGGCATCTGGTATTGGACCTAGGAAATTTGGATTGGACATGGATGTTAGGTGGAACTCTACATATCTAATGCTTAAGCATCTGCTGCCCAACAAGGAAAATTTCTATACTTTTATTGAATCTAATTATCTTAGACCAAGAGGTGCTCCCTTTCTGTTGACTCATGATCATTGGGCTATGGCAACTAAAATTCTTGCATTTCTTGAACTGTTTTATGATTCAACTGTTGCTTTGTCTAGTGTGTACTACCCTACTGCTAATCTTATGGTTCATCATATTGTTAGGATTGTTATACGCATGCATAAGTATCAAAATGATGAGCATATTAGAACTGTTGTCCAACCTATGATTGATAAGTATAACAAATACTGGAGAACAATACCTGAACTTTATTGCATTGCATTTATTTTGGATCCAAGAGCTAAAGGTTTTAACAAAGTGATTACTGATGTTGATTCTTCTAATAAGTTGTTGGAAACTAGAACTCTTCTTTTCAAGTTGTATCATAAATATGATGATCTGTAGGGCTCTGTTAGGGAGAAAAGGGTTGTCCCTCCAAGCCTATCAGGTAAGAAAAGAACAGCTTGGGATGAAATATATGATGATGAAGATGATGTCCTTCCTCCTAATCTTGATTTGTCTAGAAATATACCTGCTAATGCCTTGCTACATGGAGCTTCTAACTCTAACAGTGGTTCTGAACTGACTGCCTACCTAGACTGACACAGTCAGTCAGTTAGATGATGACTTCAACATCTTGAACTGGTGGCATCAGCATAAACTAACTTATCCAGTTCTTTCTACCCTTGCTAAAGATATTTTTAGTGTACCTGTTTCAACTATTTCTTCAGAAGCTACTTTCGGTACCACTGGCAGGATCATTGAAGAACGGCGGCAGAGGCTCAACCCTGAGACTGTGGAGGCACTCTCATGGATCAAAGACTGGGAAGCTGCAGAGTCAAGGCTACAACACATGGTGGAGGATAAGGAGTTGGTGGAGTCCTTTGAACAGCTCTGGATTGATTAGTTATTTATGTAATGGTTCTGTAATCTTAATTAGACTTGGATGATGATGGACCTTGGATGTTGATGTAATGAACTCATGAACAATTTATTTTATAGAGCTGGCTGTACTCTTTTTCTCTCTCTAGGGTTTCTCACAAGGGTGAGTTTTACCTAGAGAGGGTTTTAATTAGACAACCATTATACAACTCCTTGATTTTTTTTATCTTTGTGTTTATTTGATTCTGTGAACCTGACCACTTGAATCGTGCCTGAGCCAGCACGGCACTGCTGGGCTGCCGTGCCGGGTAACACGACACGGCACGCTCCAGCCGCCTTAGTGTCGTGCCTGAGCTGCGATGTCGGCACGCCAGCACGTCCAAGCACGACATGGCAGGCACGCGTGCCTAGCCGTGTCGTGCCGAGTCGTGTTCGTGCCCGTGTCGTGCCGGCACGCACGTTTGGAAATCTATAGGCATGTGGTGCTGCATTTTCGCCCAGCGACCAGTGATGGCACAGATTCCATAAAAGAAATGTTCGTACCTCTTTTCACCCTCTCTCTCCATCATATCAACAATCACATCAATGTTTGGATGCATATACGAAATATTAAATGTAGGTAAAAAATAACTAATTGTACTTTTAATATGTACATGTGGAGACGAATCTTTTGAGCCTAGTTGGTCCATATTTGGATAAAGTTTGTCAAATAACAACGAAAGTGCTACAAGAAAAAATTTTGCAAAATTTGGCATCTAAACACACTAAGAACCACAGAACCAGTGCACCTACATGGCGACCTATAAAAGCAACTCCAGCAGTAGCCCCTAAAATATGACTCCTACTTTTAGTTTGAGTACTTCCCCTACTTTTGAGGGCCTTGTTTTTTAGGCTACACTCCAACAGTGCGACTCAAAATAGAGTACTCAAATTCATTTAAGTTGTCAAAGACATGTGGGGTCTGATTGTTATAAACTAACTCAGACAAAACATAATATGGATCTGAGGTGCCGGCGGAAGTGTATATGCCCTTGACAATGAGTAAGATAAAAAAAAGCATGAGATAGGAACGGAAGAGACATGGTCATATGGTCATATCAAAAACTTGGTACCACAAAAATGTGATCTCAAAACTAAAAGAGCTCTGGTGACGAGCTCTGCAACACTAGTAAATACTGTATAAAAAAGGCACAAATCCACAACATACTGAAATGAACAAGTAGCTCTTGCCACAACTATATGCAGGTTTGTGGCTTGTAACTGCAAATAAATCCAGTTGGACTATATATGATGGCGCAAATAAGAAATGCTATGAAACGGAGAGTTGTAATAGCACAAAGGTGTATGATTGTCCATGCCATCAGTGCAAGTTCTGTGAAGAGTCCTAGGACAAATGTAGGTGTGGGGGGGGGGAGACTAACCGGAGTCGTCAGAGGTGTTCCAGGAGAGAATGGGAGGTTGCGTCCAAATGCATAGAGGACATTTTCCTCATATTTTCCCCATGTTTTGAGGCCTTCAGGATCATCCATGAAGAGTTTGCATCATCTGTAACATGATTTTAATCTTGTGCAGCACTTATATTGCTACAGCAACAACTCAACTTTTAGCGTACAAAAAGCTATGCAACGCGATACTGGAAAAGTCCCTGTATAGCAGCGCACCCGCTATCTATGGAGGAATGGCGGAGGCACGCTAAGCATGTGCGGGGCCCATTGCTGCTGCTTTTTTGTGCCAGAATGGGGGAGAGAGAGTGCATGTGTGGATCCAGCTGCTGCTACTATTTCAACTATGCAAAAAAATGTTATAACTCATAAACAAAAAAACCAAATTAAATTTCGATTACACCATTAAATTTGTTTGAATTAATCCTTCAAAACAAGATCTCACATGGATATATTTAGATAAAGTGACAAGTAGACCCCACTGTCGGTAGTTGGTATAAAGAATGAAATATAGAGGATGATGAGTGTGAAAGAAAGTTGTATAGAGAAAGGAATCTTGATGACTATGACGGATATAGAGGATGGATTTAGAGGATGACGAGTGTGGATAGTCTTAAGGCATATGTTATTGAGATACCCTTTCACTCTGACAACATTGTCATTCAAACTCCTCTGACAACATATTTTTTGTAAGGCCTTGTTTAGTTGCTTCCCAAAAAAAATTCACCTATCACATCGAATATTAGGACACATACATAGAGTATTAAATATAGACTAATTATAAAACTAATTTATCAGCCAAAAACTGCTTTGCGAGATGAATCTATTGAGCCTATTTAGTCCATGATTTAACAATGTGATGCTAGGCTTAATAGCTTCGTCTCGTTAAGTACTATGCGGCGATGTAATTAGTTTTATAATTAATATATTTTAAATAGACTAAATTATTGCCACAAACTTTGATGTGATACTTCCCTAAAAACTTATGCAAAATTTTGCAACAACTAAATAAGGCCTTAAGATGCATAGCCAAACTATGTGTATGTGAAATCAAACTTTCCATAGATATCACAACTTTATAAAACATTATAGGCCGAAACTTCTTGGAAAAATGGGCCAAGCCCATTCTAAAATTTCAAAGTTTAAAGCCCACGGCTCCAACGGCAGCCACTGCTCACTGACCAGTTTTGTAAGTTTCCATCTGGCACACTTCGCTTGGAGAAAAAAAAAATCTATTGAGTGTGTTTGTTTAACGAACGGGAATTGCATCGTAGTGTTCTGTGAAGTTGCATAGTACATCTCGTTTTCAAGAGCTGATATGCTCTGACACATTCGAAATAAATTAAAATAGTGTTATCAGAATGTATGCAGTGGCTCAAAATACACATGTGCCTAGATAATTCATTAAAACTTAGCGTTATGTCATGGTCCAAACAAACAGTAAGATATTTCATTTTTTAGATAAGGGATAAACAATATTCGGCCTCTATATCCAGAGATGTACATAACCAAAGTATGATATTTCATAAAAGATATACATGAATTAAATACATACATATCATAATGGCTAAGCCTAAAGCAAGCGCTAGCTCATATGCAAACAGGGTGCACCTCTGCTAAATATGCATAGTTTCCGTTAGAGCGCCATTTGCAAAAAAAAAAAAAAAACGTTGGCTAGCGTTGAAGAGAAAACCGTTTGGCTAACGAGAAAAACGGTCTTCTATCTTTGGCTAGCGAGAAATCCAGAATAAAAAAGTGGCTAAATTTGGATCACCAAATAAAAAAGTTGTTGAAGGGTATTTTTTTTCATCATAATTTCTCTCTCTAATAATTAGAAAGAATATGGAGCTCTTGGAGTTGCTCTTAGCTTGTACATCACTCCCTAACTCGAATTGTTGGCAGGATTGTTTGTTTGTTTTTTCGTTTCCGCGTAGTTTGCTACCCTCATGACTCATGAGCAAATGCTAAACATTTAGATGGTGACGATTTCAATGACTTGACTGATGAGTTCCGACGCCAGTACCAAATAACAACAAAACCCATACGCCTGCACTCTTTAAAAGAAGACATATCTCACTACCTGTACCTACCATGCTGTACGTACCTTGTGCCATTTGGAACGATCTGACTAAAAAAAAGACAGTACAGTACCACCATTGTGGCGCAACAGTTGGCCGGCACCGGCACAGCGGCTAATCCTCTGTTAGCACAATTTTCGCAGAACACAAAAAGGCACAACTTCTGCAAAGGGGGGAAAAAACGCCATTTTCTAGAATATTCGGAGCAAATAATCTTGCTCCGGCCTACTTTATTAATTTGAAAACCAAAGCAGTTCTGGTAAAAGTTAGAATCCCGTACAGCATCGAGAGCAGCTCGATCCTCTTCCTCTTGGATGGTTTTTTTTGTTGGCCTTATTACGGTGAAGTCCTTTGGCGAGTGCGGCCACGATGATCATTGGTGATTGGTCGCAGGCTCGCAATCACCTAGGCCAGCAAATCCTGCTGCAGACTGGCGATGGAACAATACATTTCTTGGTCGGAAGTTGTTAAACTTCCCAGCGCCAACCGTAGCGCTGTCGACAGCAAATTCACTTTATTATCTCGGTTCCATATGTTCACCACCGTTGAATACATGGCACAAGAACATATACGTACAAGATGTTTGGTAACGGAAACGTAAATAAATTAAGCCTGCAGACGTGTTACGGTAGGAGAGAGATGATTTGAACTAAAGTTTATTTACATTATATTTGTGTTACTTTGAACAAACAAAACAGCACCAGAGAAACACTTACTAGCTCGGTCCATGCTGATGGCTGCAGCTGTCAATGGCTAAATACACACTACAAGAAATAGTGCTTTACATGACGATCACTTTAGTCATAAATAGTCGAAAAGACGTCACAGTTAACTTGTCATGACGATCGGAAAATCTATCATGTATCTCACGTCATACATTTGCTGGACCAATTGGAGCTGTCACTGATTGTCATTTTATTTCGTCATAGAATAATCGACAAAGTTTGAGCGAAAAAATCCAAAAAAATAGGGGAAATGTTTTTAAAATTAGGGGAGGGGCCCCACTAGCTAGCTACACCACTCATCTACTCCAATAGTATTTTTCTTTTGTATTTTTTTGCACTTTGTATTAACCAAGATTCGAACCAGCGACCTCTCGCACATGCGCAGTTGATAGATAGTTTGTGATGTACTTCTTCCGTCCCATTGAGAGTGTCGCCCGGGAAGCGTGTTTGTGAGGGGGGCACGGTTTTCTAACGACACTTTCAATGGGACGGAGGGAGTACGTGTGTGTGATAGACTCAACCTAAGACCAAAAGCACAAAACTAAACAAAAGTTAAATCTGCACTGTAAGCCAGATGAGCCCATGCCAATGGATCATGTCAGCCCGATTAACCCAATCACAACATATAGAATAATTCAAAAATCAACCAAAAAAAAAAACTAAGCCACCGGACCTCGTCTAGCGCTCTTCAGCTAATGGTGGTAGGCAGAGGGGGATTATTTGCTGACCACCCCGACTAGGACCATATCCTCAAGGCAGCAGCTCAAATCCATGATGCCGGTGACACAACTCTAGGAAAGAAATAGGACGAGTAGAGAGGGTGAGCACCACCTCCATGAGGACATAAGGTGGTGGTGAGTTTAGTGCATGGCGTGCGGTGAAAGACTAGAACACAAGAGAAGAGAAAGCGACAAAGGGGCCGAGAGCTGGAGAGAGAACACATGAGGCGACTAAGGGCCCGTTCGGTTACAGTGAAACGATCCTAAGAATTATCCCAACTGATGAAACTTATACAAATTTTTGCTAGCATTCTAGGTTGGAGTTTTTCACGTAGTCATTTTAGAGGAAACAAACGAGGCCTGGGAGGAGGGGGTGGGACTTGGGTTTAGAGCATTGTTTACTTGTCTTCTACTGTATTTCATACTTGGACTTAAAGGTTCACAGACTGAGATTGGATTAGTTGTTAATCAAACTGTGACTAAGACAAGGGTGTGACCATTATTGTTGTCGTGCCGGTCTAGGCATGGATGGTTGCATTGTGTTAGTACTGTCATGGGTAGGCTTGAAAACGGAACGAAAATATTCCAAACCGAACCGTATTGTTCTTCTACTTTTAAACCGACCGTTTTCGTATTTTCAAACAAATTCAAAAACAGAATGAAAACGGTTTACGTTTTGTCCGATCGATTTCCACATTTTATTCAGAGGGTAACGATTTTAAAATTCGGTTCAAACTGCATTTGGTTCCGTATTCCTCCCTGATCCCTACCACCAGCCCAGCCCAATAACGATAAGTTAGCGATGTACAACAACTACGTCCATTTGTCTAGCCTTTGTTTAGCTCCGACTCAAAAAACTTTTAACTCAATACATCAAATGTTTAGATACATGAATAAAGTATTAAATGTAGACTAAAAAATAACTAATTACACATGTTGTGATAACTTTATGAGATGATTTGTTGATAAAATAATGCTACAGTAAATACGACCTAGTGATAGACTAATTAGCCTTAATAAATTCGTCTCATGGTTTTCCGACAGAATATATAATTTATTTTTTTTATTAATATATTTTTAATAGACTAAATTAGTGTCGGAACATTCGATGTGAGATAAAAAAAAATTCCACCACGAACTAAACAAAAGCATATCAGCATTTCTGTCGCTTTCGCTTTCACAGGTGATGACGTGCAAATAGAATTGAGGTTGACGGTTGTTATGGTGCCAACTGCCAATACGTGATCCCGCGAATATTATAGCTTCGTTGAATCCTAAGGCTGCCGTCCGGCAAGGCCGGAATCGCCGTCCGAAGTCCAAACCATTTGGCATCATCAGGAGGCAGGAGGCAGGAGCTGCGCCCGAGGGCTGCTCCCTTTTTATCAAAGCCATCGCCGCCGCTTGGCTCGCTCTTTGGTCTGCCGTCTGCGTGCGATACGATACATGGTTCTTGCATTGCGCCGGGGCCGGCATGGATGACTTCTCCTTCTCCCGCTCCGGCACGCACCAGCCGCGCCGGCAACGGTTCTCCACCACCCCGGACACCTCCGCCGCCTCCTTCGCCGCCGCGACGCCTCGGGGGATACTGCGGCGCCGGGGCGGCGGCGGCGGCGTCGCCGGCCACCACGACGACACGTCGTGGCAGAGCTCCGTGTCGTGGCAGCCGGACACGTCGTGGGCGCAGCCGCACGGCCTCGGCGCCGCGGTCGGGCCATGGGCCCCCGCCGGGTCGGACGCCGCGTCGCGGCGCGGGCCGGCGCTGTTCCGCCGCACGGCCAGGGACTACTACCTGTCCAAACGCTCCATCCGGATGATGCGCCGCGACCGCGACCGGTCGTCGGCGACGACGACGACGCAGCAGCAGCAGTCCCACTCCGTGGCGGCTGCCGGCGGCAAGCGGCTGGAGCTGCAGAGCGTGGTGACCGACGCGAGCCGCGCCATCGTCGTGGCGCCCAACACGTCTTTCGCCAGCAACGACGACATCGTAAGCACGGCAAACAAGGCCATGGTGAAGTACAGCGACACGTACGTGTCCCGTGAGGTCTCCTTCTCGCGCGACAACCACGACAAGCTCTACGTTCCGGCGCGGCGTGACCGGGACTACCGGGACGCGGCCAACTTCGGCTACGACGCCAGCGTCACGTCCTACAGCCGGAGCCAGTACTACGACGGCGACGGCGGGGACGGGGACGAGGACGACTACGAGTTCGACTTGGACGACGACGACGAGATCGAGGTGAGGACCGGGAAGCCGGTCAGCATCGCCGGGCTGTTCAAGTACTCGGCGCCGCTGGACATCCTCCTGCTCGTTCTCGGGTGCGTCGGCGCCATGATCAACGGTGGATCGCTGCCCTGGTACTCGTACCTGTTCGGCAACTTCATCAACAAGGTTGTCAACAGCGACAAGTCGCAGATGATGCAGGACGTCAAGCAGGTAATAACGTAGCTTAGATGCTGATGATGATCAATGGTGAAATCGATGCTGATTTAGCAAATTTTCTACTATTTACAATACTGCCTTGCTGGATATATATGTAATGCAGATCAGCTTCTACATGTTGTTCCTAGCTGCCGCTGTTGTCGTAGGAGCGTATCTTGGTAAGCATGAATGGCTGTTGAATTCTTGGAGCATTCCTTCCTCCCCTGTTTTTGTTGATCAACTCTGCGAGCAGAGATCGTGTGCTGGAGGATGATCGGCGAGAGGTCGGCGCTGCGTATCCGACGGGAGTACCTCAGGGCTGTGCTGAGGCAAGAGATCGGCTTCTTCGACACGGAGGTGAGCACGGGCGAGGTGATGCAGAGCATCTCCAGCGACGTCGCCCAAATCCAGGACGCCATGGGAGACAAGATGGCAGGGTTCGTGCACCACGTCTTCACCTTCGTCTTCGGCTACGTGGTGGGCTTCATCAAGTCATGGAAGATTGCGCTGGCCGTGTTCGCCGCGACGCCCGTGATGATGTCGTGCGGGCTCGCCTACAAGGCCATCTACGGCGGGCTCGCCGCCAGGGACGAGGCGTCGTACAAGCGCGCCGGCAGCGTGGCGCAGCAGGCGATCAGCTCGGTCCGGACGGTGCTGTCCTTCGTCATGGAGGACCGGCTGGCCGACAGGTACGCCGAGCGGCTCGACAGGGCGGCGCCCATCGGCGTCAAGATGGGGTTCGCCAAGGGCGCCGGCATGGGGGTCATCTACCTGGTCACCTACTCGCAGTGGGCGCTGGCGCTGTGGCTCGGCGCGCGCCTCGTCGCCGGCGGCGACATCAGGGGCGGCGACGCCATCGCCTGCTTCTTCGGCGTCATGGTCGGCGGCAGAGGCCTGGCGCTCTCGCTGTCCTACCTCGCGCAGTTCGCGCAGGGCCGCGCGGCGGCGGGGCGGGTGTTCGAGATCGTCGACCGCGTGCCGGCGGACATCGACGCCTACGCCGCCAGCGCCGGCGGCAGGTCGGCGGTGACGGCGGTGAGGGGCCGGATCGAGTTCAAGGACGTGGAGTTCGCGTACCCGTCGCGGCCGGAGGCCATGATCCTGTACAACCTGAGCCTGACCATCCCGGCGGCGAAGACGGTGGCGCTCGTGGGCGTCAGCGGCGGCGGCAAGTCCACCATGTTCGCGCTCCTCGAGAGGTTCTACGACCCGACGCGGGGCACCATCACGCTCGACGGGCAGGACCTGTCGTCGCTCAACCTGCGGTGGCTCCGGTCGCAGATGGGGCTGGTGGGGCAGGAGCCCGTGCTGTTCGCCGCCTCCATCGTCGAGAACGTGATGATGGGGAAGGAGGGCGCGACGAGGCAGGAGGCCATCGCCGCCTGCGCCAAGGCCAACGCGCACACCTTCGTCCTCGGCCTGCCCGACGGCTACGACACGCAGGTCGGCGACCGCGGGGCCCAGCTGTCTGGGGGACAGAAGCAGCGCATCGCCCTCGCGCGCGCCATCGTCCGGGACCCGCGCGTGCTGCTGCTCGACGAGCCCACCAGCGCCCTCGACGCCGAGTCCGAGGCCGTCGTGCAGCAGTCCATCGACCGCCTCGCCGTCGGCCGCACCGTCGTCGTCATCGCGCACCGCCTCGCCACCGTCCGCAACGCCGACACCATCGCCGTGCTCGACCGCGGCGCCGTCGTCGAGTCCGGACGCCACGACGACCTCGTCGCTCGGGCCGGCCCGTACGCCGCGCTCGTCAAGCTCGCGGCGGGATCGGACGACGACGCGTCCGATCCCGCCAGAAAATCTCCTGCCGGCGCCGCGACGGCGGCGGCGTACAACAGCTTCACCGACGACGACGACGACATGTCGTCGTCCGTGTCCAGGTCAAGGTACGGCGGCGGCGGCGCTCGTCGGACGACGTTCCCCCGAGGAGGAGAGGCGGACGGTGGTGGCGGCGCCAAGACGACCAAGCAGGACGACGTCAGTGTGTGGGAGATCTGGAAGCTGCAGCGGCGGGAAGGCCCGCTGCTGATCCTGGGCTTCCTGATGGGCATAAACGCCGGCGCGGTGTTCTCGGTGTTCCCGCTGCTGCTGGGGCAAGCCGTGGAGGCGTACTTCGACGCGGACACCGCCAAGATGAAGCAGCAGGTGGGTGCTCTGGCGACGGCCATGGTGGGGCTCGGTGTGGCGTGCGTCCTGACCATGACGGGGCAGCAGGGGCTGTGCGGGTGGGCGGGGGCCCGGCTCACGACGCGCGTCCGCGACCGCCTGTTCCGCGCCATCATGCGGCAGGAACCCGCGTGGTTCGACGAGGAAGACAACGCGATGGGCGTGCTGGTGACGCGGCTGGCGCGCGACGCCGTGGCGTTCCGGTCCATGTTCGGGGACAGGTACGCCGTGCTCCTCATGGCCGTGGGCTCCGCCGGCGTGGGGCTCGGCATCTGCTTCGCGCTGGACTGGCGGCTCACGCTGGTGGCCATGGGGTGCACGCCGCTGACGCTCGGCGCCAGCTACCTGAACCTGCTCATCAACGTCGGGGCCAAGACGACGGACGACGACGACGGCGCGTACGCGCGCGCCAGCAGCATCGCCGCCGGCGCCGTGTCGAACGTGCGCACGGTGGCCGCGCTCTGCGCGCAGGGCCACATCGTCGGCGCCTTCGACCGGGCGCTGGAGGGGCCCGCGTCCAAGGCCCGGCGGAGGTCGCTCGTCATGGGCGTCGTCCTCGGCCTCTCCCAGGGCGCCATGTACGGCGCGTACACGGCGACGCTCTGGGCCGGCGCGCTCTTCATCGAGAGAGGGCAGTCCAAGTTCGGCGACGTGTCCAAGATCTTCCTCATCCTCGTGCTGAGCTCCTTCTCCGTCGGCCAGCTCGCCGGCCTCGCCCCCGACACGTCCGGCGCGCCCGCGGCCATCGCCGGCATACTGTCCATACTGAAGCGGCGACCGGCGATCAGCGACGACGAGGACGGCAAGCATCAGAGGCGGCGAACGATGATCAAGGACGACGGGAGGCCCATCGACGTGGAGCTGAAGAGGGTGGTGTTCGCGTACCCGTCGCGGCCGGAGGTGACGGTGCTGAACGGGTTCTCGGTGCGCGTGAAGGCCGGGAGCACGGTGGCGGTGGTCGGCGCCAGCGGGAGCGGCAAGTCGACGGTGGTGTGGCTGGTGCAGCGCTTCTACGACCCGGCGGAGGGGAAGGTGCTGGTGGGCGGCGTCGACGTGCGGGAGCTGGACCTCAAGTGGCTCCGCGGGGAGTGCGCCATGGTGGGCCAGGAGCCCGCGCTGTTCGGTGGGTCCGTCAGGGAGAACATCGGGTTCGGCAACCCAAAGGCTTCGTGGGCCGAAATCGAAGAGGCCGCCAAGGAGGCCAACATCCACAAGTTCATCGCCGGGCTACCGCAAGGCTATGATACTCAGGTACTCCAATAATAAGCAGTTTCTTCAGTCCATCATCCAGGTTGCTCAAATAAAAAAAAACCTGACCAAAAACTGAGCAGGTCGGAGAGAGTGGGGTCCAGTTGTCAGGGGGGCAGAAGCAGAGGATCGCCATCGCGCGAGCGATCGTGAAGCAGTCGCGGATTCTGCTTCTGGACGAGGCGAGCAGCGCGCTGGACCTGGAATCCGAGAAGCACGTGCAGGAGGCCCTGAGGAAAGTGTCACGGCGCGCGA
Organism: Coix lacryma-jobi var. lacryma-jobi; assembly: GCA_009763385.1. Classification (NCBI taxonomy): domain Eukaryota; kingdom Viridiplantae; phylum Streptophyta; class Magnoliopsida; order Poales; family Poaceae; genus Coix; species Coix lacryma-jobi. The sequence goes on from CM019830.1 coordinate 130,003,307, forward strand.
CGACCATCGTGGTGGCGCACCGCCTGTCCACCGTCCGCGACGCCGACCGCATCGCCGTCGTCGCCAACGGGAGGGTCGCCGAGTTCGGCAGCCACCAGGAGCTCCTGGCGACGCATCGCGACGGCCTGTACGCCGCCATGGTTAAGGCAGAGGTCGAAGCGCAGGCGTTTGCGTAGAAGACGCATATATACTCTCATTTCAAGGGTCTCTCAGACGTTATTATACATAATTATCCTATGTTATATATGATGATGATCAATTCTTTTCCACAACAAAGAGTGTTTAGGAATACGGATGCTGATTATATATATCATTTTCTACAACAAAGAGGATTTAGGAATACAGATGTTGATTATATATGTCATTACATGTCAATAGCAATTTTCAGGAATATTACTCGGACCAAGGATTGAATAAAGTTTGTAGATGCTAATCTAGTCTTCAACTAGAAATGTCCGCGGCGTTGCCGCTTATGGCCAGTGCGTGTTGTTGGCAGCGTGATGGGCCCTTTTTCTTTTTTTTTTTCCATACGAGTTGAGATATTTTGTTGAGTGCAGTAGGATAAGTATTTATTTCTAGTAATATATGTTTGTTTTAACTACATGGCCAACACCTCGGGCCATGATCATGGCGGCGCCGAGGTCTCGGCACCATGAGTCATGGCGCCGACCTGCGGGGTCCAAAGATGAGTTTATGACCATCAGGGGGACAAATATATATTTTTTTTTTCAAAAAAAGGGCCAAATAGTAACAAGTTGGCGTTCTCATCTAGCACACATGGGCAACAAGTCATCCTCTTGTATGCAGTGCAATGAGTTGCAGCGGGAAGATCATTGTTGGTTGCCAAGGAGGCGATACACAGATACACATACAAGTACCATTGGAGATTGGTAATATCCGATAACCAGGATGGTAATTTAGCAGCTAAGGTTTAGTCCCTTAAACTGAAAACTATGGACATAGCAAAATGTTTGGGTTGGTCTCCTTGAAATGGCAAAACTGGAAATGGTCCAAGAAATAGGGAGAGGTTGATCTACTTTTTCCTACTTGTTTGACAATACAACTAAACTTTGTCACTATTTGTCAGAGAGAAATAGAAACTTTGCACTACTGAACACAATAGAGTGGGCTGAAGTTTGGCAGAAAATAGAAAATACAATCACCTCAAAATAAACCTCTTTTGTTGCTTGGAGGCACATTTGTACAAAGTTTAATATTTTGCATAAAATTTAGAAGAAAGAAAGTATTAGTGATGATACCTTATTGCATTGACAATAGGCTAAAAACTCTCAGAAGTCCAGAAGTTAAGTCTGACGTATGCAATCTGTATCCTCCAATTGAAACAGGATGATTTGATCAAGTTAAGAGAACTAATTTAGCTCCACAATAAACTAAGTTGACCTACGAGCTTTCTTGGACTGAAACTTTTTTTACAAATTTCTAGACTTCCGAGCATACTAGCTTGAACTTCTTTTTACTTCTCTTTCAGCTTCAGAGTTACAGGAACCAATTTAGTACAGGGAGGTGGCAATATCAAATGTTACAGATTATAGGGTTCTAGAACCGAGACAGCCATTCATCGAATACCACAGGGGCTTACCGTTACCAGCTTCAGATGCCTCGATGAGGAAGGAGTATGTGAAGGTGTGTCCAGGGGAGACGCCCTACCAACAACGCACACTACTGCTCCATAGCCTAGAGCAGGCGGAGAAGGCCTAGGCAGCTGGACAGATGGAGAACTGGAGATACACTACTTGTGTGCTGGAGCATATGCGTCCTTGTTGTAATATTAGCCTGCAAGGTCTGAATATTGTCTATAAGTAGCAAAGGTAGGCCGAAAATGCACCTCCATAAGCATGCACGAATTAAACAACGTTTGCACAAATCTTTAATCTCCAGGATCTTGTTGTTCAGGAATCAAGTTAGTACACAGGCAAACGAAGAAGGGACGAAGGCATACCTGGGGGTATTGTGTGAGCACGTTCCGAACAGACAATTGATCGAACACCATGCGAGCGTTCCTACAGTGGCTGCAAGAAGCCTAGATGGCGACAATCCACAGCCACGGCACGCGGCTCGCACAAACCTGGCCACCGCGGCGCGCGGCACGACGTTCGGTGGCTCAAGGACCGTGGCCACGGCAGTGGTCGGCTCGACCGTGCCGTTTCAACGGTAGGCCATGCTCCTTCTCTCAAGGCGTCGACGCCGGGGCCAAGGTCGAGCAGGTTCGCGCGGTTGCCTACCACGGACGACGGTCGAGAACTTTCGGATCGACGCCCGAACCGATCCGCAATCGGACGGACTATGGGCATGTTTGGTTCCACCCCTAGAGTTTAGTAACTAAAGTTTAAGTGGAGGTTACTAGAGTGTTAAAAATAACTTTTAGTGGGGGTGTTTAGAACTTTAGTGACTAAAAGTGACTAAATTTTAGTGACTAAACTCTAGGGGTTGGGAACCAAACACCCCCTATATCGTTTCTTTGCCAGATCGCGACGTGGCCCTATCCATTAGCTCGCTTTTGAAGGAGAAATCGTATATGGAGACTAGAAATGCTCGCGGCGTTGTCTCTTATGGCCATGGTGTGGTCTATTTGTAGCGTTGATGTTTCCGTAGTGAATAGTAACGTCTGATTTCACTCATCATGAAAAGATGGTTGAGAGAGCAAAACACTGGTGAATATAGTGCTTGGAAAAATTAGTACCTGTCTTTAGAAAATTAAGTTACGCGGCTTTGCCATGATCATTAATTTGATATCATTAATTGATAATTTATTTGAGTACAATTTAGGCAGAGGTTTTGGTTTGTTTTGCTGTATTTTTTTGGAAAAGATCAACATTAGAGAGTGGTAATTTCAATAAATTACAGCTGATTATATATTTTTATTTATGCAGTAGTTTACAGTATTCAACTTTGATTGGTCAAATTATTCCTGAGTGGGAGCTATGCGTATCTGGTTAGTTTCGGTAATAAGCTTGTTACAGTAGTGGTGCACTATTTTTTGCGCTATATTACTATATTTCATGAGCTTCGAGCCGGTTAAATTTTATTTTATAGAAAATACGTGTAACATATATATCTCTGAATGAGTCATTTTATTAGAATTAATTGATTAGTGATCAATTAGATTAATCTCATTAGTAACAATTGCTAATGACAGTTCCTGTAAAGGCACCTATTAGATCTAGAGAGACACCTTTTTGGTCAATAGACAACTATCCTTTGGCTTGTATGTATGTGTGTATATATATATATATATATATATATATATATATATATAATTGCTATTCTACACCCTAGGTGTAGAATACTATTCTACACCAAACTGTTGTACTGAATAGAATTCAGTATTGTTCAGTACTCGCGGGTCAGTATTATTCAGTATTTTTTGATGTTGGGTGTAGTATTGACTCATACTAAACGATATTCAGTACTACTCAGTATTTTTTTCTAGTCAAATTTGCCTATATATATATATATAGTTATCGTAATAATACACAGTCATTTCCATCCATCTACTTTTACGCACAACATGTTATTAACAATGATCGCTCGTTGCTCGCAACAACCGCTGACGCGAATAGGAGAAGGAAGAAGGGGAGTTCGCCGGGACTTCACCGGAGTTGCTGCATCCACTACAAGATAGAAGATGTCGACTCCCTCACCTTCCATGAATGTTATGGTTAATTCCATCACCAATATCGTGGAGACCGCCATCCTCCGGTAACCACGCCGGAGGCCTTCGCTGTCATCGATGACACTGCCGAGGCCATCGATGACACTGCTACCGCCACCACCATCGATGTCGTCGACCCTGCCCGCGCTGCTTTGGAACGGAGGTGGTGGTACCATGGCCGCACCCCATGGGGCCCCTCTACTCTTCAACCACAACACTAGATCGGAGACATGGTCGAGCGGCTTCGCCTACGCCGCCATGGTTAAGGCAGAGGTGGAAGCGCAGGCGTTCGCGTAGAAGACCCATACTCTGATTTCAAGGGTATCAGGCGTTCTATGTAGTATGATGATGATCGATTCTTTTTCTTCAACGAAGAGTACTTATTTAGGAATACGGATGTTGATTATAGCATTATACATCAATAGAAATTTTCATGAATATTACTCGGACCAAGGATCGAATAAAGTTTCTACACATGTTATTTTAGTCTTCAAATTTCTCTAATTTTAAAATTGGTGTGGAACTTACACGAAGGCGTGTGCCACTGTCTAGTTCTGTTAGGTTTAGTTTCACAATATGGTGTAGTAGGATAATCTAACATATAAGGCGGATTGTACCCTAACCAGTGGCGGATCCAGGAGGGGGGCTGCAGCCCCTCGTGGGTCTAGTTCTAAAGGAACGACTTTTTTTGTCTGGTCTAAAAAAAATTGTAATTTATTTTAGTATCAGCCCTTGCCTTGCTCTAGCCGCATAAGTTTTTCTTTTCTTAGGATTCGAGGAGCCGGAGCCAGAGTTGCCAAAACTAGGCCTAAGCTTATGGGTGAAAGGATCTTGGGATTGGAATATAGCAAGAATATTTATCCAAGTATCCCTAAACAAAACAGGTTGCCACCGTTTACCGTTTTGGCCAATAACACTGGTATTTATTTTATAAAAATCTTGGTGTTTTAAAGGAGTTCTACATCCAAATGAGAGGTGCCATAAGAAAAGAATTGATCTTCCACCCTAAATTTTTACTCCTATATATATGAACAAAACAAATACGAGCTGTTGATTTCTTATTAGAGGGCTCTAAAATTCGGGCTTCAGCACTAGTAGCCTTTCACCCCCAAATAGTCAGTTGTCAAATCCATTATATGGTTATTTAATTGCTAGAGATCGACAATGGAACAAACATATATTCACTTATTCTATATCTCAGTTGTCTGAGTTTTTTGTTGTTGTCTTTGAGGCAACATGGAATTTTGTCACTTTTTAGCTTTGGAAAAAAAAAGTAAATTACCTCTTATGAGTTGTCCTTGCACTAGTTGCATTGGTTGTTTAAAAGTATTGATCGAAAATTTCAAAAACATTCTGAAATATATAGCAACTCCCATTGATATTTGTTCCAAGCCATTTGTCAAAAAAAAAAAAAAAGTTGTTCCAAGCCATGACGCAATATGCACGCCCATCCCGGCCACAACATAACTGCAAATGTAAAAGAAACCCAACCAGAATGGATTACACAACCACCACAAGGAAAGCCGTCCGATCTGTCTCACGTCAAGATCGAGGCAGCTAGGACAGGAGTACATCAACCAGCATTACATACTCTCGTGGCTCAAATGAAGTGATTACCTTACCACTGATCATCATACTGCTGATGCTGACACACACTAGCTCCACTGAATATGATGTTGATACTTGACAATGCAGCGAATTATTAACTGAACACTAGAGCTTTGAGTTGGTGGAGTCGCCGGCGATGTCGATGACGAAGCGGTAGCGGACGTCGTTGCGCGCGAGCCTGGCGAGCGCCTCGTTGATGCCGTCGGTGGAGACGAGCTCGACGTCGCAGGTGATGTTGTGCTCGCCGCAGAGGTCCAGCATCTCCTGCGTCTCCTTCATCCCCCCCGTCATGCTCCCGCTCACCGTCCGCTTCCCGAAGATGAGCGGGAAGGACGGGAGCTCGACGGGCTGGTCGGGCGCGGCGACGAGCACGAGCTTGCCGTCCACCTTGAGCAGCTCGAGGTATGGTCCGAGCGAGTGCTTGGCGGAGACGGTGTCGATGACGAAGTCGAGGCTCCTGGCCGCGGCCCGCATCTGCTGCTCGTCGGTGCTGACGACGAAGCGGTCGGCGCCGAGCCGGTCCCTCGCCTCCGTCTCCTTGCCCGGCGACGTGCTGATGACGGTGACGCGGAGCCCGAACGCCTTGCCGAACTTGACGGCGACGTGGCCGAGCCCGCCGAGCCCCACCACGCCCAGGCTGCCGCCGGGTGACTGCAGCATGCCGTGGCGCTTCATGGGGCTGTAGACGGTGATCCCGGCGCAGAGCAGCGGCGCGGCGGCGTCGAGCGGGAGCGCGTCCGGGACGCGCACGACGAACCGCTGGTGCGCCACCAGCGCGCGCGAGTAGCCGCCGTAGGTGACGCTGCCGTCCCAGAAGACGCCGTTGTAGGTGAGCGCCACCTTGTCGCAGTAGTTCTCCTCGGAGCGGCGGCAGTGGGCGCAGTCGAGGCAGGACGCCGCGATGCAGCCCACGCCGACGCGGTCGCCCGCGCGGAAGCGGGTCACGTTGCTGCCTGCCTTGGTCACCACCCCCGTGATCTCGTGCCCCGGCACCACCGGGTACCTCGTGATCCCCCAGTCGTTGTTGATGAAGTGCAGGTCCGTGTGGCACATCCCGCAGTACTCCACCTTGATCGTCACGTCGTCCGCGCCGTTCTCCCTGCATATATATACAGTATGTGCCAAAGGATTGTTAGTGATCATCAGGACAGCAATTGATCGATACAGCATGCATGCATGCATGCAGCTGAATTAAATCGATCGAATGGACATGGACGCAAGGCCGGGTACCTTCTCTTGAAGACGAAGGGCTCCACCTTGCCGGCGGACTCGTTCATGGCCGCCCAACCGGTCACCGTCTGGGTGTGGTTTGGTGTCACCTCCATGGCTCTCTGCTGGCTGTCTATGCGTCAGAGAGAGAGAGAGAGAGAGAGAGAGATACTCTGAGAGAGAGACTCTGGGGTGTCCTAGATTAGATGGCCGTGCCGTGATTGAAGAAGCTGCAGTAGGCACGGGTTATTTAAAGAGAACACGCGGTTGGCGAGTGATCTGGTCGCTTTCTCAAGGAAAGCCCGCAATTTGGAGCTTGTTTATAATATTATCTGACTAGTTATTACTTAACGTACTGCGGGTACAATTTCCTTGTCATGCTCGGGCGATTTCATCAGGTCGATTTCAAAATTTGTTTATCTTATTTTTTAAAAAAATAAATCCATCGTCACTGACTTTACAGTCCTACATCATTTTTTACTTTTTTTTTTCAAAAACAGGAAACATAGACATACACTCTGCTCATAAATGTTATTTGGTACTTTATTTTAATGGTACTCATTTTATAATTAATCAAAAAAAAATCTAATAATACTTATTTCATTTGGTATCATGAATGTTATTATTTTATTATATAAATTTGGCCCAATTTAAGATGTTTTTACTCTTCAAAAACTAAAATAACTTTAGATAATTTGAGACACATGAAAGAATCAAGATGCCCAAGAGGGGGGTGAATTGGGCTTTTCTAAAACTTCTTTCAAGAATTAAAACGTATCAAGCCCCAATTAATCCCCTAGTGCCTAGAAGTGTGTTTGACTAGAATCAACCACACAAAAGACTATCGCTAAACCATTTCTACTCTAGCATGACAATTCAACTTATGAAAGAACAACAAGTAAATGCGGAATTGAATTGCTCAAAGGTACATGCGTAGTAAAGAGAGTAGAGATGACACGACGATCTTTTTGCCGAGGTATCGAGGTGTCGGCACACCCCCCTAGTCCTCGTTGGAGCACCCACGCAAAGGTATCGCTCCCCCTTGATCCGCGCAAGGATCAAGTGCTCACTACGAGCTGATTCTTCGCCACTCCGGCCCGGTGAATCGCTCGCTACCGGTCACAACTTGGCTTGGGTCATCCACAATGCCTCCGGATGATCACCAAGCTCTCCGATCGCCACCAAGCCGTCTAGGTGATGCTGATCACCAAGAGTAACAAGCTAGAACTCTCACTTGACCAAGACAAGGCCAAAGAGATGGATGGATGCACACTTGCTACTCAATTCTTACTAGGAGGTGTCTAATTCTCTCAATTAGCAACTCTCTCAACCTCACTAGGGCTCTTGCACTTTCTCACACTCACAATGTGTCTCTCAGCAGATGGAAGTGGCAAGAACACTCTAATGGATGAGGGGAAGGAACTGGGCTCACTGCGGGGGCATCGGACGCTCCGATGCTAGGCATCGGACGCGCCGATGACTTCGACCAATGGTCGAATGTACCCTCTTGTCAGACCTGTTAAAGGAGCATCGGACGCTGCCACCACATCGGACACATCCAATGTGGATTTACCCTCTCTGGAACCTCTCTGCATGGCCATCGGACGCTGGCCCTCAGCGTCCGATGCCAGCGTCCGATGCATCCCTCAGTTCACTCGCAAGTGAACAGTGGTACGGGCGCGTCTGATGTGAACACATCGGCGCGTATGATGCCACGCACCAGACTAAACCCTAGTCGGGGTGAGCATCGGACGCGTCCGATGCTCACCAGGCCAGCGTCCGATGCCCGTTACAAGGACAAACTCAACTCGGATCGCGACGCTGCCTTAACGACTTTTGTTCCTCTCGACATAAGGCATCTCTCTGAGCTACCTAGGGCTATGAAATAACAAGTGTGCACCACACCTACCTCAATAGACTCATCTAGGTCAAGCTACTGATTCACGCTCCCCTTTATAGTACGGCCAAAGGAAAAACAAAGACCTAAGACTACCTAAGTGTCCTTCAACACCATATGACACTTAGCCTAGTCTACCACCGTCTTCATCGTCCGTCCTTTGAAAACCGAAACGATATCCATCGCCAGGGGACATGAACTCCATATGCCCGTATCGTCGCCATTACCGTGACCTAACTCAATCCTGTTTCTGCAAAACACACGTTAGTCACAGTAATCTTGTGTTTGATCCAATCACTGAAACCCACTAGGGGCCAAGATGCGTTCAATCTCCCCCCTTTTTGGTGATTGATGACAACACGAGATCGAGTATAGAGAGAAGAGGTTTTGAAATCATGACATGTATGAACTTGCAAAGAATAAGTGAAAACGATTAAGGGCAAGCTCATACATATCTTGTCATCATCCTGCACTCAACAAGTTAGAGTGAATAGCAAGTGCAAGAGTAAAAGAGCTCATATACATAATCAAGTGAGAATTAAGCGCAAGTTATGAGCGAAACGAAATGACATGTCATATAATATATCATAGTGAGCACAATCATGTCATGAGATCCATAGCACAAGTATATAACAAAACAAAGTGCCAAAAAATGCAATAAGTAAAGAGCGTATGTGAAACATAACACATCATAAGAAGCAAATCTCTCTCACAACGCTACCCCTATCGCTATACTCGCTCACTCTTCACCTTTGGCGTCAAGCACCAAATCTAAGCGTCGGGGGGCGGAGGTGGCGCAGACGAGTCAGGTGCCGTCTCCGGAGAGCGCTGAGTAAACTCAAACTGTTGTAGAAACTCCTCGGAGTCGGAAGAAGAGACGCCGGTAGCCAGCTGACCCTCTGAAGCTGGAAGCTGCTGAGAAGCGGTCCGGGTCGGCTCTGGCACTGACTACTCTGCCTGCTCTGGCTCTATCGCGGTCTCAATCTCAGTAGTGGTGTCAACCTGAGTCTCGGAGTGCGTAAGCTCGGGAATAACTGACAACTCAGGCTGAACTGTTGTGGTCGTCTCGGACTGAACCGACTCGGTCTGCTCTGAGGACGCGACGGAACTCGGTAAGGTCTTTGTGGTGGAGGTCACAGGAGCCGTCGACGTCGGAGCTGGATCCGGAAGATCTGGAGTAGGAAAACCGGTGAGCTCACTGAAGGTAGCCGACAGATCCCTAGTCACTGTGGTAGTGGTCGCATATAGGGACTCTGTCGGGCGGGGAGTGAAGCCGGTCCGCAGTGGACTGAAAAGCGGGGCCCCGCCTGGAGGAGTACTGTAGCTCGTAAACTCTGAAGAGCTGGGGCCCACGAGCTGCTGCTGAAACTGTGGCTGCTGGCCAAACTGCTGCTGCGGAGGAACCGGTGGCTGCCACTGGATCTGGTGCTGGGGAGGAGGCTGCTGCCACTGCCACTGAGGCGGACCACTCGCAAGACGCTCCATGAAGCTCAAGGTCTGCTGCTGAAGTGCCATCATCTGTCGCTGCAAGGCGTCTGAGCGCTCCTGAGCCTGCTGCTGGGCCAGACGCTGCTGCTCCTGGGCTAACCTCTGTACATCCTGAGTCACTGTCCTCTGCTGCTCCTCCATCCGCGCCAGAATAGCAAGAAGTGCGGGGTCGGAGGAAGCAGTACCAGACGTCCCGGCCTGTGAGTCGTGAGCTCTAGGCTGAAAGTGGGGCGGGAGCTGGTAGTCCTCGTCCGAGCTGTCGGTGGGGTCCTCTGCGACGTACGTGTCACCACCCTCTAACTCTGCTAGCTCCTGCTCGGCGAGGGCCCGGACTGTCTCGTCCTGCTGCTGAGCTGACTCGGGGACCTCGGGTCTCTGTCGTGAGCTGGACGGCGCCTGCTGCTCCTGCTGCCTGCGGTCCCGACCGTGTCCCAACAACCGACTCATGTTATACTCAGGGAACACAGTCGCGGAGCCGGTGAGTGTCTGAGCTGGACGGCTCCCAGTAGTGACAGCTACCTTCCAGAGAATGAAGGAGATCCAATGAGCATACGGGAGCTACCGACGAGCCTTGATGCCCTCTGCCACTGTGTCCTCCATCTCGCACAGAATGACATCCCAGACGTCGAACTCCTGCTGCCTGACCAGATAAGCAAGTAACCACAGCTGCAGACGTGAAAGGCCCTCTCGGAAACCAACTCGGGGAAGCAAGGTCCGCCGAAGAACCTCGTTGAGGATTCGAGTCGTAGGGGTGAGATCCCTAGGCGCGTGACTCAAACCCTCGCCGAAGGGCTCAATAAAGCAGGGGTGGACCAAGTCAGTCGCCGGCTGGGCACCACCGTGAGGGCGGCGGGGTGGCTCTGTCCGGTCGTAGCACAGGTCGTGGATTCGGGTCTGTGAGTGTCTCAGTCCAAATCAACTCTGGATCTCTGAAGAGAATAGCCTGTAGTGCTCCCCCTCAAACGCAAACTCGATAGTCTCCCTGTCCGGGTGCACCCAATGCTAAGCATAGAACTGAAAGACCCAGTCCTCAACATACGAGCCAGATCGCCCCAGAAGATCTGCTAGTCCAGGTAGATACGTGAGTATGGGACAGATCTGCTCTCCAGCTGCCGTGACGACTGCCTCTAGCGGACAGACTCGCTGTGAACGCAAGCAGATACCGGCGTTCCTGTAGCCCTGGTAGAAATCCTCCTGCAGCACTGTATAGAAAGCTGGTCCTGTCTGCTGCTGCTGCTCCCGGGGAAACCACTGCTCGACTGGGACGAGCCTGAGTGTCTGGATCTGAGAACAGGTAGCTGCCCGGAGGTCCAGTCGCGGGATCGGCGGGGGCGCACGCCTCGATGGAGCACGTGCTCCCCGCAGAGGAACATCGGGCCGGGGTGGCACCGCTGTCCTGCGACGGGTGGACCGGCGCCGGGGAACCTCCTCAGGGGTCTCCTCCTCAGCCTTAGCCTCTGCCTGGCCCTGGCCTGAGCTCTCGGGCTCCACACCCGGAGACGTGAACATCGTCCGGCGACCGGCAGCCATAAGCGTGCTAGTCGGAGAGTGGTGGAACCGCTCTACCTCCTCAACTGCACGCCTCTGCTCTGGCGACAGCTGGTCCTCTATCCGTAAGCCGCCACCACGGCCACCCTGCTCGGCACGCTCTACGGCGTCTGCCACTGCTCTGGCCTGATCGGCCTCCCGCTACTCCCGAGTGCGCTTCCTGCGCGTGATCAGCTTCCCCTTCCCGGGCCTCTGACCGAAAGGGGGGGCGGGGAGGAGAGTCCCCCGGAGCACCGCCAACATTCTTGCAGCGCATAGCTGACAAGAACAGAGAAACTGACGCGAAAGGGGCTCTGGACTGTCGCTGAAAGAACCAACTGCCACTGAAAAAACCTGACAACCAGCTGACAATCAAAACCTGGACAAAGAACTCCCCCTGACACTGTGACTCAACTGTGCTGGCACTCGAGGCTTGGCCTCAATCCTTACCCGCGGGCTTGGCCCCGGGTTATCTGACACTGCTCAACGGCCAAGCTGATACTGCCACTGACTCGCTGCATAGAATAGATAGGATATATATAAGAGACATATTAACTAGAGAGGAGAAGTCCTATCGGAAGCAAAGCAAGTGGATAAGATATGGAAAGGACTTTGCTACCTGACGATCGACGAACCGAGCCAAGAGCGAGGTAAGGACTGACGTCCCGGCACCCACAAGTCGCACGGAAGGATCTGCAAAAAGAATGGAGCGAAACGGGGTTCAAAACAAGGTGGAACGTTTGTTGGAGCATTTTGTCGACCTTGGGAGCATGGTGAACGGAATGGGGGGATGCTCACTGAGTAGAGGTTCGCTGGCTGGGGAAACGAGGCCGGAGTGAGGACGGGCTCGTGGACGGGGAAGACGTCTCCGGTGAGATAGACGCGAGCGCCGGCGAGCTCCGGCGAGCACGGACGTGGCTCCGGCGAGGAGTGGGGGGGTTCCCCAACAGCGGCGAGCGCGTGCGGTCGGCTGCGATGGAGGCGCGCGGCTGCGAGTGCGGCAGAGTGGCGGCCGGCGGCGAGGAGCACGGCGGCCGGAGAAAAACAAGGCGCGGCGGTTAGGGTTCAGGCGCGCAGGGGCGTCGTCTCGGGCGAGGGCGAGCGCGAGGAAGACGAAAAGGAAATGACGAGTGGGACCGGATAGCCAGAGAGTAGAACCTAATGCGCCGCTTAAAGGGGCATCAGACGCGCCGATGGATTCACATCGGACGCTCCGATGCCTGTCCAGAGAGCTCCAGAATGGCCAAAATCACATCGGACGCGTCCTTTGCCTCGGCATCGGACGCTGGGCAGCGTCCGATGGAGCCTCGGACGCTCCGATGGTGACACATCGGACGCGACACCAACATTGTTCCAGCCGGGGCTGTGTACAGTGGGGGCATCGGACGCTGGGGCCAGCGTTCGATGCAGCGTCTGATGCTGCATATTGGCTTGTTTCAAAGATCACCGTTGCGGCTCCCTCTCTCAACCAAGTTCCAACTCAAATAAGAGGCAAATAAACACCAGTTGGAACCTAGTATGAGCATCCTCGCATAAACCCTCAATTTTATAAGTATTTTTCCATAGGCTATATATCATTTTTATGTAAAATAGGCGATGAATCCCAAGGAGACAACATGTGGCCACCAAAACTAGGGGTCTCAACCATTAGGAGCCTCAAATGCTCCCCCTAGCGGTGGACGAACACAACGGTTGCTCAAAGCTTAACCGAAAAGAAAGGACAAAGCAACACACATGCATATGCAATGCAATACGAAATTTGAATCTAGGTTGCTCGTCAAGTTTGCTCATGGGTAAGCTTCTTCACACGCTTTTTAGGGCGGTTATCTTAACCACATCTGACAAGCCTATGTGCATAGCATAATTTAAACATGGCATATAGTACAATGCAATACAAAGACAACCCCCTTTCACCTTTTGACAAAGTTACTTAGATCAAGCACATTAAGCTCACTTCGCAATCTACAAAAGGTGTTCTCATCTAGGGGTTTTGTGAAGATATCCGCCAATTGATCTTCGGTTCTAACTCCCTCTAAGAATATATCTTTCTTGGAAACATGATCTCTAAGGAAGTGATGGCGAATATCTATGTGCTTCTCATCTAGGAAGTGATGGCGTGGAGATTCACGGGCGCGGCGGAGCACGCGCGGCCGGTGGCGAGGGCTCGGGCGGGTGGGCACGGCACCGCTAGGGCTAGGGAGGGGAGCTCTCGGTGGATCGGGCACGGGTGCACGGGCGGGTGAGCGCGACGAAGGAAGAAGACGATATGACATGTGGGACCGACCAGCCAGTGAAAAAGACACAACGCGCCGCTTAAAGGGGCATCAGACGTGCCGTTGATTACGCAACGGACGCTCCGATGCCCATCCAGAGAGCTCCAGAAACGCCAAAATCACATCAGACGCGTCCTTTGCCTTGGCATCGGACGCTTGTTTGCGTCCGATGTGGCACCGGACGCTCCGTTGAGGGAGCAACGGACGCTACCCTGACACTGTGCCAGCCGGAGCTGTGTACAGTGCAGGGCATCGGACGCTGGGAGCGTCCGATGCAGCGTCCGATGCTGCATGATGGACAGTTTCGAAGATCTCCGTTGCGGCTCACTCTCCCAACCAAGTTCCAACTCAAATAAGAAACAAATAAACACCAGTTGGAACCTAGTATGAGCATCCTCACATAAACCCTCAATTTTACAAGTATTGTGCCATAGACTACATATGATTTTTAGTGAAAATAGGCAATAAAAATCAAGGAGACAACATGTGGCCACCAAAACCAGGGGTCTCAACCATTAGGAGCCTCAAATGCTCCCCCTAGCGGTGGACGAACACAGCGGTTGCTCAAGACATAACCGAAAAGAAACGATAAAGCAACAACCATGCATATGCAATGCATTACGGAATTTGAATCTAGGTTGCTTGTCAAGTTTGCTCATGGGTAAGCTTCTTCACACGCTTTTTAGGGCAGTTATCTTAACCACGTCTGACAAGCCTATGTGCATAGCATAAATTGAACGTGACATATTATACAATGCAATGCAAAGACAACCCCCTTTCACCTTTTGACAAAGTTACTTAGATCAAGCACATTAAGCTCACTTCGCAATCTACAAAGAGTGTTTTCATCTAGGGGTTTTGTGAAGATATCCGCCAATTGATCTTTGGTTCTAACTCCCTCTAAGGATATGTCTTTCTTTGAAACATGGTCTCTAAGAAAGTGATGGCGAATATCTATGTGCTTGGTGCGAGAGTGTTGAACCGGGTTGTTAGCAAGCTTAACCGCACTCTCATTGTCACACAACAAAGGTACCCTTTCTAGAACTACACCATAGTCTAAAAGGGTTTGTTTCATGTAAAGGATTTGTGCACAACAAGCACCCGCGGCTATGTATTCCGCCTCGGCGGTAGACAAGGCCACACTATTTTGCTTTTTTGAACTCCATGAAACTAGTGATCTCCCAAGCAAATGGCACCCTCCAGATGTGCTTTTTCTATCTACTTTGCAACCCGCGTAGTCCGAATCGGAATACCCAACGAGTTGGAAGTTAGCTCCTTTGGGATACCAAAGGCCAATGCTTGGGGTGTGCTTTAGGTACCTAAGGATTCTCTTCACCGCTATGAGATGTGATTCCCTAGGATCGGCTTGAAAGCGAGCACACATGCATACACTAAACATGATGTCGGGCCTAGATGCGGTTGAAAGCCCTAGTTTGTTTTTGGTTAATTGATGAAACCTATTTGGTCTAATCCTATTGCCAAGCATGTGTGTAGCTTATAAGAAAGGATTGTGACCAAGCCAAGTGGTGGAGCTAGCAAGGTGGCAACCATGGAGGATGGTGATGGCCACAAGTACTCAAGAGATCAAGTGCTCTACCATTGGTGAAATGAAGAAGAGAAGAGATGGAGCAAAGAGGCCCGAAGGCAAAGGTATAACCTATAGGGCTCTTTTGTTTTAGTGATCAAGACACATAGCGAGTGTGATCACATTTAGGATACATAGCCGTACTATTAAGAGGAGATTATTCACGGCTCATGCGATGTTCAAGTGCCACTAGGTGTTCTCTAACATATCGATGATATAAATCTAGTGAGTGACTAACAAACCCTTGGAAAATGCTTTGCAAAATGCTAACACACGTGCACAAGTATTGAAACTCTTTGGTGTTGGCGCATGGAAGCAAGGGTAGAAGTAAGAAATTTGAAAGATGTTGTGTTAGGGGCATCGGACGCTGCTGGCGGCAGCATCGGACGCTGAGCCGAGCGTTCGATGGCAAACCCTAACCACTGACTTTTGTTGAGGGAGCATCGGATGCTGGCAATGGACGCTGGCTAAACACTGTTGCAGAATCCGATGGTTATGACGTGGCGCGAGTTAGTTTTCCAGGGAGCATCGGACGCTGGCCTGCATCCGATGCAGATCCATCGGACGCGTCCGATGTGATTTGGCCCTCTCTGGAACCTCTCTGCATGGTCATCGGACGCAGGGGTTGAGCGTCCGATGTGAGAGTGCCGGAGCGTCCGATGTGGCGCAGAAAAGTGCTGAATCGAGCAGTAGCATCGGAGCGTCCGATGCCTGGCATCGGCGCGTCCGATGCCACTTTAACCATGGTGCAAAGTAATATGACCGTTGGGATCTAACGGGCAGATTTCATATCAGGGGGACACGTGGCTTCATCCAGAGCATCGGACGCTGGGGCAGCGTCCGATGGTTGATCATCGGCGCGTCCGATGACCCCGATTCCAGCCCAACGGCTAGGCCGACTTGGATGGCCTATTTAAGGGGCTTGGCCGGCTCATATGGACTTACCCTTGCACATTCTGATTCCTAAGCATACTAGTGAGCATTGGAAAGCCTCTCAACTCATCTCCCAAGTTGATTTGATCAAACCAAGTGAGATTGAGTGATCTAGTGCGTAATTTGAAAGAGTTCAATCTAGTGGCACTAGTTCTTCGCATCGGCATTGAGTTTTCTTGTTACTCTTGGCATTTGCCGGTGCCTAGACGGCTTGGAGGCGTTGAGGTGGATTTGGCAAGAGAAGGAGATTGTTCTTGGCCACCATCGACCGTGATTGTGATAGGTTTTGGAGCCTCACCTCGCCGGAGCGGCAAGAGGCATCCTTAGTGGATTGCTCGTGTCATTGAGCTACCTCACTAGCGGTAGATTCTTGTGGCGCTCTTTGTGAGATTGGTTTTGTGCCAATTAGCCACCGGGTCACCTAGTGTTGGTCGACACAACGGGGAGTAGCGTGCCGGCAAGCACGTGAACCTCGAGATAAATCTTGGTGTCCCGTGTGCTTATTGTGATTAATCTTCATATTCACATCTTGGTGATTGGCTACACGATTGGATTTCACCAGTGATTGGCTCTCTACTAGGCGATCCCGAAGGCTCGGTGAAACCACCTCTATCTAGCTCATTTACTTTGTGTATTTACATCTAGCTATTTATTCGTGTACTTACTATCACTTGTTGTACATCATTTGTCGTATACCTTGTGTAGTGATATTGTGATTAGTTTACATAGTTCACTCTTTGCACACACTTGTTTTTCTTAGATCATCTTGATCATAGTTGTGCTAGAGCTAGTTTATTCCGCATTAGTTTCTAGCTCTAATTGCTTGTGTGCCATAGTTATATTAAGTAGAATTGTTGGATAGGTGGCTTGCAACACACTATTAGGCTAGCGCAAAAAGCTTCGCTATTTGTTATACTAATAGTGCTTGCCTAAGTAATTTTGTAGATTTTTAATTAGGCTATTCACCCCCCCTCTAGCCAATTTGGACCTTTCAGCGGTCAAATATAACAAGCTACCAATCATAGAACAGTAGAGAGTTTGATCAACTGGGTTACCTCCCACATCTAGGTCGAGATGTTCGTTTGTTGGCATTGGAGTCTTGATAGGCTTGCAATCATTCATGTTGAAGCGCTTGAGGAGGTCTTTTGTATACTTCTCTTGAGATATGAAAGTCCCCTCCTTCAATTGCTTGACTTGAAAGCCTAGGAAGAATGTGAGCTCGCCAATCATGGACATTTCGAACTCCTTCGACATCAGTCACCAAATTCCTTGCAATAGGCTTCATTTGTTGACCCGAAGATGATATCATCAACGTAGACTTGACAAATGGAGATCTCTCCATCAAGCTTCTTGGTGAATAGTGTGGTGTCGACCTTCCCAATGGTGAAGCCCTTCTCAATGAGGAAGTCCCGGAGGCACTCGTACCATGCTCTTGGGGCTTGCTTGAGCCCATATAGCGCCTTGGACAACCTATAAACATGATTAGGATATCTAGGGTCTTCAAACCCGGGAGGTTGATCAACATAGACTAGTTCATTTATAAAGCCAATTAAAAATGCACTTTTCACATCCATTTGATATAGTTTAATGTCATGATGTGATGCATATGCTAGGAGGATACGAATGGCTTCGAGTCTTGCAACCAGCGCAAAGGTCTCTCCAAAATCCAAACCTTCAACTTGAGAGAACCCCTTTGCCACTAGCCTTGCCTTGTTTCTAACAACCTTGCCTTGATCATCTTGCTTGTTCCTAAACACCCATTTTGTTCCAATGACTCTTGCGCCTTTGGGTCGCTCTTCAAGTGTCCAAACTTGGTTGCGGGTGAAGTTGTTTAATTCTTCATGCATAGCATTCACCCAATCCGGATCACCTAGAGCTTCATCTACAATGGTAGGCTCAACAAGAGACACAAAGGAGTGATGTTCAATAAATAAAGCAAGTTTTTGAGATCGAGTCATTACACCCCTTGTTGGACTCCCTATGATGAGATCTTGAGGATGAGCTTGTAGTAGAGGAGTAGTTCTTTGATCAACCACTTGAGGGGCCGCTTGAGGAGCATCAACATCTTGAGCTTGTACCACCATTTGATCATGGGAGACATGAGTATCTTCAAATGGCTCTCTCCCATTTCTGTCATCATCTTGTGGTACATTGGATGAGAATGGCTTGCCAATGACTTGCACATCATCATCATCATCTTTAGGCTTGATGGCTCCAACCGGCATGTTCTTCATTGTTTCCCTCAATGGTTCATCACCTACATCATCAAGATTTTCATGCTCTCCTTGAGAGCCATTAGATTCATCGAATTCCACATCATATGTTTCTTCTACCATCCCGGTGGCATGGTTGAATACTCGATATGCTTTGGACTTCAATGAGTAACCAACAAGAAAACCAATATCACATCGGCGTTGAAACTTCCCTAGGTGGCTAGGTGTTGGCGCTTCTTGTAGATGTAGCATTTGCACCCAAACACTCTAAAGAATGATATATCCGTCCTCTTGTTGTTGAGTAGCTCATAGGGGGTCTTGCCAAGGAGACGATGGGGGAACAACCGGTTTGATGCATAGCAAGCGGTGTTGATTGCTTCCGCCCAAAATCTTTCCGGTGTAGTGTACTCATCTAGCATTGTTCTTGCTAGGATGATTAGTGTTCGGTTCTTCCTCTCAACTACCCCATTTTGTTGTGGTGTATAGGTTGCGGAGACTTCATGCTTGATCCCAACTTCATCACAATACTCTTCAATGTGGGTGTTGTCAAATTCCTTTCCGTTGTCACTTCTAATCTTTTTTATCTTCAAGTCGAATTCATTTTGGGCTCTCTTGGCAAACTTCTTGAATGAAGGGGTTGCTTCGGATTTGTCATGAAGAAAGAATACCCAAGTGTATCTAGAATAGTCATCAACAATCACTAGGCAATAGAGATTTCCACCCAAGCTAGCATATGTTGTTGGCCCAAATAAATCCATGTGAAGTAGCTCTAACTCTCTTGATGTTGACACAAAGGCTTTGGTTGGATGAGTATTTGCAACTTGCTTGCCGGCTTGACATGCACTACACAATTTGTCCTTCTCAAATTTGACATCCTTCAGCCTCTAACCAAATCCTTCTTCAATAGCTTGTTGAGAGTGTTCATTCCCACATGAGCCAATCTTCTATGCCATAGCCAACCAAGTGATTGCTTAGTGAACAAACATGTCTTCAAGTTGGCATCTTCGGAGGAGAAATCCACTAGATAGAGATTGTTGTATCTAAAGCCTTTGAATATCACTTGTGTATCATCTTTCTTGGTCACAACCACTTCTTTGTCGGTGAACAAACATTGAAAGCCAAGATCACATAGTTGCCCAACGGATAGCAAATTGAAGCTTAATGATGCAACAAGAAGCACATTGGAGATGGTATGATCATTTGATATAGCCACTTTGCCCAATCCCTTGACATTGCCCTTTGAGTTGTCACCAAATGTAATCTTTTCTTGGTCATCGACATTCTCTTCTAGTGAGGTGAACATCCGGGGATCACCGGTCATATGTTGTGTGCAACCACTATCAATCACCCAATGAGATCCACCGGTCTTGTAGTTCACCTACACACACAAGAAATCAAGCTTGAGCTTTTGGGACCCAAACTTGTTGAGGTCCCTTAACCTTCTCAACTAGTGACTTTGCAACCCATATTTGCTTTGGACTATTCTTGTTAGGAGGCCCCATGAACATGACTTTCATTTTGCCACTAGAATCTTGTCTAAGCATGTAGTGAGCATTGAAAGCAAAGGGCCTAGCATGCTTGGGCAAGGGTGTGGGTTTGGGCTCTTCACAATCATGAGCAAAGTGTCCTTCTTTTCCACACTCATAGCATCTCCCAATCTTCTTATTCTTTGGCTTAGTGATGCTCTTGCGTTGCTTCATTTTCTCTTCAAGAAAGCCAATGCCATTTCTATTTGTCTTCATCACGGTGTTCATGAGTAGCTCACTTTGAAGACATTGACCCTTGGTGAACTTCTTCAACCCGGTGGTGAGGTGCTCCTTCTCTTTCTTGAGCTTGTCATTCTCTTGTTGGAGCTCTAATTGAGATGGTGTCATCTTGTAATCCCTCTCCATCTTCAATCTCTTGTTCTCTTCTTTTAGCATGTCTAGCTCAAGTGACATGCTATAATCATCATCTTGGGTCTCAACAATGACTTGCTTTGTGGTTGCAAGCTTCTCTAGATCAACCTTGAGCTTTGCATTCTCATTCTTGATCTTGACATAATCATCATAGTGATCGGCCACAACCACATTCTTGCCCTTGCCACTAGCTCTTTGCTCATCATGCTCACTAACCAAGTCCTCGCAAGATGTTGCTATGTCATACTTAACAACAAGGTTATGAGCATCATGTGTCTCATGTGAAAGCATATCATAAGCAATGGTGAGAGTATCATAGTCAACTTTCACTTGAGTGTATTGTTCTCTGAGCAAAGCATAACTAGTGGTAAAGTCAATATGCATCTTATCAAGTTTTTCATTTTTAGCTTTGAGCTCTTTGTTAGAGGACTTGAGTTCCTTGATAGATGATGTCATAGTAGCAAGTTCATCTTTTAACTCATCACTAGCATGAATAGCATGATCATATTTCTCAACAAGAGATTCATTTTCATCAATAAGCTTTTCATTTTTAGCTCTAGTCTTTCTTATGATTAGAGTAATTGTTTAGTAATTTAACAAGCTCATCATAAGAAGGTGCCTCAAATTCACCATCACTATCACTATCACTAGAGTCATCATCGCTTTGTACCTTCCGGTCACCCTTAGCCATAAGGCATAGGTATGTAGATGATGATGGCGACGGTGGTGGTGGTGGTGTAGAGGAGCCAATGACTAGAGCGGCCACCTTCTCCTTCTCATCATCACTATCTTCATTTGATGAGCCACCGGAGGAGTCAATGTCGGTGAGCCAATCACCAACAATGTAAGCCTTGCCACCTTTCTTGTGGTATTGCTTCTTCTTGCCATCCCTCTTCTTGTAGGGCTTCTCATTCTTCTTCTCATCTTCGCTAGATGAGTCATACTTCTTGCCCTTGTTCTTGTTCTTGTAGCTCTCTTTCTTGGGCTTGGTGCATTGATGAGCAAGATGGCCAAGCTCACCGCAATTGTAGCAATCCATTTCAGAGATTGGCCTCCTCTTTCTACTTGTGAAGAACTTCTTCTTTCTTGAGTCAAAGTTGACTCCATTCTTGTGAAGCTTCTTCAACATCTTGGTGGTCCTTCTCACCATGAGAGCGATGTTGGAATCATCTTCTTCATCACTTGAGCTCTCATGATGCACCTCAATAGCCTTGGACTTGCCCTTCTTGTCATGGCTAGCTTTGAAGGCCAAGTCCTTCTTCTTGTCGGTGGAGGAGCCACCACTTGGTGTGATGTGCATGTACATCTCATGCGCGTTGATCTTTCCCAAGATTTGGGTTGGTGTAGCGGTGGAAAGATCCCCTTGATGTAGCACTGTCACAATGTGTCCATACTTCTCAATTGGAAGGACACAAAGAATCTTCCTCACAACATCGGATGGTTGCATTTGTGTGAGGCCAAGTCCATTTAGCTCTTCTACAAGAACATTCAACCGTGAGTACATTTCATTTGTATTTTCATTAGCATGCATATCAAAAGAATGAAGCTTTTGCATGACTAGATGATAGCGCTCCTCACGCTCACTCTTGGTTCCCTCATGGAGCGCACAAATGTTTTCCCATAGATCATGGGCGTTTTTGTGGTTCCGGACACGGTTGAACACATCCTTGCAAATGCATCTAAAAAGGATGTTTTTGGCTTTTGCATTCCATTTCTCATTTTCCTCCTCATTAGGAGTAAGGCTTGTGCCTTCCTTGGGTTTGGCAAAACCGGTGATTGCGACTTCGCGGCATTTTACATCAACCGCTTCTAGGTACGAGTCCATACGGATTTTCCAATATGGGAAGTCGTCTCCCTCGAACATGGGAGGTGGTCCATCACCTCCGGACATCTTAACTCTAGGCGGTTAAGCCTAAATCGAGAGCACGAGGCTCTGATACCAATTGAAAGGATCAAGATGCCCAAGAGGGGGGGGGGGTGAATTGGGCTTTTCTAAAACTTCTTTCGATAATAAAACCTATCAAGCCTCAATTAACCCCCTTGTGCCTAGAAGTGTGTTTGACAAGAATCAATTGCACAAAAGACTATCGCTAAACCATTTCTACTCTAGCATGGCAATTCAACTTATGAAAGAACAACAAGTAAATGCGGAATTGAATTGCTCAAAGGTAAATGCGTAGTAAAGAGAGTAGAGATGACACGATGATCTTTTTGCCGAGGTATCGAGGTGTCGGCACACCCCCTAGTCCTCGTTGGAGCACTCGCGCAAGGGTATCGCTCCCCCTTGATCCGCGCAAGGATCAAGTGCTCACTACGAGCTGATTCTTCGCCACTTCGGCCCGGTGAATCGCTCGCTACCAGTCACAACTTGGCTTGGGTCATCCACAATGCCTCCGGATGATCACCAAGCTCTCCGATCGCCACCAAGCCGTCTAGGTGATGCCGATCACCAAGAGTAACAAGCTAGAACTCTCACTTGACCAAGACAAGACTAAAGAGATGGATGGATGCACACTTGCTACTTAATTCTCACTAGGAGGTGTCTAATTCTCTCAATTAGCAACTCTCTCAACCTCACTAGGGCTCTTGCACTTTCTCACACTCACAATGTGTCTCTCAGCAGATGGAAGTGGCAAGAACACTCTAATCGATGAGGGGAAGGAGTATAAATACTCCTCCAACCGGTCATCCAAAAGAGCACCAAACAGGGCTCACTGCGGGGGCATCGGACGCGCCGATGACCTCGACCAACGGTCGACTGTACCCTCTTGTCAGACCTGTTAAAGGAGCATCGGACGCTGGGCAGCGTCCGATGCCACCACATCGGACATGTCCGATGTGGATTTACCCTCTCTGGAACCTCTCTGCATGGCCATCGGACGTTGGCCCTCAGCGTCCGATGCATCCCTCAGTTCACTCGCAAGTGAACAGTGGCACGGGCGCGTCCGATGTGAACACATCGGCGCGTCCGATGCCACGCACCAGACTAAACCCTAGTCGGGGTGAGCATTGGACGCGTCCGATGCTCACCAGGCCAGCGTCCGATGCCCGTTACAAGGGCAAACTCAACTCCCTCAGTTCACTCGCAAGTGAACAGTGGCACGGGCGCGTCCGATGTGAACACATCGGCGCGTCCGATGCCACGCACCAGACTAAACCCTAGTCGGGGTGAGCATCGGACGCGTCCGATGCTCACCAGGCCAGCGTCCGATGCCCGTTACAAGGGCAAACTCAACTCGGATTGCGACGCTGCCTTAACGACTTTTGTTCCTCTCGACATAAGGCATCTCTCTGAGCTACCTAGGGCTATGAAATAACAAGTGTGCACCACACCTACCTCAATAGACTCATCTAGGTCAAGCTACTGATTCACGCTTCCCTTTATAGTACGGCCAAAGGAAAAACAAAGACCTAAGACTACCTAAGTGTCCTTCAACACCATATGACACTTAGCCTAGTCTACCACCGTCTTCGTCGTCCGTCGTTTGAAAACCGAAACGATATCCATCGCCAGGGGACATGAACTCCATATGCCCGTATCGTCGCCATTACCGTGACCTAACTCAATCCTGTTTCTGCAAAACACACGTTAGTCACAGTAATCTTGTGTTTCATCCGATCACCGAAATCCACTAGGGGCCAAGATGCGTTCAACAGAGAAAATAGCTCTTAACATCTTATAATAACTACATTTGATTATATAATTTCCTTGACGTTCGTTCGTACTTCTTCCGTCCAAACTGTAAGTTGTTTGACTTTTTTTAAGTTCAACTTTGACCACTCGTCGTATTCAAGAATTTATGTAAAATATCACTTTTTTGGCTGTTGCTTACTTTATTACTAAAACTTCTTTATGAAAGACTTAAATTTAACTATATTTGTATAAATGTTTTGAATAAGACAAATAATCAAACTTAAGGTCAAAAAAGTTAAACGACTTATAATTTGGAATGTAGAACGTATATGGTAATCCATTTTTAGACAAATGTAAGATATTTATAAAGACACGAAAACTCTTTGACTGCTTGTGCTAATTTTTTTTTTAAAAAAAAAGCTTAATGTGCTCATCATATATCGCGCGAGCACCTCAGGAAACAAACAGCGGAGGAACCAAATCTCGAGGCAAAATATGCGTTCTGGTCTCGAGCGGAACGGGACCAAAGATCCATCTGATCTGTCATTTTCGGCTAAAAAACTGGCCACACGATGTGCGTTCTGATTAGGCTGAGGTCCTCGTGGTCACCCGCAAACACTTCACGCGCTGTGCTAATCAGAAGCGCGGCCAAGGCCCAAAACACTTCACGCGCTGTGCAGTGCTCTATTGTATGCAGCAGCAGGAATCTTCTCCGTTGGTGTCTGGATTAGGTAGACCACCTCATCTTGGAGTCGTCCCAACAAACATGTTGTGATTCACGACGCTGTTCTCCAACATGAAACAAAATGACATATAGTATAATAATAAAAAATATGATTGTGGTCACTGCTACCTTGATGCAACGGTATACGGTATAAGGCATTATACGGTATAATTATTATTATTTTTTTTTGCATATTTTCTATATTTCAGGCGTATGAACAATTTTGTCTTTGTCCTTCCATAGAAAAAAAATGTCATTTGTTTCTTGTGATTTGTGCTAATAGATTTAGACCATTGGATGGAGATCTGCAGGTTATAGTTGTCGCCTGAAAAGATGTTATATTTCAGGCGCATGAAATATAGCAAATCCTTTTTTTTTGTTGTTATGCAAATTGGTCTATAAGTCTTATTATTGGCTTATTAAAGCCCTACTGTAACATAACAGTACCTTAAAGAAAGTTGAATAGAAGGCTATCCACAGGACATTCAGTAGATAATTTCTCTGTGTTTTCCGTTCCTTCAACCTTTCTTCAGGTCTAATGATCAAACGGACTTGACAAAGGGAAGAGTTGCCGTGAATTAACGGACATGACATGATGTTGACTTCTTGCAACAAAACAAGCTGACCTTTCACAGTTGGGAACATACTTGACTGACTAGTGAACACCGAGAAAACCAAAACCTTGAGCAAATCAGCTGAAACGACCATGAAATTAAAGTAGGCAGAGAGGTTTCATTTCACGCAACTTTCGTGTGAAGATGCTAGACCAACAAAGAAATCGCCGGCCACCAAACCAAACCAAACGAGGGCCTTCAATTTGTTTGTTAATGGAACAACAACACGCGTCAGTGGTGACTAGCTAGTGGGAAGGGAAAGCTACACGACTACGAGACGAGACTGACTTGACTGTGTGTGACCATGCATGCACGAACCAGCAGCACATTATTATTGTGTGGTCTGGGCACAAGTCAGAACTGTGCAGCAGGTACTGTACACACCAATGGCAAGCGTGGTAGCTAGCCAACATGGGTCTGAATATACAAGAGAGACAGCTGAAACAGAGTGGTTCCAGCCACAAAGTTCTTAGTCATTTACAGGAGTTTTCCTATACACTGTTATAAGATCTCTGGACGAGCTGGAGGTGTTGAACATTGACTGTGGATTCCATACGCTGATCCTTTCTGTATTATTAGTGGAGTTTTCCACAGCCCAGTAATTTCGTGGTTAATCGTGTTTTGCTTACCACTTTTGACCCTTCAGCTCCTTACAATTTCATAAAGGGGGTGAGCATTCAAGTTACCCGATTAATTCAAATCTCGCCTAATTCAGGTTTTAAGAAATCTGACTTGCTCGTCTAGAACAGGGCATATATAACCCACAAAAGGAGGTCCGTCTGCGTGTCCTTGAAATTCAAAACACGTACATCTAAACAGACAGTTCATATAATCCATAGACATTTGCTGTCTATTTGGCTATATCTACGAGTTATTTAATGCTTGCATATAACCGTGGTCAATCTTTCTATACACCATTATGTTGCTAATTGATACAAAATAGATCATTCAATATATGGCACATTCAGTCATACAGTAAGCTAGAAAATAGGCATTTACACATTCAGTATATTGGCGCATTTAGTCACTCAAAACAGACATACAATAAGCAAGAGAGGCATGAAAATAGCTAGTTGTTTGTTCCAGTAATGTCAGAAAAGAAGAATAACAAAACTTTCATCGTCTTTGGTCTCTGTCACAGAAAAATACAAACTAACCCTTCTTGCTTTGGTAACTTGATCACAGAAAATAGAGATCAGCAAAAAAAAAAAAAACTTTTCCCTGCTAGTTCTGTACACACCAAGCAAGAAATAAGAATTAGTACAACAACTTAACTGAACAAGTGAACATAGCCTAGAATAGTATGAACCCAAACCTTCAGTTTTTTTACTCTCAAGACAGCTTTATACTGAAATGACATTCTGCAAACTGAAATTGCAAACTGCAATTGCTAATTAAAATTGCTAACTGAAATTGCATACAAAAATTGCTAACTAAAGCTACATACTGCAATTGCAAACAGAAATTGCTAAATGAAATTGAAAACTAAAATTACTAACTGCAATTCCTAATTAAAATTGCTAATTGAAATTGCATACCAAAATTGCTAACTGCAATTGCTTATTAAAATTTTTAACTGAAATTGCATACTAAAATTGCTAACTAAAGTTAGCATACAGAGATTGTGAGGATGCAGGCTGTCAAGATCATTGCCAGCATCGTCACCATGGAGCAGATGATCAGCGCCCACGGTGGACCATGCTTGAGAGTTCTGGCTGCGGCAGGGCGGCAAGCCTCATATCTGGGCTTGCTGCACAGATGCTAGAGATGGAGATCAGGCTGTATAACATCTACTACTGGCTGGAGTACATGCTCTTGTGGTACTCACACCAGCAGTGTCAGCTGCCTCTGCCACAACCACTCATGGAGGACAAGCAATCCGCCAACAACACCCTCCTGCAACTGAGGATCTTGGCAAAAGATGAAGGCTTGATTGGCTTAAGATGAAGGACCAAATTACTAAGAAGTCGCTTGAGGAAGATGGATATTAGGCCACAAGAAGATCGAGCCACAGGATGATGAGGGTCCTCAAGATGTTGTTGTAGAGACTTCGGTTGGTGTACTCAGCGTGAAAGGGGTGTAGCGTTCTGCTGAGAAACAGTAGGGCGGCACTGCCGCTCCCCTGCTGAACCAGCAGCAACACCTTCCAGTTCTTTTTTTGAGACAATGAATGCTGATCTTAGGAGACAGTAGAGAGAGAAATAAAACCAGTCCAATAATATTTTTGAGTACAAATGATTTGCTTACCTTGATGAAATTTTTCTTCACCAGTTTCATGAAGATTGAGGCTAAGGTGATGTCCTGTACTGGTGGCCCCTCCATGGACTTCGACATCATGATCCACTGCTTGGTGAAAGAGGCAAGGTAAAGCATCTGGTCCCCCACCTGCACCTACACCCACTACATCTTGTAAGGGACCGTCATCTTCTTCTTCTTCGGCATGTTCCTTGTTGATCAGACAACTCCTCTCCTTCCTGTGGTGGTGCGTTCAAATCTGGCATGACCATGAATGGTGAATTCTTGAAGTGATGCTGGTAAAGCTGTGGCTGCTAGCCTTTATAGATCTGTGGATTAGAAAATGGCGTTGAAGCTCTAGTTTGATTTTTTTTGTTTTGGCAAGTGTATGAACCGTGTTTTTGGCGCGTTGTAAAAATGCATCTCTGTGTGGAGTGCATGTTGAAACAGGAAAAGTTAAGAGTAGTATTATTTGTTTATGCAAAAGTACTATAGTTGGTGGAGTGGAAAGGAGTGAAAAAGAGCTCATTAATGAGCATGTCAACTCATATAACAGTAGTTTCATGATTGCTTATAGGGCTCCTGGCGTCTTTTACCTTCAACCTTAATTTCTGCTACCAATCTTTAAAACGACCTGTATTGTGGGACGGAGGGAGTATGTCTTTTTTTTAAAGAGTGCAGGCGCATGAGGGTAGCAAACTACGCGGAAACGAAGAAAAAAACAAACAATCCTGCCAACATTTCGAGTGAGGGAGTGATGTACAAGCTAAGAGCAACGTACTCCAAGAGCTCCATATCCTTCCTAATTATTAGAGAGAAATTATGATGAAAAAAATACCCTTCAACAATTTGGTGGTCCAAATTTAGCCATCTTTATATCCTGGATTTCTTGCTAGTCAAAGATAAAAAAAACTGTTGAAGAGTAGCAAGATAAAATGATTTTTTTTTTGTGCAAATAGATCTCCGAATGATGATTTATAGTGAGGTGCATAAAAACTCTTGGAGATGCTCTAATGTGGCAAGGAGCCGCGATCCGGCTCCTATATCAAACTATCTTAGTTTTAGTTTATGGAGGTATGGAAAGAATCTAACTAACAGAGTATCTTAATCCTTGATCATACAAGTACTAATTTTAAGTGGGCATTAATATTTAAGTCTAAAATATGTTATTATTTGTTTCGATCATGATATAGCGCTAGGTTTTAATAACTCCCGTCTCTATTGAATTATCTAGGCACATGTGTATTTTGAGCCACTGCATACGTTCTGATAACACTATTTTATGTTATTTCAAATATGTCAGAGCACTATTGTAATTTATTTTGAAAACGAGATGTACTATGCAACTTCACAGAACACTACGATGCAATTTCCGTCCGTTAAACAAACACACTCTGTCTGTATGTAGCTATGTAGGTGGTGTTGCACATCCATGTGGGTCAATAGAATTTTTTTCCCAAGCGAAGTGTGCCAGATGGAAACTTACAAAGCTAGTGAGTGAGCAGTGGCCGCCGTTGGACCCGTGCGCTTTAAACTTTGAAAGTTTAGAATGGGCTTGGCCCATTTTTCTGGGCAGCTTTGGCCCATAATATTTTATAAAGTTGTGATATCTCCAGAAAGTTTGATTTCATATCCACAGTGTTTGGCTATGCATCTTACAGAAATATGGCATATGACCCCTGATGTCGTATGAGCAAAGAGAAGTTTGAATGGCGATGTTGTCAGAGTGACGAAAGGGTATCTCGACAACATATGACTGAAGTGCTACACAAGATTAAAATCATAATGTCGCAGAGGATACAAACTCACTTCATGGATGATCCTGAAGGCCTCAAAACATGGGCAAAATATGAGGAAAATGTCCTCTGTGACATTGGACGCAACCTCCCATTCTCTCCTGGAAGACCTCTAACGACTCCGGTTAGTCTCCCCCCACACCTACATTTGTCCTAGGACTCTTATAAAACGGCACAAAACTTGCACTGATGGCATGGAGCATGGACAATCATACACCCTTGTGCTATTACAGCTCTCCCTTTCATAGCATTTCTTATTTGCACCATCATATAGTAGATAAATATTTACAAGGCATGCTGTAGTCCAACTGGATTTATTTGCAGTTAAGCTTCAAACCTGCATATAGTTGTGACAAGAGCTACTTCTACATTTCAGTATGTTGTGGATTTGTGCCTTTTTTATACAGTACTGTATTTACTAGTGTTGCAGAGCTCATCACCAGAGCTCTTTTGAGATCACATTTTTGTGGTACCAAATTTTTGTATATGAATATGATATCGTCTATATATCAATCAAAACCACAAACACGTTTTTGTCGCACTCCCTATACAGTGCAAATAAAAAAAAAACTAAGAATTCATACTTAATTTTTTTTTTGTCTACAGATCACTCATGAGGTGGAGTTTCTCCTCCGGCGAGGTTCCCTGTTCGCTGCGTCGTCCGCCGGTGCCGCCGTCACTGCCGGCTGCTCCGCCTGAATCCTGCCGAGTCTCCCGAGCTTCTTCCACCCGCTGGTCCACGCCGACACGTTCTGTTGCTGCTTGGCGGCCGCGGACGGCGGCGGCCCCGGCAGCAGCACGCGCTGCTCGAGCTGCCCTTGCAGGAGCTCCACCTCGCGCTGCAGCTCCATGTACTTGGCGCTCACGCTCTCCACCTCCAGCCTGAGCGCGCTGACGTCGTCGTCCTCCTTCTTGCCCACCCTGCCGCCGATCGCGGCGGCCATCCTCGCCTGCTCCGACAGCAGCACCTGCACGACGACGCGGAGCGGCAGCCGCTCGTTCCGCGCCGCGTGGAGCCGCACCTCCCGTGACAGCCTCCCGCAGTCCACCGCCCGGCACAGCCGCTTCCGCTCGTGCTCCGTCGCCGCCGGGTGCGCCTTGAGGTACGCGTCGACGGCGCGGTACAGCCCGTCGTGGCACGCCCGCGCCGCCTCCGGCACCGACTCGGCCAGCGCCTGGAACTTGCCCACGGCGAGGTTCCGGTCCCGCGACACCTCCGAGAGGTAGCTGTCGATGAGGCTCGCCACGCGCAGCGCTTTGGAGCTGGAGCCGGAGCTCTGCTGCTCCTGCTTCTCCTTCCCGCGGCCGGTGCCGGAGTGCTCCTGCACCACGAACTGCTCCACCAGGCGCTGCACGAGGTCGACGTCGTACGCCGCCGCGGCGGCGGCTTCGGAGCGGCCGCCGCCGTACGACGACGGGTACGAAGGGACCAGGATGTCGGGCAGCGCCGCCTGGTCGAGCTGCATGCCCACGTGCTTCTCCACCTCCGTGACCAGCGCCGGCGCCGCCTTGAGCACGACGGCCAGCCGGAGCAGCCGGAGGAGGAAGCTGCACGACACGCAGTCCTTTTGCGGCGGGATGATGCTGATCAGGCTCTCCACGATCCGCCGCTGCTCACTGGCCGTCTCCGTCGGCGTCGGGGTGTTACTGTTATCGGCCTCGCCGGCAACGACCATTTGGAGCACGCCGCCGACGCCGCCGCCGGCACGCGACGCGGGGCTCTCGTTGTTGACGAGGCGAGCGGAGGAGAGCCATTTGGAGGCATAGCGCGTGATGGCGGCGCCGATGAGGTCGGGGCGCATGCCTCTGGCCTGGACGGCGGTGACGACGCGCACGAAGTGGTCGATCCTTAGCACGCAGACGTCGTCCACCCACCAGTCGCCCGGCGGGCTGCCGCTGTCGGCGGCCGTGGAGGACGTGCCGGCGGCTCTGGTCGTCTTGGGCGACGTCCTGCCGCCGGCGTAGGCCCAGCGCACGGCTCTCGGGCTGGTGCAAGCCTTGGCGGCGACGGACTCGGCGCAGCGGCGCACGAGCTGGAGGTCGTCGGCCCACGGGGAGAGTCCCGGCGCCTCGCAGGCGCGGAGGACGACGACGGAGTCCCGCCACGAGGACGCCACCACGTAGCTCAGGAACGCCTCCGCGCGGAACGCCAGGTTGCCCTCCTCCACCTCCTCCGTCATCTCCAGGTACTCGGCGGCGCAGCGTAGCGCCGCCACGTTGGCCGCCGTGATGTCCACCACCACGCCGTAGCTGAACTTGGCCGCCAGCTCGAACGCGCCATGGCCGCCCGGCAGGTCCGGCAGCTCCAGCACCGTGACGGCGGCGTCGGGCCCGTGCGGCAGCGCCTGCGCCGACGACGCCTCGTCGGCGTCGACGAGCCGGGCCAGCCGCGCGCTCCGGGACACCATGGGGTGCTTGTGGACGTGGAAGTTGACGCCGCCCACCTTCACGAGCAGATCGCTTGGGATGTCGCTGCTAGCGTACCGGCTGAAACAAACAAGAACAGAGAGCTCGACGACGTCAAAGTACAATTCCATCATCACTTGGCATGCACTTCTTCGGTCAAGGAGATGCAGTAGAGTTTGTACCATGACTGGTCCCTGCGCACGAAGCCGTCCGTCTTGGCCGCCCCGCCATGGTCGTGCTGCACCTGCACGTCGCCGGCGCTGACGACGGGGACGAGCCCGCGCTCGGCTACATGGTTCTCCCTCTCCGAAGCTTCCCATATATTCATGTTTCACTCTGCTCTGCCTCTGTGTGATTTTTTATATATAAATATAAATAAATTGTATCTGATCGATGGATGGCATATACTATATTTATAAGCTTCCATCCCATCCACAAAGCCTTGCTATAATCACTTCGTTCCTTGCATCTTAAGATCCAGGAAATTGCTATGATTGATTGACCCACCTGATGGATGTTTCTGGTGGTAACTCAGCCAACGGTTTTGCAAATGGACTTTGCATTCTTATTTTTGCAAAAAAAAAAGTCTACAAAACTCCTATCTAACGGTTTGACAAATGAGTTTTGCATTTTGTTAACTTGCAAAATCCTGAGATAGATTGACATATATGCAATCTCGCAATCGGCTTGGCATTCCGTCTCGTGTACTGCTCTCGCGCGCGTTCTTCCCTCCCGTGCCGCCGGGTTTCCTTTTTTAGATTTTCGCAAGTCAATTTTGCCAAACCATTGGAGATATAACCTTTTTTTCTCCTCCCCATATTAATTTGAGAGTTGACAAATTTCATGTTTTGCCAAATAAAAAATACAAAACCGTTGGAGTTGCTCTTACGTATTTGTTGCACGGTTTGGCAAAAACGTCTGCATTAACTCGCTCATACTTAAAGCCATGATAGGAACGACAAAGGTTTCTAGGCGATTCATTTGGAGGCGATCCATGAGTGTGCTTCATCTTAGTCTTTGCCTCTTTAATTGAGCGACATGGCTATCGTTGTTAATTAAAGCGACAACAATTAACTCAATGAAAGAGAACATGTTTGAATGGGCAACTAGTGATGTAGTGTCATAGAGACTGGATCAACCGATTATATTCATTATTAGCTTTTTCAGTCATGTCCATGAACACTGTAAAAGATATAAATTCTTCAGAAGGGTGCATGTGCATTGTTCAAAGAAAAAAAAGTTCTACCATCCTTCCAAATTATTTTAGAATTATGAGGATAAATATCTACCACTGCTACATACTAACATCTTTCATCCGTCGGATCCACATCTGAAACACCCCTCCTTGGCGATTCATGCACCTAACAACTTAACTCTAATGTTGGTCTAAGATTTCAAGAACCTTTGATGACACAGCCTTTTTGATCCATTCTCAGAACGCAGCCTTCATCTCAAATGAATCTTGTGTCATCAGAGTGACTGGATCAACTAGTTATAATCATTACTTTTCTGAGTCATATCCATTTACACTGTGAAATGATATATATTTTCCTCAAAACTGTGCATTATAAGCATCTTTCTAAATCCAAAATTTAAAAGAAAAAATTATATATCCACATGTACCTTCCTATGTATATTTATGTAAGTAGCTCCATATTATTTTCGAATCACCTGAAACACACCTTTTGTTAGATTTAATTGGATTTGACCAATTACATTTAACAATTAAATCAATGAAAAATTTCAAAGCTTGAATTAATGCTAGGTGAAACTCATGATGTATTATAGCCATTAGTGGGATGTTATAAGGTGGGTTAATAGTTGATTAGTTGGTTACTTGTAACAGACAATTTATTTGTCAGTTACTATTAACATCCATGGTGTTCATGATCTTTACCAACAATTAATCTGTCTCTTAGTGTCCCTAGAAGGCTATATATGGCGGGGCGGTTTTCCTGTCAGCATGAGAAAGAATACAACCACGTCTCACCTTTTTGTTGTTGTGCTGCTATTTGTCATTCTCGTCCCGGTTCCTGCGAAGCACGAGAATAGGGAGAGCAGGCCTCCGAAACCGGCGCCGTTCGTGAGTTTATCTGCTCGCGTGAAGATCGGCAATCAGGTTTTTGGGGGAGCGACTATGTGACTGCTCAATTGTTCGACGACCTCATCTTTTTCCTGGCGTTCTTCTTGGTGGCGTTGGGAGAGATCGACACTGCAACTTCTCTGTACTGCATCGAGCGGGACGACTACTCCAACCGGCGCTATATCAAATAGCGCAATCGGCTCAGCCGCAGTAGGGTATATTTCGTATATCTCTCGTGGTTATTTTTCTATAAATTTTCTAGTACTGTTTATTAGTACCGTCTATGTTCTTGTAATTGTTAGATCACACCAGCACATATCTGTATACACGAACCTTTTTATCGCAATTATTTTCTGGATTAAATTGCTACTGAAAATGCCTAAATTTCTAACACCTTCCCCTTTAGGATTCATGCATCTAACAACTAAAGGCTTATTTCATGCCCATGTATTCATCTCAATCCATATATGTTGGGACATGTTGGAGTAGAATTTAAATACACAGTCTCCAAAAATCATCAATTAACAGACCATCTCCATAAATGAATTTTCAAAGACACACGACTTAGGCCCAGTTTGGTAGAGCTCCATCCAATTCTGATTCTCTGAGAGAAGTGATTATATGGTTGAAAGTAATTTTCTTTGATTTTTTAGCATAAACTCTTAAATTAGCATGGAGAATCACTTCACAGAATCAGGAGAAGCTACTTTTTCCAGCTTTCAGCCTCTTATTTCATTTCAGAGAATCATTTCACGGAATCAGTAGAGAATCACTTCTCCCTGAAAAGTTGTTTGGTTGCGGGATTCAGCAGAGAATTAGCTCTGGGAGCTGTGAGGCCAAAGATGCATGTCACTATAAATAGTCGTATTAAAAAATAATTCATAAGTTTTTCGTATAAACATAGATGAAAACAAATTTTATATTGAAATTATAACTCTTGACACGATATATAACTTCGTGGTTGAAAACCTTTGATTTCAAACTCTTTAGAGTCCTAAAATAATTCTAAATTCATGGATTTTTAAATTTTAAATTTATTTTTTTAGAAAATATGTTGATATGGTTTATAGCTAAGTTGTAGTTCTTAATACAATCTATAACTTTGTAGTTGAAAAGTTTTCGATATGAAGTGGTTTAGAACCCAAATATGTGTCTCGAATTGATAGGATTTTGAAATTCAAAATATAGAATCTTTAAATAATCTTGAGCATTCACATGGCTAATACCAAAGTTACGGTGGCTGATCTAATGTACATGTTTGTTATTAACAAGTTTTTGATTTGAAGTTTTTTAGTGTCTCAAATACTTGTTTTAAATTCAAATATTTTAAGATTTAACATTTTGATATTTCCAAACAATTCCAGATGGAGACACATTCTATATCAAAGTTGTAGTGTTTGACAAGGTTTAAATTTTTTTAGTTGAAGCTTTTTTATTTGAATTTATTTAATAGACAAAATATTCTATAGAAGAATATTAAATGCTTGTATATGCCTGTACTCCCTCCGTATAAGAAAAGGAAGTCGTTTTGGACAAGATTTTGGTCAAACATTGCGAATATAAATCATGAATAACTTTTAATTTATTAGGTTTTAAAGTGTAAAATCTATATGAATAGATTTGTATTGACAAATATTTTCATAAAAGTATATATATATATATATCTTTTTCAATAAATATTTTTTATAAAAATAACTTCCTTTTTTATACGGAGGGAGTGCAAATGCACAGGCTGTAATCTGGGTCTTGTGATGAGTGATTGTCAACGGGTTTGATGCGTATGTTCTTTGGCTTGTGTTGTGCAGGTGTCAAGCTCGGAGACGGTGATCAAAGGCAAGGTGAAGGTCAAGTGTTGGAGTGCCGTGCCGATGGACCAAGGGCAGTGAAAGGCGGACTCGGACTTGACTGACGGACCGGTGGCCGGAGGATCAGCCGTGGTGGCTGACATGCTGGGACAGCGACGAGCAGAGACTTGCGGGACACGGTGTGATTCGGGTCGTGGACCTGAGGACACGTGTCGGTGGACGGGGTGCACGTGCGGTGCATCCCTCTACGACTTCGGTTTGGTGGTAGAGCCGCAGAAAAACCACTGGATGGTCGGTTTCCGAGTTTGGGCCTCAAAACTCGGGCGGATGGACAGTTTCCAGGTTTGGGCCTCAAAACCTGGGCGCTGCCGGGTTTCCGAGTTTGGGCCACAAAACTCAGTGCGGATGGTTTGCTGGTTTGGGCCTCAAAACCAACGGCGGAGTTCTCGAGGAGAACTGCCGAGCAGCGACGGCACGTGGCGACATCAGGTGAGGTCGCGTCGAGGCGAAACTACCGTATGTGCGGGCGTGGCCGTCGGATCAACTTCAACTTCGAGCTGGTCCAGATATACTTGGCCATGCAGCCCGTGGCCCGGTGGCACGGCCCACGGCCCGTGGTTTTAGCCTGGCCCGAGCACGGCCCGGCCCGGTGACCACCGGGCCTGGGCCGGCACGGCCCGAGGGACCAGGTCGTGCCTGGGCCGCCACATAGGCACGTGGCATGGCCCGGGCACGGCCCGATCTAGCAAGCGGCACGGTGGCGGCCCGGTGGCCACCATAGCCCAGTCCACCAACCCCGACGGCCGACCCCTCCC
The DNA here is from genome assembly GCA_009763385.1 of Coix lacryma-jobi var. lacryma-jobi. NCBI lineage: Eukaryota > Viridiplantae > Streptophyta > Magnoliopsida > Poales > Poaceae > Coix > Coix lacryma-jobi. The sequence goes on from CM019830.1 coordinate 130,039,723, forward strand.
ACACGGCCACACCCGACCACTCCCCTCCCAACCCAATCCCCAACCGGAGGACTCCACGGCCGACGCGCCAGCATCCTCAACGCCTCCACGGCCGACGCGCCTCCTCCCAGCTCCCGCCTCCTCTCTCTCCTCCGCTCGTCCTCGTTGTTAGGAGGCGTCGACGCGCCGCCGACTCCTCTCCTCCGCGCGCTCACCGGCGGGAGAACCTCCGGAGTCTGGGATCTCCTCCACGGCCGAATCCGCCCTCCAACGCTCGAGCTCGACGACACGACATCGAGCTCCGTGACGACGACCACCTCTCCTCCCCTCCTCGACGCCCCCCGCGCAGCCGGCCTCGAGCGCACCGGCGGCTGGCGCGGCGGCGCCATGCGCCATCGCGCAGGGCACCACTGCAGGCCTGCAGCGCGGCCACGACTCCCAGTGGCGCGTGCGACGGAGGTAGCACAGAGGCGGCAGGATGCCTCCTCCTCACGCCGACCTAGCGGCCTCTACGGCGAGCCGCGGCAGCCGCCACCACCGTCCGCGACTCCAGCTCCCCGCCCCCTCCGCCTCTGGCCTCTTTGCGCTCCACAGCTCCAGCTCGTGCTCGGGCCGCCCGCGGCACGCTAGGCACGCCGTGCTCTCAGGCCGGCCCGACGGCCCATGGGCCGTGCCTTGGGCCGCACCCCCGGCACGAGGCACGGTGGAGGCACGGCACGGCCAGCACGACGGCACGGCGAGGCACGGCCAAGGCATGGCACGACACGGCACGTCGGGCCGCCGGGCCGGGCCGGCACGGCCCGATGGCCATCTATAGGTCTAGAATAGTCTTAGGGTTTAGCTGGTTCGCTCACTGTATCAGTAGGGGTAGAGTGGGAATAATGTTAGTATAAGTAGAAGGAGACACCCACCTCCCTCATCTCAGTCATTTGTAGTTTTCACCTAGAGTTTCCTTCTCTCCATTCCTTTGTTGTAGCTACTGAGATCCACAGAGTGCCACAATACCTCTGTGTTTTTGAGACTTTCAGGAAACGGGACCGTAATCCCGTGCAATTTGGAGTGAATTCGAGTTTTGGTTCTTGTTCTTCGCGTTCTTCTCCTTTGCTCTGTTCTGTCCTTTCACGAGTTTACTTGCTACAAGGAACGATTTGAAAAATCACTTGAATCATCTTCTAGATCCTTGTGAGACGCATCTTTTGACCGAAGGGTTTCGCCTAATTCCTCACGGGCCAGTAGATCGAGTGATTTCTTCTCTCTTTCATGTTCTTCACCTTTTGCCCCGAAATTCTTCGATTCACCAATTTGGAGTTAGGTTCGAGCCATGATCTCCTAGGAGTAGCTCACTAACATCCTTTTGACTCCCCTCACCAAGTTTGAGCTTTAGTGCTTCTAATTTGAGGGAGATCGAGTTGAATCGGTGGACAAACGAGGCTGGATCGGGGTGATCGGATGCTGGTCACAAGGCGACCGGACGCTGACCTATGAGTCCAGTCGTTGAAGGTCGAGCAGTCCAGATCGCGCAGACCTGACCGGACACACGGTCACACATGCGACCGGACACTGGCCTAGAGTCCGGTCAGTGAACAGAGAGGTTCAAACTTGATCGGACGCATCTGCAGTGTTTTGACCGGACGCATCGCTCGAACTGTTCATCAAGTGGGTGTGATCGGACGCACACACTTTACGACCGGACGTACCAGACGCTGAGCCCGGTCACAAACAGAGAGGTTCAAAAACCGAGTTTTCTGGACCGAACGCGTGCGATCGTGTCTGACCAGACGCACACAGAGTCCGGTCAGTGCTGACTCAGTGTGTTTTCGTCCGCAGTTCCTTCGGTACTCATCCGATTTGCGATCCGTCTTTTGTGTTGGGTTCCTTGACTAGTCTTGTGTCTCGCTGTGCTTCTTGGAAGCATCCACCCTACCTCTAGGGTCGTGGACACTACTAAGTCTAGAACAAGCTCTTGGGGTTGAGTTGTGGGACAGTGGTCAAAAGTTTCGAAAGAAATTTTTAGACTCTCATTGACCCCTCTGATCGCCTTTGTATAACATTCTCGGTCCTTCAGGAAGTATATAAAGATTGAATCCTATAATTATATACACAACGGATTCAAATGGTGTAGTGGTAAGGTGGGAATGAAATAGTTTAAATGGCGATTAAAAGTGACGATGTTTAAAAAAACAATGTCCACATTTTGAAACGCTAGGCAGAATATATTTGCATACAATAGGGTTCGAGTCATTCTAAAACCGTCGAGTTATGGCCTATGGGAATGACATAGTTTTTAGGCAGAACATATTTGCATACAAGGTTTCGAGTAGTCATTCTAAAAACGTCTAGTCATGGGAATCACATAGTTCAAATGGTGATTAGCAGTGACATTTAAAAAACGTCCACAATTTGAAACGGAAGAAGTATGTAGCGGCTTTAGGCAGAACATGTTTGCATACAACAATTACAATTTACAATGGAGTAACAATTTATACGGCCCTACGCCTCTCTTGTGCAGCTTGATGATTTTTTTTATTAACATTGTGGTGAAGGTAGTCTATCATAAGCCAGAGGATAGTAGCCAGCTCACCGCCATCGCCGAGCTTCTTGGCATGGGACTCCCTGCTGCATTTATTGGCCGCATGCACAAGAAAATCCATCCACACAAGGAGTAGCCGCAACAAGTGCCCCCTTCGTTTCTCTTTCATCCTTTTGAGTAGTTCATCAGCAACTCTATAGGAAAAATAGAGACGAGGCACAGCAAGGGTGGGTGCTGGCCTCTCCGTGTACAGGATGTTGGCAAGGTCGTCGACGTGCATCAACCCATCGGAATTGGGGTCATCATGCAGGCTGAAGAACTCCTTAAACTTGGCCCATGCATCCCTTTTCCGAGAACCAGGGTTGCGGTTCCGTATATCGACCAGATTATCACAGGTTTGCCGGTACAACGTGCCGTGCGCAAGGCCTGGCAGCATGTAGGGGCGCTCTACCAGGAGGAAAACGATGTAGTTGGACAGCGTCCTGATAGCCTTCACCAGGTCTTGTGCATCATCATCGTCTCCACTACTGCTCTCGGCGATGAAAACATCTGTTGCAATGTGCCAGATGATGATGCCCTCTTGGAACTCGACTCCAAGGCAATTCCTGTTACTTCCTTCCAATTTTTCGTACAGAGGCGTCTCCTTCTCCAATTCAAACGCATGCTTGCCCCAGGACTTTCTGATCACACCCTGCATGTTCACTTCCTGCCTTCGAGTTAGGTGATCTGTGTACTCGAACAGCCGGTGCTTCAGATCATCTGAAAATTCCACGGTACCCGAGTAATGGTACCTGATCCACCATTCCTGGCATCCTAGCATTCTGGCCAGTTTGCCAAGGAGTGGTTGGTAGGCTCTGCTGCGGCGGCTGCAAGCATGCAGTATATTGTATTGCCCAATCTTGCCGGACCACCTTCGCGTCGACCTCTTGTCCAGGCCACCTCTTCCCGTGACCGCCATTATAAGCCGGCGCAGGCGATCCCACCTACCACGGCAGAGAACTGCATACCGGAGCCAACTCCACGTCGTGTTGCACAAGAAGGCATAGGTCCAGGTTGACCCCAGCGCTCGCAGCAGCGACGCTGTCTCCAGCAACAAGGCCCCAGAAAGCAAGGTGTATGAAACTGCAACATCAACTCTGCCATGACCTTCTTTGCTACTGAACTGGAAGAGCAGGAACGAGCCGGCGGTGGCGAGGGAGGAGGCGACACGGATGACATAGCCAGGCCAAGTATGGATCATACCCACCTTGGTGTACAGGAGGTCGTACATCAGCGACAGCTCCATCTCCATCAGTGTCCACATGCCCATGCCCTTGTAACTGTGCAGTTCTGTCTCGATATCCAACTGAATCTCCAGGCTCTGCGGCTGGTTCGTCTCAGCTGGACGACGCTCATGCTGCTTCTCCTCATCCCGGTCCCAATGAGAGCTCTGATGATCATCCTCTTCCTCCTCGTCCACGCTGGCCACCCAAGAGTCCACTATGGCACGCTTGCATACATGGAACATGGAGTGGGCACGGCGCAGATAGAATTCATCATCTTCTATGGCTGCCACCATGGACTCATAGTCTGGAGGGTGGAAATGGTGGTAGTTACCGACATGGTCCTCGAGAGAGCCCCGGATGCTGTCCAGATTGCTGCGCATGAGCGCCCACGTCCTCTCCCCATACTTGACAACGCCGACACTGAACATCAACACGGCGGCCAGCAAGACGAAAGAGTCACCGCCGACGACATACTTGTAGAAGACGTACGCCGCGCCCAGCACCTGCACGACGAGGTTCTGCAGATGGCGCAGCCACAGCTTGCTGTCCTCCAGCGAGTAGGCGGTGATGCTGTCCGGGCCGCCCAGGTGGAGCAGCAGGAACGGCGTCCAGAACGCCACCAGCTGCTGCTTGCTCGGCACACTGCTCAGCGAAATGAGTCCAAGCGCATAAATGGCGGTGGAGTCGGCGAGCAGGTACGCCAACCACAGGAGGAACCTCGGCACCGCAGAGGCCTCACGGCGACGGATCCCAGCGAAGAGCAGGAGGATAACCTGCAGCGCGAGGCTCAGAAGCACAAGGATCTGGGTCTCCCACTCGTTCCAAATCCCCAGCGGATCAACCCAAGCCATAATTGTATTTTATTTTTTTTGTTGAAGATAGAAAACCGCAAGATCCTACAAGAAATTAGAGTATATAATTAACACTCTGATGAGAACGACATACGTTGACTGTAGGAGACACATCCAATCCATGTCGTCGTTCATGCAAAATAAATGATACGGAGTAGCATCTAGGAGAAAAACATGAGAAGATCACGAAGTGGCTGTGTGTACTGTGTAGTAGTAGCAGTAGATACGTACCTTCCTCGATCACTTCTTCTCAACAAAGGGATCACCAGACGATGAGTGCGTGACTATGAGAGCAAGCAGTGGACACTAGCTAGACACTCAACAAGCAGCCAGACAAAAAGAGACATGACTAAGAAGTAAATCTGCATGGTCCGACTCATCTGCTCAGTGTGCAGCATGGCAACCAGTGCATGTGAGCTAGCGTGCCATGTTAACAACTCATCATTAGATACGTTTTGTACATACAGTTGGAGCCAGGAGATTAGGTGGACAAATACAAATAAACTCAAACATGTGCCCACTAGCCAAATTTATTAAATCCAACGTGATGGTAAGCATGTAGTAACTCGTTGATCTGCATCAAGCTAGTCTGACAATGCCAGCCAGGAGTGATAAGGCTGTTATTGAATCAGATCGGGTGGATATAGAAAACGTGTATATACCTTACCTACATCCAGATGTTTTTTTTTTGTGTGAATATCACTACAGCATTTCTCTTTATACAAGGCATTTATAAATGCCTCAAAAAAATAGTAAAATCATCTTCAAGGACCTTTTAAGGCATTTTTTAGAATGCTGCCTATAACATGGAAGCAAAAGGTCTTTTGAGACGCTTTTCCAGAATGCCTTTTAATATCAACATTTAAAGGTATTTTGTTGCTGCCTAAATACTATTTAAAGGCATTCTGGAATTTGCCTATGTAACTTAGATGCAATCTATACCAGACCTTCAAATATTGATAGAGGCATTATTAGAAATAATACCTCCAAAACTAAGGTATCCATAAAAGACTTTTTACTAATTCAAATTAGCACATCATCTTGACAATCACTCATCATCCATATAAACACCGTGGGCACATATTAACCATGTGTTCTTAGTTACACATGCTCTGCATACATCAAAACATACACCAAACATCATCATTCAAGGGCATATTAGACCTCTCAAAGAAACCTGATGTTCTTGGAGCTGGAAATAGGCTGCATGCCAAATAGGACCACTTGCTCTAGAAACTCCATGGTGGAGTTGCTCCATGGTGAAGTTGGTGGAACAACGCTGAAAAAACTAGAGTAGAACAGCACCTAATAGGGCCAAGTGAGATGCTAGAGGGAGTGTGAGATGTTAGTTAAAGGGAGGGCCTAGACGAAAAGATAGGTGGAGATAAATTTCACCGCTTAATATTATATATATATAGGTATATAGATTACATAGATTTATAGAAAAAGTATAGCACTATTTTCATCGATAAACAGATATGTATTTAAAAAATTCTATTATGGAACTAAAATTGACTGATTTAGTCGTATATAAATATTGCTATACTTTTTCTATAAACATGGTAAAAATCGTAAAAATATCGCTTAGACAAATAAAAAAGCATCTAATATTTTTCAAATAGGAGACAAAGAGCATTGGTTTTAGATACAGAACTGAATTTGTGTACAAGTATTAGTAGACCACATGGATAACAACAATATTAACAATAACAATAACAATAAAATAACAGTAATAACATTATTACAATAAAAAGAATAATAACAATAATAAGAATAATAGTACAACAACAATGACGATGAAGACGACGACAAGAATAATAATAATAATAATAATAATAATGAGAATAATAATAACAGTAATAACAACAATAATCATAACAATAACAATAACAACAATATTAACAACAATAACAATAATAAAACTAATAAATAATAATAGTAATAATAAAAATAATAAATAGTATTAGTAATAATAATAGTAACAGTAATAATATAATTAAACCCTTTGCCGCCTCCTCTCCTGTTCTTGGCGGTTCTTCTCTTGTCGTTTACGGTGGAGGTAATCTGTCATAAGCCACAGTATAGTAGTCAACTCACCACCATTGCTGAGTTTCTTGGCATGAGACTCCCTGCTGCATCTATTGGCCGCATAGAGAAGAAAATCCGTCCACACATCGAGGAGTAGGTTCAGCACCTTCGCCCTTCCTTCGTCGTCCTTGTTCATCCGTTCGTGTAGCTTTTGAGCGACTATATAGGAAAAGTAGAGGCGAGGCTCATCAAGGTCGAGCTTTGGCACCCCCTCAGAGAGGATGCCAGCGGCGAGGTCGCGTGCGTGCATCAATCCGTCCGAATTGGGATCTTCATGCAGCCTGAAGAATTCCTTAAGCTTGGTCCATAGGTCCTTTTTGTGATGCTCTTGATTGTGAGTTCGTGCCTCCAGATTACGAAAGGTTTGTCGGTACAACATGCTCTGAGCAAGCCCTGGTAGCATGTAAGGGCGGTCTACAAGGAGGAAGGCCATGTAGTTGGACAGCGTCCTGATATCGCTCACTAGGTCCGCGTCTCCAGCATTATCACTGCCTACACCGCTCATGGCCATGAAAACATCAGTAGCAATGTGCCAAATGACGATGCCCTCTTGGAACTCAGCTCCAAGGTAGTTGTTCTCCTCTTTGAGAATGCTGTACAGCTTCATCTCCTTCCGAAACTCAAACGCCTGTTTACCCCAGCTCCTCCTTATCACACCCTGCATGTTCAGTCCCCCCCTTTTTGTTAGTTCCTTAGTGTACTTGAACAGCTGGCGCTTCAGGCGCTGTGAAAATTCCACCGTCCCGGAGAAATGGTACCTAACGAACCAGTCCTTGTACCCGAGCATGCTGGCCATTCTGCCGAGCAGTGACTCGTATGCTCTGCGGCGGCGGCTGCTAGCATGCAGCATGTTGTACTGCCCAATCTTGCCGGACCACCTTCGTGCCGATCTCTTGTCCGGGCCGCCTCTTCCCGTCATCGCCTTGACAAGCCTGCGGAGGCGATCCCACCTGCCACTGCAGAGAGCTGTGTACCGGAGCCAAGTGCTCCTCTTGTAGCTGCACAAGAAGGCATAGGTCCAGGTTGACCCTAGAGCTCTCAGCAGCGATGACGTCTCCAAGAGCAAGGCCCCCGACAACAAGGTGTATGAAACTGCAAGGTCAACTATGCCATGACCGTCTTTAAATTTGCTACTACTGAACTGGAAGAGCAGGAATGAGGCAGCGGCGGCGAGCGAGGAGGCGACACGGATGCCGTAGCCATGCCAAGTGTGGATCATACCTGCCTTGGTGTACAGGAGGTCGTACATCAGCGACAGCTCCATCTCCATCAGTGGCCACATGCTGTTCAATTTAGTCGGCTTGTTGATATCCAAATGAATCTCCGAGCTCTGCGGCTGGTTCGTCTCAGCTGGATGATCATCCTCTGGGTCTGGGTCCTGTTTCACGCTGACCACCCAAGCCCAAGAGTCCACTATCGCACGCTTGCATATGTGGAACATGGAGTGCGCACGGCGCACGTAGAATTCGTCGTCTTCTATGGCTTCCACCATGGACGCGTAGTCTGGAGCGTGCAGATGGTGATGCTTGCCAATGTGTTCGTCTCCTTCCTCTAGAGAGCCCCGGATGCTGTCCAACTTACTGCGCTGGAGCGCCCATGTCCTCTCCCCATACTTAGCAACACCGACAGTGAACATTAATAAGGAGGCCAGCAAGATGTATGTGTCGCCACCGGCGACATACCTGTAGAGGACATACGCTGCTGCTAGGACCTGCACGACGAGGTTTTGCAGATGGCGCAGCCACAGCTTGCTGTCCTCCAGCGAGTAGGCGGTGATGCTGTCCGGGCCGCCCAGGTGGAGCAGCAGGAACGGCGCCCAGAACGCCACCAGTTGCTGCTTGCTCAGCGCACTGCTCAGCGAAATGAGTCCAAGGGCATAGATGGCGGTGGAGTCGGCGAGCAGGTACGCCAGCCACAGGAGGAACCTCGGCACCGCAGAAGCCTCACGACGACGGATCCCAGCGAAGAGGAGGAGAACAGCCTGCAGCGCGAGGCTCAGAAGCACAAGGATCTGGGTCGCCCACTCGTTCCAAATCCCCAGCGGATCAACCCAAGCCATAATTGTATTTTTTTTTTTGTTGAAGATAGAAAACCGCAAGATCCTACAAGAAATTAGAGTATATAATTAACACACTGATGCGAACGACATACGTTGACCATAGGAGACGCATCCAATCCATGTCGTCATTCATGCAAAATAAATGATACAGAGTAGCATCTAGGAGAAAAACATGAGAAGATCACGAAGTGGCTGTGTACTGTGTAGTAGTAGCAGTAGGTACGTACCTTCCTCGATCGCTTCTTTTCAACAAAGGGATCACCAGACAATGAGTACGTGACTATGAGAGCAAGCACTGGACACTGGCTAGACACTCAAGCAGCCAGACAAAAAGAGACATGACTAAGAAGTAAATCTGCATGGTCCGACTCATCTGCTCAGTGTGCAGCATAGCAACCAGTGCATGTGAGCTAGCGTGCCATGTTAACAACTCATCATTAGATACATTTTATACATACAGTTGGAGCCAGGAGATTAGGTGAACAAATACAAATAAACTCAAACATGTGCCCACTGGCCAAATTTATTAAATCCAACCTGATGGTAAGCATGTAGTAACTCGTTGATCTGCATCAAGCTAGTCTGACAATGCCAGCCAGGAGTGATAAGGCTGTTAGTGGATCAGATCAGGTGGATATAGAAATCGTGTATATACCTTACCTATATCCAGATGTTTTTTTTTTTGTGGGTGTGAATATCACTACAGCATTTCTCTTTATACAAGGCATTTCTAAATGCCTCAAAAGATAGTAAAATCGTCTTCAAAGACCTTTTAAGACAATTTTTTAGAATGCCGCCTATAACATGGAAGGAAAAGGTCTTTTGAGACGCTTTTCCAGAATGCCTTTTAATATCAACATTTAAAGGTATTTTTTGGCTGCCTAAAATACTATTTAAAGGCATTCTGGAATTTGCCTCTGTAACTTAGAGGCAATCTATACCAGACCTTCAAATATTGATAGAGGCATTATTAGAAATGCCTCCAAAACTAAGGTATCCATGCAAGACTTTTTACTAATTCAAATTAGCACATCAACAAAGAGAGCACACATTAACACTAGATGCATTGAAACTTTGAAATTTTCATACAGACATAAGTTTTCATCTCCAAATACCAATACAATGGTTAGGTTCTCATTCCTAAATGACGATCCTCAGTCCTGTTGTTTAGGTTCTCAGTCCTAAATGATACAGGCTTACTGCTCCCTTTAAGATAAAAAGTATGACATGTTCACATCATAACTATATAAGTATAAATGCAATTGAATAGATGTTGCCTCATTGCCATCCTTCCTGCTGTTCCCACTTGGCAATTGCTCATGCTTGCAACCAAATAAACATGTCCAAATAAGTATCAATGCTTAGTATAGGAGAGCTTTAGAAGCATAGCTGAGAATTAAGATCTTCAGGTAACAAGCACACTTGCATGTATTTCATAAGCCACTGCACCATAATTATGTAATAAGATTATACTCTGTATCTGCTAACTAGATATAGAATCAGATTCACTGCAGTGAGTCATGGTACTTCCATGAGAGTATTTATCTTGGCACAAAAGATAGCATTCAATGCAAACTGTAATTCAAAAGGACCTACAAGTTTTGGGGTGTCCAGTAGATCCAATATTGTAGATATTTATGAATCCCAGTAGAAGTGAAACCGGCCCCTTTTGTAAATATGATAGCATATCCGTTTTATAGTGGTTGTAAACTGCAACAGATAGCACCTACAGCTACAGGATTTAAAATTACAATACTATTGGCAGTATATGAGCAAAACAATAAAAGAAGGATTTCCAAATGTATTAGAGAGCTGGAAAACAACATATCATGTGAAGAAAGACCAACACGGCTTCTATTAGAGTGCTGGACACTTTTTCTAGCATGCTGGAAGGAGTGGCTACATCAGGACATTTTGTCTGGGCTATCCTGATCAGTAGTTAATTGCTGCTGGGCAAATCCTGCATAGCCTGCCTTTAAATTGCAACTGACAGTGACAGAGCAGCATTGTCATTCCTTATTGTTGAGTGCCTTTGTCATCCATCAATGGATGATCAGAAAGGAAATAATGTGAGGAAGGAATAACTTTAATGAAAATTGAAACACAAAGATTTTATAGCAGAAAAAGGGCATATAGCTGTTGATTAACTTGGCGTAGCTGTACCAAATCTAGTTGTTGATTAACTTGGTCAAGGACATTAACCAACACATGGTGTGAACGAGCCGATCACGAAGGATTGGAGGGAACACACCCTGGGGTACCCTGAGCGAAGAGCACATGCTAATATGGTCGAGTTTTCTGCTCGAGGTGCTATTGTCTGCTACAGCCATGCATCCTCCAGGGAGAAACCAGAGGTGCATAGAGTAAGCACATCATGGTGGAGCAGAGCAGTGCATGATAATTTATTTATAGACCATGACAACTCCTACTATGTAGAGTAAAGCTGAGCATAAATCACATTCTATCTTACAAGTATGCAAATTAATCAATCATACAGAGCCTTAGTTGGATGCACACCTTATCCTAGAGAAGATGAGTTCATAGGCAATGATCCAGCTTGGTAATGAAAGAAAGTCTAGGCAGACCGTAGGTTTCAGGTTCCGTAGAAACCTCCAACATCTGGAGCACATTATAAGTTGGCTAATAATACTGTGGTGTAAATTGAAATTTGCAATAAGATTACTTGCATACGACAGCACAGGACGTGTGTGGCAGCACTGATTCGCTCGATGGCGGTGTCACTAGGGCAGCAGAGTGGCAGCAAGGAGGCGGCTACTAGGGAGATGGGGATTTTCAAGGTGTGGCGGCCGGTCGGGGCATGGTGCCGACTGGCTATCCAGGGGAGTGGTGCTGACCAGGCGCAGCGGGGAGAGGTAGTAGATAGTGGTGGTGTTGCTACGGGCCTACGGCCAGCCGGCCAGGCGAGACGGGGTCGGGGACTCAGTCAGCGGCAGCGGCGAGGCCCAAGCAGGTGAGGGCGGATCTGGAGAGACCTGCAGCCCGGTTGCTGCTGTCGAGAGGAGCGAGGCCGACACCAGTGTAGCCGTCTCCGTCGCTGCCATAGGAGGGGGAGGAAGCGGCGGCGGCGGAGAGGCGTTCCCCGGCCCGTTGTCGTCCCCCGCGCCCACGGTGGCGTCGGCGGCGAACGGATCTGGGTGAGGGGGCACTCCGTGACAGCGTCGAGGCCACGGTTCGTCGTGGAGGCGAGCGGAGGCGGCCTGGGGACTTGGGGAGCGGAGTCGGACGGAGAATGGTCATCCGTGCCGCGGTATACGGAGTGTTGTGCCGCGGCAAGCACAGCAGGCAGGCAGCACTGCAGCAGCAGCCGGCAAGTATAGTTCGTCTAGCACTTTCGTTGTTATTTAATAAACTTTGTCAAACATAGACTACCTAGCCTTAAAAGATTCGACATAATAAACAGACTAAAAATACAATTAGTTGTTTTTTACCTATATTTAATACTTCATGCATGCGTCTAAAGATTCGATGTGATGAGTACTGTGCAAAAATTTTGAGGGAATTTGGGGAACTGAACATGGCCTCAATGCCAAGTCTACCCTACCAAAGCACCAACACCGTCGGCTATCACCGGCGACGTGAGCACAAACACGTGAGAAGAGATGCGATACGTCGGCGAGGCAAACCCCTACGCCTTGGCGGATTCTATTGCCAATAATATCTGGGTGTCTTTTCCATACATGAGTTGAGCACTTATGCGCCGTTACAGTCTCTGACCAACCGGCCCACATAGAGTTCACAGATTATTGAAAAGGTAGATATATAAATACGTCGTTGGGCTAAGCATGCGCCTCCTCTTTAGTTGTCGTCATCTCCCTTCGTGGCACCTGGTGTGACATCTTCCCCCGTTTGACTTGCAGCTTGTCCCCAAGCTGGTGCTTCTGGAAATCGTTGTTTTAGGACATTATAATCTTCTCATGTACTTGCTGATGTCGGGAGTCATGTCCACGTGACCTTGACTTGAGGGATTGCAACAGGACCCTTCTTAACCAGACGATGATCGATGATTTCAGCTAGTGTTGTTGTCGCTGCCTCTAGATCAGTCACCACCGGCAGGTTTTCATAAACAGGTGTATAATCTGCAATGAAGGGTTTTAGTTGTGAAATATGGAATACATGATGGATAAGAGCGTCTTCAGGTAGCTGGAGTTTGTATTGTACCGAACCCACACGTTCTAGAACTTTGTAGGGACCAAAGTACTTGAATGTCAATTTAGGGTATGGTCTATTGGCTACTGAAGATTGAGTGTAAGCTTGCAGTTTCCATATCACTTGATCACCCACAACAAAGTGATGATCTGTTCTCTTGTTGTCTGTTATAAGCTTTATCTTATTTTGTGCTTTGGCCAGGTGATCTTTCAGAGCTTGCAGGTGAAGCTCTATGTTTTCAATGACTTCAGAGACTAATGTTGAAGTGGTGGGTGGAATGGAAGGAACAGCTCCCACCTTGGATTCATATCCATACAGGGCCTTGAATGGTGAGCAGCCAATAGCAGTGTGAAAACAAGAATTGTACCAGAGTTCGGCTAGGGATAACCAATCCTTCCAAGTCGTGGGAGAGTCTTGTACAGATCACCTGAGGTACATTTCCAGACACTGATTCACCCTTTCAGTCTACCCATCAGATTGAGGATGACAGGCAGTGTTGAGTTGCAAATTGAATTTGTATAGCTTGAACAACTCCTTCCAAAAGTTGCTGAGAAATATGGTATCTCTGTCAGTCATAATGGAATTGGGGATGCCATGAAGCTTCACAACAGTATCCATGAAAATCTGAGCAATGGTGCTAGCTGTATAAGGATGCTTGACTGTCATAAAATGGGCATACTTTGTTAATCTGTCCACCACAACCAGAATGACACTATAGCCCTGAGATTTTGGCAAACCTTCGATGAAGTCCATAGACAAATCTCTCCAGACGCCCTCAGGTATAGGTAGGGGTTGCAGTAAACCCAGGGGATTTCTGTTACTGTGTTTGGAGTGCTGAAAAATGGTACATTGTTTGATATAGCTTTGCACATCTTGTTTCATCCCTTTCCAGTGGAAATGGCCTTTGAGGCGATAATAGGTTGTAGACACTCCAGAATGCCCCCCAATAGCACTAGAGTGAAAAGCAGCAATGAGCTTGGTTTGAAGAGTTGAATTATTACCAATCCACACTTTATCTTGGTGCCTGATTAACCCTCTGTCCAGACTGTACCCTTGGTTGTCAGGGCTAGAAATGGAGAGTCTTGTTAAGAGTTATTGTGATGTGCAATCAGTGGTGTAAGAATTGAGGACCTCTTGTATCCAAGTTGGTTGAACTGAAGAAACAGCTTGTAGAGACATTAGATGGGCCATTCTAGACAAAGCATTAGTTGCCACATTTTCTTTGCCTTTTCTATAAATGATCTTGAATTGCATCCCCATCAATCGGTTGTTGGCGGTTCTTATCGCCTATTTATAACCGCCAACTCTCACATGAAATGATCACCAAACTAGAATTAGGCTTTTATATCTAACAAGTTCCAAAAGTTTTGGTGATTCACTTGTCTTGTAGGAGTAATCAAAGAATACCATGGAAAAGGCAAGAAGAATACGCTTTCCAGCAAGGCGTAAAATCAAGAAATAAAGAAAGAAGCCCATCAAACTCCACATATGGGCTGGAAACCACCATAACATGCAAGAGCATCAAGTCCACGACCCACAGGAGAGAGGTGGTGATGAGGCGAGCCAGCAAGGATGTGAGCGCACCCATGGTGCGGCTGCACCACCATCGGCTTCTCTCGGCCACAACTTTTGTAGTCGGATGCATGCCACCATGCATAGGTCGGTGATGATGGTTACTATATTTAGATCACCACGAAGGGTCGGTTTTGCACCTTCCATGTGGAGAAAGGAGGCTCCCCGCTCTCCCAAGGCACCTCCACTATATAAAGAGGCCCTCTCCATCATCATATTCATCATCTTCATTGAGATCATACACACCACAAGGAGTCCTCTTCACCATATCGCCAAGATGTAGTAGTAGAATAGCTCTAGTTGAGAGTGAGGGAGAGATGCTCAAGTTCCGGAGGAGTCCTCAGAAGATCGGTATAATCTTGTATTGCTTCTCTGTAAGACTCGAGTATTTAATATATTTATCTTCTCTAATTACTTGAATCGCTTACATGGTTATCTAGTTCTTACCTTATGTTTTAGCTAAAGCATGGTTAGTCTAATGTCTTGCACCTTGGCATGGGATCTCCGCTCGACCGAGTGCTCTAGTTATTATATGTGGCTAGAGTAGTAATCAATAGTATAGATGTGGTCTCTAGACTATCGGTTACCTGAGGTTGCGCCCAACCTCACGGATAGTTGTGGTAGCCCCGAGGGTGACAGCTCTGACCAGGCCTTCGTATTCCACCACGTTCGGGTTGGTGTTTCGTAGAGATTTTGGTAGCCTTCTCTCGGTTAACCCATTCCAGTCTCTTCGAGAACCGGAAAGGAACTGCTGCTCCAAAGTGCCATGGTGTGATCATTATGCTTGACCTTTTCTTAGTTAATCCCTTGGGTTAGATCTAGATTAGAACCACAATAATGGAGAAGTATATAGGAACCTTGAACTCTTCCGATGACCTCCCAACTGTGTTTGTCTGCTCTTTATCTTTTTATAGAGTTCTCTGGTGTATCATTCATCTACCAATCATTTATGCTACCACTTACCCCAACTTTAATCTAGTCGGTACACTAAGTTAGTAGATACATGATTGTCAGTTATTAAACTCTTTACACATTACTTCCCTGAGGATATAAATACGATACCCCGGAATACTCCTGGGTGAAAGCTACAACGGTATCTTTGCGCTTGCGGATTTGTCTGTATGCATTACACATACCAACTGGCTTTCTGGCGCTGTTGCCGAGGATAGATTCAAACTCTATTCTTGGTAGCGACGCTAAGAAATGCCAACAAGCTTTCTGGTGTTGTTGTCGGGGATAGATTTAAACTCTATTCTTGGTAGCGACGCTAAGAAATGCCAACAAGCTTTCTAGCGCCGTTGCCAGGGAAGTAATTGGCGTAAAGAATGTAATATTTGACCTTGATATCTGCTAACCTAGTTTGTCACTAGCTTTTGTGGGCATTAAAAATAAAGAATCATCACAAGCACAGGGTGTCCAATCTTCCATGAACAATCAAACATTCTGAAAGTGCATTCGCCCCCAATGTGGGTTTTGGCTAATTAATGACAATCAAATTAGGGACTAACCGGTTTATAAAAGCATGTATGCAGGTGTTAGTCCTAAGAAAGATTTGAAATGTTGAAATCTCGTGAACAAAGCACGTTGGATACATTTGGACATAAAGATGCCTAGCTCAAGTAGTAGTTTAAAATTTCAATTTTAAACTTGAGTTATAGGTAAGCCGGACTATGAAGAGGGTCACAAAGTAAGTTGGCTAGATGTGGAGAAAAGTGCTCAAATAGACTAACTATAGTTCGCTTGAGAGACACCGCACAGTCACGAACACATAGAGGGTATTTTTATGTGGTCGGTGGTACCGACCATGGGTGGTCGGTGGTACCGACCACGGCTTCTCCGCGCAGTGCTCAAACACCCTCTCTGTGTTGGTCAAAAATGGCCTGGCGGTAGTACCGCCATAACCTCGGTACTACCGCCCTCGGTAGTACCGACCCTGGTCGGTAGTAACTTGGTTTTGCGAAGCTCTCTGTGTTGGTCAAAAATGGCCTAGCGGTAGTACCGCTATAACCTCGGTACTACCGCCCTCGGTGGTACCGACCAAGGTCGGTGGTAGGCTTGGTTTCTCAGACCTCTCTGGACGCGCTCAAATTGACCTGGCGGTGGTACCGCCACCATGTCGGTGGTACCGCCCTCGGTAGTACCGCCCTCGCTCGGTGGTAAGTCAAGTTTCTCAGAGGTCTCTGGAAGTATCGATTTTGGCCTGGCGGTAGTACCGCCATTACCTCGGTACTACCGCCCCCGGTGGTACCGAGCCCTAGCCGGTGGTAACCAAGTTTGCAGGGCTCTCTGGACTGACTCGCTTGTGACTTGGCGGTAGTACCGCCATAACCTCGGTACTACCGACCCTCGGTGGTACCGACGCTGGCCGGTAGTTTCCGAGGGACCAAGTCCCTAACTGAGGAGCTCTCTGTTCGCGGCCGATTTGGCCTGGCGGTAGTACCGCCATAACCTCGGTACTACCGCCCGCGGTGGTATCGACCGAAGGTCGGTAGTTGACCTTTTGGTCAGATCTGAATGTATGCGACCGTTGTGAACTGGTCGGTGGTACCGACCATGGGTGGTCGGTACCACCGACCAGCCTCGGGACTGAGGGAGTATAAATGCTTCCTCTCTTCACTTTTCACGGTCACCCACTCATTCCACTCACTTATTGCTGACCTAACTTGAGACAAACTCTCTCCAAGCATTGACTCCTCCCCTCTCTCCCCCCCTTTGCTCCTAGATCCATTCTCTTGCAAGATTTGAGCTAGGGAAGTGAGATTAGAGAGTGGGAAGCTTCGATCTACGACTTGAGCACTTGGTTTCCATCTAGCCGGTTTGATTTGTGTCTTTTACTCTTGAGCTCTTTGAGCTCTAGCCGGTTAGGTGTTCTTCGTGGTAGCCCGTATTGATTCACTTGTGAGGGCTCCCCGAAGTGTTTGTATTACCCTTGAGATTTCTAGTAGAGAAACTCGCGTAGCCTTTGTGGTTGCTTGAGTGAGGCGAGGAGGTGAAATAGACTCCGACCTTTGTGGTCACCTCAACAACGAGGACGTAGGCACTCCTTAGTGGATTGGCCGAACCTCGGGATAAATCGCGTGTCCCGTGTGCTTGTTGTTGTCTCTACTTTCTATATTGCACTTATTGTTGTGTTATTCGTGTTCTTCCTATCCCTATCTCATTCTTAGGTTGGGAAGGCTCGATCTACATCAAGGGAAGCAACCAAGGCTTGGTGAGAATAGATTTGCTACCTATCATACTTAGGGAAGTGGGGTAGATTCTTGTATTACATTCACAGCTTACATTCTTTGGATTCGTAGCTCCTTTTAGGATCCCAGTTGTGCCGTTTGTTTGTGTTGGTAGTACCGGTGTTTTACACCCGGTAGTACCTACCCAAACAAACCGGCCTCTCCGGTTGCTATCTAACTACATCTTCTAGTTTGTGAAGTTTCAGATTGTTAAAAATCACCTATTCACCCCCCTCTAGGCTGATTTGATCCTTTCACATTCACCCTGTTATCTCATAGGTAGATATATACTTGTATACATACTAACCCTATGCAGATGGAGAGAATATCGCCGTCAAAGAGTAATTAAAAACATCGTTGGTGACGGACGACTACACCACATCACACACAATCCAATCATAGACAGTGAGTCATGATGAATCGATCAAGGTATGTGAGAACCAATAAAACCATTTTCATTGTTATTTTCTTTTCACCACTACATGTCTGTTTATTTCATCATATCTAGTGCTTTCTTTGGGTGGCTCCTAGTCTTTGAGCTGTTTTCGGGCACCATGCCTAGTCTAGGTAGATGACAATTTTATTGTTATCTATCTATTCGGTGCTCTTAGTCTAGCTGTGTAGTAGACGGATGTAAAATAGGATCATCTCGGATCATATGTTGGCTTTGCCAGTTGATATGATATCGTTAGATGGTTCACGCTACGAGGAAAAAGCTAGAGCCTAAATTTTGCATACATATCACTCGCTCGATTAGATTTTCTTTTCCAAATCCATGACATGTTTATTTAACTTTCATCCACACATCCCATTTGCATCTACATTACATAACAAAAAAATGGTTCTCTGATTTACATTCAATGCTCTCACCTTCGTTTGAATGATTCTCATGTTCTTCATTCACATGCCAACTTTTCTATTCTAATATGTTTTGGTTTAGATGTTGGTCATACATCGTTTGAATTAAGCATGGTGCTTACTTTAGATACAATGATCATATATCTATAGGCTTGTTAAAATTAAGCATGGTGCTTTGGTTAATTTGCCTACCTTAATCAAATTGGACATGGAGTCTAGTTTGATTTTTCAACTGAAACTGCTAGTGTAGACTTTGGTAGTATGCATTGACTAACCCTGCAGGAATTTATCAAACATCATATGGGTAAGCCATTGAGATGAATTCAAAATGAAGGTAATTCAAAATTTAATTAGCGAACTTTGAATAGACAAAGGTTTCAAAAAAAATTATTAGCTCTCTTTGCTAACAAAATATGAACAACAATCTTTCATTAGCTTTGAGAGAAATCTTTAAATCAATCATAAATGCTTAAAAACCTTTGTGAAGTCCCTCGGGTATGTATGGTGCACTAATCTTTTGCAGGGATGAGACCTTGATCAAAAAGAAAAAAAAACATGATCAAGCGCCCGCCAAGCCGAAACCACACGAAGATCACAATGGCATGGCGAAAACACAGAAGTGTCATCATTCTCATCCATCTCCAGGATTAAATGATGCACATTGAAGCAAAATTCAATGGAGAAGTCCTGCTCAACGGACTTAAAACGGTGAGCCCTTGCTCATATGTAAATCGGTATGTATCTCATATTTGATTTCCATCCAACTTTTAATTTGAATTTTTGCATATTTAATTTTTAATCAATCTATTTTTTTCTTGCATATAAAAACTAAAAACAATTTCATCTTTGAAAAAAACAAAAAAAACTCTACATAATAAATTTGTTATTAACCTTATTTTTCAAAAGATTTACTTATTCATCAATTCCTTTTTTGAAAAAAAAATCTTTTATAAAAAAATCCTTCTAAAAATGATCATAATAAAAAAAAAAATTTACTTTTAAAAATAAACCCAATAACTTATTCTTTAACAAAAATAAAGCGAGAACCTTTAGTTCTAATAAATCTCCCTAACTCCAACAATAAATAAACATCTTGAAACTAGACATGGTTGCCTTTGGGTATTCTTTGCCACTAATAATTACAATTACACGAATGAAGGACGAACAATGTCTATAGACATGAGTGACGCACTACATACTCAAGAGATGTTCCAACATTCACACTTGGCACTTGGCTTTTAGAGTCAAATGACATAAAAGTCCAAGTGTCGGGGACCTGACCCTTCCACGCCATCTCTCGGGCACGCCGGTTTGTACTCCATGCTCTCACTCATGTCATGCTCTTTCAAGTTTGATTATGTTCAAAAATATCAACCATGCTAATCAAACTTGAAAATGAAAAAATATAAAATCTTGCGAAATTATGAACTTGTCTTTATAAAGATTGGCCGATATAAACTTTGTTCCTAGTTCATATACTTGTTTCTTGTGGACACATCGTTATTAGGAAAACATGTCAACTAAGTTGTTGTGAAGTGAGATATGGTAAGACTAAAGAAATCCTTTCTTTTCATGAAAGCTCTTGGAGAATTTCTGCTTTTGCTACAACTTCAAAAATCTATAGCAAATACTTCTCCTCAATGATTAAATATCCTACCTGAGCCATATGATACTTCACATCGCAAAATATTTGAAACATATGTTGCTTGTTATCATGTTGAGCTTTGTCAAATTGTTGTGACCCTTGTTGAGATTCTTTTCATGTACCCATGATCAAGATTCATGAACACCCAGATATAATAATGCCGACTCTTACATTGAGAGTTGCGCAAAAACATGTCTTTTTCCATCCACCCAAAAATGTTCTATTCCTACGTTGGGAATAAAACACAAAAACATGTTTTATAGGAATAAAGCTCCAAGTTCTTGTAAATATCTCTCTTTTGAATTTTCAAAAAATGTGAAGGAAGCATGGGCTATGCAAAAAGAAAAAAAGGAGAGAGAAAAAAGAGGGTATAAAAAATGGGCAAGTGCCCGAAGTAGAATTAGGGGTATCTCCGTACCCATCAGAAAAAATAATATGAAAAAATGGGCAAGTGCCCGAAGTAGAATTAGGGGTATCTCCATACCCACCAAAAAAAGAGAAGAAAAGATAGCCCATGTCATCTTGAGCATATGTTCTCAAAAGTTCAACAAAAGAGATGATGTTTCAAGGAGCAAAATAGAATTAGGATAGCCACTAAATATTTCCACACACTTGCACATCTTGATCAAAGTGTATGACTTGTATCTCCTTGGATCCAGTTTTTTTAATTAGCAATATTATGTGATGCAAGTATGCCTCTCTTTTTATCCCTAAGCTGCACATAAGCCTTTTTAGATGGTAGGATGAAAAAGAAGGCAAATTTAAAATGCCTTTGGTAAGGATATATACATCATTGAGTGACTTGAGAGTACCATTTGAGGAGAAGTATGAGCTAAGTTTTCAATTGCGAAAAAAGTTACAACAAAAACTCCAAGTATGCTTCATTGAAGGAAAGTGATGACTTGGTGTCTCAGCTATTCCACTTTTCAACTATTCAGGCGACATGGTAAACACATTAAAATCCACAAGTACGAGGAATGACATGGAGTAATTTTTATGCTAGCATCATATCTTTTTGAAATCATGCTTCATAATCACATTTTTGTTTGCTCGAGGACGAGCAAAGAGCAAGTGTGAGGGAGCTTGTTGGCGGTCCTTATCGCCTATTTATAACCGCCAACTCACACATGAAATGATCACCAAACTAGAATTAGGGATTTTATATCTAACAAGTTCCACAAGTTTTGGTGATTCACTTGTCTTGTAGGAGTAATCAAAGAATACCATGGAAAAAAGCAAGAAGAATACGCTTTCCGGCAAAGCGTAAAATCAAGAAATAAAGGAAGAAGCCCATCAAACTCCATATTTGGGCTGGAAACCACCATAACATGCAAGAGCATTAAGTCCACAGTCCACAGGAGAGAGGCGGTAACAAGGCGAGCCAGCAAGGGTGCGGGCGCACCCATGGTGCGGCCGCACCACCACCGGTTTCTCTCGGCCACAATTTTTGCAGTCAGTTGCATGCCACCATGCATAGGTCGGTGATGATGGTTACTATATTTAGATCACCATGAAGGGTCAGTTTTGCACCTTCCATGTGGAGAAAGAAGGCTCTCCACTCTCCCAATGCACCTCCACTATATAAAGAGACCCTCTCCATCATGATATTCATCATCTTCATAGAGATCATACACACCACAAGGAGTCCTCTTCACCATATCGCCAAGATGTAGTAGTAGAATAGCTCTAGTTGAGAGTGAGGGAGAGATGCTCAAGTTCCAGAGGAGTCCTCGGAGGATCGGTATAATCTTGTATCGCTTCTTTGTAAGACTCGAGTATTTAATATATTTATCTTCTCTAATTACTTGAATCGCTCACATGGTTATCTAGTTCTTACCTTATGTTTTAGCTAAAGCATGGTTAGTCTAATGTCTTGCACCTTGGCATGGGATCTCCGCTCGACCGAGTGCTCTAGTTATTATATGTGGCTAGAGTAGTAATCGGTAGTATAGACGTGGTGTCTAGACTATCGGTTACCTGAGGTTGCGCCCAACCCCACGGATAGTTGTGGTAGCCCCAAGGGGTGACAACTCCGACCAGGCCTTTCTATTCCACCTTGTTTGGGTTGGTGTTTCGTAGAGCTTTTGGTAGCCTTCTCCCGGTTACCCCTTCCTAGTCTTTTTGAGAACCGGAAAGGAACTGCTGCTCCAAAGTGCCATGGTGTGATCATTATGCTTGACCTTTGCTTAGTTAATCCCTTGGGTTAGATCTAGATTAGAACCACAATAATGGAGAAGTATATAGGAACCTTGAACTCTTTCGATGACCTCCCAACTGTGCGTGTTTGCTCTTTATCTTTTTATAGAGTTCTTCGGTGTATCATTTATGCTACCACTTACCCCCACTTTAATCTAGTCGGTACACTAAGTTAGTAGATACATGATTGTCAATTATTAAACTCTTTACACATTACTTCCCTGAGGATATAAATACGATACCCCGGGATACTCCTGGGTGAAAGCTACAATGGTATCCGTGTGCTTGCGGATTTGTCTATATGCGTTACACATACCAACTGGCTTTCTGGCGCCGTTGCCGAGGATAGATTCAAACTCTATTCTTGGTAGCGATGCTAAGAAATGCCAACACTGGTCATAGCTTTTCTCTACATATCAGAATGTAAATTCTTCTCATTCAAGTAGGCCAAAGACTTATGATCTGTCACAATAAGAAATTCTTGCCTCTGGAGATAGTGTCTCCATCTTTCAACTGCCATGATTATTGCCAAGAACTCTTTTTCATAAATGGATAGAGCTTTGTGTTTATCTCCCAATGCTTTACTGGGATAGGCAACTGGTTGACCATGCTGCATTAAGACTGCTCCAATACCTTCCCCACAAGCATCAGTTTCAACAGTGAATGTTCCCTGGAAACTTGGCAGAGCAAGCACTGGAGTTCTTGTCATTGCTACTTTGATCTTATCAAAAGCTATTTGTGCTTCTTGCGGCCATGTGAATTGCTTCAACCTAAGCAGATTGGTAAGAGGTAACGAACTTCCTGTAATAGCCTATGAGGCCCAAGAATGCTCGTAGTTCAGTCATAGATCTGGGTGTTGGCCAATGGAGCATAGCTTCCATTTTGGAGGGATCAGTGGAGACTCCCTATGAGGAAATTATATGTCCCAGATATTCCAAACTTGGCTGGGCAAAAGAGAATCTGGTATCCTTCAAAAATAACTGGTGTCGTCTTAATTCTACTAACACCAGTGTAAGATGTTGGATGTGTTCCTCCATAGTGGCACTATAAATTAGTATGTCATCAAGAAATACCAGAACAAATTTTCTGAGGAATGAGACACTGGAAAGTGGATGGAGCATTGGTAAGGCCAAATGGCATGACCTTAAACTGATAGTGACCCCGATGTGTTTTGAATGTTGTTTTATGCTCATCAGCAGGATGCATTCGGACCTCGCAATACCCTGACCTCATGTCTAATTTCGTGAAATTTTTTGCTCCAAATAATTCATCCAAAATTTACTCAATAATGGGCATGGGAAATCTATTCTTAATTGTTATGTCATTTAACTTCCTATAGTTGACACAAAATCTCTAGGTACCATCTTTCTTCTTAACTAAGAGCACCGGTGAGGCAAAAGGACTGTGGTTGTGTACTATAAGACCGACCTGTAAAAGGTCCTGAACTTGTTTCTCTATTTCAGTTTTGTGGTGGGGGAATAATGGTAGGGTTTGGAATTAACAGGTATGGATCCAGAAATTAAAGGAATGGCATGGTCATATGTTCTCTGGGGAGGTAGGGTTTTAGGATCATGGAAAACATCGTTGTACTGATGGAGGAGTTGTGTGATAGCTGATGGAGTGGGTGATGTCACCTGCTTAGGCTTGACTATTAGGTATGGGACATGGTCAACAAGTACGAATGCCCAAATGTCATTGCCTCTAGTAGAATTATATACCTTGGTTGCTGAGATCGAAGATATTTGCAGTGATGAATCTTGTAAGCCGCGCAGCTGCACTGACCTGCCTGCCTCAGAGAATTCCAGTCTTGTTTTCCCAATCACATTGCATGAGGCTGTGAGTTTGAAGCCAGTCAAAACCCAAGATAGCATCATACGGGTGCATGTCCAACACAACCATATCTGTGCACAGTGTATGGCCTTGGCAGTACCACTGTAGCTGAGGTACCTTCCTGTTAGTGATTAACCACTCTCTGTTTGCCAATTTGACTTTCTATGGTGGGATCGGTGTTGTAGGCAGCTGGGCAATCTCCACAAATGCAGAGCTCACAAAGCTGTGAGAACTCCCACTATCCAAAAGGATGAGCATTACTTTGTCTTTGTCGCGTGACTTGATTTTGATACAGTTTGTGTGGTCACTGCTGGAGATGGCATTAATGGACAGCTGACCGTACTCTTCCTGATGGAGAGCATCTCCGGCTACCAAGGCATTAAGAGTATCATCAGTCAATTCTCTGTCGAGATCATTAAGCACTAGAGTATGTACTTGTGGCCTATTTCGTTTAGTGCACACTTCCAAGTGTCCTGTTACAAACTTCTCTCCATAGTGAAAGCAGAGGCCATTGGCTTTCCTCTAGTCTCTCAGTTGTCTATCCTTCCACAGTGCAGAGGGCTGTTGTGGTTGTTTAGTATCAGCTCTTGGTGGACCAAAAGGTTTAGCTGCAGATGGTGTTCTGGAGTATCTGTGCTTGGATCTCTCAAGCAGGCACTGCCAAATCCTTGCTATCATAGCTGCCCGCGTCACAGTTTGAGGTAGCTAAGGTTCCACTACACCCTTGATCTCATCCTTGAGTCCCATGATGTACTTGGGCGTGAAAAATAGATCATCATAGTGAGCATTGTGCATTATGATGCTGAATTGCAAAGCTTCAAACTGAGCAGTATACTCCTCCACTGCCCCCGTCTGCTTGAGTTTCATAACTCATTCATTGCCTCCCTGAGATCATCTGCCCCAAATTCATCTTCCACTGCCTAACAGAGTTGTGTCCAGTTGCGAACCGTGTGGGTCTGTTTATAAGCTTGCCACCATTTTGCAGCATTATCCCAGAAATGCAGTGTGGATGTTGTAACCCACATTCCCTCGGGAAGACTGTAAACATCAAAATAACTCACACAATTGTCCTTCCAGATTTTTGGGTCAGTGCCATCAAATATTGGAAATTGCATTTTGGGTAAAGCTTGTTGATGGGGGGAAGACCTATGCGATGGGTGAAACTGGGATCTGCCCGCTTTGGAGGACTCTGCTTTTTGGCTTTGCCTTTCTGTTTAGCAAACACATTCTAGAAAGGGGTTCTTCCTCAAACACCACTGAAACAGACTCACTGTCCTCTTCATCAAACTTGGCCTCAGTTTCCATTTGCCGCATGGTGAGCTATGCCTCAGCTTGACCATTGGCCTTGACTTGTGCAATCATATGTTGTTCTTGAGAATACTGGTCCATCGCTGCACCGCGGATATCCAACTGTGTTTTCAGTTGTTGCTATACTACCCCAATTTCATTCATCTGAGTGAAGAGTAGATCAAAGTTATCCAAAACTTGATCCCACCTACTCTTTTCTTCTTCATTGCTTTTGGACATTGTGTCCAGTATGGTGAAGCTAGACGTGTTCCCTAGCATTCAGGAACGTGTGTGCTCAGGTGGACCCTACGGCACACAAAAGCCATACCACATCCAGGAAGAAGGCAACCGCCAGCAGGATGTAGGTGATGGCGATGTTAGGAGTCTCCTCGCAGTCCTTGGGGTAGAGCCAAAATAGGGAGGAAGCCATCGTTATGCACACCAACGACACGAGGCGGAGGAGGTAGCCGCCCCAGGTGTGGGCCACGATAGCCTTGGTGTATAGAACGTCGTACATGAGGGAGTCCTCCATCCCGACCACCTTGCACAGAGCATCCTTTGGGTCTAAGGATGAAGAGAGGATCCTCCGGCTGATGGCGTAGTTGGGCGAGTCCTCCTCAACAGAGGAATCAGACATGACATGATGGCCACAAGACAGGAACTGAGCGTGATCATATAGCTGCAGGGGCATAAGGTCATCTTCGTCCCCACACTGTTGCGCTGACGATGAGATAATTAGATGGTCTAGACACTGCTCGCCGACGCTTCTCGTCGCCTTGTGCTTCTTCTTGTTGTCGTCGCCACCGGAGCCCCATAGGTTGTCAAAGTTGCCTCGCAACTGGGCGACCACGCTCTCGGAGTACCTAGCTACACCGATCGAGGACGACCATGATGGAGGCCGTGGAACGCAGAACCCCACTATTGCAGAGGTATATGTACTTGAACATGACGTACAAGGCTTGCATTATTTTCCATACGACATCGAGGAGCTTGCTCCACGAGAGCTTGTCGTCCTCCAGGGTGAAGGCGGCGATGTTGTTGGGGCCAGCCAGATGAAGCAGGAGGAGTGGTGCCTAGAAGGCGACCAGCTGCTGCTCGCATGCTGAGGTCAACGTGTTGCTAATGCTGCTGCTGCTGATGGTGAGGTGGGTGAGGGCGTAGCCCCCGACACTACCGGACAGAGGACCTTTGCTGAGGGTCGCCGCTTTGCCAAGAGCCAAATATCGGGATGGTGTGGTGAATGTGGTTTGTGACATATATGTGATGAATGTGATATGTGATATATGTGCTATATGTGATAAATGTGATATGCATATGTGATGAATATTGATGAAGCTTCTTAGTACAACCAAAGTTTCATCTCTCTACTCCTCAACTTTTCATTCCCTAGGTAAGTAAAAGACAATTCACCAACTATGCAACCAAAAGTCCAGTAAGCAAAGTGACTTTTTTATTTAGCTAGTACATTAACATAACTACAAGAAATATGTGGAATTATTGTATATGATCATGTGACATTTGTATATGTCATAATATATGGAATTATTGTCACAAAGTTGAAGTTCCTAAATCCTAATACATAATGTCATAAATCCGATAATATATGTCATAAATTGGATAATGCAGTGACGTTACGACCTTTTGTCATACTAAAAACATAAAAAAAAACACATTTCTTGTAGGTTCCCTCCATTCCAAATTATGTAATTCCAAGAATCTTGGAGAGTCAAAGGATCTCAAGTTTGACCAAAATGCTCCATGTTAGATTTTATTAGGCTTGACCTACTTTTATTCATTAAAATCAAAGAAAACATAAGGTCCAAATTAAATCCTGGGGCAATAGAGAGATAACGACGAGTTGATTATAGTTGATGATTGGACTTGTATCAGACATCGTTATGGTTGAAGTTATTAGTAACCCTTGTTATTATGGTTGTAGTTACTGGTAACTGATGAACACCTTCATAACGTCCAGATTAATCATCTACCTCTTTGTCTTCCATCTCTCGTGCCTACAAGAAAGGTGCTTTAGTCTCACATGTCTTTAGTCTTAGGTGTGAACATAAACAAGGAGTATCATCGTTCTTGTATTGTTGCTGCTTTTCAGTTTGCTGTCACAACTTATACCTGCATAGGCTTTGGAAGAGCATGCTTCTGGAACCACACCCACATCTGTGATAACTTTTTAGTTGTGTCTGGTGATTAGGTTTTTAGGGAGCATCTATCTCAACTGATCGCTGCTGATTCAATCAACAACTACATCTTCTTCCTAGTGGACGTTCAAGGAGCTACACTGTAAGCATCTTCCTACATCGACTGTGGTTACATCGGATAATATACACCATGTCGACTAGTGCGCATGAAGCCACCGGTGCCTCGAGCATATGTCTTTTTGCTAGGTATATTTCTAATCTTATTGTTTCTATATTTAGGAATGTTTTTGTTTCTATATTAATAAACATGATCATAGTTGTCACTGATAGTTCACACGAATTTGCTACTATATTTCTAAATTAAATTAAACATGAAGATATATAATTTCCTTACAACACATACAAATACTGCATATATATATATGCAAGGTATGATGATGGCTCGTTTATCAGCATATATAGACCACAACACAGATGCTGAACTAGGCTGGCACCCGCTCTTGCACCACATTTGACAATAATAAATAATTGCTACTCATTATTCTTTAGTGAAATGGCAGAGCACCCTGCCTCCTCAATCAGAAAACCAAAAAAAAAAAGAAAAAAAATGCACTGAAACAATGCATGAATGGCCATGTCACTTTGTGTCTAGCCACCTACGACACTAATGCACGTCTTTTTTATATATTATTTTGAATTTATGCCTAGAAATTGCTCATCAACAATAATAGTAATCATCCATACAACAGTAGTGTTCGACACAAGTGATGTTTGGGCAAACATCAGGTTCCACAGGATCTTCGTTGTGGCGACTCTTTTTTGTTCCTTCTTTGAACTGTTCACATGGAGAAGGAGAAGCACCATTATTCCCGTTCTTTCCAGACGGGGGCTTGTCAACATTTGGCTTATCATCATTGCTGCTGGTTTCCCCAATTTGAAACGGGCCAGCGTGCTCGACCATAATCCATAGAATGGTTGTGAGCTCACCGCCCCGGCCGAGCTGCTTGGCATTGGCATGGGAGTGCTTGCTGCAGCGGGTGGCCGCATACAACATCTTATCCACCCACACGTCAAACATGAGCTCCAGTAGTTCACCCATCTGGTCCTTGTTCACCTTCAACAACTCGGTGGCAAGCTGATTTGCGACCCAGACGAGGCGCCGATCGTCATCGACGGAGTCCTGATCGTTGCTGCCGGACATCTCCTTCTGCAGAACCTCGGCAGGCTTCGCCTGCCTAGATGTTGAACAGGCAGGGACGCATTTGCCGACCTGCTTCTGCTTTCGACGACGACAAGCCCATGAGTCCTTCAAAGCCTTGCTGGTGACCTCGAACAGCTTCCGGAGCTCTAGCCCCGGCAGCATGCGCGGGCGTACAGCGACCAGAAACATCATGTACTCCGACAGCGCCTCGACCGCTTCCAGATACCTGATGCCACCCATATCCTTGAGGAGCTGTCGGTCGCTGCGGGCGAGGAAAATGGTGGTGGCGGCGATATGCCATAGGAGGACGTCCTCTTGGAACTCACGGCCGAAGAACGCTGCCAGCTCGATGCCTTTGAGGTTGCCGGCGTCCCCTTTTCTTCCTCTTCTTCTTTCGACCGCCTCTTGGCCCCAGAGTGTGGTGATGTCCTTCATGGAGTAGCTGCAGCCGTCCTCAGTTCTGTCGTCAGACAACCTTTGCTGAACCCGCTCAAACAAGACCTCCTTTTCTCTTCTCCGAAGTCCAGAGACGCACCTCCTCGAGTGCTGGTACTCCTTCCAGATGTCCTCCAATCTAAGCTTGCTCGCCAGCCAGGTGCACAGACGCTCCACCGTGGAGGGACGTCTGGTGCACTCGGCTAGCAAGCTGTACCTCCCGATCCTGCACGACCACATCCTGCGGCTGCTCGAATCCTTCCCGAGTAGCCACCACCACGGATCCAGATACACAAGGATGCGGCGGAGCTTGCGTCACCGTCCGCTGCACAGCAATGTATGGTGAAGCCAGATGTGTCCCCTAGCATTCAGGAACGAGTATGCCCAGGTGGACCCTAGGGCACAGAAAAGCCATACCACGTCCAGGAACAAGGCAGCTGCCAGCAAGATGTAGGTGATGACGATGTCAGGAGTCTCCTCGCAGTCCTTGGGTAGAGCCAGAACAGGAAGGAAGCCGCCGCCGTGCACACTGGCGACACGAGCCGGAGGAGGTAGCCGCCCCAGGGCCGTAAGCTAGGTCGTCGTCGTCTTGGTCCCCACACTGTACTCGCCGGCGACTGTCGCCGTCGTCGGCGTGCGCTTCTTCTTCTTGCTGTCGTCGTCGTCGCTGGAGCCCCATAGGTTGTCGAAGTTGCCTCGCAACTGGGCGACCATGCTCTCGAAGTACCTGGCTACACCGAGGACGACCATGATGGAGGCCGGGGAGCGCAGGACCCCGCTGTTGCAGAGGTATATGTACTTGAACATGACGTACAAGGCTTGCATTATTTTCCATACGGCATCGAGGAGCTTGCGCCAGGAGAGCTTGCCGTCCTGCAGGGTGAAGGCGGCGATGTTGTCGGGGCCAGCCAGGTGAAGCAGGAGGAGTGGTGCCCAGAAGGCGACCAGCTGCTGCTCGCGTGCCGATGTCCACGTGCTGCTGTTGCTGCTGCTGATGGTGAGGTGGGTGAGGGCGTAGCCCCCGACCTTTGGCTGGGCCTCGTACGCCGCCCACACGATGAGCATAAGAAAGGGATACTTGTTGTGCCGGCGGGTCTCGGCGGAGAGCGCCAGGACTAGAGTGCAGGCCAAGCTGGTTAGAGTCGCCAGCCGAAGCGCCCAATCGTTGAAAAAACCAATGATTTTCCAAGCCAGTAAGACTCCCTCCGTTATTAACGTCGTACCAGCCGACGACGACATTGCGAATTGCGATCGATCGATGGCAACTCCGAGTCGTAAGTTCTGACCACTGGAAGTTCTGACCCCCAGAACTGCTGACCTTCCGAGTCGTAAGTTCTGACCACAAGAAGTTCTGACCCGAGTCGGAAGTTCTGACACCCCCGGAACTGCTGACCCTCCGAGTCGGAAGTTCTGACCCCGTTCGGATCTGTCCTTTTGGATTCCGATCCGAACTGTTCCAAACTCGTGGGAAACATGGAAAATAAGGTTTGGAAGGGTTTCCTACTGGGATAAGACCACCCCCTCTATATATATATATGAGAGGATCATGGCCGATTGAGACCCCAACTATCCAATCGACAAACCAATCTACTACAACCTTTTTACCCTCTTCTCCAACCTCATGTTGTTCATCCCTTGATCCGACGACCAAGGATGGCGCCCTAGGTTCGTCAACCGACCTAGGGCAACCCGGCGACGTCCATGCCCTGACGGGGTCCCTCCTGGGCGAGAGCTTCGACGGTTCCTTTGCTAGTTTGCCCGAAAACTAGTCGTTCTTCGCCACGTAAGTGCGATAGCTATCCTTTGCCGAATTGCTTGTAAACCTAGCCATCCTTCACCACGTAAGTGTGACCTCCTCACTGCGTTCTTCGGTCTGTAGCGACCCGGGCGTTCAAAGACCTAGCTGGTGTGTGATCCGAAACACTTTCGGCGTCAACATACTTTTTGGCGACTCCGCTGGGCAAGAATTTGCTTCGGCTCTACTTTGCAGCCGAATATTCTTGCCCTAGCCCTATTCTTCACTAATCTATCTTCTTGTGCTCGTCATTACTGTTGCATTCGGCCCAAAAGGCCGATCACATCTGGTTTTGACCCCTTCATATCTCGTTTGCTATTTTGCAACACGGTGTGCTTCATATTAGAAAATTCAGCAAGGCGGTCAAGCTCTAAATCATGGAGTACCAAGGTGTCACGTCACAAAACTACTACAATTACCCCGAGGTACGACTTGCAAATACATCTTATGGTTATAATAATTATTTTTCAAGTTCTATGAACTCTTATGTTGGTGTTGCTAGTCATAATGATAGTAGATATGTTGCATCGGTTAATACTTCTGCTAATGTTCCTCATCATACACATCATAATTATGAATATTATGGTCAAGAGTCGTTGTCAACTATGAATTCTTTGAGTTTTGATGATACTAGCAACATACAACATGTAAATTATTCATCGGCTATAAGTTCACAATACGTGGCACCACCACGAGACGTGTCGATGAATGAGGGAATTGGTATGACAATAATAATTATTTAGCCAATTGCTCTCAAAATTCAGCATCAAATGCAAGTGCTACTACTCGTAATTCGGCCTCGTATGTTGATAATAACTATGGCCGAATGCATAAAAATTCAGCAAAGCATTTAAGTGCAAGTACTTATGATTCAGTTTTACGTGTTTCTAGTAACCATAGCGGAATCAATGAAAATTTAGCACCTTATGCAAAGATCAATGCTCACAATTCGGCTTCATTTGTCACCCATGACCATAGCCGAATTAGTGAAATTCCAGCAAGACATTCGAGTGCTAAAACTTATGATTTGGCTCCACATGATACTAATAACTATAGCCGAATCAATAAAAAATTGGTAATGGGTGTGCATGCTAACCATCATGATTTGGCTTCATATGTTGCTCTTAAATCAAGCCGAGTAGATGAAGATTTAGCCCATGCTAGAAATCCTTATGGCTCCTCTAAATGGAAGGTTCCCGCTTATCATAGACCATACTCGTTACACTATGATTACTTGGAAGATCCTGATGGTTGGTGGATACCTGATTTTTATGAATTTAGTGGTGAAGATGATAAGACCGCTGTTGAACACATTAATATTTATCTCTCGCAATTGGTTTTTGTCGGTAAAGAGGACTATATGAAAGTGCAAAATTTTCCTTTATCTCTCACTGGTGTTGCCTTTGCATGGTTTACATCTTTACTCGAATGCACTGTTTGGTCCTGGTCGAGATTAGAGGAGTTATTCTATGAATACTTTGGAAAGACCAATGACAAAAGACCGATTACAACTGAGTCATCGGCTAAAAGGGCATTGTTAATGGGCATGAAAGGAAAAGTCAGTTCAGATGTAAGCGAAGGTTCGGCTACCAAAGTCGAACAACATAATATCCATTCCGAACCAATCGCAATTCAAAAGGCAAGTCTTGCTACAGAAAAGCATGAAAAGCGCTAGAAAACGGCTAGACTTGATTTTTCAAGAGCTAAAGGGGTTATACAATTATCTAGTGATTACTGCATCATTGATGGAGATCAAATCCCTACAAGCGAGAGAGAAGGACCGCGTGCCTGCCCAAATTCGGCTAAGCCAACTTTAGAGTCGGCTAAGCCGATTACTACCTGCCTAGAGTCCGCTAGGTCGGCTTCTAAGTCGGCTAAGCCAACTCCCCCTGTTGCTGCCTTACCTGTTAGTGTCCAAGTCGGCCGAGCCGACTTCCGATCGGCTAAACCAACTTCCTCTGTTCTAGCAACTACCGAAGCGCTTTTGGGTGATTCAACACCTATTGTTGATCATTCTTTGGAGATGAAGGACAACGTCATTCAAACCAAGAACCTACGCTTCTCCGACATGATCAATAAGGTACCAAATATGAATATCTTGCTTAAATTTCACTTTCTGTGTCTATTAGAGATATCCTTGCTAGTAGTTGTAAAAGACCAATTGACAATAACATTTTATTTGGTAATGTTAAAACAAATTCAGATTCTATCAACCAACATATTGTGCCATATGGCAAGGTCGGTAGTAGTAGTTTGTCAAAGATAAAGTTTCCCAAAAGCAGTTACAAAGGTGTGGCCGAATGGATTGATATTAAATTTGATCCCTTCATTTGCCTAGCTTTAAAGCCGACTCCACAAAAGAATCGGCTGAAGAAATCAAAGTACACCTTTGACTTTACTTTTTGTGATCATGTCTTTGATATTTTGTTAAAGAATAATTTTATTAGAATCATTGATCACAATGTTTTGCCATCTATTCAAAACTTAGAAGAGCTTACATATTGCAAGTGGCATAATTCTTTTGAATACTTCTGATTGCAATGTATTTCGTCGAGTGATCCAATCGGCCATTGATAAAGGACGATTGAGATTTCTTGAAGCTCAACAAATGGACCAATTGGATTCAATTGGTCTTGATGGCAAGCAAGTTTCGGATCGGCTTGCATTAGCCGATTCACTCCAAGCTCAATGCTCGAATGCCCAAGAGAGAGATGTGGAGCCCTCAAGTGAAGACAAGGTTGTTGTTCATGAATTGCAAATGGAAGATATTCCAAAATACAACAAAGTTATTACAATTCCAGAAGACACTAGGGGGCAGGTAGAATCTCTCGAGCCAAAGCAAAGGTCGATTGATCCCATTAAGCAAGGGGAATCGGCTGAGGATCCTCCTTTGGAGCATGTCTATCAAGATGGAGAAAATAAGGAGGATGCTCATAAAGCTTTTGGAGGTAAAAGCCGTGACAAGCAAAAGAGTGGAAGACCGAAGCTTAGCTTCGAGGAGCTTCTAGCAAAGTATGAGAACTTAGCAAAAGCCAATGTCACCAATCGGCCAAAGAAGGTCCAAACACCAAGATTGCCTCCAAAGCACAAATCTCAAGATCAGAATTGGCAAGAGAATAAATCTCAAACAGCAACAACACATTTCCCTTTTGAGCAGCCAATTCCTATGTCATATGGACCGCAACCCACATATTTTCATCCTTATTCATCTTGGGGCTGGTTCGATCAAGAGACACACATTCCACCATATTCTCGGCCACAATATGCAGCTCCTAGACATTTAGAGAGATCATCATCTTATAAAGACAGTTTTGATCTAAATCGGTCCGGAGCCCAGCATAAGAAGAAAGTGGTAAAACAGATTTATCGTGTGAAATATGATGGCCGCAAGGATAAAAGTTCAAATCTGAATTCAATTATTGAAAAGCCGATTCCGGTGCTGAAAAATCTGGCTATTGATGGCATAGAAGTAGGAGAATCACCTACTGATGTTCTAGGTGCCAAATCTGAACAAAAAAAAAGAGAGAGTGCCTAAAATCAAGAAAGATTTGCCGTTGTGCAAAACAGAAATAAAACCAATATGCTCAATTGGTTTACCAAAGTGGCAAGAAAGGAAGTTGCAGAAGCTTAGTGCAGAGAAGTTGAAAGAAAAAGGCTTGGTGTGGGTTCCTAAAGGAAGTATCCAAGTTCAGACAGATGATGCTCAAGCAAGTAGTGCAACAAAGGCAAAGGAGAGAAGAAGATTCAACAAGCAGTTGTCAAGCTGGAGATTTGCACCGAATCATCAAAATCAATGGTTTTGGCATCATCCATATTCTTTGCCTATGTCTATGCGAAATTCATCCCAAGGTATGCATGATTACCCCTTAGCCCCTTATTTCGATCATTGGTATAAATGTCTATATTATGGAGAGTTGCCAAATTATTTTGCTTACCAATGATCCAGAGCCGAACTGCTTTATTTTGGCTATGCATACTCACCTGGATGAATTCATATGGCCGATGCTTTGCTATCGCCCTTAGTGTAATAATATAGCCGATGAATGCTTGCAACCATCGTGCTATTAGAAAAGCCCCATAGAATTCATTTTGATGGCTTTAAGGCTCGGGGGGCATGATATATATATTTCTACTTCATGGGTATGACGATATGGTTAATCAGCTTACAGAAAGGGTCAAGGTGTTGGCATGCTCACTATTTCTCATAACGGTGCTATATGAGACACCGAGCCGATTACGACTATATTTGCACCAAGATTCTAGCCGAATGTGAACTTTTCTTATTCGGCTTGGCCATATTGCGGTCCATGGAGTATGACATGTTGAAGCCTGTGGTGATTCATTACTAGTGGTACAACAAGTCACTCATATGTTTTTATCTTGACGAGTGTCTTGCCATCATTAAAACTCTTGCCGAATTTTGAATTCGGCACATTACAAGGCATGTCAATTTTAAGGCCAACATGTTAGCGTGATAAGCATCTGGCTATGGCGTTAGTAGACACAATTTTCACATGAAGGAAAAGCCGATGCATCTAATTTTACGAACAGATTATAAAGGATCAACTCAGACGGCTTATCCGACCGACCATGTTGGATCTGAACCAACTCAGTCGGCTTGTCTTGTCGACCAGGTTGAATCTGAACCAACTCAGTAGGCTTGTCTTGTCGACCAGGTTGAATCTGAACCAACTCAGTCGGCTTGTCTTGTCGACTAGGTTGAATATGAGCCAACTCAATCGGCTTGTCCGGCCGACCAGATTGAATCTGAACCAGCTCAGTCGGATTGTCTGGCCGACCAAGTTGAATCTAAACTAACTCAGTCGGCTTGTCTAGCCGACCAGGTTGAATCTGAACCAACTCAGTCGGTCTGCGTAGTCGGCCAGGTCGAATTTGAGCCGACTCAGTCAGTTTGCCAAATCAGCTTGGTCGGCTCCGGTACGACTAGCCCAGTTGATTCATCCATAGAACTCCCAGATTGACCTGAATTAATTCTTAACAAAAGCAAGGCCGATTTGGAAGTTTCGAGAACTCCCTTGTTGAAATATTTTTCGTGATCCAAGCGCTAAAGTTGATGACAATGTTCGGCGGAGTGCATTTAAATATGTGATGTGTAACAATAGCTCTATCAAAGGATTGTCTAAGATTCATTGCTTAAGTGTTTGGGACCTGATCAAGCAAGACTGGCTATGGGAGTTATCCATGCACTTTGATTAGACTCATCAAGAGAGAAAATTGGGATAATCCAAGGAGGTGACCTTGAACAAGCATCAAGTTGGAAAGTCTTGTATAGAGTGATCAAAGTGGTGTTCAAAAAATTTATATCTGCCGGAGACGTTGCAAGGTAAAAGTCTCACAAGAGCAATGAATGAGAGGTATTTGAAAAGGTACTTTCCAAGTGTTTGGCAAGGAGCTCAAGTGCTCACCAAACCATGGCCGACACATGTGTCACCCTTAGTACAAAAATATGGTCGATGTATACATTGTCCTTAGATGCTAGGTAGCTGATGAGTTGGGTATCGTTGCTATTTAGTGCTTTAGTTGTGTTTTTAGGTTCAGTGCATCATTCACCTAAAAACAGGGGGGCATATGTTGACACTCAAAAGTGTCAAAAGTGTCTCAAGCGTATAATAGGCTCCACCATCAAGTTTCTATCGTCAAGATGGCTGAGACCTCTTGATTGACTTCTGACCAGGTCTCTTGAGAGACTTCCGACCAGGTAAAATTGATCGGAGGCGGCGAGGCAGCAATGGAGACCAGCTCGTATTGTCAAAATATGAAATGGACTTCACCATTGTGTTCCTCTCATCGAGATGGTCGAAAAACATATATGGAACGTCCAATTTGGAGCTCGGATGGAAGAGTTATGACCTGATAGAGATGGCTCAGTGTTGGAAGTTCTGACCCCCTAGAACTGCTGACCCTCCGAGTCGTAAGTTCTGACCACCAGAAGTTCTGACCCGAGTCGGAAGTTCTGACCCCCCCCGGAACTGCTGACCCTCCGAGTCGGAAGTTCTGACCCCGTTCGGATCTGTCCTTTTGGATTCCGATCCGAACTGTTCCAAACTCGTGGGAAACATGGAAAATAAGGTTTGGAAGGGTTTTCTACTGGGATAAGACCACCCCCTCTATATATATGAGAGGATCATGGCCGATTGAGACCCCAACTATCCAATCGACAAACCAATCTACTACAATCTTTTTACCCTCTTCTCCAACCTCATGTTGTTCATCCCTTGATCCGACGACCAAGGATGGCGCCCTAGGTTCGTCGGCCGACCTAGGGCAACCCGACGACGTCCATGCCCTGACGGGGTCCCTCCCGAGCGAGAGCTTCGACGGTTCCTTTGCTAGTTTGCCCGAAAACTAGTTGTTCTTCACCACGTAAGTGCGATAGCTATCCTTTGCCGGATTGCTTGTAAACCTAGCCGTCCTTCACCACATAAGTGTGACCTCCTCGCTGTGTTCTTCGGTCTGTAGCGACCCGGGCGTCCAAAGGCCTAGCTGGTGTGTGATCCGGAACACTTTCGGTGTCAACACTATGCCTTAGTAAACGAATCAGCTATATATGATCTTCTGAAGGAATTAGCCACACACTCAGTTGCTTCTCTGCTACTCTTTCACGAACAAAATTAAAAATCAATTTCAGTATCCTTGGCCCTATAGTATAGTATATGGAGCACTGGGTTTGTTGATAGATATGTAGCATTAAGATTTCCACACCACAAAGATGGAGTGTTGAGTCTCCTTAATTCCCAACTCGGACAACAAGGACTGGACCTTCTCTCTATCATAGCATTTCCCATCAACTTGTATTCAACTTCAGTACTTGATCGAAAACTTTAGCACACTACTATAAAAATGATATTAGGAGACATGCTTCCTGATTAACAGGGGCAGCCATTTTTTGGAGCCACTTCTATAAATAGTGAGTCGGGTCCTGGGCAAATGTCGCCTTTGTAAATCATATATAGAGGTGAGCATCCTAATAAGATGGTATTTGTTAATAGAATGTTTATAAATGCGGTTAATCGATTTTTAGAGGCAGATTTTGGATGCCCGCCTCTGCAAATGGCTTTTAATGGACAAACATTTTAAGAGTGTTGTGTCCAAAATTTGATTAATTATAGAGGTTGCACCTTTAAGAAGCCTGTCTCTAAGAATAGTTGCCTAGCCATGGTCACTAGCGGGTCAAGTATACCCAGCATTGATGTACATGGTCGGATCACTGATGGCTCAACCACAACTCGATAGTGATGTGTAGGTATCTCTACCAGGTCCAGGACATGGACAACCCCACAATGATATAAGTGGATCACTATTGGGGGTTGCTTTCCCCGCTGCTGAAGCTTCTTAGTATAACCAAAGTTTCATCTATCTACCCCTCAACTTTTCATTCCCTGGGTAAGTAAGAGGCAATTCACCAACTATGCAACCAAAAGTTCAGAAAGCAAAGGGACTTTTTTATTTGTCACACCCGGTTTTTTAAGAACAAAACCAGGTATATACCATATGTGAGCTCAGGAAGTCAAATCTCACATATAGCTACAAGTAAAGGGTACTATCAAAAAAACAATGCTCATATATAACGTATAACACACAAAGAACATAACCTTAAGGAGCAGACAGCGGGAAGACACTCCGATCTTCAGATGGAGACACCAACTTCACAGGGAACAACTGACTGGTTGACCACAAGCCTAAGCTATGCCTAGCACTTCCATCGGCCTTCTAGGAAACTCATCTGTGTCAACACCACGCTTCCGCTGCGCGACTCTGATGAAGACTGGGGTGTGGGGGAAAAGCAAGAGTGAGTCCACGTTGAACTCCACAAGTATAGCATCAAGTGATAAAGATCCCAAGTTTCATGATCAATGTAACATAAATAATGAATAACATAGAACGGTAAATAATGAACATGTTAACCAACAAAAGTCATAATCTTAATGTAAAAGTCTTCAAGGCCGCTCGTGTCCTTGAGCAAGGCTGATATATCAGTTTAATAAACTTTGCGCAAAGGTGTACACTTTCCCTGTGAGACGTGAATTGCCCTTTCGCCCGAGGTGATCAGCCTCTTAACTCACTTCCAAGGAAAGTTGGCAGGGTTCACGATGAAGCCTTTCAAAGGTTCGTCTAACAAGTTAGGGCCGCTAGGTTTCATTAGTCAGTCTGGGTGATTCAACCAGTCGCAGGGATCCCCAGTCTGCTATCCCCCATTTGCGCCACAAGGGTAACCTCTAACAAGCTAGAAAAGATCCTCATACTGAGCTAAAGCCAGAGCCATATAACCCCCATCAGTTGCACTGTAAAACCCGAAGGTGCTTGTACAGATAATTTCTTAAGTTGCTAATAAGTCATTTTTATCATTCGATGCATACATTAATTAAGTAACATGATCATGATTGCGAAAAGAAAACCCGATTGCTATACTTGCCTTAAACTCAAGATCCTTCTTCTGTTGACTTGTAGATTTCCAAAGGTTGACTATTGATCACGATCTCTAGATCACAAACCTCTTCTTGATCACCAACGTATAACTCACCGGCTGGACATACGATCACAGAACACCACACATGCATCCAAGCGCACACATGCATTGCAAACAAGGCTATCCATTAGAACAGTACACTAACAGTGGTAAACAGAAATAAAACTTTGATAAAACAGAAGTACTTGATCCTACGATCATGATGATATTTAGTTCACTGAAAACGGAGTTACGACGCGGAAGATACGGCCGAAACGGTGATTCTAAAGCCCTAAACTTGACTGACTTGGACCCTATATCTAATCTGCGTAAAACTGGTTAACAGAGGCATAAACGGGTAGAGCACTAAATTACAAAGCTAACGCAATTTGAATGGACCAAAACGAAGCTAAAACGTGGATTTTATAAGCAAAACAGTGTAGTGGCAGTTTTGTAAATAATTTGAAATTTGATTGAATTCGAAACTGATTTTAAACGAAATTTAAATCTATTTTAAATCCGATTCCAATCAGCTGAAGGACTGCGGGTTGAATAAGGAAAAGGTCGGGGGCTCTTTAGCAAATTGTCCATCGAAAGGGTATCGCCCAATCTGGGCCATCGGATCGGACACGGGCGGTGCAGATTAGGTCAAAGGGGGGGGGGGGGGGGTGCACGCGGGGGCGGCCGACGACGCGCCGCGCGCGGCTCTGACCGCGGCGTCGTGCGCGGGCTCGCCATGGATGGAGCGCGGGAGCTCGGCGGCGCACAGGGTTTCGGCCCTATAGGCTACCATTTTCCCCGGGAAAGATATGGGGAGAGAGAGGAGGAGAAGGCGAAGCTTACCACGGCGAAGATGGAGGCCGGGGAGGAGCGGTGCCGGCGAATTGCGGCGGATGGCGGCCGGCGGCTATCTGCTCAACAGAGGACGGCGGTTAGAGCGGCGCAAGGACGAAGATCGAGAGGGAAGGAGTCGAGGAGCTTCCTCACCTCGTTGCGAAGCTCGGCAGCGGGGTGGTTTTGGCCGAGGCGTTCTCGGGCGGCGAGGCGAGCACTGCTAGCGGCGGCAATGGCGAGATGGTCGGCTCTGGTGTGCGGGAGAGAGCGAGGCAGGGGAGAAATGGGGGGGAAAGGGAGCAGGAGTGCGGGAGAGAGGTGCAGGCTCGATTATAAGGCGTAGGAGGAGGAGTGGGAGCGGGGCACCACCACGACGTGGGGACAGCTCGGCGGTTGCGCTCTCGGCGCTCGGAGCAGAGCGCGCGCACGGTTGGGGAAGGGGAAGGCACTGACGTGCGGGGCTGCATCGTCAGCGATCGAGGGGAGAGAGGCGTGGGTGCTAGCAGGTGCGGGCGCGCCTGGGCTGGCCTGCTGGGCCGCGCAGGGAAAGAAGGGAGGGAGGAGTTCGGCCCAACGCGCAAGAAGAGAGGAGGAGAGCGGGAGAGAGCAGGCCAGGCGAACTGGGCCTCCCAGCCGTGCGGGCCGAAAAGGAGAGAGTGGAGAGAAAGAGAGGTAAAATCCTTTTCCTTTTATTTTCAACACATTTCAAACTCTTTTCAAATGAAATTTGAATTCAAATCAAAATTTGACAAAATCCACTCATCTCAAAAATTAAAATGCAGAGGCATGAATGCAACATTATGTTTCTAACTTTGTTTTGATTTTGTGAAAATTATTTAATCCTAGATTAAATGCACACCAAAATTCGATAAAGAAACATTTTCACCTATTTTTAAATTGGGCAAATTTCAGGGTGTCACAAATCTACCCCCCTTAAGAGAATCTCGTCCCGAGATTCGGGAGAGACTCAGAGCACAGGAGAGAAACGAGAAAAGATCTTGATAACACTTTCACTTCACACTTGTATACCAAGCTTATCAAACCACTGATGTTTCATGATCATAACTTGTGAACAAAGATTCCATGAAAAGATTATTACACTTGATTATCCCAAACTTATCTTGATCGCTAACTTGATTGGCTTACAACTCAAAGAGATGTGGAAACTTGGTCTGCAGTTGTTCCTCGGTTTCCCACATTGCTTCTTCTTCACTTAGGTTACTCCACTGAACCTTACACACTTTAAACATTCTTCCATTAAAAGTTCTCGAGACGGTTTCTAGAATCTTGACCGGATATCCTGCATTTGCCAGATGGTCTATTATATCGACTTCCACTGAAGATGTTTGCCCATCTGTGTTCTTAGCTATATGCTCATCATTATCCACGATAACATCCTTAGTCTGCACTCCATTGTACAAGTCATCAGCTTTCTCAGATTGAAGTTGACAACCGTGATACTCAATTCTTTTCCCTGACGGTGCAGTTAGAAGCATTGTGCATTGAGTACCATGAATTACTCCTTTGTGCGCACACAACCATCCATTACCAAGAACCATAGGAATATTGAGTGACTCCAAAACAATGAAGGTTACGGTAAAGTTTTCCTTGTTTATGACAAGACTGACTTTCGGGCACATCTGATCTGCATTTATTTCTCCAACTGGGGTATGAACTATCAAGGGCCTCTTTGTTGGACACTTCGTCATCTTGTTCATCTCTAAACACTCGACGGAGATAAAAGAGTGCGAAGCACTGGGATCAAACAGAGCAAAAACTTGTGTTGAGCTCACTTGAATGTAACCACCAACCATTTTTGTAGCACCTTGAATGTTATCCATATCCATATTGCTCAACCTTCCATTGGTATAATTGCGCTGTGCTCTACTTGCTTCAGTAAGCTTCTTTTTGGCTTTCCTTTTTCGCTTTCGTTGTTGTGGATTCTGACTCAGATCATTCCCAACTCGAACTTGAGCATTGTTTTTTTTGATAGTACCCTTTACTTGTAGCTATATGTGAGATTTGACTTCCTGGGCTCACATATGGTATATACCTGGTTTTGTTCTTAAAAAACCGGGTGTGACATTATTTAGCTAGTACATTAACATAACTACAAGAAATGTGTGGTTTTTTGATGTTTTTTAGTATGACAAAAGGTCATAATGTCACTACATTATCCAATTTATGACATATATTATCGGATTTATGACATTATGTATTAGGAACTTTGACTTTGTGACAATAATTCCATACATTATGACATATACAAATGTCACATGATCATTTATGACGCTAGCTTTTTGACATTAAATTTTATGACATTCAGTTGACAAAATCTAAATGTCGAAAAGCCAGTGTCACAAATGATCATGTGACGTTTGTATATGTTATAATGTATGTCATTCTAAGAATCTTGGAGAGTCAAAGCATCTCAAGTTTGACCAAAATTATAGAAAAAAATACAAAGATTTATGATACCAAATAAGTATACTATGAAATTATAATTAATAAAGAATCTAAAGATACTCAGTTGGTATCATAAATGTTATTATCTTATTATATAAATTTGGTCAAACTTGAGATGTTTTGACTCTCTAAGATTCTTGGAATGGTATAATTTGGGATGAAGGGAGTATAAGGCATGACTTGCAATAATTAACCTTCAATCTTGTTGACGAAGCAAAACAAGGAGAAGGGCTTTCAGATGGAACAACTATCTAGCATTAGCTTGCAAACAGAGCAAAGAGTCATAAGCATATTGTATGATAGGGAAGTGATCTACCACTTTATATTTGATATTGGCAAATTGTGAAGATCCTGCTTGTAAGATTTGTCATTTATACTTTGCAAGAGATTAGAAGCAAGCACAAAACACAAAGGAGAGAGTGGATCCCCCTCTATGACACCCCTCTTGTACTGGAAGTCCTTTCCTGGCACACCATTAATTAGCAAAACTGATGATGTGCATGTTGAGAACATATCTTGTATCCAAGTACACCACCTATCAGGAAAACCCTTTGCTTTCAAAATCTGGAGGATGGCAGTGTGCTCCACCATATCAAAAACTTTCTCAAAATCCAACTTGATCGAGAAGAATTATCTCTCTCTTAGAATGATGACTGACTTTGGCATTGGGGAAGGGCACCACAGGATTTTGGGAAGACACCTTGTTGGATCAACCTTTCTCCTCCAAGTTCTCAATTCTGTTTCAATATGCTAAACATAGCAATATGTCTATCCAAGTAGTAGTTCACAAGGAGGATCTACTTTGACATGTTTAGGCTTGCCATTTCTAGAGTAGCTTACAGTCAATTCTTGTTGTTCAAAGATGTTTTGGCGGGTTTATGGTACTTGATTCTCTAGATGATTCTTGGTGTTACATTTGGAACAATGCCACATGGGTCACCCAAGTTCTACATGCACCACTTTGTAGCTATAGCTCATCCAACTCCTTTCCTCTAGATGGGGAAAGCAAAATGTATTCTAAGAATAAAGTTCAACACCTTGCCCCCTTTTGTTGATAGTCTAATCACAAGAAATGACATGTGACAATGAAAGAAATTCTCAGAGGAGGATGTAACTATGCCTTGATGGAGTGGAGGAAATTTCCATGCATCTCTTCTTTGAATTCTCTGCCTGTGTAACCAGATGGTTCATTCTTGATTTACAGTGGACATTATTCATAGGAGTATGTTCCAGGTGATTGTCAAGCAAAGACAATCTTCACAACTTCCTTTTTTCATGGAGATTTTCATGATTGTTGTAAGGTGCATTTGAAAGGAGCTCAATGCCTATATTTTTAACAACAAGATGTGATCGACGACATGGAGGAGCTTTTTTCTCACCTGAAGTTAAGGTTCACCAGTCGTATCCTTGCTCCTTTACACCCTTTAGTTATGAATTGGCTCAACTCTTTGTTATGGCTCTTCTTTTGTAATGTTGGTTTGGGCTCCTAGTAGTTCTTGTAATTAGGTAATTAGCTATCTTGGTTAGCCTTCCACTGACATCTCTGACCCTTTTCTTAAAGTATTGGGTAGCTTTGCTCTGCAATTTAAGTAAAAAAATTGTCCCATGAAAACCTTACAAAAATACTAAACCGCATCATTTTCTATATTTAACCCAATCAAAATCGTATTTTCAGATAAATTCAAATTTGGTTCAAATTTCAAAATATTTAATTTGAAAACAATTGAGACATTTTCCGACCATTTTCTAATTTTCTGTATTTTATTAGGAATATATATATATGGAAATTATTCTCTACTCCTACGGAGTAGTTACTCCCATGTGTATATCTCTAGATTTGTAATGTATATCCATGAAGTATATGATCATACTATAATATCTATGTGAAAGTCCCGAAATGGTGACCAGAGGGGGGGGGGGTGAATAGGAGCCTCAAATTTCTTTTGAGACATAGAAGCCTCTGCCCCAAAATCAATCCTCA
The DNA here is from genome assembly GCA_009763385.1 of Coix lacryma-jobi var. lacryma-jobi. Classification (NCBI taxonomy): domain Eukaryota; kingdom Viridiplantae; phylum Streptophyta; class Magnoliopsida; order Poales; family Poaceae; genus Coix; species Coix lacryma-jobi. The sequence continues at coordinate 130,084,609 of CM019830.1, forward strand.
AAAACAAAGCTAGCACACATGATGTCCACGACCCAAATATATGGGTAGATGTTCCCTAGGAACACAATGGGACACCACAAAAACTCTCACGCCCTAGTTCACGCGAGCCAACTAGTGAGAAAATAAACTTTGGTAAACCTCAACCTCCCCCTCACGTTGCTCGAGAGGTTTAAGCTATTTTCAAAAGCGGGAAGTCTGATTTCTGTAGAGCACGGAAGCCAGAAATCCAACGCAAAAGACGTGACACAAATTGAAAGCCGAACGAACAAGCTACGAACAGGACAACGCAGTTCTAGGGAGCATCAGACGCACAGTGAGTCTAATGCCACACCGTAGGACGTGTCTGATGTGGTCTAGACCTCTCTGGAACCTTATTGTATGACCATCGGACGCGTGAACAGTGTCACCGGCGCGTCCAATGCTAGCGTCCAATGCCACTTGAGCTGATGCGTCCGATGTATATCGACGCGTTCTGGAGCTCACTGGATGACCATCGGACGCTATTGTAGGCGTGTTCGATGCCTCGGCCTGGAGTGTCCGATGCCACATGCAAAACTAGATAACATGTGGGATAGCACCGGACACGTCCGATGCCAAGAACAGGTGCGTCTGATGCCAAGAACAGGTGCGTCTGATGCCCTCAACACAACACTATTCTTTTATCAAATCGACCCGATCTCCCTCAAATCTCGAGCACTCGGGCTCAAACTTTGCACAAGGGATCACAAGCAGTTTAGTGAGCTACTCGTATGAGATCATGGCTCGAACCTAACCGCAAATCGGGGCATCAAAGAAAATTGGTGAAAGGAAGGCAGAACGAGATCCAAAACGAAATCCACCTGATCTATGTGCTCGTGAGAAATTCCTTCGGTGGAAAGAAGTCTCTCATGACATAGCACAAGATAGTTCAAATGGAAATTCAATTCGTCCCTTGAAACAGAACATATCTCGTGATGCCAAGAGAGGGAAAAACACAAGAACACGAAGAACAAAATGTGAACAAAAGATTTCTGCAAAATAGCCAACAAGGCTACAAGCTAATTATGGTCACCTTTCCTAGAATTTGAGTACACAGAGGAATGATTACTTTACGGATCTCAATAGCAGCTACGAGAGAGGGAAAGCCTAACAAGAGACTGCAAAATAGTCTAACCAAATAGACTATTATATAATACCCCTTCTACCCCTAGATACATAGAGCAAACTAGCTGGCCTAGGGGCATTCTAGTTGTCAGAATTTCCATCGACGGTCACGCGCCTTCCTATTTGCACCAGATTTTGGCCTAAGTATGGGGATACGGTAATACGATGAAACACGCTACTTGGTGAAATCAGCTCGGAATCAGCGTTGGCTGATCTTAAGGATCGGTTATTCTTGGTCACTTGGATCAACAATATGCTGAGTTGTTCGCCCCTTGAAGCTTTGATCAACAGCCCAGGATCGATACTTGCACCCAAAGAAAGAGCCAGACGTGTCGGACTTTACCAGGAAGGGAAAGGGTGGAGTCCAATCTATCTATAGTCATAGAAGTTTCGTCTCCTTTCCGGTTTTGTGACTAGAATTTGTTTTAGAACAGGACCCAAGTCGAGGGTATAAATATCAAACCCTAGGAGTATGAAATGACCTGATTTTCCACGAAGGGAAAATCCACAGAGTCAAGTGTAATAAAACTCTTTCGAGTCAAATTACCCGATAATCCAGTCAAATATCATAATCCATACTTCGAATAATAAAAGTACTTAATACGATAATATATTTATTACATCGCCAACAGGCGAAAATTTAGATGAACAACATCCGAAACAGCTTGAAGTAGACGAAGAAGCGCGATCGAACTCCAACTTGAGCGTAGAAGCGAAAACCCTCTACTCTTCGAACTCCTCGGAGTGGTACTCCTCCTCGGAACCTGAAACCTCAATTTTCAGTACGATTTGTACTGGCCACACTTTCCCATCCTATATTATTTATATGTGGTAGTGGATGCAACAGGTAAATGAAATTTAGACCTAGCAGGCTGGGTTTTCCTATGCATAACAGTATAATAATTATGTATGTTTGTCATGTTTCACCATTTTAACTTATCACCGTATCCATCACCAATTCACCATTCCCTCACACACACACATACTCTCGCTCAGTCGACAGAGGCCAGCTCCCTCCCAGCCTTTGTCTCAACGGCCCGCAGTCTCACCTGACTCACGGCCGGCACACTCTTACCAGAGGGAGAAAAGAGAAGCTCTCACTAGTCGGAAACAAGTCAGGGAAAAGGTCCGCAGCCAACAAGTTGGCTAACGTATCGATCGATCAACCATACACTCTGCAGAGGTTCTACAATATCCACAAGATCGCCATCATCAGCACCCCGGATGTGCCTAGGCAGATACCGGCCGCTTGCCAGCCTAGAGTAATGCCACCCTACCACTCAGCCCTGGATTCATCCCAAGTATGTCTGGGATGGCTAAGTCTGTGAAGTCACGTTCCCTCTCCCGAAGTGGGGGCCGTGATCGTCTCGGAAGGGTGTGGGACTCTGATACCCGTACCTTCCTCGCACTCTCTCGCCTAGCAGTAGTGGCATTACCCTACCAGGTAGTCCGACCGTCCCCGTCCATAAGGAGCGAGTGGCATGTAAAGGTTTTCCCCGTGGTCAGGTCCCCGTTCCACCTAGGGTGACTAAGCCGGAATGTCTCCTCAAAGGTTTTCATTATATGTGCCACCACAGCACGCTCCTGATCTGGGCTCCACCAGCGGCTCACACCCAGATCCACCTCATGTCACCATTTAACCCGCCACAGGTTTCACACCACAGGGGCATCCAGATATGCCCCACGGCAAGACTCGCACCAGGCTCGTCATATATTCCGGCTTGGTCGACACAACCCTCACCACCATACTCACCCAAAACACACGCAGCACACTCCCCGATATACACCGTATAACATTATGCACCGGTTTTCACCGTAGCTCAAATAAATATAATCAAGATAGTATTTACAGCGCGTGTGTCTATCCTATCAGCTGGGTAGCAGGGGATAGGTTGCGTCAAGGTATGGGCTTATAAGCAATCTATCATGCAAGTCCTATACTGAGCATCAGTAAATTAGAAATGTAATTTAGCATGCGTAATGGGATCTACGAGGTTGGATGGGCTGTGGCACCTTGAGATTGATCGTTGCCTTGTTCCTCCTCGTAGTCGTGATCCTCGTTGTCAGGCGTCCCTTCCGGCTCTGAAAACGTACGAAAACGGTCGCATTAGCGACATCTATAGAATAGCACAAAGAACGAATGAAAATTCAAAAGATCCAAATGCACTCAAACATGGTACCATTAAGTAGGTCTCGATTTTAGATGAATTTAGCAACTTGAACCACTATTTTTGGAGTCTGTATGAATTAGTTATGAATTTCCGAAGTTTATTCTATTTTCTGAAAATAACAAATGGCCGATTTAACCAGGTGCTGACACGTGTCGCTCTGTGACTGGTCCGTTTGGTGTCAGTGAATGACAGGTGGGTCCCACGGTCAATGTTGACTCGGGCAACGGATGCTGATGTCAGCATGACGTCAGCGTTACGTCATCTCGGACGCTTCTGCTCGCGTCCCTCTAGTGAGCCGAGGCCTCCCTCGGACCGTAAGCCTCGAGGACGCCGAATCCTACCCTCGAGCCTTGCGCCTCGGGCGAGGCGGATCTTTGCTCCGAAGCCTCCATCAGCCCGAGCCTAGGACGAGACGGACTTTTGCTCCGAGCCCTCCTTCAACTTCGAGCCTCGGGCGAATCGGTGTTTTGCACCGAGCCCTCCTTCAACCTCGAGCCTCGGGCGAATCGGTGTTTTGCACCGAGCCCTCCTTCAGTCTCGAGCCTCGGGCGAGACGGACTTTGCTTCGAGGTCTCCTTCAGCCTCGAGCCTCGGGCGAGACGGGACAATTGCTTCGAGGCCTCCTTCAGCCTCGAGCCTCGGGCGAGACGGACAATTGCTTCGAGGCCTCCTTCAGCCTCGAGCCTCGGCGTTCTCTCCCCTTTCTCCTCTGTTTTGTTACTGCGGCGCCCCGCCAACGGCGATCTCGCGCCGGTGCTCAACTTCTCCTCTTCGGGCTCGATTCTGTGCTCCAGAGTGATCGTGTTTCTACGGCGATTCGATTCCAGACCACCAATTGCCTGATCCAGTGCTCCTAGCGGCCAGCATGGGTGGCCTGGCGGCGGAGCCGCGGCGGTGTTATGCCGTTTGGCTAGCTCCGCTTCTCCCCAACCAAAATCAGGCGTACGGTCTCCTTCCCATCTCCTCTATTGCCTCCCGATCATGCTGCTGGCCTCGGTAACCCCGGCAGCAACTCCATGCGTATGATCCCGCACGGCGGCACACAGCGGCACGACCATGCGACATCGGAACAGCTCACTAACGGGCACCAGTTAATTCTACGGCGTGCTCAGTGTTCTCCATCACCCGGCGATGCTATATGTTCAGTTTGTTTCCCAATTCGAGGCCCATGGCAACTGGAGCACAGGTTCGCCACGGCATGCCCAGCCGCGACGTCGCGCATGGTCTCGGCGTTTCGTCCTCTCGGCTAGAGCGCTCCTCGATCTACGGCTTCAACTAAAGTGTGCACGGGATTCTTCTTCGAGTGGTGATCACTTTCGGCTATCCAGCATCGTCTCCAGAGGCTATAGCGTTTGGGACACCGGTTCGCCGCGACGCGTCAGTCCGCGGCGACGTGTATGTGTTTCATCGTCGTGAGCTCGGTCTCCCTACTTAATTCGGGTGCGGTTCATGAGGCAGCAACGTGTGCGCGGTGGCGTGAGTTCGCTCCGAGCCGGTAGAGGCTCTGGCCTGCGCGCTCCGGTACGGGCGCCATGGCCGATGCAGAGGACGAAGATGGCGGAGGTGGCATGTGGCTTACCGTGGTGGCGGTGAAGATAGGATAGCGGTGCAGGGCGATTCGATGCCGTGAAGCTCCGGTTGCAGTGCCGTGTAGCTCCTGGTTCTCCCCGTGCTCCGCTCGCGGTCCTCTTCCTCGACGCCGACGGATTCCGCGGCGGCGCCCTGTCGTCTCCCGCCTCCGGCTTCCTTCCTCCCCCGCCCTCGAATTTCTCTCACGGTGTGTGACGGGGTTGTTGCGCCACGGCGTGGCGATGCTGGTGAAGGGAGTCGCCGAGGGTAGGTGGGGATTTATAGCCGGCGGCTCATGTGGTGGCGGACGGAGATCGGGTGGGGTCTGCTCGATCGGAGGGCCGTGAGGTGTTCGGAGTTCGCACGGCTCTAATTCGAACAGTGGGGAACAGGCTGGCGAGTTTGTTAGAGCCGGTCGGCCGAGGGGGGCACGGTGGGGCCGCCTCTGTCGCCGTGCTCTGCCTTCCGACTTGCGGAAGAAGAAGAACAGTGCGACGCTCGCTGACGCGTGGGGTCGGGTTGTCGGCGCTACAGAGCTAGCGTGGGCGGTACTCAAGCGGTGGCGAAGCAGCTCCGCGCGCGGTTGGGCTCGGTCGTGCGGACGCTGGGCCGTGTGCGTGCACGCGAGGCTGGTGCCGCGCGCTGTGCTGGTCGGTTGGGCCGTGTGCGTGGTGTTCTGGCCCAACCGGCCTCCTCTCCATTTCTTCTTTCTTTTACATTTTCATTTGTTTGTTTTATTCCAGATTAGTTTAGTGTTTAAACTAATTCTATCTAAATGTATTGTTTTTAGGTTGAGGATTATGGAACTTTCGTGTAACAGTTTGTATAGATTATGTTTATATATGTTTTAATGCATTTCACACAAAAGTCCAAGAAGAGCCAAATCACATATGCTTATTAATTGGTTAGTTAGTTATTTACTATGCTACTAATGTTAATGCATATGCTTAAGGATGATTACAAGTAAGTTGTCTCACTCATCATGCAAAGTAAAAAGAAAAGAAAAAAATTTTGTGGTTGGGATTTTTTAGGTAGAAATTTGTGGGTTGTTACAGAGTAGGAGTAATAAACTCAGCGAGTTCTTCATCGAGTTAGGCTGCAACGGCTTCGTCCGATCTCTAGCTTGCTATAAGTACTGTCATGGCTTGTGTTTTAACTTTATAAGGTTGCAACGGCCTCGTCTGATCTCTTATGATGCTTTGACATGAGTTAGTTATCGTTGATCATGCGTTGAACAATCTTTTGCTTAGCGCATTATTAGTTATTGAATCTACTCGAACCGGCAGAGCTTGCTCTGTCATCTTGGGTAGGTTTAGCTACTGATTTTGTTATAATTAATATTTGATTAACTATAACATTATCTCCTGGCTAAGTTTGAAGTAGATCGGTCTCAAACCTTTTTGTTTAATCGTTTGCTAAGCTTTTTCATGCCTATGTTCATTCATATGATGGTTAAGCCTGTTAGATCAACTGTTTTACTTCGAACTTACGCCTCACGTGATATGCGTTTAGAGGTACAATTAGACTCATTCCTATGGACTATCAATCTCTTCTGGAAGTTCTATTACATCTATAACGGTTTCATCTGATCCCCACTGTTAGAATTGACGCAGTTGGTTGACAGACTCTGATCATGAGGATAGGTGTACACTCTATTCATTTATCATGTCAACATCAACTAAATAGTCGATTGCTTATGCTTTGATAAATACAGTATGTGTTTCTGAACCTTTTAAGCTTATTCATGCATGTCGCATGTAACATGTGATTTGAAGGACAAATAAACTTGTTAATCTCTTCTGAGAGCTTTATTATGGATACAATGACCCTATTCGATCCTTGCTGTTAGAGTAACTCAGATTCAGACGTCGTTGGTTAACAGTTTGTTTGTTATAGAGAGTCATGTGTTATGTGTGGTCTGTACGAGTGGTTTAGATGGTTGAATTTATACATGTTATAATCCCTATTTTCATGCGATATTGATACGTTATGCTCATTCTTGCACTGGTTATTTATTTTTGTATCATGATCTATCTCATACACATTCTGATCGGCAACTTTAACTAAACCATCATGTATGTCAGAAACCGCTGATTCTTTAAAAAATTACCCGATCATGCAGATTATCGATTCTCTAGTCGATGCCCTTTGAGATTGGCTATTCAGGCCACACATTTGAAACTGTCTAGAGCAACACCGACATGTTCCATGTTGACATCTATTAACTATCATTATTCATCGTCAACAATACTTGAATAAATGCTAAAAAGAATTACCAACTTAGAAATAGGAGGTTAAACTGACAGATTCCACGAGTTTTGGTGATTCTATATTTTCCAGGGATTAAACAGGAAAACTGGACTACATTGCTTCCCCAGGAAGGAATCCGACGTAGATTACTCCACCGTCAAGTCAGGAATTCTCCAGAAGACTCTAGAGGACGCTAGAAGACTCCACGAGGCAGGGCACCCCGGGACCCTGACCAGTGGGACCGACCGGTCAGGTGGGCCCATCGGTCGGTCAGGTTCCGGGCCCCCACGCCTCCTCCTTCTGGAACCTTCCTCCACCGACCCTGAGGACCCATCTCCACCGTCCCTGAAGTCGGTTTGATCTAACGGTCGCGGTTCCACGCCCAGGGCTATATAAACAACCCCTGACCCCCCTGGAGATAGATAGAGAGAGAAGAACAGAAGAGAAGTTCAGATCTTCCGACAAAAGTAGAACTAGGGTTTCTAGAGAAAGAGTTAGAGCTCTACTTCATGTTTAGAGTTTAATCTAGCTAGGTTCAAGTAGAGGCGGGTGACTTCGTCGGCTTCTCTGGCTAGAAGCTTCGTCTGAGTCTCCGGATCGCTGTCGAAGATTCGGTAATTTGTATCTTTATTCGACTTTGTGCTACATTAATATATTTTAGTTTATTCATTTTGGAGTTTATTCTAGTTATATATTTAATAGAGATCTGATTATGATAGAGTTTATGATCATGTTCGTAAAGTACTTAGCTTTATTCCGGATAGAGTTAAGTGGTCAAACTGGTGTAAACATGGTGTTTAGGCCTAGTTTACCTGTGAATACATCCTATGCTCCGAGTCGAGAGGTAGATCGCAGGAGTGACAGTCCTGTTGAGTCCTTTGTAGTCCTCCCTCCGAGTGTAGACCTTAGTAGGACGCGGTTGCAAGTTAGAATTCATTACTTTGTTCTTGATTCTAATTTAGTAATGTCCCTTGATCATGGATGATAGATTGATTAACTATAAATGATTGTATATTAACTAGAGTAATCACTAAGGCTTAGTAAATATGAAGTAACTTAGGATTCAAATCTCTTAATTAATCTCCCGACTGCTCTACTTGATTCATATAGTTCGCTCTATCTCTAGAATTTCAATTATCATTATTATTCACTATTTATCTTTATCTTGTCTTACCCGTGTTTAGACATGTGAGTAGTTAATGAATGAATAGTAATCTCCACTACCATTAAACTATATTTATATCCAATTCTTTCCCGTTTCACTGTTTCCCTCGGTAAAATATAAATAACGATACCTAGACAACCTGTGTGAAATGCTGCTACAATGGGTATATTTATTTGTGCGCTTGCGGATAAATATTTGTTCATATCTTTTTGAGCTAGTGTCACAAATAAATTACATTTCTAGTATCATGTTGGGGATGACAACTTGACATTAAGTGATGCTAGGGGTGTCCATACATTTCTAAGGGCTTTTGCTAGAATCAGTTCTTTAAAGTTTATTATAAGCAATTGCATTAAGAAGTGTCAACAAGCATTTCTGGCGCTGTTGTCGGGGATGAGCAACAGAAGCCACCGGGAACCAAATGGAAACCAACAAACAAATGGAAACAAAACCTATTAGGAATCTAACATGGCAAAGGAGATTAATCAAACTACTCATTCATTAACTTGTACCTCTGTCTTGGCAGGCTTACCCTTGTCTTTCTTTGTTTATATCATATACAGGGTAACACAGGTTCAGTTGTGACTCATCACTTACAAATCAATAATCAACTAGACCGTGTGGAAGATCAACACTAGTAGTCAAGCCTTGGCCAACAAGACTCTGCTGGAGTTCTCTACTCCAAGTGTCAGGAACATTCGTACCGGACCTACACTCCAGACGAACAACCTTGAGTTCGAGCTCAAGCCAAGTCTTATCAACATGGTGCAAGCTACTACATTTGGTGGAAAGGAGGAAGAAGATGCAACTGCTCATCTACAAGATTTCTTGGAGATTGGAAGCACTATCATCATCAAGGACATTCCCCAGGACATTATACTTCTTCGTCTCTTTCCCTTCTCACTGAAAGGAAAAGTGAAGCAGTGGTTCTATGCAAACATGGATAACATCAAGACATGGGAGAAATGTTCAGAGGCCTTTCTATCAAGATTTTTCCCAGTCATCAAAATCAATATCTTAAGGGGAAAGATTTACAACTTTCAGCAATAAAAAGGAGAAACTATTCCAGAAGCTTGGGATGTTTTCAGGAAAAAATCTTAAGATGCCCACATCATGGAATAGGGAATGAATTACTCATGCAACTGTTTTATCACGGATTATTACCAAGAACATGTGAGCAACTTGATGCCACTGCTGAAGGATCATTCATGTCACTCACTTTTGGAAAAGCAGAATGCTTAATGGATAAGATAGCTGAGAATCATGGCTGGAAACAAGGTACTACTCAACGCTGTCACCAGATTGAAGAAGTTTCAGAAGAAGTGTGTGCACTGTCAACCAAGATGGATGTGCTTATGGATTGGCTCACTCAGAGAGCTGACTACAAGGAAGACCGTCAAGCTATTCAAGACGCATTTAATGCTCAAACTAGAAGTGGAGAATATTTGGGAATAGAATTCCCTGAAGATCAAGAAAAAGCTAACATCATTAACAACTCCACCACTCTACACAAGCAAGGATGGCGTCAACAACAACCCTCCAAACCAGATAAGTACACTAGTAATTTCAATTCTTCCAATTTTAAGCAACCTATTTTGAGAGATCTAATTTTAGAACAAGCTAGAATAAATGATAACATTACTAAAAGACTTGTTTTAAATGATAAGACTCTTGAAAATATAAATGCTAAGATGGATGGATTTTCTTCTGCCATTAAGGATCAACTCAATTATAATAAAAGAATATAAATTTAACTATCACAATTGGTTGCTGCTTTGCCTGTCACCACTAACCATGAGCAGATTAAGGGGATCGTCTCGTTCCGCTTCGGAACCTCCGCCGGGTTTTGTGACCCAAACCGGCAAACTCGTCAGCCTGAGTTTTGAGGCCCACACTCAGAAACCGACCACCCCAGGTTTTGAGACCCAAACCCGAAAACTAAAAGTGGTGGTTTTTTGAGGCTCTACCACCAAACCCGCGCCGAAGACGGAGCGTGGGTCTCACGCCCCAACTATCAACACCGATGTTGACGCATGTCCAACCACCGCCAAGCACAACGCCTTCGCCTTCCTTTCTGACTCAACTGACGACACTTCCATCTCCCATGCAAAGCCCGTGTCCGGCCTCCGCCAGGTGCCACAATGCCATCACCTTCCATCTTGACTCGACCGATGTCGTCTTCATCCTCATGTACTCTTGCTTGTTGCCGCTAAGTGCCAACTACCGCAACTGGTCCTTCGGCCTTCTGGTCCCTCAGTCCAAGCCTCACGTCCGTCCTTCGTCACTCTTGGTCCATCGGCACAACATGTCTCTACTTGACCTTCACCTCGTTATCGACCATTGCCTCCGAGTTCCTCATCTGCACACCAACACGGGCAAGAGACATGTTTCACATTCATGCCAATCCGTGAGTCTATTGACAAATCAATCACTCATCACAAGGATGAACCATAATGGCACATATCAATCGTGTGTTCGTACTATGACAATATCTATTTCAAGTATGCATATATTTAGAGTATATGATTATATTTATTTTACATAGTACTATAATAGTATTATATTGATTTATTAAAAGTATAATAGTATTATATTGATATATTAGAAGTATAATAGTATTATATTGATATATTAAAAGTATGGATTATGTTTAAAAAATTCACATAAGTTATTCAAGGTGATAAATGAGTATAAATATACTCAAGGTGATAAATAAATAACATACTTTGGTGATAAATGAGTATAAACATACTCAAGGTGATAATTAAGTAACATACTTTGGTGATAAATGAGTATAAACATACTTAAGGTGATAAATAAGTAACATACTCTCAAAGTAATAAATGGGTATGTATCCATAATTCCATACATACTCCCTCTGTCCCTTTTTGTTGGTCGTCCGGAAAGCGTGTCTGTGAGGGAAACTCGGATTTTTAGAGACAGACATTTAGGGACGGAGGGAGTATGTGATTTAGTGAAGATACAATCCAGTTGAAACCACTTCTAGTCCAATATGCCCAGACAAAAGAAGGCATGCAGCACAAGGATTATGGCCAAGTGGATGCATTCCTTCCTCCCTAGACTGCTGCCTTCCTTCCTCCCAACTGTCTCGGCGAGGTGGACTAAAATGAACAGAGAATTGTGAATGGGCTTGTAGTCCAATGGTAGGTCTGTCCAGTGGGACGCTACCCACCAGAGTTGAAACCCTGGTGTTCGCACCTTTTTCTCGATTTTATCCAGAATTTGCAGGGTTGCGTTCGGTGGTACTATGCGTTTCCCGCGCACTGGAGGCGGCGAGTCTCCCAATCTCTTTCTTTGCGTGTGTATGGACGCGCACGCGTGTGTGTGCGTGTGGTGTGAGTGTGGTGTGTGTGGGTTGTGTGCATCCAAAGTTGTACCAGATAAAAAAAAAATGAACAGAGAATTGCTGGCAAGTGTAAAGCAGCCAGCTGCTACAGTTTGTAAGAGCGTGGGCTGCTGCCAACCAGCCGCGGCCATGGACCAAGTGGGCTGTTGGCCCAAGCGCAGAGAGAGGAGGGAGGAGAAAGTGGCCCAAACGGTACAGGAGTGAGGAGATTCAAGATAAATATATTTTGTGCCATAAATAAATTTTACAAAGCACATTAAAATACGAAAATGCATATGGTGAATTTTAGTGTAAGCTTTAAAATATATTTGCAGAAAATAAGTCTAAATTGGTTGTAAAATTTTTAAAAATTCCAATTTTTTTTTGTCAATTTTAGCATGAAGAAAAACATACGGGGTTACAACGTGGTCCTACTTATACCAACCGTGTTCGATATAATTTCGTTTGATTTCGTTCGTTTTCAAAATTCTTGATATTCCTTAAGTCCGCGTTAGTTTTCGTGTCCAACTTTACTACTTTCGCTTTCGTTTCGGTATCCAAATATAAAAGTGGAAAACAGTTGAATTTTCCGTCCATTTTCATCCATATCCATCACTAATAATGCTACTGGATCCTTTAGTAAGCCTGCTACCCCGAGCACTGATTAAACTAGTATATTGCCCGTGCTAACGCTACGGAGTATCTAGAACAAAACACATAGTTAGAACAAACTAACTACGTGTTTACAGAATGTGAACTGTACGTGTATTGAAGAATCAATGAACAACAATGCACGGAATTGCACCTTCATAACCTAAAAAATATATGTACACAACAACAATTGGTACTAAGACTGTCACATTGGATGTTACATTGGATACTGGTTACATGGGATGTTGCATGAGGTGTTCAAATACTAAAAAAAAACAAATTACAGAAACTATCATAAATCACGAGATAAATTTTTTAAGCCTAATTAATTCATGTTTAGCACATATATTATTGTAGCACTTTAGTGTCGAATCATGGAATAATTAGACTTAAAAGATTTGTCTCGCAAATTACACGTAAAACTACGTAATTAGTTATTTTTTATCTATATTTAGTACTCCATATATATGTGTCTAAAAATCCAATTTGACATGATGTAAAGTTTTGGATTGGAACTAAACAAGATCTAATATGGATCGTACTCAATGGCCTATCTTAAAATAAGAATTCAGCATATAATATTATTAGGCATTCCAAATCCCAAACAGAGAAGCTCATGCTCTGTTACATTGATAAGCTGCAAAATACATCTCGTATGAACTGAATATTAAAAAAAAGTTCATAGATCATGCATTGTTGCACACTGACAGTATTTTTTGCCAACGCCAATTAACATATAAAAAGTAAAAGCATTTTGAATTTCAATGCTTACATTCATAAGGTCCATCTTATCCTCTTGCATGTTCTGGCGATAACACAAGCTAGTGTATACATAGTTCCGCTAGGCGCTCGCCTAGGCGCGATTAAGCGCAAGTCGGAGGGTGTCCGCCTCGCCTATGGGGGTAGGCGGACCCCTAGTCAGCGGCAGCTCGTCGGCGGCCACCGGTGGGGGTGGAGAAGCTTCGGACGACGCGCATCGAGCGCCGGCGGAGGAGGAGGCGGTGGCGGCGGAGGTGGCGGCGGAGGAAGAGACGGGCGAAGGAGGAGGAGGCGGTGGAGACTGGCGGCGGCGTGCGGCTGGAGCTGTAGGTGCGGGGAGGGTGGGAGGGAGGAGGAGGCAGCGGATGTGGAGGAGGCCGTGGACGGCCGTGGAGGGAGGGAAGAGACTGGCGGCTGCGGGCGCGGGGAGGGAGAGGAGCACGCGGTGGGTGTCGGCGGCTGCGGGCGCGAGGAGGGAGAGAGGAGTGCGGTGGGTGGAGATGGATAAGGTGGAGGGGTGAATATGGTGGGTTGTGTGGGCTTTTTTGTTGGGCTTTCTTTAATTTTAGGTCCATAGATCTCTTATTTGTTTTCTTTTATTTAAGGTAATTTAAAGTTATATATATTAAAACATCTAGAAACGCCTAGGCGCGATTAATCTCGCCTAGGCTCTAGGCAATGGGTCAGCGCCTAGATTCCGCCTAGCGCCTAGCTGAACTTTGAGTGTATATGGTTAGACAACTAAATTTAATCAAATAAAGTTACCAAATATGATTCCCTGGATCACAATTGTATGATCCCTGCTGCCGTGCTGCGGTACTCACGCTAACACTATAATAAAATACAAAAAAAACTATTGATAGACTCTCCCACATACGAGCGGACCCCACTTGTGAGCCTCACGACCTACTTCTTCCTCTTGCAGCAGGTCTTCCTCTCTCCTTGGGCTCGTTGGCGGTCGAGAAGGAGAGGGCAATGTCACGATGGAGAGCTCGTGCCCATGTCCGCCTGGCGGTGGCGGCCGAGACCATGAGCCCACAACAGAGACCCAAATAATCGGAGAAGCTATTTGAATGTCATCAGAAATACAAGGTGTCCCCTAAAATCAATTATCCAAAAATTGGCCGAAATGAATAGCGCACCATAAATTTGTTATTTTCCAGTTCTGAGTCCCTTTCCAACTCGCGCTTATTTTGGACCTCTCGTGCAGTCCTACCATCCTTGCACTTCTTTTGGATCTCTCTCATGCAGTCCTACCATCTTTTGTCTGTGTTAAGTAGAAGGCTTTCAATTTTTTTTTTGAAAAAATGAAATCTAACTAACATTCCAGTACAAGATATAGAGCCACTATCAACGTTAAGTGAGAATCTATCGCTCAAGAAAACCCAATATGCAAGACGGTCATATAGGACTGTGCAATAAGATTCAGGAAGAACTAATCAGTACATCCAATTAATTGGAACTAACAAATAGACAAGGGTTTATCTGTATAACTATGGATGAAGATCAAGCAAGAACTTGAACAATCAGTTGCCATGAAAACTCACAACAAGAATTTGAGAAATAACTCTGTAGATGGCGAGTCCTGGAGCCGTTCCGGCCAGCACCTTAGCCTACTATCGCAATCTTTTCCTAGCCCCAATGAAATTTAGAAAGGCTGACAGTTATTATAATATGCAACAAGAACCTAGAACCAGGGAAAAAATAAATTAGCATGTACAATAGAATTAATTGTTTACCTTGCTCAATGCTTGAGTAACCCAAGTGAATGTCACATGAGAGCAGGAAGTTTTCAAGTACGTACTGGTGGTGCCATTTTTCTGTTTGACAGTCCCTGTAAAGAAAAATAAAATCGGTTATCATGAGAACACTAATCCAAAGAAGTATCCTTTTAAAAAATAAATCAAGAGAAGCATCCTTACAAAACAGACTAATCAACAATAGCTAGACTAACACTATAACTATAACTATTGGTAAAACAAAATACTAATGCAGTAGCTGCTACTATTGTTACAGCCTTACAGGAAAATTAAAATAAGCTTGCAGTGAACAAGAATGAAGCGAGTCTTGATGTCAAAGCAAGCTTTTTATATTCCAGCTTGCAAATTCAATGTTCATGCCAGACCAGAGCATGCACTGTTAGGGAATAAAGAGAAAACAACATGAACTTGATATCATCTACCTTTGACATGTACTTATCAATCAAGTTATCAACATGGAATACTGTTCCCAGCGTTCACTCTTCGATCTAAAAGAGTGAAGTTGGATGAGATATCTGCATAAACCAATAGCAACTGCAATTTCTTGTTGAAAATGTACCTGCAGGTCACGCTGAGATGGTTCCAACAGATCATTGATTTGGTCGTAATGTACCTGCAACAAGTTGGAAAAGAAAATCATATATGTTATTTTTAGTTTCAACTCTAGAAACCATTACCAAATACCAAGGGGCAGGTAGCCAGGCACACCGCAACAGGGAGGGGAGCCATCGAGCAGGCCGGAATAGGAGGCGGGCTGACCAATGACTGGCAGGAGCTCTGAGCGGCTGGGATAGCAGGGGTGCAGGGCTGGTCGATCGAGCCACCGAGCGGCTGGAGAGAGGCGGGCACCCGGTGGCCGGCGCGGCAACAACGAATCGACGGGCATGGGGCACGGATCCCAGATGGAATCGACAAATCACAGCCTCGCGGGAATGGCAAGGGACCAGCCACAGTGTCCGCCGCCGGGGGAGGAACATTGGGGAACAAGGGGCGGAGATCTAGGGAAGAAGAAGGGGGTGGAGAACCTGGAGAGAAGAAAGAGGTAGAGCGCCAGGGATGAAGCGTCTGCGACTCTGTCCACCAGATCTAGCCATCGCCGACGAGTCGGAGGAGACCGCCGGAGCCAGATAGGTCGTCGGAGCCAGGAACCAGGAGTTGGCGACGAAAGTGCTGCGTGTTTTTTTCTTTCCGCAGTCACTCGAGAGGAGGGGTGATGTTTCAAAAAAAAAATACAGCAGACAATAGGAATCGAACCTTGGTCGCAGGCCAAGGGCCGTCGGGGCTTAAGGCGGAGGTAGGAGCAGTCGCATACCATACACGCAATGGTGGTCGTTAGATTTGAGTAAGTAAAGACAGAGAAGACTGAGAAGCAATCTGAATCGTTGATTTCTATAAAGTTATTTTTTTTTTTACATTTTTTGGGGTATGTAGAGGAGGGACATCTCAGCAGGGGAGGTTTATTTGGTATACCAAGCAAAGTGTAGTGACGGTGCTTTAGCAGGGTAGATACATCCATCTTGGCTGAAGCTCTCTCTCTTGTGTTCCTTAAGATCTGAATCAGACAACTCACGTTGCTTAGATTCTCTGTAAACCTGACATGCATCCGTAATAACAAGAGTATGCCGATTTTAACAAAAAAATATAAAAATAATGCAATTGCTAGAAATTAAATTTTTCTAAGAATACACGGAACGATCTATGTACTGCACTACCACGCCGACCATCGCTCTGATCTTAATTGTTGCTCCTTTCCTCCCAACATGAAAATCAACATATCTTATCTTAATCATGGAGAAGTTAGTATAGTAGATTGGTAAGTGAATGAAGATCAGGCTCGTACCTTGCTGGTAGAAGAGAGGTGTGTGCCTACCGCCCGGCGACCAGCAGAGCCTGAGCCAAAATATCACAGAGAGGTACGTGCGTCAGGATCAAAATATCAGAGCCTGAGCCAAGGAGTAATTGAAGAAGTCGCCGCCGCCACCGACGAATATTGTATCACGAACGCCGTAAATTCTCGCGAGATCAAAATTAAGGCCCCTGTTTAAGGTGTGTTTAGTTGAAAATTTTTGTAAAATTTTTTCCTGTAGCATTTTCGTTGTTATTTGATAAACTTTGTCCAAATATGGACCACCTAGACTCAAAAGATTTGTCTCGACATGTACATACTAAAAGTACAATTAGTTATTTTTTTACCTACATTTAATGCTCCATGCATACGTCCAAATATTGATGTGATGGAAAATTTTGCAAAATGAAGGAAACTAAACAGGGCCTTAGTTCTCCCCATTTCACAAAATTTTCCATCACATCAACCATCACATCAATGTTCGGACGTATGCATGGAGCATTAAATATAGGTAAAAAAATAACTAATTGTACTTTTAGTATATACATGTCGAGACGAATTTTTAGAGTCTACGTAGTCCATATTTGGACAAAGTTTATCAAATAACAACAAAAACGCTACAGGAACAAGGCCTAAACTGGGGTCCGAACATCCCTGATTATTATATAGCCAACCAGCGTAACTTTGGATCCGCTTTCCCAGTTAATTATCCGTCGATACACTCTCCTTTGATTATTACTAATTAATTAATGTTGACGTACTCACGTAAATACGTGTACTGCAGTACTGTCCATATCTTTTGTGGATCCAATAGTTTGTAAACCGGCCCGTTAGCAGTGTTGGACCCACGACGTGACCGCCCGATGGATGAGAAATAGACTACGTGAGGAGGCGTGGGAGTAGCTACTCGCAGTATTGAAGGACGAGGATCGCGTCGGATATGTCGCTGCACCAAGCCATGTGCCGGTACGCGGGTCGATCGAGTTGGGCGAGATGGAGCTCTGATCACGCTCGGTCCGATGCACAAGTCTGGTCTGGCTACAGAATTAGAAATTCTATAGCTAGCTACAAAACAACAGTTCCCTCTCTCTCTATATATATCCTAAATAGCAGTTCTATATATAGGACCCCGCTATTTGGAGCGTAGCGCTCTAAATTATATTTAGAGCGTCGGCGGTGCTCCGGCGAGCTCTTCCGCAACCGGAAAAGTATCACTAGTCTCTCCCGCAACCGTAAAAGCGTGTATGAAAGGATACCCGATACCACATCATATCCCGCAACAGTAAAACGAGTCCCGCAACCGTAAAAAGCACGACTAAATCATAAGACTCGGTGAGTACACCCGCAAGCGTAAATTTTGTCTCATATCTGTACTTTCAACCTTAAAAGGTATTAGTTGACGCGGTGAGCGCACCCCGCCCTGTGACCATAACTATTATCCGTATCTATTCTTACAACCGTAAAAGGGCAACGGATGACCATGACAAATGGTCTAGTTGTGTAAAACTTATCCGTGAACAGATAGCGCAGCACCAGCCTGACGCGAGATTTCTGTAGCGCAATTCCTGATTTTTTGCAACCGGAGTCGTAGCCAGATCACAACCGTAACCCTACGTTAGATTTGGTCTGTGTATCCGTAAAAATATGTGGAGATCCATCGTTGAGCCAATTTTAGCCGTAAAATCAAAGGAATTAATTGTCATATACTGTAGTCCTGTAGTTTATTTTTCTATGCACTACATGAATCTATCTAGTGGTCAACATCAACATACTATCCCAAAAAAGCCATGTTAGGAATATATGGCCCATTTTTCATTATCTTGTGTCCATCCATTGTGTCGTCCAAAATTCGTGCATGTTTATATCAAACATGTACAACAGTAAATGTCCGTAGTTACAAAAGGCATTTTTATTACTAGCAGAAATAAGATGGCTTTGCACAAATATATTTTTATGCCAATTTGTCTATCTAATTCATTTTATTACTTTCAAGGCCAGTAAGGAAATATTACGCAAGGATCATCTTTTAAGATTCTTTTTTACTTTAATTAGCATAATCAAGTAGTAATAATCAAGCAATTTGAAACAAATCGAGTAGTAATTTACATGACTGGTCTCTGGACGTTTTTTGAACTAGTAGGATTAGTGTAATTAACGCCAATCAAGTAATAATATCAAGATTAGCGTAATTAGTGCAATCAAGTAGTAATTCCTTGGTCGGCAATCATCACATGCTTGCAACCGTAAAAATCCAGCAGTAAATCACTTAATTACCAACCGTAACATGTATAGTTTGATCACTTTTTATTTGAAAATTAAATTATCACACGTAATCACTTGATTTGGTCAAACTCTAAAGAATCGCTTGATTTGGTAGTAATTCATACAGACGATCTGCTCTCCTACCAAAGAATTGAGCAAATTCAATGGTATGTATCATCCAGACATGATTAGTAAAAAATACTCGATTTTTTTTTGCAAGGTATGTAGTAAATACTCGATTGGAGGATCTGTTCATAGATGGTACAGAGTATACGATCGATCTCTGAACAAATTCATCTAAACCTTTTATACATAAAAAAACACTCATCAGATGATCTAGTATTTGTTCGTGAGAGATATATGAACATGAATAACGCAAAAAAACACGTATCTACACAGAATCAGCAGCGCACTGGATCGGAGGGAAGTGATTGAGCCACAGTCAGATATTCGTAGAACCAATGCTCTGATCTAACAAAGTGTTGCCCCGCCATTGGAATTTTGTTTCTCACTATCCTGCAACCTCAAAATCCGATGCATGGATAAAATACTAAGAGAAATACTAGTCCTTGGCCGAACACATGAATGCAGTCTTCACAGCCACCATCACAACACAGTTGCATGTCTGCTATCCATGGCGACATTGTCGTCTCACCGTTGCCATGTCGAGTGCGCCGCCACAGCAGCCGCCGTCGTCGCCACGAAGTAGCAGCACCTGACGCCCATCGCACTGACATCCCGCCCCGGCGCCGGTGACTGCGGTGGTGTCTGGGGCTGGGCAGGACATCTTCTTGCCGATCTCCGGCTGCGAGTGCCCGCCGCCGGATGCAGGAGGCCAAAACGGAGAGGAAGGGGCGTGCCACCACCATGGAAGGCCGGATCTGCTAGGGGACGAGGTAATCACTGTAGTAGAACGAAGAATATAGAAAGGGCAGCAACACTTGAATGATGGCAAAATTACAGGAGGAGAAATGAATGCATCCTTGATTGTACGTGAAAGCCACCAGATCTGGATGCAATGGCAGTAATATTTACTGCCACGGGTAATTAATTGGTCTGATGTGCTAGTACAGCTAGAGAAGAGCGAAATTTATGGTTGCGGGCCGAAATATTTACGGTCGCGGGGTGGATAATTGCTCTGACGTGCCGATGCATATATTTCAGTCTGCAAAATTTACGGTTGTGTCTGAAATATTTACTGTTGCGGGATGGTCTTGCTAGAGCATATATAAAGATGGTTGTTGGTAACAATATTTAGGGTTGTGGGATTTGGGATGTAATGGCCAGCCTCGCCGGATCTGGGCGGTGCTCCGCCGACGCTCTAAATAATATTAAGAACGTGATATCCTAAATAGCAGTTTTATATATATATATATATATAGGGAAATTATTTTCTACTCCTAGGGAGTAGTTACTCCCATATTTATATCTCTAGATTTATGGTATATATGACCGAACGAAGTATATTTACATGAAGTATATGATCATACTAGACTATCTATGGAAGTATATACGTCAAGTATGCATGCATACATAGAGTATGTGGATATACTTATTTTTATATACTGCAG
Organism: Coix lacryma-jobi var. lacryma-jobi; assembly: GCA_009763385.1. Taxonomy (NCBI): domain Eukaryota; kingdom Viridiplantae; phylum Streptophyta; class Magnoliopsida; order Poales; family Poaceae; genus Coix; species Coix lacryma-jobi. Next base: position 130,105,102 of record CM019830.1, read on the forward strand.
TGAGTGGCATTTTCGTAATATATTAAAAAGTATGGGTTCCTTTGAAATTTTTTAGTGTATTAAGACATGAAATATCTTAACATGAGTATATAAACATACTCAAAGTGATAAACAAGTATGAACACATATATATATATATATATAACCACTACTCTATAGCTAGCTACAGAATAATTTATTTTGTAACCACTATGAGTTACGATAATTACTATATCGATTTACGAGATTCTAGTAACTAGTTACTATATAATTTACTATAATGTTGTGGTAAATATCCTCATATGTAACATAACTATTGTAAATATGTATATAATTTACCGTAAATAGAGATGACTATAGAATATCATATTCTATAGCTACCTACAGAGTATACTCTGGCTACAACCCATCATAGAATATAGCTAGCTAGAGAGTATACTCTGGCTACAACCCATCATAATAACTCTACTATTAGCTGTTTTAGAGACGTGTGCCGCTAAATATCTTAGCCTGCTATTTAAAACATGAGTGTCAACAACTGAAGGACCGAAAATACTACCAAAGGCGACCAGAGGGGGGGTGAATGAGAGCCTCAAACTTTCTTTTCAAAAACTTTTAGCCACTGTCCCAGAAAATCAACCCCAACAACAAAACCAATACTCATGATGTCCACGACCCAAGAGAGTGGGTGGATGTTCCCTAGGAATACAGCGGGACACCACAAAAGCCTCCTCACTCAAGTTCACGCAAGTCAACTAGTGACAGGATGGACTTTGAGTAACCTCAACCTCCCCCGAGCAACGCGAGGGGGATTCAGGCTATTTCGTACAGCGGGAAGTCCGACTTCAGTAGAGCACGAAATCAGAAATCCAACACAAAAAACCCAAAACCAAATCCGAAGTCGAACGAGTAAACTGCGAAGAAAACAATGCTGAAGTCACAGCATCGGACGCTGGCCTGCGTCTGATGTCCAGGCACCGGACGCGTCCGATGCAAAATGCACTGTTCTGGAACCTTACTGCATAGACATCGGACGCTGCGACAGTGAAACCCTAGCATCCGATGCTCAGCCCCGGACGCGTCCGATGGTCAACGGATCGTCCCATGCTCAGCGTCCGATGCTCCTTCAAAAACTCGGTCACGGTCAGGAGACACGTGGCGTCTGAGCGTCCGATGTGACGAACTCAGCGTCCGATGCCCCCGACCCGAGCGTCCAATGCCCCCGAAACTGAACAGTTCTTCCGTGAATTCAACCCGATCTCCTCCGAATCAAAAGCTCTAGGCCTTAGACTTGATATGAGGAGTTCCAAGGAGGTTAGTGAGCTACCCCTAAGAGATCATGGCTCGATCCTAACTCCAAATCAGTGAATTGGAAGAATTCGGGGCAAGGGAGACAAAAACCGATTCGAAAGAAAAATCAATCGATCTACTAGCTCGTGAGGTTAGAGGTGAATTCCTTCGGGGAAAAGATGCGCCTCACGATCTAGAACAACTCAGTTCAAATGGAATAAAAAAAGACGTAGCGAGGAAGGAGATCGATCAACGGAAAATTCATGGGGAAAAGCAAACTGCGAAGAACAAGTTCCAAAACGCGAATCACAACCACGAATTGCAACCTTGTGGCTACCACACGAGACAATGGTGAGATTATGGTCTCACTTCCTCAAAATCTCGGGAACACAGAGGTATGATTAGCCGTCTCTGCGGATCTCAGTAGCTACAACAGGGATGTGGGAGAACAGGAAACCCTAGGTGAAAATAGCAAATGATTGAGATAGTTTAGGAGGTGGGTGTCTCCCTCTAATTATCCTATTTTTTATTCCCACTCTACCCCTAATGATACAGAGCGAACCAGCTAAACCCTAAGGCTATTCTGGACCAACTCGAAGTAGATGGTTATCCGATGGCCACGCCCGCACAACTGGTAGCTTCGCCTCGACGCGACCTCACCGATTGTCGTCACGTGCCGCCACCGCTCTGCTCGTCCTTTTCACGGACCTCGCCCCCGGTTTTGAGGCCGAAACCGGGAAACCTGTCTTCACGACCAACCCCCGGTTTTGAGGTCGAAACCGGGAAACCTGTCGTCCATCGCCTGAGTTTTGTGGCCCAAACTCAGAAACCCGCTAGCGCCCGGGTTTTGAGGCCCAAACCTGGAAACCGTCCTCAGCCCGAGTTTTGTGGCCCAAACTCGGAAACCGGCCGCACCCAGGTTTTGTGGCGCAAACCTGGAAACCGTCCACCCGGTGGTTTTTCTGTGGCTCAACCACCAAACTGACGCTGTAGAGGGGATGCACCGCCCGTGCACCCCATCCACCGACACGTGTCCCTAGGTCCTCGACCCGAGCCACACCGTGCCCCGCAAGTCTTCGCTCGTCGCTGTCCCAGGTTGTCAGCCACCACAGCTAATCCTCAGGCCACCGGTCCCTCAGTCCAAGCCTCACGTCCGCCCTTCACCGCTCCCGGTCCGTCGGCACGACATGTCTCTACTTGACCTTCACCTTGCCTTCGATCACTGTCTCTGTGCTCGACACCTGCACAACACAAGACAAAGAACATGCGCATCAAACTAGTTGACAATCACTCATCACTCAAGATCCGGCATACACCCATGTATCCGCAATCTCCCCCTTGATGAGTGCATTGTCAACTACCAACACAAATCATATGGAAAAGAAGAAGGAAGAGAAGAGAACTCGACCAAATGACCTGAAAGCATAGCAAAGCCGAACGAAGGTCAAGTGGAGTGAGCAAAACAACTTGGTCCCCAAAGACATGGGCAACGGCTCGACGCAACCAAGCAAAGCAAAGCTAGTCCTCAAGAAGAGGTAGAACAGGCTCAACACCGCTAGCGAGAAAGCTCGATACCAATTGAAACTCCAATTGAAACTTAAGCAAAATAGAGCTAGCCCTCAAGAAGAGGCAAAACGGGCTCAACACCGCTAGCGAGAAAGCTCAATATCAACTGAAAGATAAGAGAGCTCGACACTAATTGAACCAAAATCAACTGGAAAGCACATCAGAAAGCAAAACTGCTAGTCCCTCAAGATAGAGGCACAGAGGCTCAACACAACTAGCAGAATAGCTTCGAACCAATTGAAAAACCAATTGAAACAACTAGCAGAATAGCTCCGAACCAATTAAAAAATGCTCATGAGCAAACTCCCCCTTCAATAATGCACACAACTAAGATATGATTTGACAAAATTTCTCCCCCTTAGTTGATAATGCACTATCAAGCAGATGTCTCCCCTTCAAATGCATATGAGTCAAAAATGAAAGTTAGCAGCTTCAGGAATATACTCGATAGAATGAAAAGATGCTCTACAGAGTGCTGATCCGACAACTCAACAAAAAGCATACATGCCAGCAAAGGCTCAAACTGATCACCAAATATGAAATATGAACATATGAGCAAAGTGAGCAGGTTTAGCCATTCAGAAAAGGATGTTCACCATAAAACTAGCACTAAGCATGTATAGACAGGAAGTCAAACAAGTGCTAATCATGTATACAAGGTGAACTACCCCTAGCAAAGTTCAATCATCATGCTATAGAATGGAACATAGACTTGTGTCTTCAAATTTTAATCGGAGTTGCAGCGGTGAAAATACACAAGTTCAAAATTCAGCATGTGATTGCGAGAGGTTGAAAACTTGTCATTGCCTAACTTTTCAACCGAGCTAAGCCTATGCATATGCAATCGAAAGCTTAAAGCATTGATTTCAGTCATACACTACACGGCTCAAGTTTAACTCAATGTGCAATGAGAAACAGTCTCGATACCGTGATGTGCTGACAAGCAATCCCATCTTGATCTTTTCAAAAACACTTAAAACTTGGTTCAATTTTATGACAGAGTATGAACATACCAAGCAAGTGAATGACTCAGAACTAGAGACATAGCAACCTAGCATATATGAAAAGCACAAGTGATTTCAACACATTCTACACATGCTAGTTGCCAAACTCAATGGTGAACAATTTCAAAATTTAAGTTCATTAGGCATATTCATCATTCATAAAACAGCTCAGCTCACAACATGTATTAGTGATCAAAAAGAGCCTAAGCTACAAGCATCATCATATAGCATCGAAGCATACACTAAACAGAGCATAGATTCATTTTAAGGAATATAGTCATGAAGCTCAGAAATGCAAAGATGCATGATGAAATGCAAAGACTAATCTACCAAGAAAGAAAAACAAAACAAAACGAAAGAAGTCAGTCTATAATACAATAACCAAAATGTTCTCCCATCTAAAAGGGGAAACACACACCAAGCTCACCTCTCAACCTAGCAAAGGTTGATTGGTCCAAAGGTTTGGTAAAAATATCTGTCAACTGATGATGAGTATCGACATGGCGAAGGTCGATATCACCCTTCTCAAAATGTTCTCGCAGAAAATGAAAGCGCACATCGATGTGTTTGGTTTTAGAATGCAGCACGGGGTTCTTAGGAACGCTAATCGCACTCGTGCTGTCACAAAGCAAAGGAACTCGAGAAAAGCTCAGACCAAAATCACGCAAAGTGGCCATCATCCAAAGCAACTGGGAATAGCAGCTATCCGCAGCAATATACTCAGCCTCTGTGGTAGACTGGGTGACACTAGACTGCTTGCGAGAAGACCAAGAAACAAGAGAAGATCCCAAAAACTGACAAGTCCCAGAAGTGGACTTGCGATTAAGTCAGCAACCAGCAAAATCGGCATCAGAATAACCGCAAAGCGAGAGGGTGGAAGAAGCAGAATACCAAATCCCAAACTCTGGAGTGAAACAAAGGTACCTCATAATGCGCTTGACCGCCTGACGGTGAGAGGTGCGCGGCGACGCCTGAAAGCGCGCGCAAAGACAAACCGCGAACTGAATGTCCGGGCGTGTCGCCGTCAGGTACAGCAGCGACCCGATCATACTCCGGTACTCCTTCTGGTCCACAACTTCTCCATCCTCGTCTGCATCCAGGGCCGTCGTGGTCGACATGGGTGTTGGATGAGGCTTGGCCTCATCCATATCGAACTTCTTCAAAATGTCCTTGGTGTACTTGCCTTGGTGCACAAACGTTCCTTCTCGGGTTTACTTAATTTGCAACCCGAGGAAGAATGTCAACTCGCCCATCATGCTCATCTCAAACTCCCTGCTCATAAGATCTGCAAACTTGGCAACCAAAGCGTGAGAAGAACCACCGAAGATGATATCATCCACGTAAATCTGGACCAAGAGAGTGTCATTTCCTTGCTTGAGGAGAAAAAGCGTTTTATCCACACATCCCATTTTAAAACCCTTAGCAAGCAAAAAGGTTTTCAACCTATCATACCAGGCTCTAGGGGCTTGTTTCAAACCATATAAAGCTTTGTGAAGTTTAAAAACATGGTTTGGAAACTTTGGATTTTCAAAACCGGGGGGTTGTTTTACATACACCTCTTCTTCTATGTAGCCGTTTAGGAAGCCACTCTTGACATCCATTTGAAAAAGTTTAAACCCTTTGGATGCAGCAAAAGCCAAGAGTATCCTAATTGCCTCCAAACGAGCTACAAGAGCAAAAGTCTCCTTATAGTCTATCCCCTCCTTCTGACTATACCTCTGGGCTACAAGTCCGGCCTTGTTTCTCACAATGTGGCCATCCTCTCCTTGTTTGTTTTTGAAAACCCATTTTGTCCCAATAGGATTACAGTCTGGAGGAGGTGGAACCAAAACCCAAACCCGATTTCTCTCAAAATTTTGTAACTCCTCATGCATGGCATTAACCCAATCCGGATCAGATAAAGCATGTTCAACATCTCGGGGTTCAAAATCAGCAACAAACGCAGAATGAGCAAAGTGAGAGATTTGTTGTGACCTTGACCGAGTGACACGTTCGTTGATGCTGCCGATCATCTGTTGAGGCGGGTGTTGGCACTGAATATGTCATGGCGCCTCCCGAGCTGAAGAAACCTCCCCCTCAATAGTAGCCGGTGCCCCCTCGGGTATAAGTGGTACAGCTCGAGGTGGCGGATCCCACGGCCCCCAAGTAGTCGAAGAAGAAGGGTCGGGGCCGTGAGTCAATGTAGTAGAAGCCGATCCTAATGGCACAGCAGGTGGAGGTAGTGCTAGATCATCCATCCCTTCAGCACCCTCGTCCTCGTCATCAAAAAGAGGTTCACCAACCTCATGATCATCTGCACACTCAAATCTAGAAGAAGGACAATGCATGGTCTCGTCGAAGGTGACATCCGATGTCTCCATGACTTGGTTAGTATCAAGGTTAAGTACACGATATGCACGAGTATGAGTGCCATAACCCAAAAATACACCGTCAGAAGAACGAGACTCAAACTTGTCCAAGTTGCCCTTTTTGAGTATAAAACAATGGCAACCAAAAACTCTAAAATAACTCACTTTGGGTTGTTTTTCAAAAACGCAACTCATAAGAAGTCTTTTTTCAAGAAAGCTCGGAGGAAAATGCGATTGGAAATATAGCATGCAGTGTTTATAGCTTCAGCCCAATACCACCTAGGAGTCCTGTGCTCATCGAGCATCGTCCTGGCCATCTCAACAAGGGTCCGATTCTTCCTCTCTACAACACCATTTTGTGGCGGTGTGTAAGGGGAAGAAAACTGATGCTCTAAACCCAAAGAGTCACAAAACTTCTCAAAGTCCGAGTTTTTGAACTCAGTACCATTATCACTACGAATAGCTCGCATCGAGTTCTTAGGGAACTCATTCTGAAGACGCAAAATCAGATTGCGAGCAAAAGCGAAAGTCTCAGTTTTCTCAGCTAAAAAGAAAACCCACGAATATCTCGAAAAATCGTCAACAACAACCAGCACATACCACTTCCCTCCCAACTGAGCTCACCCGAGCCGGACCAACAAGGTCCATGTGCAAAAGCTCTCCAGGGCGCTTAGTCAAAACCTGATTCACTGGATGGTGGGGAGCGGCAACCATCTTCCCATGTCTATAAGAATGGCAAACAAGATCCTTCTCCATGCACAACTTGGGCAATCCTCGGATTAGACCAAGTGAGCTAAGCCTTGCAAGCAAGTTGAAGCTCAGGTGACCGAGTCTCCTATGCCACTTCCAAAGATCAGAGGAGGAAGGTCCAGCCAAAAGACAACGAGAAATTCCAAACGACTCCGAGAAATTCGCGCCAAAGACTTTCCCAAAGGGCGAAATCAAACATACAAGATTGCCCTGAGGATCTAAAATGCGACTGAGATTCGGTTTAAAACGAATCTCATAGTCATCGTCAAAAAGTTGCGAAACAGAAAGTAGGTTAAAATGCAAGTTAGAAACAAGAGCAACATCACGCAACACAAAGTGCTCATTAACTCGCACCGACCCACGAGACAACACTTTACCTTTGCTATTGTCACCGAAGGTGATAAACTCCTTTCCGGCAGCAGGACTAAGACTGGAGAACCACTTGGCATTTCCGGTCATGTGCCTTGAACACCCGGAATCCACCAACCAAACATCCTCCAATCGTTTTACCTACATCAATAAAAAGACATAGGGTGAGCATACAATCCAACACTGGGGTGAGTGAAATAGGAAGAATACCAGTGTTGGGCCGGTTGCTCAAAAGAATGGTTAGTAGAAAAACCATTCCTAGCACGTCTACGGGGAAAGCGATCACCACACACAGGAAAATGTGGTCCGCTAAGGGAAGAGCGTCCATCGCGATACTCAAAATGCGGTGGAGGGAAATGCTCTACAAAGCCACCGCCACGGGGTCCATATCCTGCAAAGTTAGGATCCCGCCGGGCAAAACTTCCCTGAGGCCTAGGACCTTGAGGCACTGGACCTCTAAGCCTAGCAGCTCTGCTCTGAACATTCGACACATGTACATCATGGAAAAAATGGTACATGTCCGCATTGTTCATCTCCTTTGCACGACGCTCCTCTGTCTTGCGCCGAAAGCAAAACTCCCTCAAGTTTCCATCTCTCCCACAGTGCTCACAATGGTACCTCACCGCTCTCATAGGGGGTTGTTGGTACTCACGATAGTGGGTGTGGATCACTTTGCCCTTTTGTGGCATAAGCTCCTCCTGGATAGGTGGCATGGTGTCTAGCTTGTTTTTCAGGTGGTTGGGCTTAGGAGACCACACTTGTTTCTTGGGTGGAGCTCTCAGAGGTTCCTCATACACACCATCTTTGGTGTTAGGCTTAAGAGGCTCTTTGGATGGTATCTTGGTTAGCTTAGGAGTAGTGGTGGAATTGGGCTTCTCACTCGGATTAATACCACTCGACCTCTCCAATCTTACCAAAAGAGGAAGCACACTCCATACCCTGAGCAAAGCCTACACCTGGACCTCCAGCAGCACGCTTAAATTGGGCAATCATCATCCCAAGCTGCGGCTCACCACAAGACACCCATGACAAGATGGTCCAAAGGTATGTGTTTTCCTCCTCGGTTTGCATCTTGTCATGCTTCACATTTGCAATCTCCATCTCCAAGCCCTCACACAAAGCACACCTAGACACACACGTGCTACCCGAGCTGGACTTCTCAAGAGACACAATCTTGGCATTCTTCTCTGCCAACTCGGATTTCAAGCCTGCACAAGACTTGCACGCACCCAGCAACACGGGTCTAGCCCGAAGCTCATCCACCTCTCCAATCAAAGCAACATACTTCCCTCTCAAAGTGAGAAGGTCAGTCATGTGCTTGGTGCACATCTCACACTCACCCTCCTCAGAAACAACAATGGTGGACTTGGCAAATTCAAGTTCCTTCACCGTATCCTCCCACTTCTGCCTAAACTCCTTCCTCTCTCTAGCAGCATGCCTAAGCAACTTATCTTGACTCAGCAAAGCAGCAGTAAGCTTATCAACCTCTGCAGAGAGTTCTTCGGGAGTCTGAGATACCAGGGAGGTGTCGTCATCGTCGTCGTCGTTCCGAGGGATCTCCTCCAGCTGACTGTCGACCTCCTTCCCGAGGGCCATGGTGCAAAAGCCCTCGTTGTCGGTGTAGAAGCAGAGGCCGTTCAGCTTGTCCTCGATCTTCTTCTTCTTCTCGGACTCGTCGTCTCTTGATGCAGCAGAGTCATCATCCGAGTCGTCGACGTCGCTGAGAGTGGTGAAGAAAGCACGCTGCTCGGCCTGGGCTTTCTCCAAGTACTTCTTCTTGATGTACTCCTTGTTGAAGCCTGTTGATGGTGCTTAAAGCATCATTTCACCCAAAACCAAGGTAAAACAACATAAAAGGTAGAAGATTTGGTTTATAACTAACCTATTTCCACATGTGCATAGTTTCTTGTCTTAATGCAGAAAATGATGGAATTTGGGCCAAACAAGAGTACCAGGAGCAAGGCCAAGCCACTCTGGCCCATTTGGGCCTGAGCAAGGTGGCGGCCGCCACCTATTACTGGCGGCCGCAAGGTCACTCATGCCAAAAGTGGCCCAAGCCACGTCATCAATCCGTGGGAGTCACCTCAAGCTCAAATCCTGGCCATTGCACACTAAGACGGTTTGATCCAAGGGCTAAGAAGAGTATCACCTAGATAGTGGGCTTTGGACATGTGTCTAAACCCTAACCGGCCCTCAAACCGACTTGGGAGAGCAAATGAAGACCGTTGGATGAATGGCGGTTGCATTGGACGACAGAGAGGTGGCGGGCGCCAGGGTTTGGTGGCGGGCGCCACCCCCTAAACCCTAACCGACCTCCCCTCACTCTATAAGTACCCCCCTAGCTTCCTAGCACTATAAATAGGCCCCTTGAGCTCTCATTCGGAGAGCCTCACACCATTCCTCACCATTTGGTTAGATTAGCACACTTGCTATGCTAGAGAGATTAGAGAGAGTGTGAGTGCCTCACTAGAAGAGGAGCTGGAGAGGAGAAGAGTAGAAGTTTGGAGAGTTTCGGAGTTGTCGGAGACCTCTGCTTCTCTCTGCTCTGCGCTTCAACTTTGGTAACTTAGTATCTATTTTATCTTCAAGTATTTATTTTCAGTACTTGTGTGTTTGTTTCATTGCTTGATATTAGTTTCAAGTGCTCTAGTTCTAGTACAGGGCTAGTAGTAGTAGTAGTATATAGATTAAGTGTGGTACTTAGGCTATATATTGCCAGTGAATACGGCTAGGCCCCCGGATAGCTGTGGTAGCAAGCAGGTGGTGACAACCCTGTGCGCCTTGAATTCCACCACGTAGTTGGTCTAGTTTAACAGTAGGGCTCGTTGTGCTAGCGTTCAACCTAAGTCAGTGGTAAAGGCTAGTACGCCCACAGTACACTAGTAAAGAACTTAAATCACTAGAAGTCTAATAGAACTAGGATCTACCCCAGTAGATAGTGCCCGTTCCCTTCATCTATCCTAGATATCCTTACCCCCCTAGTTTTCTCAAAATCACTTCGCGTTCCTCGTGGATTCGATACCCCGGAATACTCTGAGGTGAAAAGCTACAACTGACAGCCGTGCGCTTGCGGTTTCTTCTGCGTGCCACCCGAGGTGTCAACAAGCTTTTCTGGCGCAGTTGCCGGGGAACGGTAGCTGATTTTTGAGACTAGAGTTAGGATCATCTTTACCCTCTCCGCATGGAGAATCAATCTATCTTACAATTCGCAGCTCCTAAGAGTTTGCGATTAGAGCCACATTTAACATCACAACCTATATATGCCGAGAGTTACGAATTGCGCCCTGACTTTATTAACAAAGTTCAGGAGAGCATGTTTACGGGATCAGAAAATCCCTACATACATCTACGTGAGTTTGAGCAAGTCTGTGCATGCTTGAACATTTCGGGCATTTCACCTGACACTGTCAAGTGGAAGCTGTTTCCGTTCACTTTGATGGGAGCAGCTAAAACATGGCATGCTCGAACCGTGGGAAGTGCCAGAGGAGACTGGGGAACTTTACAGACCAAGTTTATCTTGACGTATTTCCCTGTCCACCGAGTGGTACGACTACGAGTAGAAGTGTTGACCTTTAGACAAAATGATAAGGAGACATTAGGGGAGGCTTGGGACCGTTTTATTGGTTTAATCAATTCAGGACCCGATTTAGCCATACCCGATCCAGTGCTCCTTCAGCATTTTTATGTCGGTTTAGAGAAAGAGAGCGCTCTTCACCTTGATCATTTGTCAGGTGGAGCGTTTCTTCATCTTTCTCCACGAGGTGGAAAGGAGGTTCTTGATAGAATTCTCGAGAACACTCCTTATACTGGAGTTTTCGATGAAATCCCTGAGGAAGAAGTCATAGAAACTCAAGTTTTGACCATAGAACAACAAGAAGAGCCCGAGTCTAGCTCGCTGGACTTAGCGGAACCTATTCCGTCCACATCTGGGAGAGAAATTCTTCTGGAATTTTTGGGCGAGATAGAGGATGATGTGCTTGAAGATTACGGAAATGCTATGAACTACACCGTTCAAGCTCTCCCATCTGACAAACCACTTCCTGAGTCCTCTGATGGAATCTATAGCCGAGAGCGTCTTTTGGAACTTTCAGCTGTCATGAGTCATGAATGGACAATGGAAGCTGAAGTATCAGAAAACATCCCTCGCATAGATAAAGTACCTAGCATAATAGATTGTCGAATTAGGGGAGAAAGGGCCTTTGCCTTTTACGACCCTGTCGTGGGAATTAATGTTCTTGCTAGTAATTACGTATCCAGAACATTCCCTGACCTTCAACGACAACCAACTAAACGGTGTTTAAGAGACCCAAATGGTGACATCTTGGAAAGTGAAGGAATCCTAAAGATGGTCCCCATCCAAGTAGATGGAGCGGACATGGTCTTAGATTTCTACATTTTTGATGTAGTCCTTTTTGTCGTCTTCTTAGGACAACCGTGGTCCATACTTGCCTTGCAAGGACCATGTCAAGAGCACTTTAATGCTCAAATCGGTGGAAAAGAGTACTCAGTACCTTTCGTTCGCGCATTAAATTCTATTGCCGAACAACCACCAGAACCAGATCTTCTCGATCAAGCTAGAACCTCTACTCTTTATGAGTTGGCTTAGCCTGATTTTGAAGAAGATTCTGAGTTCTTTGTCAAAGAAGAAGCCGAGATAGATGAACCGTTTCGCTTAAACGAATCGGAAAAGCCATCTCGACCTTCCATAGAGCTAAAACCTCTGCCTGAAGGCCTGAGATACATTTTTCTAAACAATGACACCGAGACTCCCGTAATCATTAGCAGTAAGCTATCTGAAGAGGAAGTCCGTAGGTTGACCCTTGTCTTAGAAAAACATCAATCTGTCTTTAGCTATTCACTTCAAGATTTGAAGGGAATTAGTCCAAATCTCTGCACTCATCGTATCCCTCTCAATCCTGAAATACCCTCTTCAAGAGAGCCCCAAAGACGACTTAATAACGCTATGCATGAGGTCATGAAAAAGGAGGTTCTGAAACTCTTGCACGCGGGAATTATTTATCCAGTTCCTTATAGTGAATGGGTAAGTCCCGTGCAAGTAGTTCCCAAGAAAGGAGGCATGACAGTCGTTAAGAATGAGAAAAATGAGTTAATCCCTCAACGCACTGTCACTGGATGGAGGATGTGTATAGACTATAGGAAGCTGAATAAAGCCACAAAGAAAGATCATTTCTCACTTCCTTTTATAGATGAGATGCTAGAAAGATTGGCAAACCATTCCTTCTTTTGCTTCCTGGATGGATATTCTGGTTATCACCAAATCCCAATCCATCCAGATGACCAAAGTAAGACCACTTTCACATGCCCGTATGGAACTTATGCCTATAGACGCATGTCCTTTGGACTTTGCAATGCGCCGGCATCTTTCCAACGGTGTATGATGTCCATCTTTTCCGATATGATTGAACAAATCATGGAGGTATTCATGGATGACTTTTCGGTCTATGGGAAAACCTTTGACGATTGCCTAGCTAATTTAGACAAAGTCCTCCAACGCTGTGAAGAGAAGGACCTAGTTCTTAACTGGTGAGAATACATATGATGAATGATTGACTGTGTTGAGGAAGGTTTGAGGCTTTTACCCGGTTGAGTCATTATCTTGCTATGCGCTTAATGTTATGACTAACCGGTGGCGTGAGTTGTGTGGTGTTTCTGGGTTGGTGTGTGTGTGCGACATGTGTCTCTTGGCTGTGTTGATGTGCAGGTGTGGAGCTCGGAGACAGTGGTCTATGGCGAGGTGAAGGTCAAGTTGAGCCGTGCCGTGCTGACGGACCGGGTGCGGTGAAGGATGGGCGTGCCGTGCGGCGGACGTGCCATGCCGACGAACCGAGCGGTGAAAGGCGGACGGGAGGCTTGGACTGAGGGACCGGAGGGCCAGAGGACCAGCTGTGGTAGCTGGCACGTGGCATCAGCAAGCAGGAGCACATGGGGATGTGCGGTGCATCGGCCGAGTCGGGAGGAAGGCGCTGGAGTCGGGTCGCTTGGCGGGAGGTCGGACACGGGCTTGCGTGCGGCGCAAGTGCCGTCGGCCGAGTCAAGAAGGAAGGCGAAGGCGTTGTGCCCGGCGTGGAGGCTGGACATGCATCGGCATCGGCGCCGGTGGTCGGGGTGTGAGAACCACATCCCGTCTACGGTGCGGGTTCGGTAGCTGAGCCTCAAAAAGCTACCATCGACGGTTTCCAGGTTTGGGCCTCAAAACCTGGGGTGGACGGTTTCCAGGTTTGGGCCTCAAAACCTGGGGTGGACGGTTTCCAGGTTTGGGCCTCAAAACCTGGGCGTGCGGGTTTCCGAGTTTGGGCCTCAAAACTCGGGGTGGCCGGTTTGCCTGGTTTGGGCCTCAAAACCAGGGGGTTGGTCCGAAAGGACGGTCGACGCGTGGCGGCACCGAGAGGCTTGCGTTGCGGCGAAGCTATCGGTGAGAAGGCGCGGCGGTCGACGGTGGCGGCACGTGGCGGCATCGGGTGAGGTCGCGTCGAGGCGAAGCTACCGGATGTGCGGGCGTGGCCGTCGGATGAAGATTGACCGGTTTGGACGGTTGTACCCCTGGGGGGGTATTTGGTCGAGTGCTTAATGTAAGGGCGTTTGTGTCATTGGACGTGCGCCTATATATATGAGGCGGGCTGCTAGGGCAGCCGTATCCTTGGCAGACCAGTGGTGGTGTCTCTCTCATTTTGTTCCTGTGAGAGTAGGCTAGGGTTAGGGAGAGTTGGCTCTTGTTCTTGAGCTTTTCGCCATCCAAGCTTTGATCTGCTGGAGTGGCTTGTAGCCCGTACACCAAGTGCTTAATGAATCATCCATTCCTCTGAGTCCAAGGATCAAATTCGTGCTTTAATTTGTCTTGCGATTTTGTTCTTCGCGTTTGCACGTTTTCCCCTCTTTCGTTCTTCACGAGAATTCTTGTTTCGAGGGAAGATTCGCAAATCCGTTTGAACCATCTTGTGTAGCTTTGTGAGAGTCTCCTTTCTACCGAAGGAATTTCTCTAATACCTCACGAACTCACAGATCGGGCGGATTTAGTGTTGGGATCAAGTTCTTGCCGTTCTTCATCCTTTTTCTCCGATTCACCGATTTGGAGTTAGGTTCGAGCCATGATCTCTTAGGAGTAGCTCACTAACATCCTTGTGACCCCTCACACGAAGTTGGAGCCCTAGTGCTTTTGATTTGAGGGAGATCGGGTTGATTCGGTGGATGAACAGAGGTGCATCGCGGTGACCGGACGCACGAGTCGCACCGACCGGACGCTTGGTCGTGAGTCCGGTCGTTGAACACGTTCTCTGCGTCTCCTTCGTGACTTGACCGGACGCACGCCTCATATCGACCGGACGCTATCCCGTGCGTCCGATCGTTGAAGGCCGAGCGAAATACTGTGCGAGATTCTGACCGGACGCTAGGGTTTCGCGTGACCGGACGCACTGAAGGCACTGTTCATTGCCTCCTCGGTGCTTGACCGGACGCTCAGTTGTAACGACCGGACGCTTGATCACCGTGAGTCCGGTCGTGAACAGAGAGCATCCAGAGAGGTTTTTCTCTGACCGGACGCGTCCGATCGACACTGACCGGACGCACCTCAGAGTCCGGTCAGTGCAGTGTTTGCGCGTTTTCGCCCGTATCTTTTGCGTTCGAGCTCCGATTTGAGATCCGCTTTTTGCGTTGGATTCCCGACTCTGTGCTCTACAGAAACCGGGCTTCCCGCTTTGTGAAAAAGCCTGAATCCCCCTCGCGTTGCTCGGGGGAGGTTGAGTTTACCCAAACTCCATCCTGTCACTAGTTGACTCGCGTGGATTTGGAAGAGGGAGCTTTTGTGGTGTCCCGCTGTGTTCCTAGGGAACATCCACCCATTCTCTTGGGTCGTGGACATCACGTGTGTCGGCTTTGCTCTTGGGGTTGATTTTGTTGGGACAGAGGCCGGAATTTCTGAGAAGAAATTTTTAGGCTCCCATTCACCCCCCCTCTGGTCGCCTTGCGATAGCTTTTTCGGTCCTTCAATTGGTATCGGAGCCAGTTAGGGATCTCTCTACCTTAACCGGTTCCGGATCCGCGAAGGCGACCTTTTGAGAGCGGTTCTGTTTCCGGCTTTTTATTTTGCCGAGGTGTTAAGTTTTTGTCTTGCTAACACTAACGGTGCTTTTGGAGTGCACCAAGTTCTTCTTCAAGTATGTCTGTGTCTTTCAGCATGAACGGTTCCATGGACGACATCTTGGGAAGAAGGAGGAGTGCAGTTGATGAGAGGGATCGCGAGGTGAACGATCTGCTGAACCTTCTGCAACGTGATGAGCTCTCACCGGAGGATCTCCTACGTCAACTTGGCAAGGCCAAGAGAGGTATACTTGCTCGTGGACTTGTGAGCTTGCACAAGCTTTGTGATTTGAAGTCTAGTATCTCTTTACCTTGCACCTCCTGTAGTGACATGGTTAGGAAGGTTGATGAGCTACGCTTTTCTCTTGCTAGCTTAAAATCTGAAAATAAAATGTTGAAATCCAATGCCTCCAAACCATGTTTAGCTTGCATTGACTTGGGCAAGGACCTTGATTGTGCTAAAAATGAAATAGCCTTGTTAAAGTCAAATGCTTCTCTGCCATGTGTCAACTGTGAATCTTTTGTTGCTAGACTTAGAGAATATAGTCTGATTCACAGGACATGTGTAGATGACCTTGAGCATGCTAGGGCTGAAATTGTAGAGTTAAATGCTAGGCCTTGTAGCTTGTGCTCTTTGAATAAAGATGTTTGCCATACTTCTAATGCTATTCATGATTCTTTGCTTGATGTTTCTGGTGATGTTTCTCCCACAGATTTCATTTGCACATCTTGCATTGATTTGGAAAAAGAAGTTTTGGTTTTGAAGCAAATGCGCGATGATATGAGCGCTAAGTTGGTTGAGCACAATGATATGAGTGCCAACCTTGAGGGGGAAGTCGAGCTCTTGCGTACCACATATGCCGAGTGCATAAAAGAGGAGATGGAGAACTTGAGAAACACTCCTTGTGGTACTTGTGACCGCCTCAAGTTTGAAAATGAGGTTTTGGCCACAAGATGCAAGAGCCTTTGTGCTAAGTCATTTGAGTCACGCTTTTCTTCCAACTCCGATGTTGATATTTCCATTTCTGCATCTTTGCAACCGGAGTTGAGTTCTTGTGTTGCGCGTGAGTCTTTTGACGTTAGCACTAGTGCCAAGGTTTCGGATAGCTCTTTCATAGCTACTCTTAACCTTGCTAGTTCTTCGAGTGATGTCCCTTCTCATATTTTTGGGACTCGTCCTCCCAATCCGGTTTTTCATTGCACCTTTTGCAAGAAGGAGGGACATTCGCTCGATTTTTGTTTTCGCCGTGTCAAGCACGAGCGGCGGATTCGAGCTAAGGCTTTTAGGAAGCCGCGTAGCCTTTCCCATGGCACGTGTGCTCCTAACGTTGGCACCAAGTTGGTGATTGATTCTTCTTGTTCTAACCAAGGGACTTCTCACTTGTCGGAGAATGGTGTGCCTTCCAGTAGGCCTTTGTACCATTGCTCTTTTTGTGAGAAAGATGGGCATCAAGAAAGCTTTTGCTATCGGCGTGCCAAACGTTTGCGCCAAGCTCGCTCTTCTAGGAAGATGGTGATTCATAGCCCGTCTCATGGCATGAACGCTTGTGTTCCTAGTAAGAAGCCCATTTTTGTTGATGGGATTTATGACTCCTTTTCTAGTGGGATAGGTCATGGTCGTGGACATGTTTCTACTGCTTCTTCTCGTGGTCCACGTCATGCTTCTCATGGTGCATCTATTGGTTCTTCTTCAAAGACCTTGGAAGATGTTTGCCTCTTTTCCCGTGGTTCGACTCGTTCTTCTCCTCGAGTTGTCCTTTTGAGGAATGCTTCCAAGGGTGTTTCAAAATTGCATTTGAACCAACATGTGCATCATGCTAACCCACATGAGAAGTTGAGATTTGTGACCAAGTCCTGGATCCCCAAGTACATGCTTGCTAACCCTTCGGGATCCAAGGCTCGGGTTATCTTGTCCTCTTGTGTGTAGATATGAGGACGCGGGGTGGAGAACATGCGCCTGATGGAGCTTGATCTTTTAGATGTGATCAAGTTTGATGGTTCTCTGCATCCCGCCTAGATTTGCCTCCAAAGAGGTTTGTATATCTTGGTGAGCTTTCTTATACACTCATACCTTGTACATCCCCGCTCTATTTCTTGTGGTATGAGATGGTTCTTCATATGCTCACTTGTATAGTTTTTACATGGACATTTTCTTTTGTATCATGTTTTGCTTTAGTCTAGCATGTGCTATCTTCTGTATATCTTGTCATGCTAGCTTTGTGTATAGCTTCTGTGGATTATCCACTTTTCATGCTAGTCTGTGATCCTTATGAACATTATGCCATGTTTTACCATACCTCTCCATGAGCTTTACTTGTAGAGGTGTGATGTTCATTAGGTGTCACTTTTCAGGTGCTAGTTTTGATTAGCTACATGTATCCTGTTGATATGATTAGTTTGAGCACTAGTCTTTCCTCGATTTTATCATGTTACATGCTTTTGGATCTATTGCTATCATTATCTTGCATTGTAGCATGTGTTGAGGCTTAGGCTATGTTTGGGTTGATCATGTTTTTAGGCTGCATTTTGCTATACAGTGCTTTATCCTGTTGCATGGTAGTCTAGGCTAGTTTGAGTTCAGATCTCCTTGCGGTATCATTCATGGGTAGACCTCTTTTTGTTGAGAGCTTACCTTATGCTTTTATGTGACTAACCGTTTTCGTGGAGACCTTGAGGTCACACTGGACGAGACAACGCCTTGTGTTTCTTCTGCTTTTGAGTGTGCAGGAGAACAGGAGCCTGGAGAGAGCATTTCGGCTCACGGACCCGATCCCACTTCTTCCACGACTTGGGGTTCCGTTCGAGCAGTTCTCCAGTGAGCACCAGCAGCACCTGGGCGAGCGACAGCATCAGGCGAAGGGGAGGCGACTTCGGCGAGGCAGGCGCCCCGGAGTTCAGCAGCATCAGGCGTCCCCTCGGGCATCACACCAGCAGGCGGTCATGTGCTTCATGAGGTACCTCCGACACACTTCTGAGTTCGGTTTTTGGTACACTCCTTCTTCGACCCCTTTTCTGCTGTGTGGTCTTTCCGATGTGGATTTTGCTGCCTGTCGCTTGAGCATTTCCTGGCTCTTCGCTTGTGAGCTGGATGTGTGTTTCCCTTTTAGTTGGGGAAGCATTTTGCTTGTTGTATCTTAGTTGGTCTTCTCCGATACCCTTTTTACCTTGGGGTTCCCTTTTTAGACTAGCTTTTGATTCGTTCCTTATAGACTGGCTTTTGCATGCATCTCATCATGTACATTTTGCATTTTAGAGCTTCATGTATATAACAATGAGAATGAGACTATGCTCTTTTTGGTATGCCCTGCTTATTCATGATGATGCTTGTAGCTTAGGCTCTTTTTGATCACTTGATACATGTTATGAGCTAAGCTATTTTTGCAAATGGTGAACTTGACTAATTAACTATGAAACCTTTAATTTGTTCACCATTGAGATTGGCAACTAGCATGGGTAGGATGTGTTGAGATCACTTGTGCTATCTTTTGTATGCTAGGTTGCTATGTCTCTTGCACTGAGTCATTCACTTGCTTGGATTGTTCATATGTACATTGTGCTTAAAAGTTTGATCCAAGTATTTGTAAAATGAAAAGATCGAGATGGGATTGCATGTGTCAGCACATCACGGTATCGAGACTGTTTCTCATTGCACATTTGAGTTAAACTTGAGCCGTGTAGTGTAAGACCGAAACCGGTGCTTTAAGCTTCCGATTGCTTTTATTGCATAGGCTTAGCCCGGTTGAAAAGTTAGGCAATGACCATGCTTTCAACCTCTCGCAATCACATGCTTTAATATGAACTTGTGTTAATACCGCTGCAAACTCCAATAAAATTTGAAAAAGAAAAATAACACAAGTCTATGCTTCATTCTATTGCATGATGATTGAACCTTGCTAGGGGTAGTTCACCTTTTATACCTGAGTTAGCACTTGGTTGATTTCCTGTCTATCCATGCTAAGTGTTATTTTAGTGGTGAACACCTTTTCGAATGGCTTAAAACTGCTCATATGCTTAATTGTTCATATTTCGTATTCATTTGATCAGTTTGAGCCTTAGCTAGCATTTGTATTGATTGCTACATTCTCAGGGCAGCACCCCATTGAGCATCTTTTTATTCTGATTGCTATACACTTGAAGCTGTTGCATTGTACATTTCATGCATTCTAGCTTAGTGTGCATACCCCCAGCTCCGATATTCTTTGTGGTCACCTTCAATTGGTTTCGGGCTCTTTTAATGCTTCTCACTGCCCCCATATGCTTTTGGATGACTTGTCTTGTGTTTGTGTCAATTTTGTGGAAAATGTCAAAACCCCTCAGCATGTTCCCTTTTGTCAAGGGGGAGGAGCTGTTTTCAAGGGGGAGCTTGAATGTTGGCACAAAGGGGAGAGTCATGCATTTTGGGGAGAGCTTTGAGCGAGGGGGAGTTTTAGCTCTTTTGGTTTCTTCTTCAATTGGTATCTTCACTCGGTATAGCTCTTTTAGGTGTTCCAATTGGTATCCATCTTTCGGTATGGAATGCAATTGATGTCATGAGCTGTATTGCATAGCTTTTGTATATAGGCTTGCTTTCAGGGGGAGTCGCTTTTGTCTTGCTGCTTCTCCGCGTGCACCGAGTGTCTTGTGCTCCATTTCGCCTTGAGCCTTTTCCTTGGGCTTTTTCAATTGAAATTGAACCTTCCTTGTGTTCCTTCATTGGTACGCTTCGATTGGTTTTTCATTGGTGCGGAGCATGTTTGGCCGTAAGGCATTGGTATCGAGCGTGCTAGTTGTGTTGAGCCGTTTTGCCTCTCTCTTGAGGGACTAGCAGTTTTTGCTTCGTATTTTTGATTGGTTTGGAGCCTTCAGCTAGTTGTGTTGAGCCGTTTTGCCTCTGTCTTGAGGAACTAGCTGTTTTCACCAATTTGTGGCTGATTTTGAATGGTATCAAATTTTCTGCTAGTTGTGTTGAGCCTCTGTGCCTCTATCTTGAGGGACTAGCAGTTTTGCTTCTTATGCGCTGTTTCAGCCTCATTTGGTGTCGAGCCTTGAGCTAGCGGTGTTGAGCCCTCTTCTGCCTCTTCTTGAGGACTAGCTCATTTTTGACTTGGTTGCGTCGAGCCGTTGCCCATGTCTTTGGGAACCAAGTCTTTTGCTCTTTGTCGAGTTGTTGCTCCGATCCTTCGCTTGGTTGCGTCGAGCCGTTGCCCATGTCTTTGGGGACCAAGCTTTCGGTGTTGGTATCTCAAACCATCTCTTGTGCTTAGTTTTTGTCAATTCAATCATCAAGGGGGAGAAATTTAGAAACCCAAGTAAGGGGGGAAATTTAGAAACCCAAGTAAGGGGGAGTAACCCAAGTGAATCCAAGTGGATAAGTACCTTGGTTTCTTTTTGTGATGATTGTTTGACAATTTTTGAGATTGGTTTTTCGAGTGCCTTTTGGGATTCATGAAACTCTTGTCTTCTCTTGACTCTTCGGTTATGTGGAGGCTTTGCCCGCTTTTCCCATTTCTTTCGGGACCGAGAGCTTTTATTTGGAGTATTCATGATCCTCCCTCTCTCAAGTGGCCTTGTGTTTGCTTTTACCTGGTTTTTGGGCACTTGAGTGAGACTGGTCTTCAAACCCTTCCTTTTTGATTTTATTGTCAGTCAATGCATTCATCAAGGGGGAGATTGAGAATACATATGATGAATGATTGACTGTGTTGAGGAAGGTTTGAGGCTTTTACCCGGTTGAGTCATTATCTTGCTATGCGCTTAATGTTATGACTAACCGGTGGCGTGAGTTGTGTGGTGTTTCTGGGTTGGTGTGTGTGTGCGACATGTGTCTCTTGGCTGTGTTGATGTGCAGGTGTGGAGCTCGGAGACAGTGGTCTATGGCGAGGTGAAGGTCAAGTTGAGCCGTGCCGTGCTGACGGACCGGGTGCGGTGAAGGATGGGCGTGCCGTGCGGCGGACGTGCCATGCCGACGAACCGAGCGGTGAAAGGCGGACGGGAGGCTTGGACTGAGGGACCGGAGGGCCAGAGGACCAGCTGTGGTAGCTGGCACGTGGCATCAGCAAGCAGGAGCACATGGGGATGTGCGGTGCATCGGCCGAGTCGGGAGGAAGGCGCTGGAGTCGGGTCGCTTGGCGGGAGGTCGGACACGGGCTTGCGTGCGGCGCAAGTGCCGTCGGCCGAGTCAAGAAGGAAGGCGAAGGCGTTGTGCCCGGCGTGGAGGCTGGACATGCATCGGCATCGGCGCCGGTGGTCGGGGTGTGAGAACCACATCCCGTCTACGGTGCGGGTTCGGTAGCTGAGCCTCAAAAAGCTACCATCGACGGTTTCCAGGTTTGGGCCTCAAAACCTGGGGTGGACGGTTTCCAGGTTTGGGCCTCAAAACCTGGGGTGGACGGTTTCCAGGTTTGGGCCTCAAAACCTGGGCGTGCGGGTTTCCGAGTTTGGGCCTCAAAACTCGGGGTGGCCGGTTTGCCTGGTTTGGGCCTCAAAACCAGGGGGTTGGTCCGAAAGGACGGTCGACGCGTGGCGGCACCGAGAGGCTTGCGTTGCGGCGAAGCTATCGGTGAGAAGGCGCGGCGGTCGACGGTGGCGGCACGTGGCGGCATCGGGTGAGGTCGCGTCGAGGCGAAGCTACCGGATGTGCGGGCGTGGCCGTCGGATGAAGATTGACCGGTTTGGACGGTTGTACCCCTGGGGGGGTATTTGGTCGAGTGCTTAATGTAAGGGCGTTTGTGTCATTGGACGTGCGCCTATATATATGAGGCGGGCTGCTAGGGCAGCCGTATCCTTGGCAGACCAGTGGTGGTGTCTCTCTCATTTTGTTCCTGTGAGAGTAGGCTAGGGTTAGGGAGAGTTGGCTCTTGTTCTTGAGCTTTTCGCCATCCAAGCTTTGATCTGCTGGAGTGGCTTGTAGCCCGTACACCAAGTGCTTAATGAATCATCCATTCCTCTGAGTCCAAGGATCAAATTCGTGCTTTAATTTGTCTTGCGATTTTGTTCTTCGCGTTTGCACGTTTTCCCCTCTTTCGTTCTTCACGAGAATTCTTGTTTCGAGGGAAGATTCGCAAATCCGTTTGAACCATCTTGTGTAGCTTTGTGAGAGTCTCCTTTCTACCGAAGGAATTTCTCTAATACCTCACGAACTCACAGATCGGGCGGATTTAGTGTTGGGATCAAGTTCTTGCCGTTCTTCATCCTTTTTCTCCGATTCACCGATTTGGAGTTAGGTTCGAGCCATGATCTCTTAGGAGTAGCTCACTAACATCCTTGTGACCCCTCACACGAAGTTGGAGCCCTAGTGCTTTTGATTTGAGGGAGATCGGGTTGATTCGGTGGATGAACAGAGGTGCATCGCGGTGACCGGACGCACGAGTCGCACCGACCGGACGCTTGGTCGTGAGTCCGGTCGTTGAACACGTTCTCTGCGTCTCCTTCGTGACTTGACCGGACGCACGCCTCATATCGATCGGACGCTATCCCGTGCGTCCGATCGTTGAAGGCCGAGCGAAATACTGTGCGAGATTCTGACCGGACGCTAGGGTTTCGCGTGACCGGACGCACTGAAGGCACTGTTCATTGCCTCCTCGGTGCTTGACCGGACGCTCAGTTGTAACGACCGGACGCTTGATCACCGTGAGTCCGGTCGTGAACAGAGAGCATCCAGAGAGGTTTTTCTCTGACCGGACGCGTCCGATCGACACTGACCGGACGCACCTCAGAGTCCGGTCAGTGCAGTGTTTGCGCGTTTTCGCCCGTATCTTTTGCGTTCGAGCTCCGATTTGAGATCCGCTTTTTGCGTTGGATTCCCGACTCTGTGCTCTACAGAAACCGGGCTTCCCGCTTTGTGAAAAAGCCTGAATCCCCCTCGCGTTGCTCGGGGGAGGTTGAGTTTACCCAAACTCCATCCTGTCACTAGTTGACTCGCGTGGATTTGGAAGAGGGAGCTTTTGTGGTGTCCCGCTGTGTTCCTAGGGAACATCCACCCATTCTCTTGGGTCGTGGACATCACGTGTGTCGGCTTTGCTCTTGGGGTTGATTTTGTTGGGACAGAGGCCGGAATTTCTGAGAAGAAATTTTTAGGCTCCCATTCACCCCCCCTCTGGTCGCCTTGCGATAGCTTTTTCGGTCCTTCAACTGGGAAAAGTGTCACTTCATGGTGCGGGAAGGAATTGTCCTAGGCCATCGAATTTCAGAACGTGGGATAGAAGTGGATAAAGCCAAAATCAATATAATTGAACAATTGCCACCACCCACTAATGTGAGAGAAATCCGAAGCTTCTTGGGCCATGCCGGCTTTTATAGAAGGTTTATTAAGGATTTCTCACAAGTCTCTAGACCCTTAACGAGCCTGTTAGCAAAAGACGTCCCGTTCAAATTTGACGAGGATTGTCTACAAGCTTTCAATATTTTGAAAAAGGCTCTAACCTCTGCACCAATCATCCAACCCCCAGATTGGAATGTGCCATTCGAAATCATGTGTGATGCTAGTGATTATGCTGTGGGAGCCATCCTTGGTCAAACTAAAGATAAGAAGCATTATGCTATTTCTTATGCTAGTAAGACCCTAACTGGCCCCCAGCTAAACTATGCAACCACAGAAAAAGAACTTTTGGCCATAGTCTTTGCCATAGACAAGTTTAGATCTTACTTAGTGGGAGCTATGGTGATTGTTTATACCGATCACTCTGCTCTAAAATATCTCTTCACTAAGAAATATGCTAAGCCAAGGTTGATCCGCTGGATCCTACTCCTTCAAGAATTTGACCTGGAAATAAGAGACAAGAAAGGAGTAGAGAATTCAGTAGCTGATCACTTGTCTAGACTACAAGTCAATAATTCGAACAATCTCCCAATAAATGACTTCCTTCGCGATGATACCCTTCTAAAAGTCACGTATATCAACCCTTGGTATGCAAACATCATGAATTTTATAGTCACCGGCTATGTTCCGCCGGGGGAGAATAAAAACAAACTGCTATATCAAAGCAGAATGCACCTATGGGATGAACCATATCTCTATAAGGTCTGTGCAGATGGACTCTTGAGAAAATGTGTCCCCATAGAAGAAGCAACAAAAATTATAGATAGATGTCACTCCGCCGAATATGGAGGACACTATGGAGCTTTTCGGACACATGCTAAAATTTGGCAAAGTGGTTTTTATTGGCCATCCATGTACGAGGACACATAGAATTATGTGAGACGTTGTCCTCGTTGCCAAAAGCATGGTAACATTAATGCCCGAGATGCTATGCCACTCGTGAACAATCTCCAAGTTGAGTTGTTCGATGTTTGGGGTATAGATTTCATGGGCCCCTTTCCTAAATCCTATGACGCCGAGTACATTCTTGTGGCGGTGGATTATGTCTCGAAATGGGTAGAAGCCATACCCTGTCGAGCAGCAGATGCTAAACATTCGAAGAAAATGTTCAAAGAGAACATCTTTCCTCGTTTTGGAGTTCCTAGACTAGTCATTAGTGACGGAGGCCCTCATTTCATAGATAAGAGCTTTCGACATTTCTTAGCTAGTCAAGGAGTCCAACATAATGTAGCCACTGCATACCACCCCCAAACAAGTGGACATGCCGAAACGTCCAATAAACAAATAAAGAATATCTTGCAAAAGACGGTAGAAGAAATGGGAAAGGGATGGAAACATAAGTTACCCGAAGCTCTGTGGGCCTATCGGACTGCCTATAAGACCCCCCTGGAATGTCCTCATACCAACTAGTTTATGGGAAAACTTGTCATCTTCCTGTTGAACTTGAGTTCAAAGCTCATTGGGCCATCAAGAAATGGAACATGGACCTTGACCAAGCTGGCCAAATAGGAAGATGCAGATTTCCAAACTAGAAGAATGGCGAGAGAAAGCCTATCATAGTGACAAGCTCTATAAAGAGAAGACTAAGAGATGGCACGATAAACGGATCAAAAAGAAAGAGTTTGAAGTAGGAGATAAAGTTTTACTCTTTAACTCCCGTGTTCGACTTTTCGGACATGGTAAACTCCGAAGCAAATGGGAAGGACCTTTCAAGGTTGTTGCAACCTCTTCCCATGGAGCCGTCACATTGGAAAGTGACGATGGGCAAATCTTCAAAGTCAATGGACAAAGATTAAAAATATTCTATGACTTTGATAAAAATGAGCTAAACAAAATTGATATAATTGATTTTGAGGTAGCTCAAGCCCATGACCATTAATGGATGGACCCAGTTTACCCCTTGTCCATTTCATGCACCTAGTCCATCCAAAACCCCGAGAAAGGCCTCTTTAGGCCCAACCAAGCCATTTTGACCTCGGAACTTTGAAATTTAGGAGGCTTACCTTCTCCCGCTCGATGCCCGGCGAAGGAGGAGTGGCGGCCGCCACTCCCAACTGGCGGCCGCCACCAAACCCTGGCGCCCGCCACGCTAGGCGGTGGTTTAGAGGCCCCCCCTCCACGTGGTAGCTAATCCCGAGCTCGGGAGAGTGAAAGAAGGAGGAGATGAAGACGTTTAGTTCATCTAAGGCTTATCCCTCCACTTCTCTCCCTTCTTAAAAGAAGAACTCCTTCTTCTCCCTCCATCTATTCATGAAGCCTAGCCAGGCCTCCTCCAAAACCATGTCGTCTCCACGGAAATCCATGTCCTACAACCCTCAAGGATCCGTCTCGTCCTCCACCAAAGCCATCATTCGGTCGTTGATCGACGACGACATGGAGGTACTTGACGTACCTCCTTTAGCAATGATGCTGCCTGACGGCACTTATGTCAAGGGGACACCACCGGAGGGTGCAGGGAAGGCACCAGCTACCACTCCAGTGGCGGGCGCCACCCCTGCTGGGCGGCCGCTAGGGGTGAAGCGCCCCCTGGCCTCGCCTCCGCTCTGTCTTCATCCCCCTCCGGTGACGCCACCCGGGAAGAAGTTGAGGACGCCCACCAGGCCGACCACGGGGGAGATCACCCCGAGGAAGTCTCCGGCCATCAAAACCAGGGCCGATGAGACGCTCACTCCGTCAAGGGTGAAATCCCGGGTCAGCTTTGGCTCGGATAGCCGCAACCGTAGTTACAGCCCCAATCCTAAGAGGGCTAAACTAGAGGTGTATGGCGTGAGGATGCCCGATGGGCATTATGAGAAGAGGCTACGTGAGCGTGAGGCGAGCACTCATGGCTCCAATGGGTCGCTCTCCAAGCCATCCGTGCGCAGCCATCTCAACCCATCACCGGCAGGAGTCCCCGGCGAGATGGAGCACAGCGGTGGTGAGGAGGGGTTAACCCTCGAAAAACTCGCCACTGAAGTGAAGAAGCTGCGCAAGGAGAAGAGCGCCTTGGAGGATCAAGTCGCAGAGATAGCCCTCTGGCGAATGGATATGGAGGATCAGTTCACCATCCTCCGCAAGGGCTGCACCTCGAAGATCAAGCGTATCTTCAAAGAGACGGGCTTCGAGGATCTCTACGAGGCTCCTTCACTAGATT
Source organism: Coix lacryma-jobi var. lacryma-jobi (assembly GCA_009763385.1). Classification (NCBI taxonomy): domain Eukaryota; kingdom Viridiplantae; phylum Streptophyta; class Magnoliopsida; order Poales; family Poaceae; genus Coix; species Coix lacryma-jobi. The sequence goes on from CM019830.1 coordinate 130,131,931, forward strand.
AGATTAGATTTAGGGTGTCTAGTTAGATTGATTTAGTTTAAGTTTAATTTTGCTTGATTTAAATTTCAGTTTGTTTAAATTTCAATATTTGTTTAGGAAGTTTCTATAATGAATAAAAAGACACCCTCTTATTTTTTTTCCCTTCATCAAGTTTGTCCATTTTAAAAATAAAAAGTACCAAAACTTCTAGTGTGGGGGAAATCCCCTCTCTAAACACCTCTATAAAATGTGACAAAATGTTCAAAACTGTAACCTGAACTTAGCAAGCTAGCTACCACGTTGTTTGCAAGCCACGTGGGCCAAAGCCCATGGCGGCCGCCACCTATTTCTGGCGGCCGCCAGGCCACTCTGCACCGAAACACCCCCGGTGAACCCCTAAACCTATGTTTTAAATTCTGTACAATTTGGATCACTGGATGTCTCGGTTTGGACTAAAAATGCAGCTAGGAAATAAAAATGCTGAAACAATTTCTTTTGAATTGAGTGTTTACACGACATGTTATTCTACCTTTTATTCATGTGTAGTAGCCTACTCATTTTGATAGGGAAGTCAACCTAGGTTGTTGTTTGATAAGATATGGAAGTAGTAATTGAAATTGCATTAGTACTCTGCTACAACCTTGGGAGTTTTTATTTTGAAAACCAAAATTACCATGGTTCATGATCTTTCTTTCCTATCCACCTACCAAAGCCAAAATATTAGAGTATAGGAAAACAGCCCATAAAGCCTTCTAAATCAATCTTTGAGCTTTATCAAGAATAGTTGATCTAGGTAGAAGAGTTTAGTCATGCTCTAAAAGCCAAGGCAAACCATGCCTTTTTGAGAGAACTCTCACACTGAGAGTATACTCATGTAGTTCTCCTCCAAATTTTGTTCTAAAAGAATTATATAAATTTTCTCATTCTTTCAAAGGACATGGCTATATAGCATCTAAAAAAAGAGCAAATGCTCTAAAAAGGACAAGTGTCCAAGTATTCAAAAAAAGAGCAAATGCTCTCAAAAGGACAAGTGTCCAAGTATTCAAAAAAAGAGAGAGATGCATATAGCCATGATCCTTGGTAAGAGAAGAGTTTCAAAAAGAACAAAGGAGTTGAGTTAGTCCACCCTATACCTTGGCTAGTGCATGACTATACTCTCCCATGATCCTAAACTTGACTTAGCAATAAAAGAGAGATAGAAGTGCCTTACATTCCTTCCTTTCCCTATAAACTCCACATAAACCATAGGATAGAATCTGGCATTTCTTTTGCCATAAAGTGAGGATATACACCATGAGAGCCTTGAGATTTAAAGAGAGATTCAATGAACCATGTTTTTTTTCTTTTTGAAAATATCCTGAAACCCAAAGGTATGTAAAAGAGGAAAGTGTGTTTCTCTTATTTGCAAGCTATTCTATCTTTCAACCGCCATAGGTATGATTTATTAGCCACTTGGAAAGGTTACTAACATGAGTATAGGTAGTTGAACATCTTGTGTGAATGCTTAGTTCAATAAAATTGTTTCAATTCTTAAAGTCCATGCTTGCTCGGGACGAGCAAGAGGTTAGTGTGGGGGAGCTTGTTGATGGTGCTTAAAGCATCATTTCACCATCAACATTTCACCCAAAACCAAGGTAAAACAACATAAAAGGTACAAGATTTGGTTTATAACTAACCTATTTCCACATGTGCATAGTTTCTTATCTTAATGCAGGAAATGATGGAATTTGGGCCAAACAAGAGAACCAGGAGCAAGGCCAAGCCACTCTGGCCCATTTGGGCCTGAGCAAGGTGGCGGCCGCCACCTATTACTGGCGGCCTCCAGGTCACTCGTGCCAAAAGTGGCCCAAGCCACGTCATCGATCCGTGGGAGTCACCTCAAGCTCAAATCCTGGCCATTGCACACTAAGACGGTTTGATCCAAGGGCTAAGAAGAGTATCACCTGGATAGTGGGCTTTAGACACGTGTCTAAACCCTAACCGGCCCTCAAACCGACTTGGGAGAGCAAATGAAGACCATTGGATGAATGGCGGTTGCATTGGATGGCAGAGAGGTGGCGGGCGCCACCCCCTAAACCCTAACCGACCTCCCCCTCACTCTATAAGTACCCCCTAGCTTCCTAGCACTATAAATAGGCCCCTTGAGCTCTCATTCGGAGAGCCTCACACCATTCCTCACCATTTGGTTAGATTAGCACACTTGCTATGCTAGAGAGATTAGAGAGAGTGTGAGTGCCTCACTAGAAGAGGAGCTGGAGAGGAGAAGAGTAGAAGTTTGGAGAGTTCCGGAGTTGTCGGAGACCTCTGCTTCTCTCTGCTCTGCGCTTCAAGTTTGGTAACTTAGTATCTATTTTATCTTCAAGTATTTATTTTCAGTACTTGTGTGTTTGTTTCATTGCTTGATATTAGTTTCAAGTGCTCTAGTTCTAGTACAGGGCTAGTAGTAGTAGTATATAGATTAAGTGTGGTACTTAGGCTATATATTGCCAGTGAATACGGCTAGGCCCCCGGATAGCTATGGTAGGAAGCAGGTGGGGACAGCCTTGTGCGCCTTGAATTCCACCACGTAGTTGGTCTAGTTTAACAGTAGGGCTCGTTGTGCTAGCGTTCAACCTAAGTCAGTGGTAAAGGCTAGTACGCCCACAGTACACTAGTAAAGAACTTAAATCACTGGAAGTCTAATAGAACTAGGATCTACCCAGTAGATAGTGCCCGTTCCCTTCATCTATCCTAGATATCCTTACCCCCCTAGTTTTCTCAAAATCACTTCGCGTTCCTCGTGGATTCGATACCCCGGAATACTCTGAGGTGAAAAGCTACAACTGACAGCCGTGCGCTTGCGGTTTCTTCTGCGTGCCACCCGAGGTGTCAACAAAGCCACCCTTCCGCTTGTGCTTGGGAGGGGTGTACTTCTCCTTGTGCCGGCCAGAGTCATACTTGTGCCCGTGATCACCCTTGCCAAAGGTTTGCTTGTTCTTCTTTGGGCAGTTGGCGATGAAGTGATCCGGATCGCCGCACTCTTAGCACCCAGCGCGTCCTCCTCCGCGACGACGGTTCATGCGGTTGTTGTGAAACCGTGACAACCGGTTGGCGAGCAAAGCCAACTCGTCATTTCCCATGATGTCCAGCTGCTCCTCTGTGACACAAAGAAGAGAGGACAATGGAAAGCCTCCAGAGGGGTTAGCAGAAGAGCCAGAAAGCAAAGCCATCGATGGGCCAGAAGGATTCTCATAAGAAGCCCTTGTCATGGCATCAATCTCACTGGACTTGAGCTTACTAAAGAGCTCGTCGCACGTGAGAGTCTCATAGTTAGGCGATTCGATGATCGCCTGAACCTTAGAGTCCCACACCGACCGATCGAGAGTGTGTAAAAGCTTGAGAGCCCTCTCATGATCGTCGAAAGGCAACAGCTCCATGTTAGCCCTCATCCTGTTGACAATCACCTGAAAGCGAGAGAAATAAACTTTCTATGCTCTCGCCAGGCATGTGTCGAAAGTTCTCATACTCCCGCTTGTGCGACTCGTAGAGACGGGATTTGACTTGAGTGGTTCCCTCATGGAAGCGCATGAGGGTCGCCCAAATCTCTCGAGCCGTGGGGAGGTGAGAAACGCGATCAAACTCAGACATGCTCAAACATGAGAAAAGAGCATTACGGGCTCGGCTATTGGCATCGTGCTCATCGATCTGCAGCTGAGTAGCATGAGCAGCCAAAACCACGTAATCGGCCTTGTTGCAAATATCCCAGACAGAAGCACCCATGCTCTGAAGATAGGCCGACATGCGTATCTTCCAATACGCATAGTTCGTCCCATCGAAAAACGGCGGTTTGCCCACGCCGCGATCCATATCGCCTTCTGTGGATCTGGAACCGGCTAAGCTGGAAGATCCTTAACCCGCTTTGATACCAATTGAAGGACCAAAAATGCTACCAAAGGCGACCAGAGGGGGGGGTGAATGGGAGCCTCAAACTTTCTTTTCAGAAACTTTTAGCCACTGTCCCGGAAAATCAACCCCAACAGCAAAACCAATACTCGTGATGTCCATGACCCAAGAGAGTGGATGGATGTTCCCTAGGAACACAGCGGGACTTTGAGTAACCTCAACCTCCCCCGAGCAACGCGAGGGGGATTCAGGCTATTTCGTACAACGGGAAGTCCGATTTCAGTAGAGCACGAAATCGGAAATCCAACGCAAAAAACCCAAAACCAAATCCGAAGTCGAACGAGTAAACTGCGGAGAAAACAGTGCTGAAGTCACAACATCGGACGCTGGCCTGCGTCCGATGTCCAGGCACCGGACGCGTCCGATGCAAAATGCACTGTTCTGGAACCTTACTGCATAGACATCGGACGCTGCAAAAGTGAAACCCTAGCGTCCGATGCTCAGCCCCGGACGCGTCCGATGGTCAACGGATCGTCCGATGCTCAGCGTCCGATGCTCCTTCAAAAACTCTGTCAGGAGACACGTGGCGTCTGAGCGTCCGATGTGACGAACTCAGCGTCCGATGCCCCCGACCCGAGCGTCCAATGCCCCTGAAACTGAACGGTTCTTCCGTGAATTCAACCCGATCTCCTTCGAATCAAAAGCTCTAGGCCTTAGACTTGATATGAGGAGTTCCAAGGATGTTAGTGAGCTACCCCTAAGAGATCATGGCTCGAACCTAACTCCAAATCGGTGAATTGGAAGAATTCGGGGCAAGGGAGACAAAAACGATTCGAAAGGAAAATCAATCGATCTACTAGCTCGTGAGGTTAGAGGTGAATTCCTTCGGGGAAAAGATGCGCCTCACGATCTAGAACAACTCAGTTCAAATGGAATCAAAAAAGACGCAGCGAGGAAGGAGATCGATCAACGGGAAATTCGTGGAGAAAAGCAAACCGCGAAGAACATGTTCCAAAACGCGAATCACAACCACGAATTGCAACCGTGTGGCTACCACACGAGACAATGGTGAGATTACGGTCTCACTTCCTCAAAATCTCGGGAACACAGAGGTACGATTAGCCGTCTCTGCGGATCTCAGTAGCTACAGCAGGGATGTGGGAGAACAGGAAACCCTAGGTGAAAATAGCAAATGACTGAGATAGTTTGAGAGGTGGATGTCTCCCTCTACTTATCCTAATTTTTATTCCCACTCTACCCCTAATGATACAGAGCGAACCAGCTAAACCCTAAGGCTATTCTGGACCAACTCGAAGTAGATGGTGATCCGACGGCCACGCTCGCACAACTGGTAGCTTCGCCTCGACGCGACCTCACCGATTGCCGCCACGTGCCGCCACCGCTCTCCTCGTCCTTTTCACGGACCTCGCCCCCGGTTTTGAGGCCGAAACCAGGAAACCTGTCTTCACGACCAACCCCCGGTTTTGAGGTCGAAACGGGGAAACCTGTCGTCCATCGCCTGAGTTTTGTGGCCCTAACTCAGAAACCCGCCAGCGCCCAGGTTTTGAGGCCCAAACCTGGAAACTGTCCTCAGCCTGAGTTTTGTGGCCCAAACTCGGAAACCGGCCGCACCTAGGTTTTGTGGCCCAAACCTGGAAACCGTCCACCCGGTGGTTTTTCTGTGGCTCAACCACCAAACCGACGCTGTAGAGGGGATGCACCGCCCATGCATCCCGTCCACCGACACGTGTCCCCAGGTCCTCGACCCGAGCCACACCGCGCCCCGCAAGTCTTTGCTCATTGCTGTGCCAGGCTGTCAGCCACCACAACTGATCCTCAGGCCACCGGTCCCTTAGTCCAAGCCTCACGTCCGCCCTTCACCGCTCCCGGTCCGTCGGCACGGCACGTCTCTACTTGACCTTCACCTTGCCTTCGATCACTGTCTCTGTGCTCGACACCTGCACAACACAAGTCAAAGAACATGCGCATCAAACCAGTTGACAATTACTCATCACTCAAGATCCGACATACACTCATGTATCCGCAACAACTTCTTCCAGCAAGCTATAAGGACATCCGCAACAGAGAGCTCGGAGCTAGCTAGATGGAGACGTGGAGGTGAGAGAAAGCTAAAATTTATGCTCGCTAGCGACGGCAAACTCGCTAGGCGATTTCACGTGGATCGAGAACAACAAAGCATACTGTGAGAGAGTAGATGGGACCAGCGCTGCATCGTAAGAACAACTAAGTATGTGAGAGAACGTGTAAATAATCATTCTAGTTTTCTCTATGTTCCACATCAGCTGTGTCTACGTCGTTGATATCACTGGGGACGTACGCCCTAATAATACCATCAACAGGAACAGCACTCTCCGAACTAGTTTTTGCAGCTAATAAAACCATTATCCACTTGTAGCAAGCAAAGCTACCTACCGGCCATGTACGGTATTAATTCCCTGGTGTGGTGCTCATATTGACCCCTTTATTGGAAAGACGACTTATGCCTTATACATATTTTCTCCTAGATATTAATTACATATTGTTTTGCATGAACATGGATTAGATGCTTTATCTCCTATATATAGTCAGCGTGTACGTCGTCTTCATCAGAGTGTTATATACATTCTTTCCGGCCTGTAGGATCATATCAGAGAGGGGTGGTAGGTAGTCGAAGGTCCAAAAGGAAATATATACAGTAATGGCCGGAGGAGGGCCGCGCTGGGGATTTGGAACGAGTGGGCGACCCAGATCCTTGTGCTTCTGAGCCTCGCGCTGCAGGTTGTCCTCCTGCTCCTCGCTGGGATCCGTCGCCGTGAGGCCTCCGCGGTGCCGAGGCTCCTCCTGTGGCTGGCGTACCTGCTCGCCGACTCCACCGCCATCTATGCCCTCGGGCACATTTCGCTCAGCCGTGGGCCGAGCAAGCACCAGCTGGTGGCGTTCTGGGCGCCGTTCCTGCTTCTCCACCTGGGCGGCCCCGACAACATCGATCACCGCCTACTCGCTGGAGGACAGCAAAGCTGTGGCTTCGCCATCTGCAGAACCTCGTCGTGCAGGTCCTGGCAGCGGCGTATGTCCTCTACAACTACAAGTATGTTGTCGCCGGTGGCGGCGAGTCGGCGACACGTACATCTTGCTGGCCTCCTTATTAATGTTCACTGTCGGTGTCACTAAGTACGGCGAGAGGACGTGGGCGCTCCAGCGCAGCAAGCTGGACAGCATCCGGGACTCTCTAGAGGACAAAAGGGACGAACACATTGGCAAGCACAAGCACCACCATTTCCACCCTGTAGACTATGCGTCTATGGTGGAAGCCGTAGAAGACGACGAATTCCACTTGCGCCGTGCCCACTCCATGTTCCACATATGCAAGCGTGCGATAGTGGACTCTTGGGCTTTGGTGGTCAGCGGGAAACATCAGGACGACCCAGCAGAGGATCAACCAGCTGAGACGACGAACCAGCAGAGCTTAGAGATTCAGTTGGATATCAAAAGGACGGAAGAATTCAACAGCATGTGGACACTGGTGGAGATGGAGCTGTCGCTGATGTACGACCTCCTGTACACCAAGGCAGGTATGATCCACACTTGGGCTGGCTACGGCATCCGTGCCGCCTCCTCGCTCGCTGCTGCCGCCTCGTTCCTGCTCTTCCAGTTCAGTAGTAGCAAATTTAAAGACGGTCATGGACATGGCAGAGTTGATGTTGCGGTTTCATACACCTTGCTGTCTGGGGCCTTGTTGCTCGAGACAGCGTCGCTGCTGAGAGCGCTGGGTTCAAGCTGGACCTATGCCTTCTTGTGCAACACCAGAAGCAGTTGGCTCCGGTATGCAGCTCTTTGCAGTGGGAGGTGGGATCGCCTCCGCAGGCTTGTCAAGACGATGACCAGAAGAGGCGACCCGGACGGGAGATCGGCACGAAGGTGGTCCGGCAAGATTGGGCAGTACAACATGCTGCATGCTAGCAGCCGCCGCCGCGGAGCCTACAAGTCACTGCTCGGCAGAATGGCCAGCATGCATGCTCGGGTACAAGGACTGGTTCATCAAGTACCATTTCTCTGGGACGGTGGAATTCTCACAAAACCTGAAGCGCCAGCTGTTCGAGTACACTAAAAACCTAACAAGAAGAGCAGGACTGAACATGCAGGGTGTCATAAGGACGAGCTGGGGTATACAGGCGTTTGAGGATCGAGAGGAGGAGCTGTACAAGATTCTCAAAAAGGAGAACAATTATCTTGGAGCTGAGTTCCAAGAGGGCGTCATCATTTGGCACATTGCTACTGATGTTTTCGTGGCCATGAGCGGTGTAGGCAGTCATAATGCAGGAGATGACGCGGACCTAGTGAGCGATATCAGGACGCTGTCCAACTACTTGGCCTTCCTCCTGGTAGACCGCCCCTACATGCTACCAGGGCTTGCTCAGAGCATGCTGTACCGACAAACCTTTCGTAATCTGGAGGCGGAACGAACTACTTGTTAAACGAATAGGCAATTTCCAGATTAAAACAAGAATATAAATCATGATAAATTGATGATCTAGATATCTCATATTGTATTGTTTACTAGCATAACAAAACATGCATAACATAATCTCAAACATGACAATCGGTGTAAACATAGCTCGTACACCAGATAGATTAAAAGGCAAGATCAAAGACATAAGATCTAATATAAACATAGACATTAGATCACGAACGGCGTACCTTTCGATAGCTGGAGAAGACGGTGGCGGAGTCGGTGCTGGCTGATCGTCGATGAGTGCTGGAGGAATAGCTCGGAGCAGTTGACGACGAATACGCCTGGACGTAGCGCCGCCTGACTTGGACGGTAGACGACCCGTTGTTGTAGACGAGAGCAGTCGCGCGACGAGCGCTTCCCAAAAACCTTATTCGCCTTCTCCCGGTGCAGGATCGCAAAGACGAGGGTTCCGGAGACCTGCTCGCCCGGTCGCTGGTGCACGCAAGCGAACGGACTGGAGACGACCAGACGGCAGCGCAAAAGCGATATGAGACAAACCCTAACTCGAGAGGTGTTGAGATACGTTTTGGCGTGGCCGATAGGTTGCTTATATAGCCCTGTTGAACCGACCTCGTGTCGCGATCACGATCTAAATCGGTTTAGGACTCTTGAGTCGTAACCGTTTAGAACTCTGCAACTTGAAGGCCAAGAAACCAAAAACTAAAACTGCAAAAGGAGACCGCGCTCCCGCAAGGCGAGGAGCCGGATTTCGGCGGACCATTCACGCAGGTGCCGCGCACCCGCGCATGTCGCCTCGCCTCGCCCCGCCCCGCCCCGCCCGGCCCGGCCCGGCCCGGCCCGGCCCGGCCCGGCGCGGCGCGGCGAGCGAGCGCGCGCGCGCGTGTGGACTTCTCTTTCTCCTTCTCACACTAGACTTGAGGAAGTGGAGAGAACTTCCATATTTAAGCAAGTTCTCCTCCCCTTCCACTAGCAAGGTGGGACTAAAGAGTTCCACTTCCCCTCTTTGCTCACATATGAATGGGCCTTTGAGATTTATTATGAATTTCAGAATTTATTATTGGGCCAAGCCCATATAAATTCTAACAATCCCCCACCAGATCTCAAATGCCCATTTAGAGATTTGCCTGTTCCCGCTACTGTTTGATATACTAGTGTTTAGCAGAGACTGTTAAGTTGAACTTCTGCCTATAACCTCAAGTTACACTTATTCACAACTTGAACAATGGACTAAGCCTTGAATTGCAAGTTTTGCGTGAAGCAAGTTTTACTCAAGGTTAAGCTAGTACCTGGCTGCCAATAGCCTTTCTCCGTGGGTGGAGCATATACGTCATACTCCATGGTCTCTTCATGAGCTTACTAGAGATCACCCTAATCTCATAGACTGCGACGTTTAACAGTCATGGCTCATATAGGTATGTTCTTTCAAGAATACTCTGTAGGACAGCATCTTTGCTTTTAAAAACCAATAGAACATATTAAGGTCTTTGCCAACCTTCCATACAGTGCCTCATAGCAATGAGAGTATTGCATCTTCACAAAGAGAGGGTATAGAAATTACTCTCCTCAGTTTACCAATAGCTTGTTCTTCCCAGATCCTTAGTCACGGGATCTCCGATCAAAAAGGTTGGGTTACTACTACTATAAACTCATATAGGTCTCATACCCATCTCCCTTGATGCGATTTCTATCACATTTCGTGATAACCCTTTAGTAAAGGGATCTGCCAGGTTTTTGTCTGTTTGTACATAGGTCACAGCTATTACTCCGGAGTTTCTCAACTTCCTGACAGACTTCAAACGTCTTTTAACGTGTCTTGTTGACTTCGCATTATCCCTAGCACTGTTCACTTTCGTGATCACTGTTTGATTATCACAGTTCATAAGGATAGCCGGTATTGGTTTTTCAACCACCGGTAAGTCAGACAAGAGCTCACGCAGCCACTCTGCCTCTGCAGAAGCTGTATCTAAAGCAGCAAGTTCTGCTTCCATGGTTGATTTAGTCAATATAGTCTGTTTACAAGACCTCCATGACACCGCACCACCTCCAAGGGTAAAAACATACCCACTAGTGGCGTAGATCTGATCAATATCAGAAATCCAATTTGCATCACTATATCCCTCTAGCACAGCTGGGTGCCCAGAATAGTGAATTCCAAAACTCATTGTACCTTTGAGATAACGCAAAACTCTTTCAAGTGCATGCCAATGATTATCACCCGGGTTGGACATGTACCTACTCAACTTGCTCACAGCAAATGAGATATCTGGTCTAGTTGCGCTCGCTAGATACATGAGTGAACCAATAATCTGAGAGTATCTCAGTTGGTCTCTAGCAATCTTTCTGTTCTTTCTCAAAGTCACACTGGGATCATAAGGTGTTGGAGAAGGTCTACTATCCATAAAGCCAAAGCGACTCAAAACCTTCTCAACATAGTGAGATTGCAATAAAGTAATCCCACTCTCATCCTTAATCAGCTTAATGTTCAAAATAACATTAGCTTCACCCAGATCTTTCATATCAAAGCTCTTTGATAGGAAAGACTTGACTTCATTAATAACATCAATATTTGTTCCAAAAATAAGAATATCATCAACATATAAACATAATATAACAGATTGACCCCCACCATGTCGATAATACACACACCTATCAGCTTCATTAACAGCAAAGCCTGCACTAATTAAAGTAGTGTCAAACTTCTCATGCCATTGTTTAGGTGCTTGTTTCAAGCCATACAAAGATTTCAATAACTTACACACTTTTTGCTCTTCACCTTTTACTACAAACCCATCAGGCTGATCCATATAGATCTCCTCATCCAACTCTCCATTAAGAAAAGCTGTCTTCACATCCATTTGATGAATGAGAAAACCATATGAGGCAGCCAGGGAAAGTAATACTCGAATAGTGGTTAATCTAGCAACAGGTGAATAAGTATCAAAGAAATCCTCGCCTTCTTTTTGGGTATAACCTTTAGCCACAAGCCGAGCCTTGTACTTGTCAATAGTACCATCAGGTCTAAGCTTCTTCTTGAACACCCACTTACAACCCACAGGTTTGCAACCAAAAGGCAACTCAGATAACTCCCAGGTACCATTAGAAAGAATCGAGTCCATCTCACTACGAACAGCTTCTTTCCAATCATCTGCATCTGGAGATGCAAATGCTTCCGTAATAGAAGTAGGAGTATCATCCACAAGGTACACAATGAAATCATCACCAAAGGATTTTGCAATCGTTCGTCTCTTGTTCCTCACAAGAATTTCATTGTCATCCTCCTCAGGAACTTCATTAAGTGGTTGTTCAAATGACTTAAGCGGAGACTCAATAGGTGTAGTAAAATCAGGAGTTAATTCAGAAGAAAACTTAGCATTGCTACGCATATTTTTCATAGGAAAAATGTTCTCAAAGAATGTAGCATCACGAGATTCAAAGATCGTATCCACATGCATATCAGGTACTTCAGATTTTACTACTAAAAATCTATAGGCTATGCTATGATGTGCATATCCTAGAAAGATGCAATCCACAGTCTTTGGTCCAAGCTTACGCTTCTTAGAAATTGGAACATTGACTTTCGCCAAACATCCCCACGTGCGTAAGTATGTAAGTGATGGTTTCCTTCCAACCCAATACTCGTATGGAGTTGTCTCTTTATTTCTGTTTGGAACTCTATTCAGGACATGACTCGCAGTTAATAAAGCTTCCCCCCACCATGCCTTAGAAAGACCAGCAGTATCTAACATGGCATTCACCAAGTCAGTCAACGTGCGGTTTTTCCTCTCGGCAATCCCATTTGATTCAGGAGAATAGGGAGCTGTCCTCTCATGAATAATACCATGTTCCGTACATAAATCATCAAAAAGCATAGGAAAATACTCACCACCACGATCTGACCTTAGACGTTTAATCTTTCTCTCTAGTTGATTCTCAACTTCAGCCTTATAGATTTTAAAGTAGTCTAGCGTTTCATCTTTAGTTTTAAGCAAGTAAACATAACAATATCTAGTTGCATCATCAATTAAAGTCATGAAATATCTCTTTCCACCTTTTGTCAACACACCATTCATCTCACAAAGATCAGAATGTATGAGTTCTAGAGGTGCCAAGTTTCTCTCCTCCGCTGCCTTGTGAGGCTTTCGAGGTTGCTTTGATTGCACACAACTATGGCACTTAGAACCTTTGGCAATAGTGAAATCTGGAATTAAACTCAGGCTAGACAAACGTGACATTAAACCAAAGTTCACGTGACATAAACGAGAATGCCAAACATTAGAACTATCATTAATTGTGCCACAAATATGATTTACTGACTTATTACAAAAATCTGCCAAAGATAGGCGGAACAAGCCTCCGCAATCATAGCCTTTACCAATAAATTGTCCATGCTTAGACATAACTACTTTATTGGACTCTAAAACTACTTTAAAACCATCTCTCAAAAGAAGAGATACGCTAACAAGGTTCTTGCGTATAGTAGGGACATGCTGCACGTTCTTCAGTTGCACGATCTTCCCCGAAGTAAACTTCAGATCTACCGTGCCAACACCACGAACAGAAGCATGTGATCCATTCCCCATTAGGACGGAGGAACCTTGGAGCCCCTTATAAGAAGAAAACAGAGAGATATCAGCACACACGTGAATATTAGCACCTGTATCAACCAAAACTAGCCATAGTTAATTCTGGATACCTATAATAAGGTTTTTGGATTGTTAAACGAATAGGCAATTTCCAGATTAAAACCAGAATATAAATCATGATAAATTGATGATCTAGATATCTCATATTGTATTGTTTACTAGCATAACAAAACATGCATAACATAATCTCAAACATGACAATCGGTGTAAACATAGCTCGTACACCAGATAGATTAAAAGGCAAGATCAAAGACATAAGATCTAATATAAACATAGACATTAGATCACGAACGGCGTACCTTTCGATAGCTGGAGAAGACGGTGGCGGAGTCGGTGCTGGCTGATCGTCGATGAGTGCTGGAGGAATAGCTCGGAGCAGTTGACGACGAATACGCCTGGACGTAGCGCCGCCTGACTTGGACGGTAGACGACCCGTTGTTGTAGACGAGAGCAGTCGCGCGACGAGCGCTTCCCAAAAACCTTATTCGCCTTCTCCCGGTGCAGGATCGCAAAGACGAGGGTTCCGGAGACCTGCTCGCCCGGTCGCTGGTGCACGCAAGCGAACGGACTGGAGACGACCAGACGGCAGCGCAAAAGCGATATGAGACAAACCCTAACTCGAGAGGTGTTGAGATACGTTTTGGCGTGGCCGATAGGTTGCTTATATAGCCCTGTTGAACCGACCTCGTGTCGCGATCACGATCTAAATCGGTTTAGGACTCTTGAGTCGTAACCGTTTAGAACTCTGCAACTTGAAGGCCAAGAAACCAAAAACTAAAACTGCAAAAGGAGACCGCGCTCCCGCAAGGCGAGGAGCCGGATTTCGGCGGACCATTCACGCAGGTGCCGCGCACCCGCGCATGTCGCCTCGCCTCGCCCCGCCCCGCCCGGCCCGGCCCGGCCCGGCGCGGCGCGGCGAGCGAGCGCGCGCGCGCGTGTGGACTTCTCTTTCTCCTTCTCACACTAGACTTGAGGAAGTGGAGAGAACTTCCATATTTAAGCAAGTTCTCCTCCCCTTCCACTAGCAAGGTGGGACTAAAGAGTTCCACTTCCCCTCTTTGCTCACATATGAATGGGCCTTTGAGATTTATTATGAATTTCAGAATTTATTATTGGGCCAAGCCCATATAAATTCTAACAATCCCCCACCAGATCTCAAATGCCCATTTAGAGATTTGCCTGTTCCCGCTACTGTTTGATATACTAGTGTTTAGCAGAGACTGTTAAGTTGAACTTCTGCCTATAACCTCAAGTTACACTTATTCACAACTTGAACAATGGACTAAGCCTTGAATTGCAAGTTTTGCGTGAAGCAAGTTTTACTCAAGGTTAAGCTAGTACCTGGCTGCCAATAGCCTTTCTCCGTGGGTGGAGCATATACGTCATACTCCATGGTCTCTTCATGAGCTTACTAGAGATCACCCTAATCTCATAGACTGCGACGTTTAACAGTCATGGCTCATATAGGTATGTTCTTTCAAGAATACTCTGTAGGACAGCATCTTTGCTTTTAAAAACCAATAGAACATATTAAGGTCTTTGCCAACCTTCCATACAGTGCCTCATAGCAATGAGAGTATTGCATCTTCACAAAGAGAGGGTATAGAAATTACTCTCCTCAGTTTACCAATAGCTTGTTCTTCCCAGATCCTTAGTCACGGGATCTCCGATCAAAAAGGTTGGGTTACTACTACTATAAACTCATATAGGTCTCATACCCATCTCCCTTGATGCGATTTCTATCACATTTCGTGATAACCCTTTAGTAAAGGGATCTGCCAGGTTTTTGTCTGTTTGTACATAGGTCACAGCTATTACTCCGGAGTTTCTCAACTTCCTGACAGACTTCAAACGTCTTTTAACGTGTCTTGTTGACTTCGCATTATCCCTAGCACTGTTCACTTTCGTGATCACTGTTTGATTATCACAGTTCATAAGGATAGCCGGTATTGGTTTTTCAACCACCGGTAAGTCAGACAAGAGCTCACGCAGCCACTCTGCCTCTGCAGAAGCTGTATCTAAAGCAGCAAGTTCTGCTTCCATGGTTGATTTAGTCAATATAGTCTGTTTACAAGACCTCCATGACACCGCACCACCTCCAAGGGTAAAAACATACCCACTAGTGGCGTAGATCTGATCAATATCAGAAATCCAATTTGCATCACTATATCCCTCTAGCACAGCTGGGTGCCCAGAATAGTGAATTCCAAAACTCATTGTACCTTTGAGATAACGCAAAACTCTTTCAAGTGCATGCCAATGATTATCACCCGGGTTGGACATGTACCTACTCAACTTGCTCACAGCAAATGAGATATCTGGTCTAGTTGCGCTCGCTAGATACATGAGTGAACCAATAATCTGAGAGTATCTCAGTTGGTCTCTAGCAATCTTTCTGTTCTTTCTCAAAGTCACACTGGGATCATAAGGTGTTGGAGAAGGTCTACTATCCATAAAGCCAAAGCGACTCAAAACCTTCTCAACATAGTGAGATTGCAATAAAGTAATCCCACTCTCATCCTTAATCAGCTTAATGTTCAAAATAACATTAGCTTCACCCAGATCTTTCATATCAAAGCTCTTTGATAGGAAAGACTTGACTTCATTAATAACATCAATATTTGTTCCAAAAATAAGAATATCATCAACATATAAACATAATATAACAGATTGACCCCCACCATGTCGATAATACACACACCTATCAGCTTCATTAACAGCAAAGCC
Organism: Coix lacryma-jobi var. lacryma-jobi; assembly: GCA_009763385.1. Taxonomy (NCBI): domain Eukaryota; kingdom Viridiplantae; phylum Streptophyta; class Magnoliopsida; order Poales; family Poaceae; genus Coix; species Coix lacryma-jobi. The sequence goes on from CM019830.1 coordinate 130,147,636, forward strand.
TGCACTAATTAAAGTAGTGTCAAACTTCTCATGCCATTGTTTAGGTGCTTGTTTCAAGCCATACAAAGATTTCAATAACTTACACACTTTTTGCTCTTCACCTTTTACTACAAACCCATCAGGCTGATCCATATAGATCTCCTCATCCAACTCTCCATTAAGAAAAGCTGTCTTCACATCCATTTGATGAATGAGAAAACCATATGAGGCAGCCAGGGAAAGTAATACTCGAATAGTGGTTAATCTAGCAACAGGTGAATAAGTATCAAAGAAATCCTCGCCTTCTTTTTGGGTATAACCTTTAGCCACAAGGCGAGGAGCCGGATTTCGGCGGACCATTCACGCAGGTGCCGCGCACCCGCGCAAGTCGCCCCGCCTCGCCTCGCCCCGCCCCGCCCGGCCCGGCCCGCCCCGCCCCGGCCCGGCCCGGCCCGGCGCGGCGCGGCGAGCGAGCGCGCGCGCGCGTGTGGACTTCTCTTTCTCCTTCTCACACTAGACTTGAGGAAGTGGAGAGAACTTCCATATTTAAGCAAGTTCTCCTCCCCTTCCACTAGCAAGGTGGGACTAAAGAGTTCCACTTCCCCTCTTTGCTCACATATGAATGGGCCTTTGAGATTTATTATGAATTTCAGAATTTATTATTGGGCCAAGCCCATATAAATTCTAACACTACTCGCAATAAAGAGCGTCACAAAAAGGACCTATGGATCAAGGTTAAGGAATTCTTCAGGCTGCATGAGGACCCCAATTCGGACGGATTGATGCACGCACGCAACCTCGCCGCTAGCATCTCTGAGTGGGAGCCAAAGCTCGACCTTGATACGCCTCGCCTCTACTTTTCCTATATAGTTGCTCAAGAGCTACACAAACGGATGAAAAAGGAAGACGATGAAGACGAAGGAAGGGCCAAGGTGCTGAAGCTACTCCTCGATGTGTGGATGGATTTTCTTCTCTATGCGGCTAATAGATGCAGCAGGGAGTCCCATGCCAAGAAACTCAGCAATGGTGGTGAGTTGACTACTATACTGTGGCTTATGACAGATTACCTGCACTGGGGAGAACAAGAGAGGAAGCGCCAAGAACAGGAGAGGAGGCGACATAGGGTTTAATTATAGTATTACTATTACTATTATTGTTATTATTACTACTAATTATTATTGTTATTATTACTATTATTATTTGTTATTTCTATTATTGTTATTGTTGTTATTATTGTTATTTTTATTGTTATTGATGTTATTGTTATTACTATTGCTATTGTCATTGTTATGATTATTGTTGTTGTCGTTGTTGTTGTTGTTCATGTGACCTACTAGTTGTTGTACACAAATTCGGTTCTATATCTAAAACCGATGCTCCTTGTCTCCTATTTAAAAATATAAGATGCTTTTTTATTTGTCTATAAGCGATATTTTTATGATTTTTATCAAGTTTAAAGATAAGATAGCAATATTTATTACACGACCAAATTAGCTATTTTAAATTCCATAATAGAATATTTTTTAATATATATATATATCTATGTATATATATATATATATATAAACATTTATAGAGGAATCGTCAATCCGGCATGCGAAAAATCATCGCTCGCTACTTCACTCCGCCCGGCGTGCGGAGAACCCAGCTCCGCGCTCCCTTGCACGCAGAAATCAAGCAAGCGCTATGCGGTGGAAAGAAGGAAAGATATCCCGCACCACGATTTAGGTTAAAGAAAAGAATGCTCCCACGCGCATGATCTCTCCACGCGCGACGATATCCTCGAAAGAAGCTAGCCAACAGAAATCAATGGCATTCGTTTCCCGTAGCGCTCACTCCCTCCCCACCCTCGCTCTTCCATCAGACGACACATCATCCTTGCCTCTCACGACGGCTTCAACGATCGGCGTAGCCTCGTCCGACGTACATGGAGGTCGTCCTCTCGAGCCGGTCTCCATGGTCACGATCGTCATGCGGAAGCAAAGGACGCTCGTCGCCCGTTTTGCTTCCTTCAATGCCTCCGGTTAGCTAGCAATCCTAGCAAAGCAAACCTTAGTCACTATATAGGCTCATTTCGTCTACATGGATGTTTTCGTCTACCACCATATTTGGTCTTTATATACTCTAATTAAATTATTCATTCACAAACGATAACAACCTGTGTTGTAAAAAAGCTAGCGCAGTCAAAGACACTTCCACAATGAGCACGCACACAAGCCAGTCAAAGACACTTCTACAATGAGCATGCACACAAGCCTTTTGGTAGGTGCACTACTGGAGACGGCTGCTTTGCCGAGTGCCTGTAGCACTCGGCAAAGACTATTTGGCACTCGGCGAAGGCTGTGCCGAGAGCAGCCCTCGGCACAGACCTCTCGGCAAAAATCCTCTCGGCAAAGGAGCCTTTGCCGAGGGCCATTTATCGGGCGCTCGGCAAACCTTTCGCCGAGGGTCTCGTGAGGCTCTCGGCAAAGAAAAGTAGCCGTTAACGGCTGTCCCTACTGACGGAAGGTTTGCCGAGAGTTAACCTGGCTCTCGGCTCGGTAAAGGTAGCACGTTTGCCGAGAGCCGGACTCTCGGCAAAGCTATAATTTTTTTTTATTTTTATTTTTCTGTGCCGAGGGTCGGCTCTCGGCAAAGCTATAAATTTTTATTTTTTTTGGATCTCTTCACCGAGGGCTAACTCAACTGACTCTCGGCAAACCTCAGGCTTTGCCGAGGGCTACGACCAAAGCCCTCGGCAAAGCCTTTAAAAAACCGATCACTCTCCCCAGCTTTGCCGAGGGCTTTGGTCATAGCCCTCGGCAAAGCTGGGAAAATGGCTTTCTGGTCCAGCTTTGCCGAGGGTTATGGACACAGCCCTCGGCAAAGGGCCTCTTCGCCGAGAGCCACCCTCGGCAAAGGAGCATTTTTTTTAATTTTTTCTGTTTTTCCTTTTCTCCCACACTACCAAACATATGTATATCACATTCATCACATTTCACATCACAAAACATATATATATATCATGAAAGTTCACATCACATAGTTCAACAACATATTCGTCCTCGAATCTAGTTCACATCACATAACTTCAGTGACACACGGTAGTCCAACGTACTACACACCCGGCCAACCGGGCCACCCCTGAGAACTGCCGCCTGGTTGACCCCCGGTCTGGTTCCATCGGTCGTTGTTCGAACCTTCTGACGGAGGAGGCTGCAAAAGGTCATGTCAGACAAGGAAATGAAAAAAATAAAACACTGAAGTATTGATACTCACAGGAGCAGCTCCGGGGTCCAGAGGCAGCGGTGGAGGAGTCATGAGCGTCTGCGGCACGGCCATGCCCTGGGAGGCCATGAAGGCGATGAGCTCGGCCATCTGCTTAGCTTGAGCCTCCATCTGGGCCGACATATGTGACCGCATCTGGAACTCGGACACCTGGCGCTCTTGCCTTTCTCTTTCCAGGCGGGCCTGCGATAATACAAAGTGAATGTTAGAACAATGCAAACATTTAAAGATCAATGTACGATGAGTAAAATAGAAATAACCTCGAGCTCGGCGACCCGCGACTGCGCAGGCGACGGGCGTGGGCGTATGGGGACGCTCCCGCTCGTGCTCTGTGCTCGGAGCTGGGACAGAGTGGGAGTGGAGGCCGTGTCGATGACGCCGTCGCCAAGCCAGAACCGCCCGTGCTTCTTCCCTCCTCCAATCCTCATGACGATGCTCCCGTCCAGGTCCGCGGTGGCGGGATCAAAGTCGTCCCCATGGACCGTCCTTGCCGCCTCTGAGTAGTCAGTGAGGCGGGAGTGGACGCTGGAGTTGGTGTACGCGTCGGCGGGATCGTCGGGGTTGTAGGAGGTCTCCGCTGCCGTGGCCTTGCCCTTGTGGGACATGGCGTATGCCGCCACCGTGCCGCAAGGCTGGCCACCGTGTGCCTCCGACTGCGAGGAAGACAACAAGATGATTAGCAATCAGACAACATTTGATCGAGGAATTGATAAAGTCTTTCACGTACCCAAGCTTGTGCGTACTCGGCGAGGTTGCGGTTGCCCTGGTGGTGTGGTGCACCTGGCATCTGCAGACGCGCCTCCCGGGCCTCGGCATGGTGGGCCGCCCACTCTTCGGATAGCCACCGGTCCACGATCATCTCCCAGCACTCGGGAAACGACTGGCACCATTGGGGGATCATCTGCACATATTTCACGTCTAAGCGTTAGATGAAAAGTACCAAAAGCTTAATCTCAAAAGAAAACACTTACCTGCAAGAACTGCGCCCGGCCCAGCGTCATGCCTCTCGTCTGGGCCTTCGTCACCCTCGTGGCCAAGACCGTGGCGTTGTAGGTGATGATGGCCTGCAGTCTCGCCTCGTAGATCATGTCGGTGACGAGCTTCCTACAGGCCCGGGTAGCCGTCACCTCCGCCACTTCCTCCTTCCCCGGCTCGCACTTGAAGTAGTTCTGCATACAGACACAATACGAGGCGAGACAGTAATTAAAGAAAAAATATGATGAATTTGATATTGTTTGACGAAGACTTACCCACAGCTCCGCTCTAACCCGCGCCGCCTTGTTGGGGAAGTCTGGGTCTGGGGCGACGCTGTAGTGGTCAAAGGTGTAGGCCGTCTCGTGCCTCCCGGCATACTGTACTATGCCGGGGTAGTGCTCGCGGCACAGGAGACCCAGGATGCCGTTGGGTTTGCGGCCTTTAGGCCCCACAAAGTCCCATCCCCTGCACAAGTGATTAAAAAAGATTATTAGCTTCTATTTCTATTTTGACTCTCATCGTACGAACAGGTAGTTAGAACATGTACCTTTGTCCGATGGGCGTGATCACTGGGCGTCGGGCACGTGCCGGCAACGCCGGGAGGCTGGCGGGACCTCTCAAGTAGGGCGTGGACACCCCTGAGGCACCCGAACACCCGTCCGCCTCGTCCTCCTCCTGCTCGTCCTCCTCCTCTGCCTCCTCGGCCACTGGTGCCTCCTCCTGCCGCTGGGCCTCGGGCGTGGCCGGCACCTCCTCCTCGACCTCCGCCTCCTCCTCCTGTGGAGACGGCTCCCTCTGGCGGCGGCCACTCCTCGTCGAGGGCCCGTCGGACTGCGAAGCCCGGTACAACCAACTCAACCGCCTCTGACGTCCTCCCGGCATCTTGCCTCGACCTCCTGCATTTAAAAAGAACAAGCAATGTTGTATTAGAAATAACATAACCAAATATATGCAATATAAAGAAAACAATAGATCCTAAAAAATAACATAATATTACATGTATTAGAAATAATCTGGATCATCCGGATTAGCCGGAGCATGAGTCTCCTCATCACTGTCAACCATGTCTAAGTACTCCTCAGTATCCGAAGACAGGTCATCGTCTTCATTTGCTTGGCCTAAACGGAATCGTTCTAGCATTTCTATGTCCTTCTCATTTACCACCTCATCCCCAGCGTCGTCGTCATCATTCTCTACTTCCATTTCCATCGCTTCGGTTAAGTCTATCGTGAACGTCCCTTGCAACCCAGATTCTTGAAAGAACTCACCGTCATACGTGTTTGTGTTGAAGTTATAATCCTCATCATTGGGGAGAGGTAGTTTAGCATGTGGTGATATCTTGTGCACAATATACCAACCCAAGAGATGCCCTTTGCTTTTGCACGCGTATGGCGTGTAATAAACCTGCGTGGCCTGTTGAGCCACAATATACACATCGGAGCCTGGATAGACAGAATCTTGTCGAATTTCGGCTAGCCCAAGATTAGGTGTCAGCCTCGTTCTTCCAGGATCAAACCAATGGCATTTGAACATGACAGGATTCAAAGGCTTTTCACCGTGAAATGAAAGTTCGTATATTTCTTCAATTCTTCCATAGTAGTCACGGTTGTCATTGCCTGGAGTACAAACTCCGCTATTTGTGGTTTTTTCGATTGGGCCGACTCTGCTCGTAGCTTGATGTGTGGAAGCGAAATCCATTCACGTCGTAACCGTTAAATGACTTGACCCTACGGTCAAAGCCTTTTGCAACCTGCCTCAGCTCTTGACTCATAGACGCATCGGTTTGAGCCTACAAGGTGACGCAAGATATATCGTTATGCGGTCAAAACATAAGAGCAAGTTGGAACGTCAGATTAAGTACGACCTTGGTAGGACGGTACCTTCTGTCGGAACCAAGAAATGAAATCAGGCCTCCCTTGCCCCGCACCATTTGCAATTAGGGTTTCAGCTGCTGCATCAGAAAGAGGCCTTGGGCCATTTGAGAACAAGTGAAGAAATTCACTGTACGAAACAAAAAGAATGGTGTTGGGAAGTGACGACGAATTGGATGAAGATAGATAACAACTTACCCCATGTACGGGTCCAGCTCATCAAGGTTGGTAAGCACGTATAGCATGATCTTTCGCCACTCTTCATAGTTCAACTGCTTAACTGTGGATCCACTTGCCGTGCCGAGTTGGCCTCGAAAAAGGCTAAGACTCGATTCATTTTCTCCAGCATTGTAACGAGGGGGTGGATTATGCACGCTAGGAAGGTTCTCAGAGTAGTATTCTTCAGTGAAGTTGGACACCTCCTCTAGAATGGATGCCTCTGCAATGGAAGCCTCAATTTTGGCTTTGTTTCTACATTTCTTGCGAAGAGTCTTCATATTTTCTCTCGACTGGAAGCAGCTCCACCAAACGCCACTATTGACAACAGGTCGCGAATACTACTCTTTAGACCCTTCCTACGCGGGTCCCATTCGAACCACCTCGCACGTTAGGGTAATCCCCCGACCCTGGTGTGTATCAGCAATATGCACATATGAAGTCATCAACGACGGACCGAGATATCTCCTTGGCACATAGCTGGCGGAAGAAATAGCTCAACTCTGCCAGGACAACCCACATAGGCTCAGGAAGATAGCCTCGAACCATCGCCGGAAGAAGTCGTTCGATCCATACGTGGAAGTCATGACTCTTCATCCCTAGGACTCGCAGAGTAGATAAGTTGACTCCTCTCGTTAGATTCGCTGCATATCCATCAGGAATGTCAATGTCTGGATCCACTGAAGTATTTCTTTCCTTTGTGGCCTGCCCAAGACGAAATCGACCTTGGGCCGTGTCCATCTCCTGCCGGGCTGAGGAGGCAGCATCTCTTGCTTTGGTCTATCGCACAACAGTGCCAGGTCTAGTCTAGCCTTAGGGTTGTCCTTAGACTTTTCAGTGTCCATGAGTGTTCCCCAAAGCGACTCAGCGATGTTCTTTTCAGTGTGCATTACATCAATGTTATGTGGCAGAAGAAGATCGTCATAATAAGGGAGTCTTTCCAAGCCTGACTTATGAGTCCACATATGCTCCTGACCATACCCCACAAAACGACCGTCGTTTCGTTGAACTGGAGAGCATCTATCTGAGCATGAACCTCGGCACCGGTCAGCATCCGAGGTGGAGGATCTCTCACCACGACACCTTTGGTAAAGTTCTTGGTGTCACGTCTGAAAGGATGGTCAAGAGGCAGGAATTGTCGATGTTGGTCGAACGCCGAATACTTGCCACCCTTCTTCAACCAGATAAATCTCGTAGCTGTCTTACAAACCGGGCATGAGAACTTGCCATGGACACACCAGGCACAGAATATCCCATATGCCAGATAGTCATGCAGTGAGTACTGGTACCAGATGTGCATTGTGAAGTTAGACCTTGAAGCTCGGTCGTATGTCAATACCCCTTCATTCCAAGCAGTTTCCAATTCATCAATCAGAGGCTCCATGTACACACCCATGTTATTCCCCGGGTGTCCAGGAATTATCAACGACAAGAAGACAGTATGACGTTGAAATAGGACGTCCGGGGGGGAGATTGAGAGGGATAACGAAGACGGGCCAACAGGTGTACGGGACAGCCATGAGTCCATACGGATTGAAACCGTCCGTTGCAAATGCAACACGAACATTACGAGCCTCTGTAGCTCTGTCGTGATGGATGCGATCAAAGTGGGCCCATGCTTCACCATCGGCGGGATGTACCAATTTCTCAGGATTGTATCGGGTACCCTGTTTGTGCCATGTCATCTGTTTCGCAGATTCCTCGATCATGTAGAGGCGTTGGATCCTAGGTGTGAACGGCAGGTAACGCAGGACTTTCATGGGAATAAAAAGCTGCCTCTTCGGGCCTTCACCATCGTCTACCTCCATGTATCTCGACGCTTTACACTTCGGACAGTAACCTGCATCCGTGAGATCTTTCCTGAAGAGGACACACCCATTTGGACAAGCATGTATCTGCTCATACGGCATCTTCAGGGCACGAAGCAGTTTCTGTGACTCGTACAGGCTTTGGGCAATATGTGGCCGTCTGGAAGCATGCTACCAAATAGGGCCAACATACCATCAAACGCATCTCGACTCAGGTTGAACTGGGACTTGAACCCCATCACACGGCCAATGGCATCCAGTTGAGAAACCGTTGTCCGATCGTGAAGGGGTTTCTGTGCCGAAGACATCATCTCATAAAACGCCTTTGCGGTCTTCTCCATCTCCTCCTCTGTACGTCCTTCAGCGTACTGTGCTTCTGGAAGTCATCTAGCATGTCTGCTACCCCCCGCATCAGCATCAAAGTCCTCCAGACGTGGTCGCACTGCCTCCGCTCTCAAACGATGTGCTTCACCATGGTAGATCCACCGGGTGTAGTCCGGCGTGAATCCATTGTTCACAAGATGTTTAGCCATGTTCTCCTTGTCTTGCCTTCTACGGTTCCCACATCTGCTGCATGGGCACAACACTTTGATCTCTCCTCGCCGAGCCGCGCCAAATGCATGGTTCAAGAAAGCATCTGTCTTGCGCAACCATTCATCGGTGAAATCACTTCTGCTTCTACGGCCCGAGTACATCCACTGACGGTCATCCATCCTACTGTCATCCATCCGAGTACTTACATATCTACCTCCGAGTACTTCCAACCTGCTATCATCTAATAGGAGAGGATAGGTCCTAATCCCACCCGCGGATGCGTACATGAGGCCAGTTCCCCTTGTCTGCCCCGAGCCGAGACGAATTTCGGCAGCACCTCCCCGATGTTCTCAAGATACACGTCCCTGTAGGGAGAGTGTGTATCCGGAGAACAACAGGGAGGTGATGCTGAAACTCCATCTCGAATTGGGGCAGACCATGGGAACTAGCCTCATCGACGCATCTGCGGGCTGTCCAAGTAACGTGGACAATCCGAAACAGATACGGTTATCGATATGCAGAGACCTGCATACCTCCAGCCGTATCTCTTTCGGACGGGAGACGCCTAACTGGGTTCAATGACCTAAGACCCTTTTCTGGGAAGGGACGTTCTTTATACCTAGGGTGCCGGTGGAGTCAGGCTAGCGGTGCAGTGGCGAGTCGGTGCAGTGGCGAGGTGAAGCGGTGCAGGTAGACCCGCGACGATGACAAAGACGATCGAGGTCGCCGATGTTCTCCGGCTTGGCCCCGACAGGTCCTCCTCCTACGGAAAAGACAAAAAGATAATATCAATTAGAAATTTCGGCAGAACCTCCCCTGCACGGTGAGGTTTCATAACCTGCAAGAAAAGACGGCACGATGGCCGACATCCACATATATGTCAAGGCACGATGGCCGGCATGAACATACATCTTTGAATCACTACTACTAAATAATACTCGATCGCCACATACATTCACATTCACATTCACATGCATTCACATATATCGCCGTGATCCAGGACGACTACTACTAACAACTACTACTTACTACTACTACTTACCACAACTAAGTTGCAAAGGTACAAGGACGACGAGGCGATCGAGGATGACTTACAAGTGACGACGCGAGGCGATCGACGACGACGGAGCGGGACGGGGCAGCGGCGCGTGGCCGAATGGGTGGCGCAGGGCTCCTCCTCCTCCTCCTCCTCCTCTTCCTTCTCTCCTCCTCTCTCCTCTCCTCCTCCTCTCCTCCTCCTCCTCCTCCTCCTCTCCTCCTCCTCCTCCCCCTCCTCTCCAATCGGCCGGAGCGGCGGGCCGTGGGGCGCCGCGGGGCCGGGCGGGCGGCGCGGGCGCGGGCGCGCGCTGTGGGCGGGCGGCGGCCGGAGCGTGGCGCCGGCGGGGGCGGGGGCGGGGGCGGGCCGGCGAGCGCGGGGGCGCCGGCGGGGGCGGGGTCGGAGGCTGGGCGCGTGCGGAGCGGAGGCGGCGGCGCGGCCGGCGGTGAGGCGTACGCGAGAAGCTGAGGGCACGTTATGCGCCCGCCGAGCGGGGGCTTTTTTTTTAAAAGTTTCCGCGCCTTTGCCGAGAGTCAGATCGAGTGACTCTCGGCAAGGGGTCCACTTTGCCGAGAGCCACTTGATCTAACTCTCGCAAAGGGTTTTTGTTTTTATTTTATTTTGGTAAACTCTATGCCGAGAGCCCTGGCCCTGGCTCTCGGCATAGGTGCTATGTGCCGAGGGCTTTAGGGAGCCCTCGGCAAAGCATTTTATTTTTTTTTTGTTTTTTTGCTCCCCATTTTTTCTGTGGCCTTGCTACAGTACTAGAAGCCAAGATTTCAAATTTGAAGTGTTTTCCATAAATCTTGCTATATTTCGTGCATTTTCTTTAATTTGATGATTTTTCCCGCGGGACGCACGTTTGAACTACAGGTGCATAAAATAATGAACTCAGCGATTCAAAAAATGGTATTAATTCTTTAGAGGGTATTTCGACACCGTATACAGGGACAGGCGCGGAGACTCGACCGTCTCGTGCACGAGAAACGGCGACCAAGTTGCGTGATATTGGATTTAAAATATTAAAAATAAAAACGAAGTCAGAAAATCATGAAAATGAACGAGTGACCTTGCCATCGCATGTAGAGGCTATGAAAAAAATTTGGGAATGTATGGAGGAAGTGGTGGCGAAAGATGGTTGAAACCCTGAGATCTCCGCATATCATCGCATGTGAGGTGATGCGGAGATCTCAGGGTTTCAACCATCTTTCGCCACCACTTCCTCCATACATTCCCAAATTTTTTTCATAGCCACTACATGCGATGGCAAGGTCACTCGTTCATTTTCATGATTTTCTGACTTCGTTTGTATTTTAATAATTTTAAATCCAATATCACGCAACTTGGTCGCCGTTTCTCGTGCACGAGACGGTCGAGTCTCCACGCCTGTCCCTGTATACGGTGTCGAAATACCCTCTAAAGAATTAATACCATTTTTCGAATCGCTGAGTTTCATTATTTTATGCACCTGTAGTTCAAACGTGCGTCCCGCGGGAAAAATCATCAAATTAAAGAAATGCGCGAAATATAGCAAGATTTATGGAAAACACTTCAAATTTGAAATCTTGGCTTCTAGTACTGTAGCAAGGCCACAGAAAAAATTGGGAAAAAAAACAAAAAAAAATAAAATGCTTTGCCGAGGGCTCCCTAAAGCCCTCGGCACATAGCACCTATGCCGAGAGCCAGGGCCAGGGCTCTCGGCATAGTTTATCAAAAAAAAACCAGTCCTTTGCCGAGAGCCTAACAGAGGGCTCTCGGCAAAGGTAACGGCGCAAGACGAGCCGTTTGCGAGGGACCCGTTCGCCGAGGTGTGCCGTCTACGCCGAGGGTTTAGCTCTCGGCATAGAGTATCTTTTGCCGAGGGTTGGACTTCGCCGAGAGTCCGGCTCTCGGCGTATAATTCTTCGCCGAGATCCATATTGTGCCGAGGGTTGACTCTCGGCAAAGAGCTCTTTGCCGAGTGCCCGTGTTTTAGCCCTCGGCAAAACAACGGGCGCTCGGCAAAGAGCCCGTCTCCGGTAGTGGTGGATGGTGCGTACGTGGACTAAGGGGCTGTTTGGTTCGCACCCCCTAGAGTTTAGCCACTAAAATTTAGTGGAGGTCACTAGAGTTGCAGTGTTAAAAATGACTTTTAGTGGGGGTGTTTGGAACTTTAGTGACTAAAAGTGACTAAACTTTAGTGGCTAAACTCTAGGGGGTGGGAACCAAACACCCCCTAAATGATGAGATTGGCCGATGGGGTTTACCGGAAACGGACAGACGAAAGGCAACTTGTATCAGCACAGATTGGGCTAGAAGAATCCTTGCATTAGGCCGGTATCACTACCGGAAAAACTCACTTTGCCGAGCGCCGCACTCTTTGCCGAGAGTTTTTTTTCGGGCGCTCGGCAAAGAGCTCACTCGGCAAAAGAAAAAACGCTCGGCAAAGAAATTCTTTGCCGAGAGCCAAAAAAAACACTCGGCAAAGAATTTCTTTGCCGAGTGTTTTTTTTGGCTCTCGGCAAAGAATTTCTTTGCCGAGCGTTTTTTCTTGCTCTCTCGCAAAGAAATTTCTTTGCCGAGCGTTTTTTTTATTGGCTCTCGGCAAAGAGCTCTTTGCCGAGAGTTTTTTTTACACTCGGCAAAGCTAATTTTCAAATCATATTTTGAAGCAGTAAATTAATCCAAATAAAAAACTTTCAACTAAAAAGTTGTTTCACTTATCAAGATGAATAATTTTTATTTTAGTCATTTCTTCATTTGACAAATTTAAAATAAATTTGTTCATAAATCTTACATCTCTCTCCGTTAGTTTACGAAATTACAAGAGTGATATATAATATTTGTGATAATATGATAACCACAATTTTGGATGTATAAATGGGTAAACAACCAAAATAACTTTGTAGATCTTGACAAGTTATGAAAGTTTGTAGTTGATAACTTTTTAATTTGAAGTCATCTAGTTATGCAAAACTACGTTCGAATTTGAAAATTTTAAAATTCGAATTTTTTAAAATACCTTAGATGGAGAAATGGCCAAATAAAAGTTATAGATCTCGAAAAGTTATGAAACTTTGGTGTTGAACAACTTTTTGATTTGAAATCATCTTGTCAACGAAAACTACGTTTCAAATTGTCAAATTTGAAATTCAAATTTTTATAAACCGACCTCGGATGGAAAAACTACCAAATAAAAATAATTGTAGGTCTCGAAAAGTGAGAAAACTTTGTAGTTGAATAACTTTTTTATTTGAATTCGTTTAGGGTCTTAAATAAGCAAGTTTACACATGGTTTAGTATAATATATGGGTAATCGAAACGGAGATGGAACGTATATGAGTGTGTAGTGCAGTGGTAGACGAGGCTCCGTGCGAACGAGAGGTCGTGAGTTCGAATCCTGCTGACTGCGCGAGAGAAAATTGCGTGAAAAATAGTAGAACTTGCGATTTCGAGGGCAACAAGTGGGCGCTGCCCAGTGGGCCCTGCCCAGTGGCCCCTCCTCCAATTAAATAAAAATTTTTCTTTATTTTTTTTGGGTTTTTTTTCTTTTGCCGAGGGCTTTTCTTTGCCGAGAGCCATCTCAGCACTCGGCAAAGGCTTTGCCGAGCGCCCTATAAAAGGCTCTCGGCAAAGAGCCCTTTGCCGATCCATTTTTTGCCGTGTGGCCTTTGCCGAGGGCTGCACTCGGCAAAGGCTTTGCCGAGAGCAAAAGGAGCTTTGCCGAGTGCCTGTGGCACTCGGCAAAGCGACCATGTCCGTAGTGTATTGTCTGCACGACACAACGTTCGTGGGGGTGATACACCTTAACAGTATGGGTTATCACTACTTTTTCATTGTCGTTGGAGTTCATTTGTGCCTCTCATCATTACATCGATAAACTATTCGAGCAACCAATTCTGCCAATTTTATCTCCATCAATCAAGCTTTCCTTCACTCCCTTCCGTGCGAATGAATGAATCAATCAAGGCCATTAGATTCTTACAATATGAACTTGGTTGTTTCATATATAGTTTATTTTAGTTATCTATATCCTTCAATAACACGCACTCATGTAATACTGATGTTCAAAACATCACATTACAATATTTTTGAGGTTGCAGTATATAACACACTCGTACATATATTACTCTTGCATTATGCTTTCCCGTTGACACGCACGAACATTTACCTAGTATATACACTATATATATAATATAAGAGGCAAAATTTCTCCCCACCTATTTTTTCTCGGCCCTCCCGAACAACATCTCACTCTCCCTCTAACTCGGTATCTCACTCTTCCTTAGTTTCACTCTAACTCAGCATCTCGCTTGGCCCCGTTGGTACTGTTCCACTCCAGTTTTTTTAACACTGTTGTACCAACTCCACCATGGAGCAGCTTTACTCTAGAGTTTCTAGAGCAAGTGGTCCTGTTTGGCATGCAGCCTAGCTCCAGCTCCAGGAACATCACGTTTCTTTGAGAGAGGTCTATCTAATATCCCTTGAATGATGCTTGGTGTATGTTTTAATGTATGTGGAGCATGTGTAATTGAGAACTGAAGGACCGAAAACGGCAACCAGAGGGAGGGGTGAATGAGAGCCGTCAATTTCTTTCAAAAATCTTTAGGCCATTATCCCAGAAAATCAACCCTAAAAGCAAAGCCACGAGTGGGGTAGTCCATGGACCAACCGGTGGGTGGATACCTTAGGAGATGTTCTAGAGGTACAGTGGGACTACCCAAGAAGTGTCACGAACAAGCGCAAAGCGAGGGACACAAAAACCAGCAAGCAGTAGGATGCCGGACTATTCAGGGTCTGCACCGGACTGTCCATAGGCAAAAGTCCCAAAAAACCAACTGTTCGAAAACAGTTCTAGTTAGGTCCCGGACTGTCCGAGACCAAGGTCCAGACTGTCCGTCGTTCAAGTGAGCAGTGGCATAGTAGCGTCTGAGGCTACCCCTGTAGCACGTCCGATGTGACCCCAGACAGTCCGCGGGTCACTGGCGGACTGTTCCGGTCACTTGACCGAGACAGTGCCACACTACGCTGAACTACCCTGACCAAAACCCGATCCCCCGACTGCTGCGATGGAAGTTCCGGACTGTCCGCGGATGAACAGAAAGCACAAAACTGCTCGAGACAAACCCAAATTCTATCGGATCTTGACCAAATCAAAAGGCCACAAAGCTGATGAGGAATTGCACGATCTGCAGCTCCGTGACGGCGCGTTTCCAGCACTTGGGCAGCGTAGGCCAACACTGCAGGAGAGGTAGGAGGAGTACATGATGACGTGCACGCCGGCGTTGGTGGCGACCACGATGTGCATCAGGGACTGGCACATGGCGAGCAGAGGTAGCACATGGTGACAACAACGACGTGGTGGTAGACATGGAGCAGCGTGAGCAGGCGGCGACCTAGCAGGATGAGCAGCGTTGCGCCCAGAAGAAGACGAGGCTGACGCCTCCGTGGCACCCGCAGCAGGAAACAGAAGGACACTTTTAGATAAAAACCTCATTCTGACATCACCTTTCCCATCTGATTCTCGAAGGTCCAAACCTTCATCATCTGTGTCCTCTTCATCATTCCCCTGTACAGATCTCGATATCTCTAGTGTCTTCAGTTTGCTATCTTTGCTTTCTTGTGGTCTTTAACCCGTACATAATAAGTTATTTGGTCCTCAAACAGATCTGCATCTCCCTATTTTTATCTCATTATCACTGTCCCACAACACATCATCTTCACCGTCAGTAGCTTGATCCACTCTTATGCTATCCAAATTGTGTAGAAAACAGACAACTTTTCTTTACGATTCTTCTCGACATACTGCATTTAGCTTGGGCTGATGACCTTTGGCAATTCAGTCACTGGATTTGCAATAACATCGTCCAAATTAACTTCACAGAACATATCCTCATGATCAAAATATACTACCAGATTTTTGACATCCTTTGACATCCTCAAACAGATCTGCATCTCCCTATTTTTATCTCATTATCACTGTCCCACAACACATCGTCTTCACCGTCAGTAGCTTGTGAGAGGGTCTCGGTTCTTTTGTATGATCCTTGCACTCATATGCATACATGTTTATCTTTTGGCACTTGTACGATATGTGTATGACTTTTGGATGTGACATGTCATGCTTCACTCGTTATATATTACATGTCACTTGGTTATGCTCATTTACTTTGCTTCCGCACTTATACTCCGATAAATGAGCTTGTTCATAAGTACTTGTGTTATTTCTTATATGTTGAGTACTTATGTGGACTTGGTTTGTATAAGCATGTCTAACCCTTTTGATCTATTATCACATGCTTATATGAACCAGCAATTGAAAACTCACCTCTCTTTCAAACATACTTGAGGTTGTCATCAATCACCAAAAAGGGGGAGATTGTGAGCATCTAGGCCCCCAGTGGGTTTCGGTGATTGGAAACAACAGTAAATTACTATGACTAACATGTGTTTTGGCAGAAACTTAGATTAGGTCTGTAATTTGTTAACACATAATTTTTGCATTATGACAAGTGGGCCAGTGCAGTACAGGTTCGGGAGAAGTCACCGCTTAAGGGATTCGGCAGGCAGCGAACGCGGTCGGCTAACTCGATGCATTCGGCAAGGCTGTAAAGGCGACTAGTCAATGGCGAGCGGGTTCGGCAATATGGCGCTGCGGTCGGCTACCTCAGGTTAAGTCGGTTTGCGACAAATACGGCATATCAGAAGATTCGGCAACAGAAGATCTTGTCATTGTTAGCACGTGCCGATTATTAAGGGAGGCTTAGAATAAAAGGCATCGTATTTTAGATAAGTTTCCTGTTTTGTCGTTGTAATCGTGTCCTCCTAGGACTCGTAGGACACCAGGGTATAAATATAAACCCTGAGACTATTGTAAAGACGTTCACAATCAATACAACCAACCCGGCCCCGTGCCGTCTTCGAGTCCAAGTCGTGTCGTCGTGTTCTTCGAGAGGGGCCATCGATCCGTCGACCTCCGTAAGTTCCGGCAACCTTGTTATCATGTCTAGTATCGTGCGGCGGATTTAGATATGGTGCAAGTAGTCTCGTACGTTAAGCTTAGTATCGTGCGGCGGATTTAAGCTAATGACGGGAAGTCTTTGTTTATGTCTTGTATCGTGCGGCGGATTGAGACACAAATAAAGATAGTTATCGGCTCTATTAGATGTGGCAGTCTAGTAGATTCATTAAGTTACCTTGTGTTATATGTTTTGTTATGTTTATTTCATCGTAACACTTTTGCCCAATCTAGATACCGTTCGGTTCGGCTTTATCTTTATAGATCTGCTTGTTCTCTCACGTTTATTATTGTAAAGTCTTTATGTAGTAGATCTATTGTTCGTAATAGCCGATTGGATCGTATCTGGATTGCCACGTGGTGAGGGTTCATGCATGTTAAGTATGTTTGACCTATGATAGAGCCAGGTGTCGTGCGGCAGGCGCAGGCTTTAGATTAGCTTAGTCATGCTTAGTTTGTATGTTCAATCCCATGGACCCCAACTCGGTCGTACAATCGAGATTGGTTAAGTTTTAACTTATATTTAATACGTCATGCAAGTACGATTCTCATGCAAACGTGTTCGGCAACCTGTTATTCACGTAACTTTGTTCATATTGCCGAATAATCTTTTAAACCTGTTGGCAGATAGCTTTCATAGCTATATGTCGTCGTAAGTGGCTTCAGGGCCGTACATCTTGGAACTGTCTGGTCATACCCGGCACGTTCCAGCTTTGTATTTAACAGTTTATCTCCCTTGTTAGTTGCAGGGCAAACTGACTGGCACGCACCGGACTTCTGAGCACCCGGGCCACATTTGAAGCCAGCTTCTCCGGCTTGCTGTGTGATTGGTACAGTGCGTCACTTTTGGTGCCAACACACTTTTTGGCACGCCCGGTGGGACCCCTTTTTCCTGCAGCAATGGTCGAAGTCATTGAAGCTGAGGCCAGCAACAAGGCGGGGCTCGTGCAGGTGCAGCTCGCTGAACTACCTGACGAGTACAAAGAGCAGGTGGATAATGCTTGTGCCGAGTTCCAGGCCAAGTGCCTAGAAGCCTTTTCCAAGAACAAGAGCGGAAGGTTCGCCGTCTGCACGATCTGCCGAAGCCCGTCCAGCTCAACCCGGATGATCCCGGGGAAGCGGAGGCAGTGTTGAAGATGTCTCACATAATCAACGAAGCTGTCTCTGGCGCCATCGGTCGCATGCATGGGGCGTTTCTCAACACTTTCCGTACCATCATGATCGCCCAATTCGGCCCCAAGGCCGATGAACTTATGGAGGCGGAGTTTGGCCCTATAGCAGGACCACATCTTTTCAATCTGCCGAATCACCTCAAGGGGGCAGGAGCCGCTGGTGAGGAGACCCCGCCTAAGGCTCAATCAGGCGGGCTCGCCACTCAAGAGAGCGCATGCCAGAGGGCCAATTGCCGACCATGGGTCAGCTCACGTTCGGCACTAAGGGTCAGACACCAGAGTCAACACGCAAGATCTCCCCGCAAACCTATAGGCTCATAAAGGACTACTATGGAAACGGGTACCATGAGATGCTTGAGCCTCACAACATAGAGGGTGCCCCACATCCAGGATACGGGAAGCCGGCCGAGAAGACCGCCGACTCTAATGTCGATGTCATGCTAGAGAGGATGGCAGATATGATGCAGCGCACTTTCGGCCTGAAGCCTAAGGGTACTCATGCTTACAGATCTCCGTTCCCCGAATGGTTCCACCGTGTGGCTCTGCCGCCCAGAGTCAAAGTGCCGACAGACCTGTCCAGGTTCTCCAGCTTAGACGACACTAGCACGGTAGAGCACATCAGTCGCTATCTGCTCCAGCTTGGAGAGGCCAATACCGAGGATGCCTTCAGGGTTCGGTACTTCCCGTCATCGCTCACTGGGCCGGCGTTCGCTTGGTTCACGTCTCTGCCACCGGGCTCTATTCTCTCTTGGGCAGACTTGGAACAGAAGTTCCATACGCACTTCTACACGGGCACCAAGGAGAAGAAGCTGGTGGACATCATGTATGTGCGCCAGAGGCCAAATGAGACGCCGCAGGACTACCTGCGCAGGTTTAGGGAAGTCAAGAGCCAGTGCTTCGGCATGTACCTGCCGGACGACCAGCTTCCACCATTGGCTGTGGCAGGCATGCTCCCGAGCATCAGAGACAAGCTCTTCGGCCAGGAGTTTGAAGACCTGGGTCATCTCTCTCGCCGGCTGAATGAAATGACTATCCAAGCGCAAGGCTTCCGGAGGGAAGGGCGCTTCCAGAAGGACAATGTCGCGGCCCAGATGTATCAGGCTTTCTTGGACGAAGCCGATGACTATACCGATGCCGAAGATGAGGTGGCCGCTGCAGAGCTCAACTGGGATAAAGAGCCGACCCAGGCCAACAAGCAATGGCTGCGCCAGCAGAAAGGGGCATACGACTTCGACGTCACCAAGGCCGACAAGCTCTTCGAGTTTCTGGTCGCCGAAGGGAGAGTCAGGCTACCCCCGGATCACCCGATGCTGCGTCCTGGAGGGGTTAAAGACAAGAAATACTGCGGCTTTCATAACACTAACACTCATTCTATTAATGATTGCCGTGTGTTCAGGACAAGGATCCAGAAGGCCATCCAGGATGGGCACATCAAGTTCAATGGCAAGATGAAGATCGATGCCAACCCCTTCGCCCAGAACTCCGTGTTCGTCTCAGTGAACATGGTAGCCCCGGAGGATCCCAGAGGCAAGGGCAAGGTCAAAGTCCTCACCTCCAACAAGGCGCGCGAGTCTGGCGCAGTGGATCCCGATCGGCAAATCACTGGCGATGAGCTCCGACAGCACGCCCAAGCCGCGAATAGCCGATACGAGCACGGAGAGTCGTCTTCCAGGCGCAGGCCTACCCACAGAGATCTCCTTAACAAGTGGCGCCGGCAAAATGAGAAAGAGCAGAGGCGTTTCCAACGCGAAGAGCGGGAACTCGCGGGGAATACCAGCGTGAAGACGGTCGCACGGGAGAGCACCGGTATCATCTGGAGGAGAGGGCTTACCACAGAGAACAGGCCCGTCGCTGAAACAAGAGCACCTCCAAGAGCGGGAGCAAGCTCACTGGGGCTGTCCGTTCTTCCGCCACTGCTGGAACGAAGGCTTGAAACTGCCTGCCGTCAACAACTGCCCCGAATGCAGCGATCAGTACAGGGGTATAGGCAGGATCGGGTCAACCGCCGTCCCGTCCACGAAAGGTTGGGAGCGCGCATCCCAATGGACGATCGGCGCCTAAAAATGAGGAGCCCGGATCGGCGAGCCAAGAGATATGCCGACCAGGAGTGGGTGCACCACCAGGTGACAGCGAGGAGGCACAGCCCCGCCCATATAGATGGCAAGAAGGGCAGTGGTGTCCGCCAGGGCTCAGAAAGAGCCAGAAAAGGAGGGTGCAGCGCCTCCGGAATAGGGAGTTGGAAGAAGCAGCTGCCGATGGGAAGAAGCAAGAGTGGCGTCCGAAGGAAAAGCCAGACAACACTGGCAAAGGCGCTGGCGTGGCCATGACTTTCTTCCTTCCCCTGGAATTCATGGCTCCAATCGGCCAGGGGGCACAGGACGAAGCGCGTTCGGACTCCGACGAGGCCGAGCACAACGAGCTCGCGGCACAGCTCGTGTTGTCTCAGAAGGCAGCATTTGACAAGCCAGCCAAGCATCGGCATTTGAAGCCGTTATATGTCAAGGGGTACGTCAACGGAAAGCCGCTAACCAAGATGTTTGTCGATGGCGGCGCAGCGATTAACATCATGCCTTACGCCACCTTCAGAAAGCTGGGCATGAACGATGAAGACCTGCTCAAAACGGATATGGTACTCCGTGACTTCGCCGGTAATCCCTCTGACACTCGGGGCGCCGTGCACGTGGAATTGATGATTGGGTCCAAGACGCTCATTACGACCTTCTTTGTCATTGATGGCAAGGGGGCATATAGCCTGCTTTTGGGCAGAGATTGGATCCATGCCAACTGCTGCATACCTTCAACCATGCATCAAATACTCATACAGTGGTTGGGGATGACATCGAGGTTGTCCAAGCCGACGACTCGGTGAGTGTTGCCACCATTGAACCCACTTACTGGGAATTCGACGGAGTAGACTGCTTCTCCGATCGCGTGTGGGGAGAAGGTCCTATCAAACGTCTATGGTAGAAGATCAACAGCCGATCCAAGCAATCGGCTCCCCAAGCTTCTATTAATGGACAACCCAACTGACAGCAGCGAGGCAAACTGGGACGTGGCTTTCGCATCGGCCGACCAACTGGAAGAAGTGGATGTTGGCGACACAAGTAAAAAAGGGCCGATGTTCATAAGTTCTAATTTAGACCCTGATTTCAGATTGCTACTAGTAAATCTTTTAAAGGAGTTCAAAGACTGTTTTGCGTGGGACTACAAGAGATGCCCGGATTAGATCGGTCCATTGTTGAGCATAAACTGCCGATCAAGCCTGGATACCGCCCATACAAACAACCTCCGCGCAGGATCTACAAGGAGGAGGTATTGGCCGACGTGAAAAGGAAGTGGAAAGATTACTAGAAGCTAAATTCATTCGGCCGTGTCGATATGCGGAATGGATCTCCAATATTGTCCCGGTGTACAAGAAGAACGGGAAGATGAGAGTCTGCATCGACTTCCGGAACCTCAACAAAGCCACTCCTATGGACGGTTATCCGATGCCAGTGGCCGATTTGCTAATAGACGCTTCGGCCGGTTTTGAAATATATAAGCTTTATGGACGGCAATGCGGGATACAACCAGATCTTCATGGCCGCGGAGGACGTGGCAAAGACCGCCTTCAGGTGCCCTGGCCATTTAGGGTTGTTTGAATGGGTTGTCATGACTTTTGGTTTGAAAAATGCCGGTGCTACTTACCAGCGGGCCATGAATTACATATTTCATGAGTTGATCGGCAGAGTGGTAGAGATATACATTGATGACGTGGTAGTCAAGTCGAGAAGCAAAGAAAGACACTTAGCCGATTTAAGGAAGACCCTGGAGTGCACAAGGAAACATGGTTTTGAAGATGAATCCAACCAAGTGTGCATTTGGGGTGTCGGCCGGTGAGTTTTTGGGATTCTTAGTCCACAAAAGAGGTATCGAGGTTGGCAAAAAGAGCATGGAAGCAATTGATAAGGTAGTGCCGCCGACCAATCTCAAGGAACTGCAATCACTGCTCGGCAAGATCAACTTTGTCAGGAGGTTCATATCCAACTTGTCCGAGCGCGTGTTACCATTCTCTCCACTGTTGAAGCTCAAGAAAGATCAGGAGTTCGTGTGGGGTGACGTGCAACAGAAGGCTTTCAATGAAATCAAAGAATACATGAAGGCGCCACCAGTGTTGGTTCCTCCACAACTCGACAAGCCTTTCAAGTTGTACGTGGCGGCCGACAACCTAACGATAGGGTCGGCCCTCATGCAAGAATTCGAAGGAAAAGAGAGAGTCGTAGCCTATCTTAGCCGAAAGCTACTGGACCCCGAAACAAGGTATTCGGCTACGGAAAAGTTGTGCTTGTGCGTTTTCTTTCCTGTACCAAGTTTCGGCACTATCTACTGAATGCCGAATGCGTGGTAGTATCAGAGTTTGATGTAATCAAGCACATGTTATCAATGCCATTTTAAGTGGGAGGATCGGTAAATGGGTTTTAGCTCTTTCGGAATTTGACTTGCGTTTTGAATCGGCAAAGGCTGTTAAAGGCCAGATTATGGCTGATTTCGTCACTCACCATCGTGATCCTAACGCTAACATAGTAGCCATTGCCCCCTGGGCATTGTTTTTTGATGGATCGTCGTGTAGCAAAGGTGGTGGAGTCGGGATCATGTTGATTTCTCCCAAGGGGGCACCTTTCAAATACTCTATACCGATCGAGTACCCGGTGACTAATAACCAAGCAGAGTATGAGGCACTGCTTCGAGGATTGCGGTTGCTCGTGGACGTTAAGGCAGACGCCGTAGAGATCTTCGGTGACTCGGAGTTGGTGATCAGGCAGCTGACAGGTGAGTACGAGTGCAAAAACGACGCGCTGCAGGAATATCTCGAAGGTTGCCAGGAGCTCCTTAGACAGTTTCGATCGGCAACCTTGCAACATATTCCTAGGGGGCAAAACGAAGAAGCAAACCAGTTGGCTCAGGCAGCATCCGGGTATAGGGAGAATCAAAACATTTTTGCACTTGAGGGAGAGCAAACAACCCCAGAAGGTAATCAAGTAATCCCAAGTCAGGCAATTGAAGACTGGAGAGACGACATTGCCGATTACCTCAAGGACCCGTCCAGAAAAGTCTCCCGAAAACTCAGGTACAAGGCTCTTAAGTTTACGCTCTTGGACAATCAATTGTACTACAAATCCATAGATGGGGTTTTGCTTAAGTGCCTGAACCGAGACGAGGCTAGGGAACTAATGTATGGGGTACATGAAGGCGTATGTGGTGCCCACCAGTCGGCTCACCGTATGAGATGGATAATCAGGAGGACTGGATACTTTTGGCCGACTATGCTCGAAGATTGTTTTGAATACTATAGAGGTTGTCAGGAATGCCAGCGGTTCGGCAATGTGCAAAGGGCTCCAGCATCGGCCATGAATCCAATCATTAAGCCTTGGCCTTTCAGAGGATGGGGCATTGATTTGATCGGCCAGATTCACCCTCCATCTAGCAAAGGACATAAGTTTGTTCTGTTGGCCACGGACTATTTCACTAAGTGGGTTGAAGCCATCCCATTGAAGAAGGTGACGTCGGAGAACATGATATCCTTCGTCAAGGAGCATATCGTTTATCGATTCGGCATTCCTCGGTCCATCACTACCGATCAGGGAACTCAGTTCACTTCCTCGGAGTTTGTGACTTCGCCGAAGGGATGGGGATTAAGCTCTATAATTCTTCCCCTTATTATGCACAGGCCAATGGGCAGGCAGAGGCTTCTAACAAAATCATGATTAAGATCATTCAAAAGAAGATCGAAGAGAAACCCAAAAGGTGGCACTTGGTGCTCAACGAAGCTTTGTGGGCTTACCGAATGGCTTGTCATGGGTCAACTCAGACGTCACCTTACGAGTTGGTCTATGGGCATCACGCAGTTCTACCATGGGAGTTGCAGTCGGGGTCAAGACGAGTTACATTGCAGAACGATCTGGCTAAAGAGAATTATAAGGATTTGATGATGGATGAGCTAGAGGATTTGCATTTGATTCGTCTCAAGGCCTTGGAAAATATTGAGAAGAACAAGATACGCGTTGCCAAGTACTACAATTCGAAAGTGAAAGAAAAAGGATTCGAGAAGGGGACTTGGTTTGGAAAACTGTCTTGCCGATTGGTGCCAAAGATAAGGTATTCGGCAAATGGTCCCCTAACTGGGAAGGGCCTTTTCGAGTTCTGAGGCGTGCTCCGGGTAATGCGTACATTCTAAGAACCCTCAAGGAGAAGAGTTTGCTAGGGCAATTAATGGACGTTATCTAAAGAGATTTCATCCTAGCGTCGAGGTCGGTGCATAACGGAATCAAGGACTAGAAAGCACCGACGGCCGATACAAGGTTGTGTCGCCCTTAGCACAAAAAATGGCCGATAGGATCTATCGCCCTTAGAGCAAAACAGCCGACACGGCATGTGTCGCCTTCAGCGCGGCGAACACTAAATAGAACCAAATGCACGCGGTGCTGTGCAATCAATGAAGGGATCGAACACTAGACAAGCACAGAAAGGGAAAACAGATTGTATACATGAACATGGCAGAGTAGAACATTGTTCATAGTTGGGGGCGGTACGAAAGTGCAGATCAGTTACCAAGCGCCTTGTTGATGACCGTCTGCGGGTTGGTGACTGCGGTGAGGGCGTGAGCGTGATCCTCGTAGGAGTCCAGAAAATCGTCGATCTGTTCGACGTCTTCCGGCGTGCTCCGCCGGGGAAGCCAACCGGCGTCACGGAGAAGTCCTCCTCCGTGCGGACCGTCAGCGCCGACAGCCCCAGCGCCACGCCGTGGTGCACACCCTGCAGGGCGACCTGCTCGATGCGGCCGTGCACGTTGGCCAGGCGCGCATCGGCGGTGTCGCCCTGGGCGTTCACCCGGTCTGCGACGGCGTTCGCCGCCATCTTCAGGCGCTCCAGTTCCTCAGACAATGCTGTGAGCGACAAAACGGAATGGATCGGTTAAAAGATCGACAAGAACGGCCGAAAGCCGATCCAGGATTGGGCGTTCATACCCGTGATTGCGTCGCAGAACTGCCGGCGCTGGTCCTCCCATTCCAGCTGGTCAATCCCATACTGCTTCGAGACGGCGGCCAGCTCTTCCGGGACTCGTCCCGCAGCGCCATGAAGTTCAAGGCGTCGTCGTGGTCGTAGAGGCCGTCGTCGAGGTCCCGGTCCGGGTTCGCCTCCCAAGGATGGGAGTGGTAGGAGAGGCTGTCGGAGGAGCTCGACGAGCCCGATGGTGGAGCCTCTGGCCTCCCTGGCGCGGGAGAAGGCCGGGCATGCCCACCGGCGGAGGAGATAACGGGGATCCTGTTGGCAAGCAGTAACAAGTGTGAGTGGGGTCTTCAAGAATCTGCCACAAAGGACGTAAGCGAGGAGTCCTACCCGCACTGACGGAGGCGCCGAGCGCGACTCCCCTCGGCCTCCTCAGTCGCCGGGCGCTTGCCGCGGTCGCCATGGCTCGTCATTGCACTCGGAGAGTTAGGGTTTTCTGGAGCGGAGTAAGCAAGGAAGCCGAGGCGGCGAGAGTACTAGAGGAGCAGATGCAAGATGGGGAGAAGGCAGGCCTCCAGGGGCATTTATAAAATCGGAACAGAGATCGTGGCGAGCGTCCCGGGGTAGCACGCCGAGTATCAACCGGCGGATTGGGGTTGTCTAGCTTCCCGAGATGGGCCTCTGCAGTATCGGGCTGTGCGAGCCGTCCGGATGCACTCGCGTGTTCGGCGGAGATTAGAACGCCTGGCTTCGGCAAAATTGCCGATTTAGGTGTTCGGAACAAACACCGACCAAATTGCCGAACAGGTTTGCACGGTTAGTCATAATGTCATCAGGATGGTAACCGATTGGATGCAAAACGCAGATATATTACAAGAAGGTGTTTGAATCATTCTGATACGGGATTACCGAAATTAAAGCTCATTACACAGCCGTCTCAGTTGTTCAAGAATTGATTTATAGCTGCGAGCGTATCGGCTTTGACTTGACTAGCATGCTCCAGTGCCTTTTGGTCCTCCTCTTCGGTGCCTTGTGTCTGTGAAAGCCTCGTGTTAAGTTTAATGTCCTCATCAAGCACTGATGACAGCTTGGAAGATGTCGTTTCAATGATATTCGGTAAACCCGATAGCCGAGAGGTGCACGACTGAATATCAGAGCAGACCTGGGCTAATTGAACTTCCAATTCAGACCTCTTTTCTTGCAGTTCTTTCAACTGAGCCTCCAGAGTCTCTTGGGAGTTCTTGGCCTCCTGGAACTGAGTGTATAGATCGTTGACTTCCTGGGTGCACTTAGACTTGGCAGTCCGAAGATCAGTGCTTTGATTGCTCGTTTTACTTGGCAAAGCAGTCATCCAGTGTAGATACGGCCTCCAGATGGAGCCTCAGATTTTCTGGAATGTCCTCAGCAATGGGCTCGAGAAAATTTTTAACCTCATCGGCGTCTCTGACTAAGGACAAGATGTCTTGATTCAGAAAATTGGTTATGTTGCTCAGGACATCTTGGACAAGTGCCGATGGTCTTTCGGCGCCGCTGTTCTTTTGCTCAGAAACTCGTTGATGTCAAATGCATACTCAGAGGCTGAACTGATGGAAGTCTATGTTGATTTGGACAGGTTAGCCGACCAAGGTAAAGTATGAGGGAGGGATGAAATGAGGAATTAATTCTTACCTGATGGATCGGCAAGTTAGCAGGGTCTTGATCTGGTTGAGGATCAGATTGGCCGGCAGGATCTGGAGTTGAACCAATGAAAGTCTCATCGATTGTGTCATCTGTGAAATTATCGATCAGTCAAGGGAGGCAAAATCTGCTGGCTGAAGAGGTGATTGAGGAACATACCGATGTTGGCATCATCCGGATTCTGGATGATCATGTCTATTTCTCTGGTGTCTGCATGCTCATCTTCCAAGGTAATAAAGACTGGGAGCACTGTTGTGTGGACGTTTTCTTGTTCAGGGATGAAGCCTGTAGTGACATACAAGTCAGTCGGAATAAGTTAATAATAATGGAAGAGCTAAAACATCTTACCCTTGGGAAAGGTGTGTTCTGCTTGGTCCTGGTTTGCCTAGAACTGGGGGAGTCCTCAGTGGCCTTTCTTTTCCCTCCTTTGACTGAGGAGATGGTCAATAAAGCTGCTTGGGATTTCATGAACCGAGACAATGAAGGAGCATTGTGTCCCAGGACAGTGATTGGACCAGATTGATGATATTGGATAGGCCTGATGTCAGGATTGGGTGTGAAGTCCTGTGGAATTTTTTTAAAAAAGAGTTAGAAACCCCAAGGATCGAATACTAGAATAGCAGATGACTTGTTATTGTACCTCGCTGTCAGAGTTGAAATCTGCTTGGACTTCTAGGCACATGGGGTGGACTGGACTGTTAAAGATATGATCATGCCATTCTTGCCACCAGGACTCAAAAAGGGGGTGAGCAGACTGAATCAAGTGGAGTGGTACTGGTTTGTAGTCTGGCAAATCTTGCCCCAGCCTGAATACCCGATGGGCCTGCATCCCTATTGTAATCTGCTCTTTGGACTGAATTTGCTCCCTGGGCCTGATGACAGTAGAAAAGATAAGTTTTGGAGGGAGCTGTCCACAACCCAATTGCCTGGCTGCTATATTGGGGTGATAGAACTCATAGGTGTGTTTCACTTGTCTTCCCCTGTTGAATTCGGCTGGTAGGATGCAGGGTCTGATAAATGAGTTGAAGACTCCTGTGGCCATTTCATCTGTGCAGCCATCATCAAAGCTGAATTTGATAGGGAAAGTAAGATTGTCATTCTCCCTGTAAGGTAACCAGAGACCTGACTAAAGCCCTTAAAGAATAACTTGAAGAGATTGCCAATACTTTTATTAATTTTATAGCAGTGGCTGCTTCCCCATAAGTTTGGCAGGCCTTTTCTGTGGCTTCTTCATCCTCAGCAAAGTTGCTGGAAGGAAAGCTGAGATTGTCCAATGGCACTGCAACTATTTGATGCATATATAGCTGAAGCCACATCTGGATAAACCACCAAGGGCCATTGACACAATCAATTGGTGGTAGCCTGTCTGTGTCAGCATGAGTGGCATGATACATTTGAGTGGAAATTTGATGCATCATGTGGTATATGGATCCCAGGAAAAGTTTGCCTAGAGGGGTTTGTTTTCCTTTGGACAGTTTGTCAGCCAGTGCAATATAGTTGAGGGTTGGCTCGTTGGATCTCCCACAGAAGATGAATCTGCACAGCCACATGTTCAGAAAAGCCCTGTGCTCTGTCTCTGTCACTGGACTTGGCGCTTTGCTGTGGATTTCGACATACTTCATCCATCCAACGCTGACATCAATGGACCTCTGGGTAACTTTCTCTAATAGTTCATCATCGCATTCATGGTCGAAGTAATATTCAAGCCACTCATCATGAAGACATCAGCTAATGTGATTGTCATTATACCATGGCCGAACACAAAAGCATTGAGGGCATCTGACCAAAAATGAGAAGCTGCTATGAGTAATGGCTCATTTTTGGGCATTTCAGCCAGAGATAGTTCCAGAGCATGATGAATGTCTTGAGTTTCCCAATAGGGGCCAAATTTCGCCTGGATTCTTCTATACCAGTTCCTCCAACCAGTTACCGCAGGCAAAGGCCAGTTCTTGAAGGTGTACCGCCACCTGTTCGATGAAATGACTCCATGCTTGAAGGGAATTCTGTTGGTCTCCATCCTGATGATGTTGGTTGGATTGGGGTTTCCCATTGGACCCAAGAAGTAGGAGTCGGGATCCGCATCACAAGGAATCAGAATTTCGTCCCTAAGGCCTAAAAGAAGATATGTGCAGGAAAAGTTAAAAGAACCGAATGCCGATAGGAATTGACCGAATGTATTGAGGGGAGAAGTGAAGATTACCTCTGGAATCTCATCACGGGTTGCCATTACGGAGCTCAAGTGGAGATTGAAGCTATTGGCGATTTGGGGAGAATGCGGAGTTTGAAGCAATGCCGATTTAGGGCTCGCGATGGACTTGTGGCCAATTTCAGAACAAATGTCTTTATTCAGAAATTGAGGGGGCATGTGTTAACACATAATTTTTGCATTATGACAAGTGGGCCAGTGCAGTACAGGTTCGGGAGAAGTCACCGCTTAAGGGATTCGGCAGGCAGCGAACGCGGTCGGCTAACTCGATGCATTCGGCAAGGCTGTAAAGGCGACTAGTCAATGGCGAGCGGGTTCGGCAATATGGCGCTGCGGTCGGCTACCTCAGGTTAAGTCGGTTTGCGACAAATACGGCATATCAGAAGATTCGGCAACAGAAGATCTTGTCATTGTTAGCACGTGCCGATTATTAAGGGAGGCTTAGAATAAAAGGCATCGTATTTTAGATAAGTTTCCTGTTTTGTCGTTGTAATCGTGTCCTCCTAGGACTCGTAGGACACCAGGGTATAAATATAAACCCTGAGACTATTGTAAAGACGTTCACAATCAATACAACCAACCCGGCCCCGTGCCGTCTTCGAGTCCAAGTCGTGTCGTCGTGTTCTTCGAGAGGGGCCATCGATCCGTCGACCTCCGTAAGTTCCGGCAACCTTGTTATCATGTCTAGTATCGTGCGGCGGATTTAGATATGGTGCAAGTAGTCTCGTACGTTAAGCTTAGTATCGTGCGGCGGATTTAAGCTAATGACGGGAAGTCTTTGTTTATGTCTTGTATCGTGCGGCGGATTGAGACACAAATAAAGATAGTTATCGGCTCTATTAGATGTGGCAGTCTAGTAGATTCATTAAGTTACCTTGTGTTATATGTTTTGTTATGTTTATTTCATCGTAACACTTTTGCCCAATCTAGATACCGTTCGGTTCGGCTTTATCTTTATAGATCTGCTTTGTTCTCTCACGTTTATTATTGTAAAGTCTTTTATGTAGTAGATCTATTGTTCGTAATAGCCGATTGGATCGTATCTGGATTGCCACGTGGTGAGGGTTCATGCATGTTAAGTATGTTTGACCTATGATAGAGCCAGGTGTCGTGCGGCAGGCGCAGGCTTTAGATTAGCTTAGTCATGCTTAGTTTGTATGTTCAATCCCCATGGACCCCAACTCGGTCGTACAATCGAGATTGGTTAAGTTTTAACTTATATTTAATACGTCATGCAAGTACGATTCTCATGCAAACGTGTTCGGCAACCTGTTATTCACGTAACTTTGTTCATATTGCCGAATAATCTTTTAAACCTGTTGGCAGATAGCTTTCATAGCTATATGTCGTCGTAAGTGGCTTCAGGGCCGTACATCTTGGAACTGTCTGGTCATACCCGGCACGTTCCAGCTTTGTATTTAACAGTTTATCTCCCTTGTTAGTTGCAGGGCAAACTGACTGGCACGCACCGGACTTCTGAGCACCCGGGCCACATTTGAAGCCAGCTTCTCCGGCTTGCTGTGTGATTGGTACAGTGCGTCACTTTTGGTGCCAACAGTAATGATGATCATGAGGGCACTATGGTATTCTGCCCCCCTATGGTGGAATTCGTTCGGTTTTTAAAGGATGACGACGAAGACGGTGATAGGCTAGTTCTAAGTGTCATTTGGTGTTGAAGACACTTAGAGTAGCATAGGTCTTGTTTTCCTTTGGCCGTACTATAAAGAGGGGTTTGAATGTAGTTTGACCTAGGTGAGACTTTGAGTTAGGTGGGTGCACACTTGTTACCAAAGCCTAAGTAGCTTAGAAAGGTCCCTAAGATCATAAGGAAGAAAGTTTTGTGAAGGGAGCGTCGCAAAACAAAGTTGTTTTGGACTTCAAACAGCGACCAGACGCTGGAGCTCATGTGACCGGACGCTAGGGTATGCGTCCGGTCAGTGTTGCTGGCTGAGGGTTGGTCTAGTTGTGATCGGACGCTCCTCAGAAATCGATCGGACGCACCAATGGGTGAGTCCGGTCGCGTCCAGAGAGGTTCCAGAGAGGGAAAATGATGACCGGACGCGTCCCATCAGTGTGATCGGACGCATGCGTGCGTCCGGTCAGTTCTTCGTACGAGTGTCAGAGCTAGCGTCACGTAGCTGTTAGACACTGACCGGACGCGTCCGGTCACCCCGACAGGTGCGTCCGGTCAATGTATAACTCTGGCTGGACTTACCTCTTCGTGCATGTTTTGAGTTGGGGGTATAAATATGCCTCCCCCTCATTCATGCTGTTACTCTTGCTCATTTGAAAGGTTGCCAAACACATTGTGATTGCAAGTGAGTGCAAGAGGCCTAGTGAGGTTGAGAGATTTGATAATTGAGTGATCAAACACCTCATTAGTGAATAGAGAGTAGCAAGTGTGCATCCACCCATCTCATTAGCCTTGCGTTGGTCAAGTGAGAGTTCTTACTTGTTACTCTTGGTGATCGGCATCACCTAGACGGCTTGGTGGCGATCGGAGAGTTTGGTGATCATCCGGAGGCATTATGGATGACCCAAGCCAAGTTGTGACCGGTAGCGAGCGATTCACCTAGCCGGAGTGGCGAAGAATCAGCTCGTAGTGAGCACTTGATCCTTGCGCGGATCAAGGGGGAGCGATACCCTTGCGCGGGTGCTCCAACGAGGACTAGGGGGTGTGTGCGACACCTCGATACCTCGGCAAAAAGATCGTCGTGTCATCTCTACTCTCTTTACTACGCATTTACCTTTGAGCAATTCAATTCCGCATTTACTTGTTGTTCTTTCATAAGTTGAATTGCCATGCTAGAGTAGAAATGGTTTAGCGATAGTCTTTTGCGGTTGATTCTAGTCAAACACTCTTCAAGGCACTAGGGGGTTAATTGGAGCTTGATAGGTTTTAATTCTTGCAAGAAGTTTTAGAAAATCCCAATTCACCCCCCTCTTGGGCATCTTGATCCTTTCAATTGGTATCGGAGCCTTGTGCTCACGATTTAGGCTTAACCGCCTAGAGTTAAGATGTCCGGAGGTGATGGACCACCTCCCATGTTTGAGGGAGACGACTTTCCATATTGAAAATCCGTATGGAGTCGTACCTAGAAGCGGTTGATGTTAAATGCCGCGATCACACCGACTTTGCCAAGCCCAAGGAAGGCACAAGCCTTACTCCTAATGAGGAGGAAAATGAAAAATGGAATGCAAAAGCCAAAAACATCTTTTTAGAGGCATTTGCAAAGATGTGTTCAACCGTGTCCGGAACCACAAAAATGCCCATGATCTATGGGAAAACATTGGTGCGCTCCATGGGGGAACCAAGAGTGAGCGTGAGGAACTCTATCATTTAGTTATGCAAAAGCTTTCATTCTTTCAATATGCATGCTAATGAAAGTGCAAATGAAATGTACTCACGTTTGAATGTTCTTGTAGAAGAACTCAATGGACTTGGCCTCACACAAATGCAACCATCCAATGTTGTGAGGAAGATCCTTTGTGTCCTCCCAATTGAAATATGGACACATTGTGACGGTGCTACATCAAGGTGATCTTTCCACCACCGCTACAACAAACTCAAATCTTGGGAAAGATCAATGCGCATGAGATGTACATGCACATCACACCAAGTGGTGGCTCTTCCACCGACAAGAAGAAGGACTTGGCCTTCAAAGCAAGCCATGACAAGAAGGGCAAGTCCAAGGCATTGAGGTGCATCAA
Organism: Coix lacryma-jobi var. lacryma-jobi; assembly: GCA_009763385.1. Taxonomy (NCBI): domain Eukaryota; kingdom Viridiplantae; phylum Streptophyta; class Magnoliopsida; order Poales; family Poaceae; genus Coix; species Coix lacryma-jobi. Next base: position 130,180,072 of record CM019830.1, read on the forward strand.
GAAAGCTCAAGTGATGAAGAGGATGATTCCAACATCGCTCTCATGGTGAGAAGACCACCAAGATGTTGAAGAAGCTTCACAAGAATGGAGTCAACTTTGACTCAAGAAAGAAGAAGTTCTTCACAAGTAGCAAGAGGAGGCCAATCTCCGAAATGGATTGCTACAATTGCGGTGAGCTTGGCCATCTTGCTCATCAATGCACCAAGCCCAAGAAAGAGAGCTACAAGAACAAGAACAAGGGCAAGAAGTATGACTCATCTAGCGAAGATGAGAAGAAGAACGAGAAGCCCTACAAGAAGAAGGATGGCAAGAAGAAGCAATACCACAAGAAAGGTGGTAAGCCTACATTGTTGGTGATTGGCTCACCGACATTGACTCCTCCGGTGGCTCATCAAATGAAGATAGTGATGATGAGAAGGAGAAGGTGGTCGTTCTAGTCATTGGCTCCTCTACACACCACCACCACCACTGTCGCCATCATCATCTACACACCTATGCCTTATGGCTAAGGGTGACCGGAAGGTACAAAGCGATGATGACTCTAGTGATAGTGATAGTGATGGTGAATTTGAGGCACCTTCTTATGATGAGCTTGTTAAATTGCTAAACAATACTCTAAAATCATAAGAAAGACTAGAGCTAAAAATGAAAAACTTGTTGATGAAAATGAATCTCTTGTTGAGAAATATGATCATGCTATTCATGCTAGTGATGAGCTAAAAGATGAACTTGCTACTATGACATCATCTATCAAGGAGCTCAAGTCCTCTAACAAGGAGCTCAAAGCTAAAAATGAAAACTTGATAAGATGCATAGTGACCTTACCACTAGTTATGCTTTGCTAAAAGAACAATACACTCAAGTGAAAGTTGACTATGATACTCTCACCATTGCTTATGATATACTTTCACATGAGACACATGATGCCCCTAACCTTGTTGTTAAGTGTGACATAGCAACATCTTGTGAGGACTTGGTTAGTGAGCATGATGAGCAAAGAGCTAGTGGCAAGGGCAAGAAAGTGGTTGAGGCCGATCACTATGATGACTATGTCAAGATCAAGAATGAGAATGCCAAGCTCAAGAGTGATCTAGAAAAGCTTGCAACCACAAAGCAAGTCACTATTGAGACTCATGATGATGACTATAGCATGTCACTTGAGCTAGACAAGCTAAAAGAAGAGAACAAGAGATTGAAGATGTTGAGGGATTACAAGTTGACACCATCCCAATTGGAACTCCAACAAGAGAATGACAAGCTCAAGAAGGAGAAAGAGCACCTCACCACCGGATTGAGGAACTTCACCAAGGGTCAATGTCTTCAAAGTGAGCTTCTCATGAACACCGTAATGAAGACCAATAGAAATGGCATTGGCTTCCTTGAAGAGAAGATGAAGCAACGCAAGAGCATCACAAAGCCAAAGAAGAAGAAGATTGGGAGATGCTATGAGTGTGGAAAGGAAGGACACTTTGTTCATCATTGTGAAGAGCCAAAACCACACCCTTGCCCAAGCATGCTAGACCTTTTGCTTTCAATGCTCACTACATGCTTAGACAAGACTCTAGTGGCAAGATGAAAGTTATGTTCATGGGGCCTCCTAACAAGAATAGGCCAAAGCAAATTTGGGTTGCAAAGTCACTAGTTGAGAAGGTTAAGGGACCTCAACAAGTTTGGGTCCCAAAAGCTCAAGCTTGATTTCTTGTGTGTGTAGGTGAACTACAAGACCGTTGGATCTCATTGGGTGATTGATAGTGGTTGCACACAACATATGACCGGTGATCCCCGGATGTTCACCTCACTAGAAGAGAATGTCAATGACCAAGAAAAGATTACATTTGGTGACAACTCAAAGGGCAATGTCAAGGGTTTGGGCAAAGTGGCAATATCAAATGATCATACCATCTCTAATGTGCTTCTTGTTGCATCATTGAGCTTCAACTTGCTATCCGTTGGGCAACTATGTGATCTTGGCTTTCAATGTTTGTTCACCGACAAAGAAGTGGTTGTGACCAAGAAAGATGATACACAAGTGATATTCAAAGGCTTTAGATACAACAATCTCTATCTAGTGGATTTCACCTCCGAAGATGCCAACTTGAAGACATGTTTGTTCACTAAGCAATCACTTGGTTGGCTATGGCATAGAAGATTAGCTCATGTGGGAATGAACACTCTCAACAAGCTATTGAAGAAGGATTTGGTTAGAGGCTTGAAGGATGTCAAATTTGAGAAGGACAAATTGTGTAGTGCATGTCAAGCCGGCAAGCAAGTTGCAAATACTCATCCAACCCAAGCCTTTGTGTCAACATCAAGAGAGTTGGAGCTACTTCACATGGATCTATTTGGGCCAACAACATATGCTAGCTTGGGTGGAAATCTCTATTGCCTAGTGATGTTGATGACTATTCTAGATACACTTGGGTATTCTTTCTTCATGACAAATCCGAAGCAACCCCTTCATTCAAGAAGTTTGCCAAGAGAGCCCAAAATGAATTTGACTTGAAGATCAAGAAAATTAGAAGTGATAATGGAAAAGAATTTGACAACACCCATATTGAGGAATATTGTGATGAAGTTGGGATCAAGCATGAAGTCTCCGCAACATATACACCACAACAAAATGGGGTAGTTGAGAGAAAGAACCGGACACTAATCACCCTAGCAAGGACAATGTTAGATGAGTACACTACACCCGAAAAGATTTTGGGCAGAAGCAATCATACCGCTTGCTATGCATCAAACCGGTTGTTCCCCATCGTCTCCTTGGCAAGACCCCCTATGAGCTACTCAACAACAAGAAGCCGGATATATCTTCTTTAGAGTGTTTGGGTGTAAATGCTACATCTACAAGAAGTGCCAACACCTAGGGAAGTTCCAACGCCGATGTGATATTGGTTTTCTTGTTGGTTACTCATTGAAGTCCAAAGCATATCGAGTATTCAACCATGCCACCGGGATGGTAGAAGAAACATATGATGTGGAATTCATGAATCTAATGGCTCTCAAGGAGAGCATGAAAATCTTGATGATGTAGGTGATGAACCATTGAGGGAAGCAATGAAGAACATGCCGGTTGAGCCATCAAGCCTAAAGATGATGATGATGATGTGCAAGTCATTGACAATCCATCCTCATCCAATGTACCACGCATGATGATGACAAAGATGGGAGGAATCCATTTGAAGATACTCATGTCTCCCATGATCAAATGGTGGTATAAGCTCAAGATGTTGATGCTCCACAAGCGGCCCCTCAAGTGGTTGATCGAAGGACTACTCCTCTACTACAAGCTCATCCTCAAGAACTCATCATAGGGAGTCCAACAAGGGGTGTAATGACTCGATCTCAAAAACTTGCTTTATTTATTGAACATCACTCCTTTGTGTCTCTTGTTGAGCCTACCATTGTAGATGAAGCTCTAGGTGATCCGGATTGGGTGAATGCTATGCATGAAGAATTAAACAACTTCACCCGCAACCAAGTTTGGACACTTAAAGAGCGACCCAAAGGCGCAAGAGTCATTGGAACAAAATGAGTGTTTAGGAACAAGCAAGATGGTCAAGGCAAGGTTGTTAGAAACAAGGCAAGGCTAGTAGCAAAGGGGTTCTCTCAAGTTGAAGGTTTGGATTTTTGGAGAGACCTTTGCACCGGTTGCAAGACTCGAAGCCATCTGTATCCTCCTTGCATATGCATCACATCATGACATTAAATTATATCAAATGGATGTGAAAAGTGCATTTTTAAATGGCTTTATAAATGAACTAGTCTGTGTTGATCAACCTCCCGGGTTTGAAGACCCTAGATATCCTAATCATGTTTATAGGTTGTCCAAGGCGCTATATGGGCTCAAGCAAGCCCCAAGAGCATGGTACGAGCGCCTCCGGGACTTCCTCATTGAGAAGGGCTTCACCATTGGGATGGTCGACACCACACTATTCACCAAGAAGCTTGATGGAGAGATCTTCATTTGTCAAGTCTACGTTGATGACATCATCTTCGGGTCAACAAATGAAGCCTATTGCAAGGAATTTGGTGACTTGATGTCGAAGGAGTTCGAAATGTCCATGATTGGCGAGCTCATGTTCTTCCTAGGCTTCCAAGTCAAGCAATTGAAGTAGGGGACTTTCATATCTCAAGAGAAGTATACAAAAGACCTCCTCAAGCGCTTCAACATGGATGATTGCAAGCCTATCAAGACTCCAATGCCAACAAAAGACATCTCGACCTAGATGTGGGAGGTAACCCGGTTGATCAAACTCTCTACTATTCTATGATTGGTAGCTTGTTATACTTGACCGCATCTAGGCCCGACATCATGTTTAGTGTGTGCATGTGTGCTCGCTTTCAAGCCGATCCTGGGGAATCACATCTCAAAGCGGTGAAGAGAATCCTTAGGTACCTAAAGCACACCCCAAGCATTGGCCTTTGGTATCCCAAATGAGCTAACTTCCAACTCGTTGGGTATTCCGATTCAGATTACGCGGGTTGCAAAGTAGATAGAAAAAGCACATCCGGAGGATGCCATTTGCTTGGGAGATCACTAGTTTCATGGAGTTTAAAGAAGCAAAATAGTGTGGCCTTGTCTACCGCCGAGGCGGAATACATAGCCGCGGGTGCTTGTAGTGCACAAATCCTTTACATGAAACAAACCCTTTTAGACTATGGTGTAGTTCTAGAAAGGGTACCTTTGTTGTGTGACAATGAGAGCGCGGTTAAGCTTGCTAACAACCCGGTTCAACACTCTCGCACAAAGCACATAGATATTCGCCATCACTTTCTTAGAGACCATGTTTCCAAGAAAGACATATCCTTAGAGGGAGTTAGAACCAAAATCAATTGGCGGATATCTTCACAAAACCCTAGATGAAAACACTCTTTGTAGATTGCGAAGTGAGCTTAATGTGCTTGATCTAAGTAACTTTATCAAAAAGGTGAAAGAGGGTTGTCTTTGCATTGCATTCTATCACATATGGCATGTTTAAATTATGCTATGCACATAGGGTTGTCAGACGTGGTTAAGATAACCGCCCTAAAAAGCGTGTGAAGAAGCTTACCCATGAGCAAACTTGACAAACAACCTAGATTCAAATTCCGTATTGAATTGCATATGCATGATTGTTGCTTTGTCGTTTCTTTTTGGTTAAGCTTTGAGCAACCGCTGTGTTCGTCCACCGCTAGGGGGAGCATTTGAGGCTCCTAATGGTTAAGACCCCTAGTTTTGGTGGCCACATGTTGTCTCCTCGGGTTTTTATTGCCTATTTTATCTAGAAAACTAAATTAGCCTATGGCAAAATATTTGAAAAATTTGAGGGTTTGAGAGAGGTCACTCCACTAGGTACCAACTGGTGTTTATTTGCATCTTATTTTGAGTTGGAATTTGGTTGGGAGAAGTCGGCGCGAAAAATCGAGTCAAAACAGGGTTTTCCCTGTGACCGGACGCTGCGACCGGACTCACCTGGTGCGTCCGGTCAGTGCATCAGTTGCTCGGATGAACAGTGTCATCGACGCGTCCGGTCAGGAGAGCGAGTGTGCGTCCGGTCGTTTGCTGTGTTGGGATCGGACGCACGGTGTGTCCGGTCGTGTGCGACAGGACGCGTCCGATCGCGATTTCCATGTTACGGGAGCTCTCTGTTCGTGATCGGACGCTGGGCCTTCGTGCGTCCGGTCACGTCTCGTGCGTCCGGTCGCCACTTAATGTGCACAATGAAATATTCTACCGACACGTGGGCCCGCAGTTGTCTCCCCGTCCAGTCCCACCCGCTCGAGCTCGACCCGCCGTGCCCTAACCCCGCGCCGCCGCCTCCTCCTCACCGCGCTCGCGCCGCCGCACTCTGACCACCGCGCCACCACACTCTGACCACCGCGCCGCCGCTCCGCCCTCCCTCTCGCGCCCGCGCCACTGTTTTCCTCCTTCGCCGCGGGCCCGCGCCGCTTCCTCGCCGCCGCACGCCGTGCCCGCGCCACCACCTCCCTCCCACGGCGCCCGAGCTTCCCCCAGTCGCCGGAGTTCCTCCCCATCGGCTCTCCTCTCTGGCACGGCCTCTCTCCGGCCAGCAACATTCGCCCAGTGAGCTCCCCACCTCCTTCCATCCACTGTGCATGCCTAGTGCTCGACGAAATGCCTCAACCAGCATTCATGCCTATCTAATCGCGTTTTGGCCCTAATTCTCGCGCAGATCATTCTGGCGAGCTGTCGTGGTGCCCGAACGTGTCGGTTACTTCCCTTTGCTTGGTCAGTTCATCGCGTCTCGTCAAGTAGCTACGCCATGCCTCTCATCTCATCTCCTTTGCTTTGCTTCCGATAGAGTCTTCTTATCTCTAGATTATATGCTTATATTTATCCCTATCTATCTCTTGCAGCGAGTCGGGACCGTGTCAGTGAGCAGAGTCACAGTGTCAGCTTAATCCGGGGCCAAGCTCGTGGATACGAAACGAGGCCAAGCCTCTGAGGTTCAGTCCAGTCTCTTGTTGGCAGTGGCACTGGTTTGATTGGCAGTGGTTCTCAGTGGCAGTCTTTCTCAGTGGCAGTTGCTCTCAGTGGCAGTGTCCTTTGCTTGGCAGTGGTTCTGTTCTTGTAGCAATGGCTCGCTGCAAGAATGTCGGCGGAGGTCCCGGGGCAGATCCTCCTCCCCCCTCGCCCTCCTTCTGGTGGCAAGGGGAAGGGACAGCAGAAGCTCGTGTCCAAGAAGCGCAAGCACCTCGATCTGGATTCTGAGATGGCACTTGCAGCAGCTCGAGCAGCCGAGAGGGCAGAGCAGGGTGGTCAGGCCGACGGTCTTCGTATTCGAGACCCGGCTTCAGCTCAGGGCAGTTAGGGCAGTGGTCAGTTGAGTGGTCAGCGCATTCGTGATCTTCTTACAGAGCAACAGGTGCAGGCTTTTCTTCAGACCAAAGGAGGAGTTGTCCGGGTTCACGGTGACGAGTACTCTCTCGACGACCCAGTTGAGGTCCTCCCTCTGGACTTCCGGTTTTCGTCAGAGGCAGCCTCAGCTCTAGCCGCAGCTTCAGCCGGAATCCGCTCCAGAGCCCAGCACCACTACAGAGACCCAGGCAGAGGGTCAGACAGAGGAGCAGCCAGCTCAGCAGCCAGTCCACCAGTTGAAAGGTCCTAGTTTGGTTTTGGTGATTGATGACAACACTTGTGAGCTAACCATTCTATCCAAGTGTGTGAAGGAAAATAGGTTGAGTTCACAATACCAGTGGATGATGATATTGAAATGATTGTTTAAAGTTTGTTTCTTGGGGTATTCAACTTAAGCATAGCAAGCAAGCGAAGACTTTTGCAGGACTTGGCTAGAAGGACCGTGTGCTCAAGCGATGGTGAAGGACAAGCTAGTGGGCTTGATGCCGAGGGACCGACACGGAGGTGAATGGCAAGCTAGTAGGCTTGGCGCTGATGGACCTATGGTGAAGGGCAAGCTAGTGGGCTTGGCGCCGAAGGACCGAGACAACGGTGAATAGCAAGTGAAGCTAAAGTGAGAGGCTTGAAGTCAATGTGATGGTTGAGTAACCAACATCATCTTTGATGGACCAAGTCGAAGATTCATTGGTTATATCTAATGACTTGGTGAAGTTGTCCATGAGTGTTTCCTTGCCGGTATCAAAGAAAATCGTGGATAAGCAAGGCAAAGGTATGGACAATAGGGTGTTTCTTTTTACGGGCTATGAGGTGTGTAGAGAAGTTAAATAGCCGGATTTAAGATAGATAACCGTACTACTAAGAGGGGCAAACACGTTTGCATTATGGTTGTCTAGTGCCACATGTGAGCTCTATCATTTTGATCGCTTTATGATGAGTGGCGGTAAGTCGAAAACCTTTGTGAAAAACGTTTGTGAAAAGCTAACTAGTATGACTATGGAAACGATGCTCTTTTTGAGATCGTTGGTTTGGAGTTGGCTTGTTTTAAGAAAAGGTTTTTTTAGCGCTTGTGAGCTGACTTTATATTGCTTTGGTCATATCCATAGTGTATGGGTTGATGGGGCAAAGCAAAGGAGATAGAGCGCTTGAGAAAGGTGTTTTCAGGCTGGTGGCGGACAGTCCGCACCACTGGTGGCGGACAGTCCGCAGGCCAAAACCTGAGAACCGAATAGATTCTGTGTAACCTGCTGGAGGGCTGTCGAAGTAACGGCGGACAGTCCGCGCCCTGGTGGCGGACAGTCCGCCGGCTAATTCTCAGAGGAAGCAGAGTTGCTGCTCGCGCTGTTGGTGCAGTCTGAGGTCAACGGCGGACAGTCCGCGCCCTTAGTGGCGGACAGTCTGCCGGTGTTTCTCGAGGACGAGCAGTGGTGCTGGACATTCTGTTCAGCGATGCAAAAGTCAACGGTGGACAGTCCGCGACCCTGGTGGCGGACAGTCCGCCGGTCAAATTTCAAACCTAACGGCTAGTTGCTGACAACGGCGGACAGTCCGGGATTTGTACCGCGGACTGTCCGGGAATCGCGTTTCAGCACATAACGGTTGGATTTTGAGGGGGCCTCTATATATAGTGGGTTGCCCGGTTTGTGGAGGGCCTCTTGGGCATTCTTACAGCATATCCTTTGGGAGAGAACACCTCTAGCACCTCATCTCATATCCCTTGCTTGAGAGCATCATTTGGAGAGTGAGTGTGCTCCACTAGTGCGAATCTTTGCGTGAGAGATTACTTGTGGCACTAGGTGATCGTCGTGTGGGCGTGGTTATCTATTACTCTTGGAGCTTGCCAGCTCCTAGAGGGTTTGGTGATTGTGTCTCCGTGAAGCACGCAAGGAGATTGTGCGGTGCTCCGGAGTTGGCTTTGTGAGGGGCTATTGAGCTCATCCCCGCCGGAGGAAGGCAAAGAGCATCTCTAGTAAACTTGAGGCGTGAAGAGTATCTAGTGATTTGGTTGGCTCAAAGTTTAGTGCTCAAGTGGAGCCTACCTTGTGGGGGTAGTCCGAAGCTTTTGTGCTTGGAGCTAACAAGAGGAGCAACAATCCTAGAACTTGCTTCAACGTGGATTAAGTGAAGCCGGCAAGTCACCGAACCACGTTAAAAACATCGTGTGTCATCCTCTTCCTTTTGGTTTGCCTATGTCAACACAAGTTCATTTCATTTCATATTACACATACTTGTGTTGACCTTGTATCTTGTATTTACATTCATATATATATTGATATCTTGTATAGTCATTCTTGTTATACATTCTTAGTTGATCTTCTTGCCAAATAGCTCCAACTTGTCTTGTGTACAAAATAAATACTCTTGGTAGTATATCTTGCTAAGTTCATAATTAGAGGGGTGTAGTCAAAATTATAATTGAGCCTATCTCTTCTCCTTCTGCTATTAATTTTGGTAGTTTGTAATGAATTAAAATCGGACTATTCAACCACCCCCCTCTAGTCGGCCATCTCGATCCTACAAGTGGTATCAAAGCCACGGTCTCTCTATTGAGGTCTTTACCGACCCGAGAGAATGGCGACTTAGGAGTTGAGTGTCCACATATCTTTGATGGTACATGCTTTACACCTTGGAAAGAATGGATGGTTTGCAATTTTAAATTCATTAGTCCTCAATGTGGTGGATCGTGAATGTAGGCTTTTCTAATGTTGGATGTGGAGGTAAACCCAACTCCGGCACAAGAGAAATGCCTAGATCTCGATATCCAAGCTATTAACATCTTTTATCAATCTTTGAGGGATAATGTCTTTAAAGAGATCATGGACATGAAGACGCTCATGAAATTTGGAAGTTTCTCAATGAGAAGTATGATGTGATTGCAATTGATGATGAGCAAGTGCATTCTTCGGATGATTGCATAGTTGGTGGCATTGTTGAGCATATTCATGAACTCTCTATTTCAAGCTCACTTGACAATTATGATGATTGCTCATACTCTTTGGTCAAGGATGACTCTACAAGTCCATCTACATCAACACATTGTCACATGTCTTGTGACAATGAGGAGGTAAACAATGTAATGATGTAGTTGACCATGCATACATATGATGAGCTTATAAATGTTATTAAGGGCATGAAAATGCTTTGAAAAAGTAGAAGCTCAAAAGAAAGACTTGGAACATGAAAATCTTGCTTTAAAGAAATCTTTTAATTGTTCGGAAAAACTTCTTAGCAAGTTCGTATGCAAACTAGAATCTTTATCTTGACTCATGAGGTGCTTTGCTCTAAATATGAGAAACTCAAGAAAGACCATGATTCACTCACTAAGACTCTTTCGAAGAAAGAAATTAAAATGATGATGAAAGCTCATATGTGAGTTGAATGATGAAATGCAATATATGGCTAACTCTTGTGTTGTAGAGAAAATAGATGCCTTTACCACTTGTGATGATTTATTAGAGGTATCTTGTTCTTCAAACTTGGATACTTGCTCTCTTCTATATGTATCATGAAACTAACCATGTAGAAGAAGAAATAAATCAAGTGTCAAGGTGGGTATGAGTACTTTGCCAAAAGTCACTCATTCTCAAATATTGAAGAGCCACAAGAGTTTTGGCAACATGAATGGAATTGCCTACAACAACACCAATATCAAGGGCAAAAGATGGGGCAAGAAGAAGTATGAGAAGAAATGAAGAAGATGGAAGATGAAAAGCTTTTCACTACATATGCTTCAAGTGCCACAAGAAGGTCACTTAGCCATGAGTTGTCCCAACAAGAAGAAGAAGGCATCTCAAGTCCAAATAGTTGATGAGTCAAAACTCTCCCAAGTACAAGCAAATGTCAACCGCAATGTTGATAACAAGTTGGGAAAGAAGAAAGTTGAAGAAGAGGAGGAAGAAGAAGAAGTTTGAGCAAAGACGTCTCCTCCGATGGGTACTATCAAGACTACAACAAGGGACACATTGTAAATGGTAGGCCCAAAGGTAACAATCCTAAGCAAGGTCATTACATGAAAACTATTTGCTTAGGAATGTTGGAAATGGTACTGTGAAGGCTACTTTTGTAGATCATTCTATTGTACATGCAAAGGAAAATTTGGGTGCCCAAGCATGTGGTTACTAACATGAGAGGACCCAACATGAGTTGGGTACCATCAAGCAATTGAATGATTAAATAGGTACCATGGTGGCATTGGGGACTTGGCATGTGAGCTCATATATCTTCACCAACAATAAAGCCAAGTTTGAAGTGAATAATCTATATCTTGAACCAATGCTATCGTACATGTGGATATGTCATGTTGATGCTATTCAAAGATCAAAACACCTTTTAGTGCAACAAGTTCAACTTCGACAAGATAACCACTCAAGAGTGTGTGAAGAAGCTTGAAGAAGGTTCAAACCGAACTTGAAGCAACAAGGGTGATATTTGGAGTTGGGAGTCCAATGGAAGGTTCTCTATGATATATCTCATTATGTTGGTCATAATCATTGGAATTATTCATACATTGGATCATCTCTTCACTTCAAACGGTGGTATGAAACTTGGTTATGCTTTTTTTCATAACCTACCCTTCTAGTATGGTAATAGGTGCATATTACTTATCATAAGCTCTCTATCTTGTTCACATTTATGTTGTCTTTTATCAATTTATTGCCTAGTTCACTATGTTTGTTAAATCAACTTGGCAATATGAAAGATTTGTTCATAAGCAATGCTATTTGTAAAGAATTATGGGTCAAGGTCTTTGGTTTGGATTTCATGTCAAAAATCAGCTATGGAAAGATATATTGGCAGTTGGTATATGGGGAGAAGTTTATTGAAATATGTTGAGACAAATAGAGCAAGGAAAAGCAAAAATCTGGGCAAAACTGGCATTCCCGGACTGTCCGCCAAATGGACCGCGGACTGTCCGCAGGCAAAAATTTGGTCCCAACACAGAGTCTGTGCAGTTCTGGAACTCGGCTGAAAAATGAACGGCGGACTGTCCGCCAGTCCAACCGCGGACTGTCCGCGAGTCGGGTTTTGACCCAGGTCGGGCTCGGGCGAACTCAAGAAAACCTCATACCCCTTCAACCAACAGAGCTCTCTCCTCTCTCTCTCATCTGTGGTCAAAGGAAGAAGAAGGGAGGGGACCGAAGGATTGGAGGCTTCCCCGGACCGTCCGAGAAGTTCCCCGGACACTCCGTGAGTTCCTCCATCATGTTCTCCCGGTATTTCATTGATTCCCCCACGGATTTGGATGGATTTCATGTTGAATGGCTTCTAGGGTTTGATTCTCGATCTCCTTTTTGAGCCATGGATTTGGAAAACTTTTTGAGGGTAGTTGTTGCTAGTGATGTGGAGATGATATGCCTAAAGTTTGATTGGAGTTATTGGGTGAATCAAGAGATATATGGATTGAATGGATGCATGTGCACTGTGCTGTTCGTGCGTGAACAGTAACCGCGGACTGTTCGCGCCTACAACGGCGGACTGTCCGCGGGCACTGTCTTCGCACAGCAGCAGCAGCCTGGGTTGTTGTACATATTGGATTATATTTCTGTTTGATTGAGTTGATCAAACCTAGCAGCAGGCAGTGATTCTCTCATGCAATTATATATATTGCTCTAATTGACACAAATGCAAATATTGTTATTGAACCTATGGATTGTCATATTGGGTCATTCATATGCTCATTCCTAGTCACAAATTGAAGATGATTGACTCCAAATTGCAGTGGTACATTGTTATTCTTGGTATTCATGCATGTCACTTATATTCTCCCATATCTATTGGCAATGACAGAGGCAAAGGGAAGAAAGTCACTTCAGGCAAGAGAAAGGGAGGAAGCACGTCCAAGAGAAGGAGAGGAAATGATGATGATGACCATGATTGGGATCCGAACCCAGATGTTGATATTGATGAGGAAGATGAAGGAGATGATGAGGAGATGGATGTCTCTCTATAGGGGATTCATCAGAAAGTGGGACTTTGACAGTTATACTAGAGCAAGAGCCCCAAAGCAATTCTGCAGGGACAATGATGCCACTCTACCATACTTCCACACTAAGGTACAAGAGGATGCTTACTTTGGGTACATTGCTAGTGGAACTATACATAAGCATCAATTCATCACATGACATATATGGTAGAGAAGAGAGAAAATCACAGGACTTGTTAGAAAATTGCATTCTGTTGGTCTCTATGATTTCCTACAACATCAATGCAACTGGAATGATTTGATTGTTAAGCAATTCTATGCAACTGTGGATGTTGATATGGATAGTAGCACATTAGAATGGATGACTGAAAAGAGAAAATATAGTGCCACATTTGATGAGTTTGCTCTAGCTAATGGGTTGAACAATGATATCTTGTCAAATACCATTGATGTTGATGCTGAGGATGATTTACCATTTGAACAGAGGAGACAATTCTATGAGCCTAATGAGCAAACATTAGAATTGGAGGACCAAAAGGTCTTAGGCATCATCCTGCAGTGATTAATAAAATTGCTCGAGTATCTTTCATGCCTAAGGGTGGAGATAGAGGGGAGATTAGAGAAAAATATTGGAATATCATACACCATATCATGTACAGGCAAAAGTTTGATGTGGTTAAGTTGATAATGCATCAGTTGGCAGTAGATTGAGATATGACATGACCACTAACCTGTACTTTGCTCCATATATCATGTCACTCATTTTGGATAAGACCAGGTTCAGGGGGAGTTGCAGAGTCCAGCATGAGCCCTTTAGGTCGTTCATAAATGACAAAGAATTTCATAGAAGGCCTTTGACTCCCTTCCCACCTCCTGATGGAGCATATGCAGATCAACAAATGGGAGTTGATGATGAGGGTGGTCAGGCAGGAGAGGATGTTCCACAACCACAGCAGCCAGAGCCTCAGATGCATGGATGGGCAACTCCTCAGGGATACTTTGATCCATACTTTCAGAACATGCAAAACTCATGGAACACATCTTTTGCTCAGTTTGGAGAGGGTGTGCAGCAGCAGCAGTTGAATCAGGGATTCTCTTCCATGGGACAGCAGTGGCAGGGGCATATGGACACCAGCTTCCAGCAGTTTGGACAACATCTTCACTCCACCATGTATCAGCCGATCATGACTAGTCTGCAGGGTGTCCAGCAGGGGCTGCATAGCGATATTGATGCTCTTAGTGCACAGCTCAGTTCACTATCTACACAGGAGCAGTTTCAGCAGTTACATGACAGGCAGGGTCAGATTGAGCAACGTGTTGATGATTTGCAGAACAACTTCGACATCTTCAGTGATCATTTCAACATGATATACCCTAGGCCTCCTCCTCCTCTAGCTCAGTACCCCTATGTGCCTTATTATCCTCCTCAGTTCTATCATTCACAGTTCCTCCTCCTGGTGATGACACTGATGCATGAAAAATTTGAAAGCCGACTTGACCAATGGATGGAAGCTTGCTTATGAATAATCTAAATTAGCTTTGTTGGTCTATGTTTATGTTCATGTGCTTAGTTGTAAAAGACTTTAATCTTAATCGTTGATGGTTTATGTGTGCTAGAACTTGAACCTATGATGATTTGATGTAATATGCATGGTACCTTATGCTTAAATATTTGTGTTGCACTAATACTTCTATGAAGTGGTTCTAGCATATTTATGGTTTTCTGAGGATATTATTCTTGATTTCGACTTCAAAAGGTGATATCTCCTATCATATACTCCTCGATTACCATCTGGTGTAATATGTATATATGTTTGTGGGCTTGCAAACCTAGATTGAACTAATGAGAAATAACTTTCTTTCCAAATCCAATAAACTTGCTTTTTCTATGTGGTATTTCTCTCCAACCAAGATGGTTATTTTTGGACAATTGTTGACAAAGGGGGAGAAATAAGTCACAAAGATAGATATGATAATGAAAAGGGATAAAAATTATTTGAGCATACAAATAGGGGGAGCAAGCTCATAATATGCATAGGCTGTAACTAGACTTTCATTTCATACTTTCGAGTGAATCAAGTGCTTTCTTTACTTATAATGTTGATCTCACGGGTGGGGTACTTGAGTTTTTATGTATGTCTAGTTACCTATGGTGCTAAAGATGGTATATATTCGAAACTCCAACGGTATCACGCTTCAAAGGTCCTTTCTATATACTTTAGCATCATTTGATAGTAGTAGCTCACTCACAAATTCTATTTACGCATATGTGAACAATTGTACCAAACTCATATATCACATATGTAGGGGGAGCTAGTTTATCAAAATCGAATTTGAAATGCTTGTCCATCTCTTTATGATCTAAATGTATGGGCAAACATCTCAGTTCACAAATTAAATTCATTTCATATCTTTGTGATGGTTGTCATCAATTACCAAAAGGGGGAGATTGAAAGGTCCTAGTTTGGTTTTGGTGATTGATGACAACACTTGTGAGCTAACCATTCTATCCAAGTGTGAAGGAAAATAGGTTGAGTTCACAATATCAGTGGATGATGATATTGAAATGATTGTTTAAAGTTTGTTGGGGTATTCAACTTAAGCATAGCAAGCAAGCGAAGACTTTGGCAAGACTTGGCTAGAAGGACCGTGTGCTCAAGCGATGGTGAAGGACAAGCTAGTGGGCTTGATGCCGAGGGACCGACGCGGAGGTGAAGGGCAAGCTAGTGGCTTGGCGCTGATGGACATATGTGAAGGGCAAGCTAGTGGGCTTGGCGCCGAAGGACCGAGACAACGGTGAATAGCAAGTGAAGCTAAAGTGAGAGGCTTGAAGTCTATGTGATGGTTGAGTACCAACATCATCTTTGATGGACCAAGTCGAAGATTCATTGGTTATATCTAATGACTTGGTGAAGTTGTCCATGAAGTGTTTCCTTGCGGGTATCAAAGAAAATCGTGGATAAGCAAGGCAAAGGTATGAACAATAGGGTGTTTCTTTTTACCGGCTATGAGGTGTGTAGAGAAGTTAAATAGCCGGATTTAAGATAGATAACCGTACTACTAAGAGGGGCAAACACGTTTGCATTACGGTTGTCTAGTGCAACTTGTGAGCTCTATCGTTTTGATCGCTTTATGATGAGTGGCGGTAAGTCGAAAACCTTTGTGAAAAACGTTTGTGAAAAGCTAACTAGTGACTATGGAAACGATGCTCTTTTTGAGATCATTGGTTTGGAGTTGGCTTGTTTTAAGAAAAGGTTTTCTTAGCGCTTGTGAGCTGACTTTATATTGCTTTGGTCATATCCATAGTGTATGGGTTGATGGGGCAAAGCAAAGGAGATAGAGCGCTTGAGAAAGGTGTTTTCAGGCTGGTGGCAGACAGTCCGCACCCCTGGTGGCGGACAGTCCGCCGGCCAAAACCTGAGAACCGAACAGAAGAATTGCTGTCGAACCGGCGGTAAGGGGACGGTCGAAGTAACGACGGACAGTCTGCCGGCTAATTCTCAGAGGAAGCAGAGTTGCTGCTCGCGTTGTTGGTGCAGTCTGAGGTCAACAGCGGACAGTCCGCGCCCTTAGTGGCGGACAGTCCGCCGGTGTTTCTCGAGGACGAGCAGTGGTGCTGGACATTCTGTTCAGCGATGCAAAAGTCAGCAGCGGACAGTCCGCGACCCTGATGGCGGACAGTCCGCCGGTCAAATTTCAAACCTAACGGCTAGTTGCTGACAACGGGGACAGTCCGGGATTTGTACCGTGGACTGTCCGGGAATCGCGTTTCAGCACATAACGGTTGGATTTTGAGGGGGCCTCTATATATAGTGGGTTGCCCAGTTTGTGGAGGGCCTCCTGGGCATTCTTACAGCATATCCTTTGGGAGAGAACACCTCTAGCACCTCATCTCATATCCCTTGCTTGAGAGCATTTGGAGAGTGAGTGTGCTCCACTAGTGCGAATCTTTGCGTGAGAGATTACTTGTGGCACTAGGTGGTCGTCGTGTGGGCGTGGTTATCGATTACTCTTGGATCTTGCCAACTCCTAGACGGTTTGGTGATTGTGTCTCCGTGAAGCATGCAAGGAGATTGTGCGGTGCTCCGGAGTTGGCTTTGTGAGGGGCTATTGAGCTCATCCCCGCCGGAGGAAGGCAAAGAGCATCTCTAGTAAACTTGAGGAGTGAAGAGTATCTAGTGATTTGGTTGGCTCAAAGTTTAGTGCTCAGTGGAGCCTACCTTGTGGGGGTAGTCCGAAGCTTTTGTGCTTGGAGCTAACAAGAGGAGCAACAATCCTAGAACTTGCTTCAACGTGGATTAAGTGACCGGCAAGTCACCGAACCACGTTAAAAACATCGTGTGTCATCCTCTTCCTTTTGGTTGCCTATCTCAACACAAGTTCATTTCATTTCATATTACACATAATTGTGTTGACCTTGTATCTTGTATTTACATATATATATATTGATATCTTGTATAGTCATCTTGTTATACATTCTTATTGATCTTCTTGCCAAATAGCTCCAACTTGTCTTGTGTACAAAAGAAATACTCTTGTTAGTATATCTTGCTAAGTTCATCATTAGAGGAGTGTAGTCAAAATTATAATTGAGCCTATCTCTTTCGCTATTAATTTTGAGTAGTTTTGTAATTAATTTTAAAATCGACTATTCACCCCCCCCTCTAGTCGGCCATCTCGATCCTACACCGGTCCACCCGTACTCGCACTCAGGTGTCTCCTAGACCTGAGGGGCAGAGGTGGGGTGGTCGACCCCCTCCGAGGCCACAGGGACCCCCACCTATGGAGCACTTGGACCTGCGGAATGCGACAACACGTCAGGTGCAGGCCCTGCGTTTGATTCCTTACGAGGAGTGGTTCCCAGCCGCCAGGCACCCTCAGGCCTCCGAGGGTTTCTACACTGTTCTTCAGGAGGATTTCTACAGAGCACATGTCAACAGCGGCATCCACATTCGCCCTCACAGAGTTTGCCCGCTGGAGACTATCGTTGCAGTTGCTAGAGAGGCCATCCGTCCTATGCTATCTTACCTGCCGGGGTTGGCGGATCTTCTTGGACGGAGTGGTCAGTACGTTGAGGATTGGGTCCAGCAGTTCTACGCGTCCCTTTGGATCTCCCCGGATCACGGTTCCTCCACTTTGCCTTCAGGGGGAGGTCCTACACAGGCTCTACAGTCCCCGTGCCAGAGAGTACCTTGGTCTGACAGCTTATGCGACCAAGGTCCACACAGTGTGTGCTATGCAGAGACAGAGCCACCTCAGTGACCACACGCAGGCGAGATTCCACCACCAGACTTGGTTCGTGCCTGCTTCCGAGAGCCGTTCGGAGAGGGGTCCAGCCGGCGTCCTCGTGACTTGAGGCCGACGGCCGTCTCGTGAACGAGGTCATGAGGCGTACTCTTCTGCCTCGGACAGGCTACAGAGAGGGTTGACCCGGATTCAGATCTGGCTTGTTCATCACTTGGTCTCCCAGCTTGAGTTTGATATTTGGGACATGATTATTTCTGAGATGGAGGACACACTTGCAGAGGGCTTCAAGGGTCACTGGCAGCTTCCCTATGCTCACTTGATCTGTTTTATTTTAGGAGGAGGATGATTCCGGCACTGCTTCCAGAGCTCACCCAGTCTCCGACAGAGTTTCCCGTGTACGACACTCGCCAGATTGTCGGGGCTCGTCCAGACACTCATCCCCGGGGTCCGCGTCAGAGGCTAGTTGTCACAGAGACAGAGGCACAGCAGGACGATGTTGTTCGCCAGTTGGCAGAGGCTGAGCTCGCAGGGCTTGAGGTAGAGGGTGAGGACCCCGACCTTGAGGTTGACGTGACAGTTCCTCGACGCGAGCTTCGACGACGACTACCTCCTCCGAGGAGGCGCGTCCAGCGGCAGTCACGACTAAGAGGCCTCCTCATCACATATGGCTGGCTCCGATCCAGCACTACTAGCCATACTTTCTCGGATGGAGCAGCAGCAGCAGTCTAGGCTTTCTGAGGAGGTTCAGCGTCAGGCTGAGGAGCAGCGACGCCAGGCTCAGGGCAGGCCAGACTAGCAGAGGCCTAGGCAGTGGCAGCAGCACAGGCTCAGGAGTGCCAGGACGCTCTCCAGCAGCAGATGATTCAGCTCCAGACTCATACCCTTGCTTCATGGAGAGGATGGCAGCTATTCCGTAGTTACCTCCGCCACCTCAGTTTCCGCTGCAGCAGCCCGGACCGTCGACCTCGTTCTACACAGCGGTTCCTCTGTCGACAGTCTCGCCCTTTCCACAGTACCCTCAGTGGTTTTCTTCGCCTCTGCCAGGGCAGCAGCCAGGGTTCACACCGCTCCGCTCAGGCTTCACTCCTACTCAGACGGAGTCTGTTCTGGTGACCCCTCGGAGTTTGGAGGCTTCGTTTAGCGAGCTCACTGGTCTACCTACTCCGCCTCAGTTTCTCTTGCCAGTGACCTCCGCTCCAGCTACAGCTCCCGCTACTGGTACTACAGAGACTCTCCCTTCTTCAGTAGCGTCGTCCGAGCCACCGGTCTCTGAGAGTCAGACTCTGCCTGTCAGTTCCGCTCCTGAGACTTCTCTGACCGTGTCAGTGGCAGCGACAGAGACCGTGGATCCTCTTCCAGCGCCAGACCTTCTAGAGCCAGAGCTTCCAGCACCAGAGGCCGCTCCAGAGTCAGCCGAGCAGACCTAGACCGCTTCCTCCACGTCCCGTGTCGAGGGTCAGAAGTCAGACAGCAGTTCGTCGTCCAACGACGAGGCTTCTTGCACAGTTTGAGGCTCTACCGCGTACCACGTCGCCCGACTCGTCTGCTCCTGTGCACCTTCCGGCCCTTAGGTTTTGGTCTTTGATGCCAAAGGGGGAGAGAGCGTATGTTAGAGTTAGGGGAGCTTGTGAGAGGGTCTCGGTTCTTTTGTATGATCCTTGCACTCATATGCATACATGTTTATCTTTTGGCACTTGTACGATATGTGTATGACTTTTGGATGTGACATGTTATGCTTCACTCGTTATATTTACATGTCACTTGGTTATGCTCATTTACTTTGCTTCCGCACTTATACTCCGATAAATGAGCTTGTTCATAAGTACTTGTGTTATTTCTTATATGTTGAGTACTTATGTGGACTTGGTTTGTATAAGCATGTCTAACCCTTTTTGATCTTATTGTCACATGCTTATATGAACCAAGCAATTGAAAACCTCACCTCTCTTTCAAACATACTTGAGGTTGTCATCAATCACCAAAAAGGGGGAGATTGTGAGCATCTAGGCCCCCAGTGGGTTCGGTGATTGGATGACAACGGTAAATTACTATGAAACGTGTGTTTTGCAGAAACAGTTGAGTTAGGTCATGGTAATGATGATCGTGAGGGCACTATGGTATTCATATCCCCTTATTGGTGGAATTCGTTCGGTTTTCAAAGGATGGACGACGAAGACGGTGATAGGCTAGTTCTAAGTGTCATTTGGTGTTGAAGGACACTTAGAGTAGCATAGGTCTTTGTTTTCTCTTTGGTCGTACTATAAAGAGGGGTTTGAATGGGTAGCTTGACCTAGGTGAGACTTTTGAGTTAGGTGTGGTGCACACTTGTTAGCCAAAGCCCTAGGTAGCTTAGAAAGGTCCCTAAGATCATAAGGAAGAAAGTTTGTGAAGGGAGCGTCGCAAAGCGAAGTCGTTTTGGACTTCAAACAGCGACCGGACGCTGGAGCTCATGTGACCGGACGCTAGGGTATGCGTCCGGTCAGTGTTGTTGGCTGAGGGTTTGGTCTAGTTGTGATCGGACGCTCCTCAGAAATCGATCAGATGCACCAGGGGTGAGTCCGGTCGCGTCGCCAGAGAGGTTCTAGAGAGGAAAAATGATGACCGGACGCATCCCGTCAGTGGTGATCGGACGCATGCGTGCGTCGGTCAGTTCTTCGTACGAGTGTCAGAGCTAGCGTCACGTAGCCGTTAGACACTGACCGGACGCGTCCGGTCACCCCGACAAGTGTGTCCGGTCAGTGTATAATGGCTGGACTTACCCCTTCGTGCATGTTTTGAGTTGAGGGGGGTATAAATATGCCTCCCCCTCATTCATGCTGTTACTCTTGCTCATTTGAAAGGTTGCCAAACACATTGTGATTGCAAGTGAGTGCAAGAGGCCTAGTGAGGTTGAGAGATTTGATAATTGAGTGATCAAACACCTCATTAGTGAATAAAGAGTAGCAAGTGTGCATCCACCCATTCATTAGCCTTGCGTTGGTCAAGTGAGAGTTCTTGCTTGTTACTCTTGGTGATCGGCATCACCTAGATGGCTTGGTGGTGATCGGAGAGTTTGGTGATCATCCGGAGGCATTGTAGATGACCCAAGCCAAGTTGTGACGCGGTAGCGAGCGATTCACCGGGCCGGAGTGGCGAAGAATCAGCTCGTAGTGAGCACTTGATCCTTGCGCGGATCAAGGGGAGCGATACCCTTGCGCGGGTGCTCAAACGAGGACTAGGGGGTGTGCCGACACCTCGATACCTCAGCAAAAAGATCGTCGTGTCATCTCTACTCTCTTTACTACGCATTTACCTTTGAGCAATTCAATTCCGCATTACTTGTTGTTCTTGTTCTTTCATAAGTTGAATTGTCATGCGAGAGTAGAAATAGTTTAGCGATAGTCTTTGTGCGGTTTGATTCTAGTCAAACACACTTCAAGGCACTAGAGGGTTAATTGGAGCTTGATATGTTTTAATTCTTGCAAAAAGTTTTAGAAAAGCCCAATTCACCTCCCCTCTTGGGCATCTTGATCCTTTCATAGGGGTCAGCCATGCACTTGGCTCCTTAAAAAAACATCAACATTTAGAAACGAAAGTAGTGGCTTTAGGCAGAACATATTTGCATACAACAATTACAATGGAGTAACAATTTGTACCCGACGCCTCTTTTGTGCAGCATTTGCAGCACGCTCATTATTAACGTTGTGGTGAAGGTAGTCTATTATAAGCCAGAGGATAGTAGCCAGCTCACCGCCATTGCCAAGTTTCTTGGCATGGGACTCCCTGCTGCACCTATTGGCCAAATACACCAGAAAATCCATCCACACATTAAGCAGTAGCAACAACATGTCCTCCCTTCCTCTCTCTTTCTCTTTCATCCTTTCGAGTAGTTCATTAGCAACTCTACAGGAAAAATTGAGACGAGGCACAGCAAGGGAGGCTGCTGGCCTCTCCTCGTGCAAGATGCTGGCAAGGTCGTCGACATGCATCAATCCATGGTCGGAATTGGGGTCATCATGGAGGCTGAAGAGTTCCTTAAGCTTGGAGGATACATCCCTTTTCTTACCATTTGGATTGCGGTTCCGTATATCAATCAGATTATCACAGGTTTGTCGGTACAACATGTCGTGAGCAAGGCCTGGCAGCATGTAGGGGCGCTCCACAAGGAGGAAAACATCTGTTGCAATGTGCCAAATGATGATGCTCTCTTGGAACTCAACTCCAAAGTAATTGACCCTTCTTTTTTGAGTGAGATAATTGTACAGCTCTATCTCCTTCGAATCCTCAAACGCCTGTTCACCCCAATGCATCCTTATCCCACCCTGCATGTTCAATCTCCCCTGCGTGTTAGGTGCTCAGTGTGCTTGAATAGCCGGTGCTTCAGGTCTTGTGGAAACTCCATTGTCCCTGAGAAATGGTACCTGATGAACCAGTCCTCGTATCCTAGCATCCTTGCCATTCTGCCGAGCAGGGACTTGTAGGCTCTGCTGCGGCGGCTGCAAGCATGCAGCATGTTGTATTGCCCAATCTTGCCGGACCACCTCCGCGTCGATCTCTTGTCCAGGCCGCCTCTTCCCGTGATCGCCTTTATAAGCAGCGAGGGAGGAGGCGACACGGATGATGTAGCCATGGCAAGTGTAGATCATACCAGCCTTGGTGTACAGGAGGTCGTACATGAGTGACAGCTCCATCTCCATCAGTGTCCACATGCCCATGCCTTTGTAGCTGTTCAGTTCTGTCTTGATATCCAACTGAATCTCCAAGCTCTGCGGCTGGTTCGGCTCAGCTGGACGACGTTGCTTCTCCTCTCCCGGTCCCCATAAGAGCTATGATGATCATCCTCCTCTTCCTCCTCATCCACGCTGGCCACCCAAGAGTCCACTATGGCACGCTTGCATACATGGAACATGGAGTGCGCACGGCGCAAATAGAATTCATCTTCTATGGCTGCCACCATGGACTCATAGTCTGGTGGGTGGAAATGTGTGGTGCTCGCCGTGGTCCTCGAGGAGCCCCAAATGCTGTCCAGATTGCTGCGCATGAGCGCCCACGTCCTCTCCCCATACTTGACAACACCAACACCAAACATTAACACGGCGGCCAGCAAGACGAAAGAGTCGCCACCGGCGACATACTTGTAGAGGACGTACGCCGCGCCCAGGACCTGCACAACAAGGTTCTGCAGATGGCGCAGCCACAGCTTGCTGTCCTCCAGCGAGTAGGCGGTGATGCTGTCTGGGCCACCCAGGTGGAGCAGCAGGAACGGCGCCCAGAACGCCACAGCTGTGCTGCTTGCTCGGCGCACTGCTCAGCGAAATGAGTCCAAGGGCATAGATGGCGGTGGAGTCGGCGAGCAGGTACGCCAGCCACAGGAGGAACCTCGGCACCGCAGAGGCCTCAGGCGACGGATCCCAGCGAAGAGCAGGAGGATAACCTGCAGCGCGAGGCTCAGAAGCACAGGATCTGGGTCGCCCACTCGTTCCAAATCCCCAGCGGATCAACCCAGCCATAATTGTATTTTTTTTTTTTTGTTGTGAAGATAGAAAACCGCAAGATCCTACAAGAAATTAGAGTATATAATTAACACTCTGATGAGAACGACATACTGTAGGAGACACATCCAATCCATGTCGTCGTCGTCATGCAAAATAAATGATACGGAGTAGCATCTAGGAGAAAAACATGAGAAGATCACGAAGTGGCTGTGTGTACTGTGTAGTAGTAGCAGTAGTAGATACGTACCTTCCTCGATCACTTCTTCTCAACAAAGGGATCACCAGACGATGAGTGCGTGACTATGAGAGCAAGCAGTGGACACTAGCTAGACACTCAACAAGCAGCCAGACAAAAAGAGACATGACTAAGAAGTAAATCTGCATGGTCCGACTCATCTGCTCAGTGTGCAGCATGGCAACCAGTGCATGTGAGCTAGCGTGCCATGTTAACAACTCATCATTAGATACGTTTTGTACATACAGTTGGAGCCAGGAGATTAGGTGGACAAATACAAATAAACTCAAACATGTGCCCACTAGCCAAATTTATTAAATCCAACGTGATGGTAAGCATGTAGTAACTCGTTGATCTGCATCAAGCTAGTCTGACAATGCCAGCCAGGAGTGATAAGGCTGTTATTGAATCAGATCGGGTGGATATAGAAAACGTGTATATACCTTACCTACATCCAGATGTTTTTTTTTTGTGTGAATATCACTACAGCATTTCTCTTTATACAAGGCATTTATAAATGCCTCAAAAAAATAGTAAAATCATCTTCAAGGACCTTTTAAGGCATTTTTTAGAATGCTGCCTATAACATGGAAGCAAAAGGTCTTTTGAGACGCTTTTCCAGAATGCCTTTTAATATCAACATTTAAAGGTATTTTGTTGCTGCCTAAATACTATTTAAAGGCATTCTGGAATTTGCCTATGTAACTTAGATGCAATCTATACCAGACCTTCAAATATTGATAGAGGCATTATTAGAAATAATACCTCCAAAACTAAGGTATCCATAAAAGACTTTTTACTAATTCAAATTAGCACATCATCTTGACAATCACTCATCATCCATATAAACACCGTGGGCACATATTAACCATGTGTTCTTAGTTACACATGCTCTGCATACATCAAAACATACACCAAACATCATCATTCAAGGGCATATTAGACCTCTCAAAGAAACCTGATGTTCTTGGAGCTGGAAATAGGCTGCATGCCAAATAGGACCACTTGCTCTAGAAACTCCATGGTGGAGTTGCTCCATGGTGAAGTTGGTGGAACAACGCTGAAAAAACTAGAGTAGAACAGCACCTAATAGGGCCAAGTGAGATGCTAGAGGGAGTGTGAGATGTTAGTTAAAGGGAGGGCCTAGACGAAAAGATAGGTGGAGATAAATTTCACCGCTTAATATTATATATATATAGGTATATAGATTACATAGATTTATAGAAAAAGTATAGCACATTTTCATCGATAAACAGATATGTATTTAAAAAAATTCTATTACGGAACTAAAATTGACTGATTTAGTCGTATATAAATATTGCTATACTTTTTCTATAAACATGGTAAAAATCGTAAAAATATCGCTTAGACAAATAAAAAAGCATCTAATATTTTTCAAATAGGAGACAAGAGAGCATTGGTTTTAGATACAGAACTGAATTTGTGTACAAGTATTAGTAGACCACTTGGATAACAACAATATTAACAATAACAATAACAATAAAATAACAGTAATAACATTATTACAATAAAAAGAATAATAACAATAATAAGAATAATAGTACAACAACAATGACGATGAAGACGACGACAAGAATAATAATATAATAATAATAATAATATAATAATAATAATAATAATAAAATAATAATAATAATAATAATGAGAATAATAGTAACAGTAATAACAACAATAATCATAACAATAACAATAACAACAATATTAACAACAATAACAATAATAAAACTAAAAATAATAATAGTAATAATAAAAATAATAAATAGTATTAGTAATAATAGTAACAGTAATAATATAATTAAACCCTTTGCCGCCTCCTCTCCTGTTCTTGGCGCTTCCTCTCTTGTTCTTCCCGGTGCAGGTAATCTGTCATAAGCCACAGTATAGTAGTCAACTCACCACCATTGCTGAGTTTCTTGGCATGAGACTCCCTGCTGCATCTATTGGCCGCATAGAGAAGAAAATCCGTCCACACATCGAGGAGTAGGTTCAGCACCTTCGCCCTTCCTTCGTCGTCCTTGTTCATCCGTTCGTGTAGCTTTTGAGCGACTATATAGGAAAAGTAGAGGCGAGGCTCATCAAGGTCGAGCTTTGGCACCCCCTTAGAGAGGATGCCAGCGGCGAGGTCGCGTGCGTGCATCAATCCATCCGAATTGGGATCTTCATGCAGCCTGAAGAATTCCTTAAGCTTGGTCCATAGGTCCTTTTTGTGATGCTCTTGATTGTGAGTTCGTGCCTCCAGATTACGAAAGGTTTGTCGGTACAACATGCTCTGAGCAAGCCCTGGTAGCATGTAGGGGCGGTCTACAAGGAGGAAGGCCATGTAGTTGGACAGCGTCCTGATATCGCTCACTAGGTCCGCGTCTCCAGCATATCACTGCCTACACCGCTCATCTGGCCATGAACACATCAGTAGCAATGTGCCAAATGACGATGCCCTCTTGGAACTCAGCTCCAAGGTAGTTGTTCTCCTCTTTGAGAATGCTGTACAGCTTCATCTCCTTCCGAAACTCAAACGCTGTTTACCCCAGCTCCTCCTTATCACACCCTGCATGTTCAGTCCCCCCTTTTTGTTAGTTCCTTAGTGTACTTGAACAGCTGGCTTCAGGCGCTGTGAAAATTCCACCGTCCCGGAGAAATGGTACCTAACGAAACCAGTCCTTGTACCCGAGCGAGCATGCTGGCCATTCTGCCGAGCAGTGACTCGTATGCTCTGCGGCGGCGGCTGCTAGCATGCAGCATGTTGTACTGCCCAATCTTGCCGGACCACCTTCGTGCCGATCTCTTGTCCGGGCCGCCTCTTCCCGTCATCGCCTTGACAAGCTGCGGAGGCGATCCCACCTGCCACTGCAGAGAGCTGTGTACCGGAGCCAAGTGCTCCTCTGTAGCTGCACAAGAAGGCATAGGTCCAGGTTGACCCTAGAGCTCTCAGCAGCGATGACGTCTCCAAGAGCAAGGCCCCCGACAACAAGGTGTATGAAACTGCAAGGTCAACTATGCCATGACCGTCTTTAAATTTGCTACTACTGAACTAGAAGAGCAGGAATGAGGCAGCGGCGGCGAGCGAGGAGGCGACACGGATGCCGTAGCCATGTCAAGTGTGGATCATACCTGCCTGGTGTACAGGAGGTCGTACATCAGCGACAGCTCCATCTCCATCAGTGGCCACATGCTGCTCAATTAGTCGGCTTGTTGATATCCAAATGAATCTCCGAGCTCTGCGGCTGGTTCGTCTCAGCTGGATGATCATCCTCTGGGTCTGGGTCCTGTTTCACACTGACCACCCAAGCCCAAGAGTCCACTATCGCACGCTTGCATATGTGGAACATGGAGTGCGCACGGCGCACGTAGAATCATCGTCTTCTATGGCTTCCACCATGGACGCATAGTCTGGAGCGTGCAAATGGTGGTGCTTGCCAATGTGTTCGTCTCCTTCCTCTAGAGAGCCCCGGATGCTGTCCAACTTACTGCGCTGGAGCGCATGTCCTCTCCCATACTTAGCAACACCAACAGTGAACATTAATAAGGAGGCCAGCAAGATGTACATGTCGCCACCGGCGACATACCTGTAGAGGACATACGCCGCTGCTAGGACCTGCACGACGAGGTTCTGCAGATGGCGCAGCCCGCTTGCTGTCCTCCAGCGAGTAGGCGGTGATGCTGTCCGGGCCACCCAGGTGGAGCAGCAGGAACGGCGCCCAGAACGTGTATTATGTTCCGGAACGCATTGACTTGTATTATGTTATTTATGACATACTGATTGCTAGGTGGACAAAAGGAAATAATCTATTTATTGTTTAGTTCATTCACTTAATCCAAGGTACAAATCGCCATTCCAGTTTTTTTTTATTTAGGTCACATGTCAGTTATGTCGTTCATAATGTTTCCATTGACTAAATCATAAAACCAAATTGCCTATTGCAGATATTATAGCAAAAATTGGCTTGAAGAAGGTGTTGGCCGTGAACCACTCCACAAGGATAAAGAGATGTCCAAAATGAAGATGATTTGCTTTAAGAAGTTCTTTCCCAATCCAGAAGACTTAGCAAAAGTAAAAGAAGAGATGCAAGGTGGACGGAGAATGGTCCTCCAGAAACGGACGGAAAAACCCCATTCTACACGTTTCTATATTTTTTTTCGGAAACGGGAGCGAGTTTGAAAAATATGATTTTGAAAATAAAATCGGAATATATGGGATATGCAGAAACGAACTAATACGTTTAGAAATTCAACGGAAACGGTCGGAAGCTGGAATACCGCACATCTTTATACTCGAAATCACAATAATATACAATGGCGCTGATAATGTAACATGTGTGGGAGAGAATATTTCTACAGCGACATGAATATATTTTCACAATCATAGCTATGCCTCATCATCCATGTTATCGGAATCACTTTCGTTTCTTATCTTTTTATATATATGTGGATATATTTGTTAAAAAATAAATTAGCACTTAATATTTAGAGTACACCATTGCGAAGAGCTCGTCGAGCCGATTGAAACAAATATATTATTTGATATATTTGAAGCTACGAATACAAATATATTGATTTTTCAAATAAAAGAAGCCAATCATGTAAAATCCGGTAAAATTCAGATTCAAATCCGGAAAATTCCGACCAAATATGGACGAAAAAATATCATTTCTACTTCTGATCCGATTCCGAGAAACTCCGTCCGGATTCCGTACCGTTTTCAGATTTTTCCCAAAAATACGGAAATAGACTGGTCAAATATGGAAGAACGGTCGGTTTAGAATGAGAAAAATTTCGTCCGTTTTCATCCCTAGCGGTATACGAGAAGTGCTGTGTGCACAGGAAGTAAGGCCTTCTTGCGCCAACTCAAGTCTCCAACAGTCTTTTCAAATTCTTCTAGAAATAGAGATTTTGACGAAAAATTATACTCAACAATTTATTTAAATAATTGTCCAAATATAGCTATTTTATTCTGAATTTTTCGCTAGCAAAAAAATAGAAGACAAGAATAGCTCTTTAGACTACATG
This sequence comes from Coix lacryma-jobi var. lacryma-jobi, assembly GCA_009763385.1. Lineage (NCBI taxonomy): Eukaryota > Viridiplantae > Streptophyta > Magnoliopsida > Poales > Poaceae > Coix > Coix lacryma-jobi. The sequence continues at coordinate 130,208,835 of CM019830.1, forward strand.
TAAGATATAAAGAAGCTATTGGAGATTGTAAAGATATAGAAAATGATTTTTATACACAAATAACTCTCTAAATAATAGTTTAGAGAGTGAGATTTAGAAAAACTCTTGGAGATCCTCTTACGCCTTAAAACTTTTACCCATCTCATCGGATATTTGACATAATATTTGACACATGTATGGAGCACTAAACGTAGAGTAAAAAATAACTAATTATACAAATTGCGTATAATTGTGAGACAAATTTTAAGCCTAATAAATTTATGTTCTGACAATATTGTGCTATAGTAAATATTTACTAATGACGGATTAATTATTCTTAATAAATTCGTCTCACAGTTTTTAGGCGGAATATGTAATTTATTTTCTTATTAGTTTATTTTTAATAGATTAAATGAGTGTTAGGATGTGACACACAAAAGCTTTTTACAACCCAACTAAACAAGGCTTAGTTTACATGTGAAAAGTTTTTGCACGTCATATCAGATGTTTTGATACTAATTTAGTTTATTAGAAAAATTGTGAGACAAATTTATTAAGACTAATTAATCTGTTATTAGCACAGATTTACTATAGCACAATATTATCAAATTATGGATCAATTAGATTTAAAAGAATTGTCTCGTAAAGTTATCACAATCTGTATAATTAGTTAACTTTTAATTTTAATTTAATGATCTATGCATGTGTCCACAATTTAATATGATAGATAAAAAGTTTTAGGGTGAGAACTAAACAAGACCTAAAAGGAGAGTAGGTGATTTGGATGACGTATGGGACCCATATTCATAGGCAGAGAGATGGCGTCTTTTTTATGCATATATGTATCAGGTGACTGCGAACTTAAGAAGACGTTTTTTAATAGTGTACAACTTGGACGCGTATAACTCAGAGTCCACGCTCACATCACACGTGCACATAAGTGTGCACGTCCGTACACATAAAAAGAGATTGGGAGACTCGCCGTCTCCAGTGCGCGGTTATCAGTTTGTAGAACAACAACCTAGATAACCAATAAGTAAATTTGTATCTACGCGTCGAGACCTGCTTGGATGGTGTACAAAGAGCAAACAGGGTGTATACTGGTTCAGACCAGAAATGCCCTACGTCCAGTGTAAGATGTGACTCATGTTGCCTTGCACCAGGGGTGTTTTTAGTAGGGGTACAAATGAGTGAGAGAGGGAACGATCCCAAGTCTCTGGTTATCGCACCCCGATTTGAAGAACAAAACCGAGTGCACAACATATGTATGTCGGGATCAATTTTCATATATATATATAGTATCAAAATCAATGTTGTATTAAATAAATGATCCTCAGATCCAAAAGAAAAATATAGACTCTTATGTAGACATCGTGGAAATTGGATGCCAACTCCATAGGAAAGTCGACCGAGGGTAACACCAGTCTAGTACAACTCGTCTCGGTCGAAGCCACCATCCTCTGGGTACTCCTGCACCTCGTCGTAGCCTCCAGCGTCTGGGTGTGGTAGTAGGGAGGACAAAGAGGAAGAGTGAGTACATCGAAATATACTCCGCAAATGTAGGAAAAATATGACATGAGACTAATATCAAGGGTAGGCTAAATCTATTTGACACGAGCACTTAAAGGGATACATCTTATTAATCCTATTTTTCTATGTAGCTATTTACTAGGTTTAACCACCATTTCCTTATAAACAGAACCAAACACTCGGAGTCCACCCAGCAAAACCACACTCGAAGATCCATCGAGCAACCGATACTTAGAATCCACCAAGCAACTAACACTTGAAGTCCACAAAGTGATCCCACACCGAAAGTCCATGAGGCAAAACCACACCTGAAGTCCATCAGGCAAAACCAGACCCAAACCAGAACCAACCAACTAATCTCAAAAGCCGCTCGTGACCGTGAGCATGACTGATATATCAGTTTTACACTCTGCAGAGGTTGCACATCTTTACCCATAAGTCGTGTTGCCCTTTTTGTCCGAGGTATCTAGCCTCTTGATCCACTTCCTACCCAACGGTCAACTGTACTTTTCTGACACGCAGTTTAAAGGGACATCGGAGCCTCTGCCTCGGACGCATGCGATGCGGATCTGGCCTCTCTTGAACCTCTTTGGACCTGCATCAGACGCTGGCCATCAGCGTCCGATATGCCCCTCAGGGCACTCTCTCATGAATAGTGGCACAGTAGCGTCCGATGTGACAACATTGAAGCGTCCGATGCCATGCACCAGATTCTTCCAACTCTAGTGTGCATCGGACACGCGTCCAATGGCCATGACAGGGGCAAAACTACCACGGATCGCGACGCTGCCTTAACGACTTCTCATTCTCATGATATAAGGGCTCTCTCTGAGCTACCTAGGGCTATGAAATAACAAGTGTGCACCACACCTACCTCAATAGTCTTATCTAGATTAAGCTACTGATTCACGCTCCCCTTTATAGTACGGCCAAAGGAAAAGCAAAGACCTAAGACTACCTAAGTGTCCTCCAACACCATATGACACTTAGTGCGAGCCTATCACCGTCTTTGCATTGTCGTCAGTCCTTTGAAAACCGAATCGATTTCCAGCGCCAGGGGACATGTACTCAGTATGCCCGTATCGTTGCCATTACCGTGACCTAACTCATCGTTATTTCTGCAAAACACACGTTAGTCACAGTAATCTTGTATTTCATTCAATCACTGAAACCCAGGGGGCGTAAATGCTTTCATAGGGCTACATCATCGATGTTGGCCTTCTCTGTCGATTGCGGCAGGCCATCGGGTGCCTGGGCCTGGCGATCAACGCCTTCAGCTATGTCTCCACGAGCCGCGCATAGATCACTAGTGGCGTCACCCAGTCCACCAGGAGAGGCTACCGCCTGCACTCCTAGAGCCGTGGCCATCAGGCCACCAGCGGCCACCAACTGGACTCTTGGAGCCATGACCAGCAAGCCACCAGCGGCCGCTGCCTGGACTCCTGGAGTTGCGGCTAGGCCAGCCGTCACACCCCAAAGTTTCTATTTTGGGATGTGACACTATACAGAAACATGCCTTTAACCCGGACCGCAAGGGCTTCTAGCCCTGGTTGCTGAGCCGGGACTACGCTTCCGGGACTAAAGGCCCCCCCTTTAGTCCCGGCTCTGGCAACCGGGGCTAAAGCCCACTCTTAGTCCCAGTTGGTAATACCAGTCAGGACTAAAGGGTGCTGCCAGCGGGGCCCGCAGCAGCACCCTTTAGCCCTGGCTGGTATTACCAACCGGGACTAAAGGGTCCCCTGGTTTTTCTTTTTTATTTTCATTTCAGTCTGTTTTCTGTTTTGTTTATTTATTTAATAGGTTTTCCAATATATATTCTTTGCTGCTAATATATATAATATATTACAAGCAGCATAACACAAAGCTTATTGCATGCATATATAATTGAACTATAGAACTACATATATATATATAAATATATGTACATAAAATTATTACAAGCAATATACATATAGAAGTTGTCCAAATATCTATCTACACAAGTTGTACTCCAAAGTTACTAGTGTAAACCTATTACAAGTTGGACTTCATCTAAAGATCTATAGAGCATACAAATGATCATCATTGTTTGGAATCAACTTCTCGTTGGTATTATAGTAGAACTCGCCCTTTGGATCTATGACTTGTTTCCGAAGAAATCCTGCTATTGTCTTGTATTGCTTTCAATTGGTCTTGTAGCATCACTTTTTGCTTCAACCAGTTAGTCTTCAATTGGAATTAAAGAAGATATTAGTTATATCTATATTATCAATATTAAGTCTATAAAAAATAAAAAGAAATGTTACGTACTTTGATGATTTCTTCAGGAATTCTATTTGATTTTATCATCATATACTCGCAAACATAGAATCCGCATAAGTTGTTGTCCTGTTCTTGTCTCAAAATCCACTGTAGAATGAAAAGATTCATCTAGTAAAGATATGATATATGACATGATATAATAAAGATACACGTACATTGACGAAGGTATAAACTTACTGGTAGTCGTGGCTTATTGTAAGTGGGGCCTTACACTGACTCATATGTTCTCGAGTAATGAATTTTTCCCAAACCCTAATCCGGCCAATGAAACATTAATAGTTGAATTATTATTAATTAGTATACATATAAAAGCTTAGTCTATACCTATAAGCATGCAAGGTAGGGATCAAAAAAATACCTTTGGAGGATGTTTATCATATCTTGGTAATCTTCTTGCGGTTTGCTCAACGAGTCATAGATTAACACATTGCTGTGTTTGAGATCGATGACCATCAATATCCAGTGAAAGCGTTTACACATGATTTATATATATATTATTAGGGTTAAGTAAAATAAAATGTGCACATACTTATATAAACTATATATGTCTCACGCACTAAAGTTGTATAGGAAGAGAATTCTTTCTCTATCTTTTTGGTTCACGAAAAACTCATGAGATTTGTACACGACTCATCGCTCCAAGTCGCTGAAGGGTTTGGAGCCTGAAAACAACATATGGATCAACAAACCCAACAGAATTGTCATGTTTATCTCTGAGCTGAGTCATCTGATACCTGCAAAATATTGAGTCGATCCACAAGTATGTTGTAAGAATATACTACTATATAAACATACTAGAGAGTTCAATGAAAACTATAAAAGAAACACTTACAAACAGTAGCAGCTAAGGAGCGATTTGTCCAGTGCGTCCATATGACATAGCTGGTGTAATTCCTCCATCTGGACTAAGATTAGGTCATCGCCACGGAAGTAGTGATGGTTCCGAATTCGGACAGAAATCCAACTGACATCACCGTCTTTAGAAGCCTCCATGCACCATTTGTTGATTGCAAACATCTGCGTACCAAGTACATGTAAGTGATTGGGGTTCATTAGACTCCTGCCCGGTGCAAATTCTCCTCCATTCATCAACTACTCCGCTCGTGGAAACTCCAGCCCAGCAGCAATATTTTTAATGGTGTCATACGGGAGATCGCTGTCAATAATTTGTTTTCCATTGAGTCCATCTCAGACAATGTGGTCTCTCCAGATTTACTCTGTACTCTGCCTATATTGAACCATATGATTTTGCACAACTAACGGGGCAAAGGTCTTGATGTTTCCCCGAGCTGTGGAAACACCCTTTCCCACTTCTTCTTGCTGGATTGTTGTTCTTTTGCGGACTTCATAAGAGAGCGCTCGTAATCTGATTTTGGCGGAGCCTTCGGGCTTCACGCATCTTCATATTATGTTGGTCCACCTTTTTCCTTAACTCTGTGGGTTTAACCAGAGGTAAGGCTTCTCGGGTCCATCCTCGCTTGAGTAGCGGCCTTTGATTCCGCTAAAAAATTCCGCACATCTTTTTTCACTGAAATTTCTAACTCCTCATCGGTCTTTTCATAAGCTAATTTCTCTTGGGTTTTGACCTCGATGCAGGACCTCTTCTTTGGAGGTGGGGCCTTGGTTCTGTGGCGGCGGACCGCTCTTAGGGCCAGCGCGGTGGAGGCGGCGGTGTTGGAGCCGCGGTGGAGGTTGTGGTGTTGGAGCCCGCGGTGGAGGAGATGGTTGGACCCAGTGGCGGTGTTGGAGCCCGCGGTGGGGAGATGGTTGGCTCAGTGGCGGTGTTGGAGCCCGCGGTGGAGGTTCTGGCGTTGGAGCCCGCGGTGGAGGAGACGGTGAGGCAGGTGCAGATCTTTGTGCAGGAGATGGGTGAAGCCGTGTCCTCCAACAAACATCGTCACCGCCCGCAGCACTATGATGCGCTGGGGAATAATGATGAACTGGACTATAGTTCCTGCTATACGCAAAACAACAATGATGTGAGCATCCAACTAATTTATATACATTAGGAAGTTAGTGTAATAAAAATTATTTCTCATTCACGCGCACACTACCTATGGTGAGGATCTTGATCAGTAGGAGGAGGTTGCAGCGGGTGGACACTCCAGGAATAATAATGAAGCGCTTGCGCCAGCAAATAAATGTTTCTCCGCTTCACCTAAAGTCTTCTCCCATCTCCCCCTTCGATTTCCAGTGCCACGCTGCCACAACCTGTCTCAACCCTATCCACAGAGACGCTAGCGTATCCGGCTGGCACTAGTTTGATTGCCTTTTGTGAAATTGAATTGAGGAATGCACATAGCTTCACGGTGGCTAGACGTACATGTGGAGGTAGAATTCCTCTTAGAGCAATAGGAAGCAATTGGGTCATAAGCACATGGCAGTCATGGGACTTCAAGTTTTGGAACTCTTCTCTGGCACATTAATTATTCTCTTTATATTGGAGGAGAATCCAGATGGGACCTTGATGCTGTTAAGACATTCAAACATGCTTTCCTTTTCTTCTCTGCTAAGAGTGTAGCTAGCAGGGCTTAAGTACTGGCGCCCGTCATCTGTCTTCTCCGGATGCAAGTTGTCTCGTTCTTTCATGCGCTGCAAGTCTTGTCGTGCTTCAAGTGAATCCTTAGGCTTTCCGTAGACACCATGAATCCAAGCAGGTTCACACAAAGGTTTTTTGTAAGGTGCATCACGTCGATCGCATGGCGGACCTCTAGGACATGCCAGTAGGGTAGCTCCCAGAATATGGACTTCTTCTTCCACATGGTGCGTGTCCCGAAGCGTCTTTGGGAACAGGTTCGCTGCCCGTCCCTTTCCAAATACTACTTTTGTATCCTTCACCATTTCGAGTATATCATCTCTGGTTCGGTTACGAGGCTTGGTTGGTGGTCTGCCTTACCTTTAAATGTTTGCCTTTCTTCTTACTGGGGGCCCACAGGAAGAAATTGACGGTGCCCAAGGTATACTACCTTTCTACATTTTTTTCAAATATACACTATCCATGTCATCAAAAGTGTGTGCATGCATTATATCCCTTGTTTGTCTGGCCTGAAAGATTACTTAGAGCCGGCCATCATTGATTGTTACGAACAATAATGCTCGCAGGTCAAAATGTTCCTGTTTATACTCATCCCACACGCGTATGCCTGGTTTGCTCCATAGAAGTAGAAGTTCCTCAACTAATGGCCTCAGGTAGACATCGATGTCGTTGCCAGGTTGCTTCGGCCCTTGGATGAGCAACAGCATCATAATGAACTTTCGCTTCATGCTAACCACGGAGGAAGGTTGTAGATACATATAGTAACTGGCCAAGTGCTATGACTACTGCTTTGCTCCCCAAAAGGATTAAACCATCTGTACTTAAAGCGAACCTCAAGTTTCTAGCCTCATCTGCAAACTCTGGGAATTCTCTGTTCGCTCTCCACTGGGATCCATCAGCTGGGTGCCTCAGCATATTGTCTACCTTACGGTCTTCTTTATGCCACCGCAACAATTTGCATTGTCCTTATTTCTGAACAAACGTTTCAAACGTGGTATTATAGGAGCATACCACATAACCTTGGCAGAGATTTTCTTCCTGCTTTGGACGTTCTTCACCCTCTACGTCGCTAGGATCATCTCGCCTTATCTTATACCGTGATGCTTCACATACCGGGCATGCATCCAAATTCTCGTATTCCTACCCACGGTACAGGATGCAGTCATTAGGACATGCGTGTATCTGCTGGATTTCTAATCCCAAAGGCAGACGACTTGTTTTACTTCATACGTAGTGGTGGGCAATTCGTTCGCTTTCGAAAGCATCTTTTTCATTATCTTCAATAACTGTCCAAATGCCTTATCGGATGTACCATTCTTTGCCTTCCATTGCAGCAGTTCCAGCGTAGTACCCAGCTTTTTTGGCCATCTTCAGCAGTGGGATATAGCAATTTTCTATGATCCTCTAGCATGCGCTCAAACTTGACCTTCTCCTTGTCACTTTCACATTCTCTTTGTGCATCACGAATGGTATCACCAAGAGCATCAACATCATCAGCTGTCACATCTTCTGTTGCTGCCGCATCTTCTTCACCATCTCCCCCACTGCATCATCATCAAAGCACGTACTGAGCAATAATATCAGCGTGACAATTCTTCTTCACCTTCTTCACCATCATCCATTACAACCCCTTTCTCCATGCTTCGTCCAACAAATATAGTTTGTTACGAAACCCGACTTCAACAAATGCGTATGAAGAGTCCTTTGGGATGAATATTCCTTCAAATTCTTACAGACGGCGCATGGGCAGCACATGAAACCATCCTGCTTGTTTGCCTCAGCCACACCTAAGAAATAGTGCACGCCAACAATGAAATCTTTGGAGCGGCGATCGACATTATACATCCAATTGCGTGACAACATCTGCATTAAATATTACAACCATGCACTTAGTAGTTTCTCATGTTTTGCACAACACTCATGACATCACATGATTGATTAATTCAAACAAGCTTGACTACAACAAAGACTATCGCGGCTAGCACTAAAAAAACTAAAAATAAAATGCACTTAAGCAACATAATTAGTTCGCGTCCGATCCCAACTAAAATAGACAGATCATTCGCTTCATCAGCATGGATGGGCTGCTGCGCGCTGACTCACTGCCTCATCACCTTCAGCGGCAACCTCCTGTGCAATAGAATTTCGTACGTGCTGAACGTACTCTTCCTCCCAGTACCAACCTTTACATCCGCTGGTGCCCTCCACTGCAATTAGAACAAAGAATAAGAAATTTAAACAACATCATCAAGCAAAACCGATACGAATGAACCATATTAATCAAATGCAGGTAAATAATTAATAACCCACCTCATGGTCCGGACACTTGTAGAATATACGACCCTTATTGATTCCCTTTTTTTCACTCGGTACTCCTTCACAATCTTCTGCTTACACTCGCCGCAAGCAATGAGAGGAAGATCCGGCCGCAAACGCCTTGCATCCCGATGATGAGAGGCTGAGGACCCGGTCACGGTTGCCATCTACTATATCCATGCTCATTTTTTAAACTATTACATGCAAATTCCTAATTTTCTAAACAATTATAATATAAAAATACTCTAAATTATCTATTTGTTTAGATAATCGAAAAATATGATATGACAATACCAATTTCCACATTATCTACTCTCTATATTTATTGTTGCAAACTATTATAAATTCACATTTTTATTGAAAATAAGCTAAAAAAACACTAAAATTCAATATTATTCGTCTTGCATAAGCATGAAATATAGAATAGATACTACCTAGCAGTAAAAACTATCAAGTGATTGTGATGAAACAATTTAAACTACTCAACTCTCCATGCTTGTTCTTGCAAACTATATATTTTAATTAAATTCCTCTCATATTCAAAAGACATGGTAGGAGATGAAATAGTTACCTCTAAACGCAAAGAGACGATGACGGAGTCGAAGAAGGTCACCAATTGACGCCGGAGACGAAGAACAATGAAGAACAAATGAAGAACAAGCAAGAACAAGCAATAGCAACAGCAAGAACAAGCAAGAAGCTCACTGAAATTTGAATGTCTCTGGCTCGGGGAGGAAGAAGTTGGCAGGTTAAAAACCGGGGAGCTTTAGTCCGGTTTGTATAAAAACTAGGGCTAAAAGGTAATCATTTATCCGGGGCAAGCCACAAACCGGGGCTAAATCTTTAGTCCCGGTCCGTGGCACCAACCGAGACTAAAGAGTACCCTTTAGTCCCGGCTGGTAAGACGGACCGGGACTAAAGGGTCCCTGCCCCGGCAGCTCTGCGCAGTAGCCGTTGGGCAGGCCCTTAGTCCGGTGCGTGTTTACGGGGACTAAAGGCACTAGTACAGAACAGGCTATTGCCCCGGGCCATTTTGGCCTTTAGCCCCGGACATGGAGCCGGGGCTAAGGAATCGGGACTAAAGCCCCGACCTTTAGCCCCGGTTCCATGGCCCGGGGCTAATGGAGGGACCTTTAGCCCCGGTTGGTAACACCAACCGGGACTAAAGAGGCCAGCAACGTTTGCCCGGCTGGAGGCCCCTTTAGTCCGGGTCAACCGGGACTAAAGGGGCCTCCAGCCGGGCAAACCGTGCTGGCCTCTTTAGTCCCGGTTGGTGCTAAAGGTCCATCTGCTTTTTTCTTTTTTCTTTTCTGTTCTTTTCAATTGGTTATTGTTTTTGGTTTTACAATTACATTAGGTTTTCTAATACGTATTCTTCGCTGCTAATATATTCTATTATATTAGGCCAGTTTCAAATACACGTATTATTCTTCGCTGCTAATAAATATATATAAACACATAAAATTTACAATTACACACAAATGAAATATGAAACTATACATATATATATATATTATAGAGCTAGCTATACACACATATGTACATAAAATATACAACATTATCCATCATGCATGCTTAACTTGATATTTACACACAAATATAATACCGTTCCTAACTTAGAGGTCATACAAGTGTTCATCTTGGTTTGGCTTCATTGGTTCGTCTTTATTAACCAATACTCGGTGCCAGACTTAAGGACATGGTCATTAAGGAAGCCCGCGATGGTCTCTTGAATTGCTTTGAGGCGGACCTTATCCATCACCTGGTTCTTCAACCATGTCTCCTTCAATTTGGATTAAAATAAAAGAAAGTATTAACATACATAATATTTATGTAATAGCAACAAAAAATAAAATAAATTTATTTACATGTTACGTACTTGCTGACTCTGTAAAGGAGTTCTTTTTTCATACACCGTCAGAAACTCGCAAACATAGTACCCACATAAATTGTTTCCGGTGACTGCCGTAGAACCCACTGTACAATATGTAAAAAGAGTACTCTCGGTTGAGCGTGCGTCTGCTGAGTGATGCTAATTAAGGTAAAGAGGCGGGGAGGTACTCTACAACTTACATTTAGGAGTAGAGGATCAGGAAGTTGCGCTTTCAGATCGGACGGTGTTTCTGAACAAACCAAGTCCAAACCCTTCACAATAATTGGAACGTTAATTAACTATTGCAGAGTTAAAGAGCTATAGCAAGAATCAATATTTAAATATCACATTACCTCGGATAATATTAATCATATCTTGGTAATCTTCTTGTGGTTTTCTCAGAGAGTCATAGATTAGCAAACGACTCTCGTGGAGATCGATCACCATTAGAATCCAGTGAAAACTGCATTTATGTTTATATAGTCAACACATATATATATCTTTATGTCAACCTATAATAAAATGTGCATATGATAACAAAACTCACCTAAAGTTGTAGGGGAATAGTATATATCTTTTGTCCCTTTGGTTTACCAAGAACCTCCGCAAATTACTCTCTGTTTGAGTTTTCCATGCATCCGAGTGAGTATTGCTTGGGTGCTTGAAGATGATATATGGATCGATTGATGAAACCAATCTCCTTGTCATTTTTATGCCTTAGTTGTCTCATCATGTTTCTGCACATGTTTACAAACACTTGCTAGCAGTGTGAGGATATTACTTATACATATACATAAGCTAAAGTGAGATTATTAAAGGAAACAATCACTTACAGGCAAAAGCAGCTGACGAGAGATTTGTCGAGAGCGTCCATGTGGCAGAGCTGATGTAACTCATTAAACTGAACATATATGATGTCATCACCACGGAAGTAATCATGGTCTCTAATTCTGACGCAAATGTAGTCATCAGCTTTTCTGCCACACGCCGTAAGGTACCACTGATTTAGCAAGTGCATCTGTGTACCAAGATCCCTCAGGGCCGCTGGGTTGTATAGACTTTGGCCATATACATATGCCCTCTGCCATTTATCAACTTCTGGAGCACTTTTGATGCCTGCTTCTCCGAGTATGTTTTCCACATTCAAACCAGTTTCCTCGAAAAATGCGAGTAGTTGCGCAGGATCAACATCTCCATATGCTCGTTGTATGATTTCCATGTTTGTACCGTATTCATTATCAACAACTAGATCTGGCACTGATGCTTCTCTTGTTCCCCGAGCTGTGGGACACCCTTTCCTGCTCTCTTCTTTGCCTTCTTGGCCTCCTCAAGTGATTTGCTAAGTGTGCGATCATAGTCTGATTTTGGCGAAGCCTTACGGGCAGCACGTACCTTTTTTTGGTGAGCGTCCACAGTTTGCCTTAGTTTTTCAGGACGAACAAAAAGGTACGGCTTCTCCGGGTTTCGCTTTGCTCGACCACTAGCAATGGCAGCTTCGAAGAACTTGTTACAGTCTTTTTGCACTGCAGCGTCAGTCTCCTCCTCGGTCATGTCATATGCAAGTTTTGTCATCTTGGGAGCTGGTTTTCTCACAGGTGCTTTCTTCTTCGGAGGTGGTGGGGCTGACGCCTTGTTTGTGTGACAGGCCTCTTCTTTGTTGGCGGTGGAGGGTGTTGGAACCCGCCGTGGAGATGGGGCAGGTGGCGGTGTCGGAGCCCGCTTTGGAGGAGATGGTTGGGTCGGTGGCGGTGTTGGATCTCGTCGTGGAGGAGATGGGGCCGGTGGCGGCGTTGGATCACGCCGTGGGGGAGATGGGGCCGGTGGCGGTGTTGGATCCGTCGTGGAGGAGATGGGGCCGGTGGCGGTGATGGATCCCGTCGTATTTGATCTTGATCATCATCGTCCGCAACACTGTGATCATGTGGTGAATGTAGAATTGGACTTAGGTTGGGGGATGTCTGCTGCGAAAACAACATGGTATGAGTATCCATTTATACTATTAGCTCACCAATACTATTAAGTTTCATTCACTAATTTCATACACACCTAGGGATAGGTTGTTGAGGAGGAGGAGGTGATACGCCAGGAATTATGATATAGCGCTTGCGCCAACATATGAATGTCTTCTCCGCTTCTCCTAATGTATTCTCGCCATCACCTCCTTTAATGTCAAGTTCGACATTCTCGTAACCTTTTACCACCCTGTCCACCGAGACGCTAGCATATCCAGGAGGTATTATTGCTCCATGACTTCTTGGTGTCTTCGTAGGATCGATAGGAGATACAACACCTATAGCCACCATGACTGTGGTATTCCCCTGTGGAATGTGCAGTTCACATGTCGTGAGAGGCTCGGTGATGTCGTCCACAGGAAAGCGCAGTGCTGCGTCTGGGACCTCTGTGGAAGCGCAACTGCTTTTCATTTGCTCAGGGGGGCTGATGTTGACTCCCGGCTCTGATGCAGATTGCCTTTGCATTGCTAACTGCACTTGCCTTTTATTTCCTCGTTCATTCTGCCTTCAAGTGCTTTTTCTCGCTCAACTGCTTCAAGAGCCGCGGCCTGTGACTGAATAACCATTTCTTCTAACCGGCGCATGCGCTGTGCCTCCTCCTCCTTCTTTCTCGCGCGGCTTCTATAGGTCTCTTTGTCCTGAGGGAAGGCATGTACCCATGACAGCTCCCCATAGCCTCTGGTTCTCCCACCATGTTCAAGATTCTCCAGGGCGTATGTCAGCTCGTCCTTGTCTCTGTTCGGCTGCCACCTGCCACTGGCAGCCATTTCTCTAGCATAAACAAATCTTTCTGCTGCTCTTTGGAGTTTTTCGCCATAGTGTACCCTTCCTGTTTGTTGGTCCAGGCTTCCTCCATGACCAAAAAACCAATACTTGGCGCGCTCAGGCCAGTTTATCGATTCTGGTTCAATGCCCTTGGCTTGCAAACTCTCGTTCCATTCTTTCCCATTTAGGAATGGCACTCTATAGCCACCTGATCCCAAGTGATGGTGGTATTGTTTTTGTCGGGCATTCTGCTGGTTCCTTCTGATCCGTGCCTCACTCTCTTCTGATTTCTTGAATTCTACAAACTCATCCCAAAATGGCCTCAACTTGACGTAGGCCTTAGTGTTGAAATCCGGAGTTTGGTCCTTCTTGATAAATTTGTTGTATAAGTTCTTCTTCCAGCCCTGGAATAGTGTTGCCATTTTCTTCATAGCCCAGTCCCGAACTCTGGCCTTCAAATTTATATCTTCTGTTTCAAGTGTGAAATGTGCAAGGACCTCTTGCCAAACCAGTTCCTTATCAAGATCAGAGACAAAACTTATATCAGGAGCACTTGCCTTTTTCTTCCATTCACGAGCACTTATCGGGATCTTATCCCTTACAAGGCACCCACAGTGGGCAACAAATCTCTGTGCATGTTCTCCAAGTACTTGGCCTGTTTCCTCGTTGAATTCTGAGATAATGTACCGGCCCTCCAACGGCTTCTTCGGACCTCGTACGGTCCTACTCTTCCGGTAGTCGTTGTCGATCCGGAGGGCTACATATGTAGGAACAGTAGATTATAAATACATTTATAAATAATTTAGAATTTCATGTGCACATAGAGATTATTGTAGGTATATACCTCGCCAGTATTTTCTTGCATTATTTCTTCATAATCGGCAAAGTATTGACTGCCGTCATCTACTTCTTGATTATTGTTATCATCACCTGCTAAATTTTGATTAGCGCCGCTGTTGATTAATTCGTACATTTCCTCCTCCATGTTGTCAACTGGGTCGGCCATTTCTGCGAATGACATGGAGGATAATAAACACCATATTTTTGCAACTAACGTGCATAGAGTTTCGGGTTTGGGTTTCGGGTTTAGGGTTTACGGTTTGGGGTTTAGGGTTTAGTGTTTGGGTTTGGGGATTAGGGTTAGGGGTTTGGTGTTTAGGGTTTAGTGTTAGGGTTTTGGGTTTGAGGTTTAGTGTTTAGGGTTTGGGGTTAGGGTTTAGGGTTAGGGGTTTCGGGTTTAGGGTTTGGGGTTAGGGTTTAGGGTTTAGTGTTAGGGTTTAGGGTTTGGGGTTTAGGGTTTAGGGTTTAGGGTTTGGGGTTAGGTTTAGGGGTTAGGGGTTTAGTGTTTGGGTTTGGGGTTTAGGGTTTCGGGGTTTAGTGTTGTGGTTTCGGGTTTGGGGTTTAGGGTTAGGGGTTTGGGGTTCAGGGTTTAGGGGTTGGGGTTTAGTGTTTGGGGTTTCGGGTTTGGGGTTAGGGTTTCGGGCTTAGTGTTTGGGGTTTCGGGTTTGGTGTTTAGGGTTCGGGCTTAGTGTTGGGGTTTCGGGTTTGGGGTTCAGGTTTAGGGGTTGGGGTTTAGTGTTGGGGTTTGGGGTTTAGGGTTTCGGGTTAGTGTTGGTTTGGTTTCGGGTTTGGGGTTTAGGGTTAGGGGTTGGGGTTTCAGGGTTTAGGGTCGGGGTTAGTGTTTGGGGTTTAGGGTTTGGGGTTTGGTTTCGGGCTTAGTGTTGGGGTTTCGGGTTTGGGGTTTAGGTTTAGGGTTTGGGGTTTAGTGTTTGGGGTTTGGGTTTAGGGTTAGGGTTTCGGGTTTAGTGTTTGTGGTTTCGGGTTTGGGGTTTAGGTTAGGGGTTTGGGGTTCAGGGTTTGGGTCGGGGTTTAGTGTTTGGGGTTCGGGTTGGGGTTTAGGGGTTAGGGTAGGGGTTTGGGGTTCAGGGTTTGGGGTCGGGGTTTAGTGTTTGGGGTTTCGGGTTTGGGTTAGGGTTTCGGGTCTAGGTTTTGACAAAATAAAAATAACGTATATTCATAAAGACCATATTCATAAAAATAACTATGGACATAAACATATGTAAGTGATTATTCCATAAACATATACATGACCGATTTAAGTAAATGTTTACATATCTAAGTGAACAAAAAAAATATAATCTAAGTGATTTTTCCATCAACATATATATGTAAATATATCTAAGTGAACCAAAATATATCTAAGTCATTATTCCTCCTCCATCTATCACATAGGACACACCGTTGACGAGAGAGGACGACGACGGACGGCGGCGAGGATGACGTCGCGGTGAGGACGACGTACGACCGACAGCGGCGAGGATGACGTCGCGGTGAGGATGACGTCGCGGCGAGGATGACGACGCGGTGAGGATGGCGGCGACGGACTACATGTGTAAACATACTATTTTGTTAGGGTAAAACATTTTCTATACATATTTCTATAAATATATATTCATTTTTCTATGAACATATATAAATGTCCAAAGGAACACATGATTCATTCTTTTTTCTTTTTCTTTTTCTTTTCTTTTTCTATACACTGCACACACACGGCGAGCAGACCGGCCGGCGAGCACACCACGGCGAGCAGACCGGCCGGCGAGCACACGCAACACACAAAACACAAACACACACGGCGGAGCACCACCAGGACGGAGGAGGACGACGGCGCGCGGCGAACGGCGAGCACCACGACGAGGACGACGGCGCCGGCGAGCACCACGGCGAGGACGGCAGCGGCGCGCGGCGAACGGCGAGGACGAGGCGCGCGGGGCGACGCCCGCGCCGAGGAGAGAGAGGAGACGCGGCGAGGGCCGAAGATCGACGGAGGGAGGAGGGCGGCGCGGGAGAGAGGACGACGGGGAGGCGGACGTCGGCGAGAGAGCTCGAGGAGGACGACGGAGGGAGGAGGCGGCGGCGTGGGAGGCGGCGGCTCGGGCGTCTGACGTCGATCTGAGGAAGGAGGGCACTGTGCCCTATATAGGCGGGGAGGCTTTAGTCCCGGGCCGTGGCACCGCCCGAGACTAAAACACCTTTAGTCCCGGGGCGTAAGCCCACCCGGGACTAAAGGGGGGACTTTTAGTCCCGGGTGGTGTTACGGCCCGGGACTAACACCTTTAGTCCCGGGGCGTAAGCCCACCGGGACTAAAGGGGGGACTTTTAGTCCCGGGTGGGTTACGGCCCGGGACTAAAGGTACCTTAGTCGGGTGGTGGTGCTAGCCCGGGACTAAAGGGTCTTCTCCGCCTTTATTTTTGGGTTTTCTGTGTTTTGGGTTTTGAATTAGGTTTTGGGTATATTAATATGTTGTAATACTTGTTTTTTGCATAGTAAATTCAATATTTTGGCATAAAATTACTTAAAAATAACATTTGTGTTTCCTTTTACCTTATTGTATAGTAGAAAATTTTGTAACATAAATTCTTTTCTTTCTTATAATAAAACAATATAAATGTAAAGAAAAATTTATATTTGTTAATGCAAAAATAAAATGTTAAATTTAAATATCTGAAACAACTGGTGCTCGATAGGAGGAAAATATTTTTTGTATTATATGAACGTTAAATTTTGGGTTGTTTATCTTTTATTGTCCAAATAAGTTGGCACGGGTGAGGCAACCAATAAGTTTATGTTTTTTCGGAGATGGTTTGCTACTTTTTCCGGTTTAACTGAATTACCGCACACTTGCACCAATAATTATAGGTTCAATTGGGCCTACCAACAAAATAATCCAGAATGGAGCCAAACTTTTACCAACTTTTATCTCATTCGACATAAAAAAATGTAATAATTAAAATAATGATCAGAAAAATCTAACACCACTTGTGGGGCATCAAGTTGGGCTCATATGCTTGCCAAAAATAAATCAAGTCATTTCGACAACGACATCAACGAACCATGACTATGCATAATCATTATTAGCTGTAATATATAATATAGTTAAAAACATCACTATATATATATCAAGCGGGTACACTGGTGATCTTTTTCTTGACGTATGTTCCTTGGTCATGATCATGTCGTAACCATGGAGTCTCCTCAGCATTTAGCAGGATGCTTGGGTCTTTGGTAACACTGAAGGGCGGTATTCGGTCATCCCTTTCATAATCTTCTGACATGTCTGACTTGTCCTCAATTCCCACGATGTTTCTTTTTCCTGAAAGAACTATGTGGCGTTTGGGCTCTTTGGTTGATTTATCATCATTTTTCCCTCTCTTGGGTTTTGTAGACATGTCTTTCACGTAGAACACTTGAGTCACATCAGCAGCAAGGACGAATGGTTCACCTTTGTATCCAATATTGTTGAGATCCACTGTTGTCATTCCATACTCCTTGTCAACTGTTACTCCGGCTCGGTCGCCTGACCATTGGCATCGAAACAAAGGGACTTTAAAATCAGGTGCGTAGTCTAGTTCCCAAATCTCCTCTATGCGGCCATAATATGTTTGCCTCTTCCCAGATGGGTCTGTGGCATCTACGCGAACACCACTGTTTGGTTCGTGCTCCTTTGATCTTGGGCCATGGTGTAAAATGTGTTTCCATTGATCTCATACCCTTGGTACGTGAGGATGTGCCATGACGGTTGCCTAGCCAACAAATATAGTTGCTCATCAATATTGTTATTACCCAGACATTCCTTTCGCAACCAAGTGCTAAAAGTATTCATGTGCTCACGTGTTATCCAAACTTCATTCTTCTCTGGAAATTGGGATCGTAGGAACTCCTTGTGTACATCGATATATGGATCCACCACGGTTGAGTTTTGAAGAACTGTGTAGTGCGCTTTATTGAAATAATCATTCCCCGTACCGATATATGTTTTCTTCCCTAGTGTCTCTTTCCACATAGCCTCCCCTCGTGCCGCGATTCAGGAACACCAATCGGGTCAAGGTCAGGAATGAAGTCAACACAGAACTCAATGACCTCCTCTGTCCCGTAGCCCTTGGCGATGCTTCCTTCTGGCCGAGCACGTTGGCGAACATATTTTCAGTACTCCCATGAACCTCTCAAAGGGGAACATGTTGTGTAGGAACACAGGACCGAGAATATGAATCTCCTTGACCAGGTGAACTAGGAGGTGTGTCATGATATTAAAGAAGGATGGAGGAAACACCAACTCAAGCTCACAAGACATTGAACCACATCATTCTGTAGAGTAGCCAGTTCTAGTGGATTAATTGCCTTCTGAGAAATTGCATTGAGGAATGCACAGAGCTTCACAGTGGCAAGACGTACATGTGGAGGTAGAATTCCTCTTAAAGCAACCGGAAGCAATTGCGTCATAAGCACGTGGCAGTCATGCGACTTTAAGTTTAGGAATTTCTTCTCTTGCATATTTATTATTCCCTTTATATTGGAGGAGAATCCAGATGGGACCTTGATGCTGTTTAGGCATTCAAACATGATTTCCTTCTCTTCATTGCTAAGAGTGTAGCTAGCAGGTCTTAAGTAATGGCGTCCATCATCTGTCTTCTCTGGATGTAGGTTGTCTCGTTCTTTCATGCGTGCAACTCTTGTCGTGCTTCAAGTGTATCCTTAGACTTCCCATACACACCCATGAATCCTAGAAGGTGACACAAAGATTCTTTGTCAGGTGCATCACGTCGATCGCGTGCGGACCTCTAGTACATGCCAATAGGGTAGCTCCCAAAATATTGACTTCTTCTTCCACATGGGTGCGTGTCCCCGTAGCGTCTTTCGGAACAGGTTCACTGCCCGTCCCCTTTCCAAAGACTACTTTCACATCCTTGATCATCTCAAGTACATCTTCCCCAGTTCTGTTGCGAGGCTTGCTCCGGTGGTCTGTCTCACCTTTAAAATGCTTGCCTTTCTTTCTAACCTGGTGATTCATCGAAAGAAATCGACGATGCCAAAGATACACTACCTTTCAACATTTTTTTCAAATATACACTATCCATGTCATCAAAACAATGTGTGCATGCATTTATCCCTTGTTTGACTGTCCTGAAAGATTACTTAGAGCAGGGCCAATCATTGATTGTTACGAACAACAATGCTCGCAGGTCAAAGTGTTCCTGTTTGTAATCATCCCACACACGTACACCTGATTTACTCCATAAAAGTAGGAGTCCTCAACTAATGGCCTCAGGTAGACTCGATATCGTTGCCAGGCTGCCTCGGGCCTTGGATGAGCACTGGCATCATAATGAACTTTCGCTTCAAGCATAACCAGGAGGAAGGTTGTACATACATAGAGTAACAGGCCACGTGCTATGACTACTGCTCTGTTCCCCAAAAGGATTCATCCGTCCGTACTTAAACCAAACCTTAAGTTTCTAGCATCTTTTGCAAATTCTGGGAATTCTCTGTCTATTGCTCTCCACTGGGACCCATTGCAGGGTGTCTCAACATGTTGTCTACCTTACGGTCTTCTTTGTGCCATCGCACCAACTTTGAATGGGTGTTCTGAACAGACGTTTCAGGCGTGGTATTATAGGAGCGTTACCACATAACCTTGGCAGGGATTTTCTTCCGGGGACGTTCTTCACCCTCAACATCGCCAGGGTCATCTCGCCTGATCTTATATCGTGACGCGTTACATACAGGGCATTCATCCAAATTCTCGTATTCCTTGCCACGGTACAGGATGCAGTCATTAGGACATGCATGTATCTTCTGGATTTCTAAACCCAAAGGACAGACCACTTGTTTTGCTTCGTACGTAGTGCCGGGTAATCGTTAGGCTTTGGAAGCATCTTTTGTTTTATAATCTTCAATAATTGTCCAAATGCCTTGTCAGATACACCATTTTGTGCCTTCCATTGTAGCAACTCAAGTGTTGTACCCAACTTTTTTTGTCCATCCGCAGCAGACGGGTATAGTAATTTCCTGTGATCCTCTAGCAACAGTCAAACTAGCCTTCTCCTTTTCACTTCGCAATCTCCTTGTGCATCACGAATGACATCACAAGAGCATCATCTTCAGCGAGTGTGTCTTCTGCACTTGCCTCTTCTTCACCTTCCCCCATTGCAGTATCACCAAAGTCACCGTATTGAGCAATAATGTCATCGTCAGGGTCAATTGTTCTTCTTCACCTTCTTCCATCATAACCCAAGTTTCTCCATGCTTCGTCCAACAACTATAGTTTGGCATGAAACCCGACTTGAACAAGTGTGAGTGAAGACTCCTTGAGCTAGAATATTCCTTCGAATTATTACAAAGGGCACATGGGCAGCACATAAAACCATTCCGCTTGTTTGCCTCGGCCACTCTAAAAAATAATGCACGCCATCAATGAACTCTTTTGAGCGACGATCGACATTGTACATCCAGTGACGTGTCATCGTCTGCATTATATGACATATCACATAATTATATCGATCTCTCATTCTTATAAACAAATGAAATTATAAAATGTCTGACATGAAAATTTAGTAAGAATCACTGGTGGCATAAAAAGTAGCGCAGTTGAACTTGTCTAATTAATTAATTATTACATCAAGATAACAGTGCAACCTAATCCACTTGGCCACAACCAAAGCAACTAACAACACCTGCACATTTTCCCACATCACAGTCCAACAAGATGTACTGTCTGCCACTCCAACCGGATAGGAAGGAGGTAGGTAGGGGTAGGTGCAGTAGGAATTGAGTTGATTCTTGAGTTAAAAGCATCTAGAGCTGCAGAAGCTTCCTCAAAAGACTTGTACTTTTTATGCACAGCTCCCTTAACTTTGAGGACATACTGACTGCACTCGGCCCAGCTGGTGTAAATACCTGGCTTGGTGCCCTCGAAACAACATACCAAGCAGGCATCCTTCTGCATTTTGTAAACTAAAGTATTATATATTTCTAATTTCTGTAAACAACTAATTTAACTGATCTCTATTTCTCCAAAATAATAAATATACTAATTAAAGCGGTCACATTTTGTAAACTAAAGTATTATATATTTCTAATTTCTGTAAACAACTAATTTAACTGATCTCTATTTCTCCAAAATAATAAAATATACTAATTAAAACGGTCACATTTTGTAAACTAAATTATTATATATTTCTAATTTCTGTAAACAATGATTTAAATGATCTCTATTTCTCAAAAAAACTAATTAAACTGTCACATTTTCTAAACTAAAGTATTATATATTTCTAATTTGTGTAAACAAATGATTTAAATGATCTCTATTTCAAAAAAAACTAATTAAACCGGTCACATTTTCTAACTAAAGTACTATATATTTGTTTTTCTAAACCGGTCACATTTCTCTAAAAGACTAAAATAAACTAATTAAACGGTCATATTTGTTTTTAGATTAATAATTTGAACTATCAAGTCAATGAACTCAAAATAGCTACAAAATGAATAACTTAAGCTAGTAACCTTTCAACGAGTCGATGGCGGTGGTGGTGTAGATGTGATGAAATAAATCAATCGCCGGAGATGTGTTAACAAACAAAAATCACCGGAGGAGAAGAGAGCAAACAAGCAAGCAAGAGCAAGCAGTGACTGAATGAAGAAAAATGAAGACAGGAGCTCGGGCACGGCTGGAGGTAGAAGAACATTTCAAATATAGGGAGGGACATTTAGCCCCGGTCCTTATTCCCAGCCGGGGCTAAATGTTGGCATTTAGCCCCGGCTGGGTACACCAACCGGAACAAAACCTTTTAGTCCCGGTTGGTGTTACCAACCGGGGCTAAAGATGCCAACATTTAGCCCCGGCTGCATACACCAACCGGGGCAAAACCTATAGTCCCGGTTGGTGTTACGGCCCGGGGCTAAAGATGCCAACATTTAGCCCCGGCTGCATACACCAACCGGGGCAAAACCTTTAGTCCCGGTTGGTGTTACGGCCCGGGGCTAAAGGCCGGTCTTTAGCCCCGGTTGGTAACACCAACCGGGACTAAAGGCCCCTCTGACAATTGAGCCGTTGGGCTGGGGAGCTTTAGCCCCGGTTGGTGTTACCAACCGGGGCTAAAGGACTTTCTAGTCCCGGACGCAAATTTTTCCGTGGCTAATGCTGATTTTGCAAATCGTCCAAAGGCCTGTTCTCTAGTAGTGAGGGTCTATTAGTCCCGGGCGGCAAAAAAGCCGAGACTAAAGACGATTTTGAGAATCGGCCTATGACCCTGTTCTGTAGTAGTGGAGTCTTCTTTAGAAATGCATCAGCCAATGCTTTTCATGTTTCATGCAATGGAAAAGTGACCAGCAAAGATTCCATTATTGCATGCATTTAGTCTGGTTATTACTGTATATTTCAATCTCCAGCCGGCACAGGTTTGGACACTACTATAGCACACGCACGCACTGACACAGTTTATTCTGGCTGCTGATATAATGATATATATATATGGCCTCCGGCGTACGGCACCGTGCGCTAACAACCAACAATCATTGCCAAGGTGACCTGAAATCTGTCAAGTTACAAGGCTATCCAACATCACCAACTACTCCTCACTCACCGCGCTGCTAATCAACAATTATTTTGCCATCTTACTGCCCTTCATGGAAAACACCACCATGTTCTACGGGATGTGAAATTTTATGAACGTGGGCGTGGATGCTTATCTTGGCTCACCGTGGTTCCATATTATATAGCCAAAATGCGCATTGAACTTTACAACAAATTCTTCGTCTTACATCTCCAGACACAAGTAGTACTCGGTTACAACATATCATCCGTACGTCTAGATTCTAATTAGTGTGAAACACACAAGATATACTAATAATAACCTCTAATAGCCTCCCTCAATTTCCCCTCGACTTGGTTTCTGGAAGAAGTTTTTAAGGTTGCATTTAAAAACTTCAAATTGTCGAGTTGCTAGATAGTGCCTTAGTAAACGGATCAGCTATATATGATCTTCTAAAGGAATTAGCCACACACCTTCAGTTGCTTCTCAGCCACTCTTTCACGAACAAAATTGAAAATCAATTTCAGTATCCTTGGCCCACTGGGTTTGCTGATAGATATGTACCATCAAGGTTTCCACACCACAAAGATGGAGTGTGAGTCATCTTAATTCCCAACACGGACAACAAGGACTGGACCTTCTCTCTCTATCATAGCATTTGCCATCAACCTGTATTCAGCTTTAGTACTTGATCGAAAACTTTAGCCCACTACTATAAAAATGATATTAGGAGACAGGCTTCCTGATTAACAGGAGCAGCCATTTTTTTTTGGAGCCGCTTCTATATATATATTTTTTTGGAACCACCTCTATAAATAGCGAGTCGGGTTCTGGGCAAATGTCGCCTTTGTAATATATAGAGGTGAGCATCCTAATAAGATGGTCTCTGTTAATAGACTATTTATAGGGGTGGTTAATCGATTTTTAGAGGCAGATTTTGGATGCCCACCTCTGAAAATGGCTTTTAATGGACAAACATTTTAAGAGTCTTGTGTCCAAAATTTGATTAATTATAGAGGTTGCACCCTTAAGAAGCCTATCTCTAAGAATAGTTGTCTGGCCATGGATCACTAGCAGGCCATGAATATTGATGTACATGGATCACTGATGGCTCAACCACAACTCGACAGTGATGTGTAGGTATCTCTACCGGGTCAAGGACATGGACAACCCCGCAATGGTATAAGTGGATCACTATCGGGTGTTGCTTTCCCCACTACTGAAGATTCTTAGTATAACCAAAGTTTCGTCTCTCTACCCCTCAATTTTTCATTCCCTAACTAAAAGGAAATTCACCAACTATGCAACCAAAAGTCCAGTAAGCAAAGAGACTTTTTTATTCAGCTAGTACATTAACATGTACTCCCTACATTCCAAATTATTATGTCATTCCAAGAATCTTAGAGAGTCAAAGCATCTCGAGTTTGACCAAAATTATAGAGAAAATACAAAGATTTATGATACCAAATAGGTATACTATGAAAATATAATTAATAAAGAATCTAAAGATATTTAGTTGGTATCAAAAATATTATTAAAATTTGGTCAAACTTGAGATGCTTTGACTCTCCAAGATTTTTGGAATGGTATAATTTGGAATGAAGGGAGTATAGGGCATGACTTGTGATAATAACCTTCAATCTTGTTAACGAGTGAAAGGTCCAAATTGGCTAGAGGGGGGGTGAATAGCCTAATTAAAAATCTACAAAAACCTTAAGCAAACACTATTAGTATAACAAACGGCGAAGCTTTTTGCGCTAGCCTAATAGTGTGTTGCAAGCCACCTATCCAACAATTCTACCTAATATTTCTAAATCACACAAACAACTAGAGCTAGTATCAAATGCGGAATAAAACAATATAGCTCTAGTACAAGTATGATATACAAAAATATGTATGAGACAAGTAATTGCAAAAGACAAACTAGGCAAGCTAATCACAACTAGCTACACAAGATATATGACAAAGATATACAACAAGAGATGATATCTATACAAAGGAAGTAGCTTAAAGTAAATACACAAAGTAAATAAGCTAGATAAAGAGGATTTCACCGAGCCTTCGGGATCGCCAAGAAGAGAGCCAATCACCAGTGAAATTCACTCAAGATGCCAATCACCAGGATATGAAATCAATCACAATAATCACGCGGGACACCAAGATTTATCCCGAGGTTCACGTGCTTGCCGGTACGCTACTCCCCGTTGTGTCGACCAACACTAGGTGACCCGGTGGCTAATCGGCGCAAAACCAAGCTCACAAAGAGCGCCACAAGAATCTACCGCTAGTGAGCTAGCTCAATGACACGAGCAATCCACTAAGGATGCCTCTTGCCGCTCCGGCGAGGTGAGGCTCCAAAACCTCTCACAATCACGAACGGTGGTGGCCAAGAACAATCACCAATCTTGCCAACCACACCGAAACTCCTCCAAGCCGTCTAGGCACCGGCAAATGCCAAGAGTAACAAGAAAACTCAATGCCGATGCGAAGAACTAGTGCCACTAGATTGAACTCTTTCAAATCACGCACTAGATCACTCAATCTCACTTGGTTTGATCAATTCAACTTGGGAGATGAGTTGGGAGGCTTGCCAAGGCTCACTAGAATGCTTAGGAATCAAAATGTGCAAGAGAGATCACTAGCAAGCCGGCCAAGCCCCTTAAATAGGCCACACAAGTCGGCCTAGCCGTTGGGCTAAAAAACCGAGCATCGGACGCGCCGGTGTCAGGGCCATCGGACGCTGCTCCAGCGTCCGATGCTCCGATGAGCACCACGTGTCCCCCTGCTATGAATTCTGCCCGTTAGATCCCAACGGTCGAAACCTTTCCCGCGCTGGTTAAAGTGGCATCGGACGCGCCGATGCCTAGCATCGGACGCACCGATGCCTCTACTCAGATTAGCTCTTTTCTGCGCTTACATCGGATGCTCCGGAACAGTCACATCGGACGCTGAACCCCTGCGTCCGATGACCATGCAGAGAGGTTCCAGAGAGCACCAGAACACATCGGACGCGTCCGATGGTCCTGCATCGGACGCAGGCCAGCGTCCGATGCTCCCTGCTTAACACGATCGCGCCACGTCATGACCATCGGACTCTGCAACAGTGATTTTCCAGCGTCCGTTGCCAGCGTCCGATGCTCCCTCGAATTCTGACAGAAGTTAGGGTTTGCCATCGGACGCTGGGCCAGCGTCCGATGCTCGCGACGCCAGCGTCCGATGCCCCTAACTTGGCACCTTTTCATCTCTAACTTCTACCCTTGCTCCCATGTGCCAACACCAAAGTGTTTCACCACTTGTGCACGTGTGTTAGCATTTTTCAAAGCATTTACCAAGGGTTTAGTTAGTCACTCACTAGGTCTATAGCATCGATATATTAGAGAACACCTAGTGGAACTTGAACACCGCATAAGCCGTGAATAATCTCCTCTTAATAGTACGGCTATGTATCCTAAATGTGATCACACTCGCTAAGTGTCTTGATCACTAAAACAAAGAGCCCTATAGGTTATACCTTTGCCTTCGGGCCTCTTTGCTCCATCTCTTCTCTTCTTCCATTGATTCACCAAAGGTGGAGCACTTGATCTCTTGAGTGCTTGTGGCCAACACCATCCTCCATGGTTGTTACCTTGCTAGCTCCACCACTTGGCTTAGTCTTAATCCTTCCATACAAGCTACACACATGCTTAGCAATAGGATTAGACCAAATAGGTTTCATTAATTAACCAAAACCAAACTAGGGCTTTCAATCTCCCCCTTTTTGGTAATTGATGACAACCTATACAAAGATATGTGATTTAAATTTAAGTAACCACATTGATAGTATTAGCTCCCCCTACATATGTGCTATAGAGTTTGGTACTAGATTTGGCACATATGTATGGATATGAAATGTGGGTGAGCGATACTACCAATGATGATGCTAAGGCATAAGAATGGACCTTTGAAGCGTGATACCAATCGGAGTGCACATGTTAAACCATCCTTAGCATCATTTGTCACTAGACATACATCAAAACTCAAGAACCCCGTGAGATCAACATTATAATAAAGCTCTTGAACCACTTGAAAATACAAGAATATAGGTATGTCTAGTTATCATCCTATTCATGCTAGTGAGTCATATCATCAATCATGTCCTAACACTAGCATTCACCATATAAGCATGAATATCAACATAAATAGCTCAAGCAATGCAATCAATCATATGAGTATGCACATCTCAAATGCAACAAACATGTTTATGAGCTTGCTCCCCCTATTTGTGAACTTACTTAAACATAACATGTCTCTTTTATCTTTGTTGCCTTATTTTCTCCCCCTTTGTCAACAATTATCATAAAGGTGGGACATATGTGGGAAACACCTTAAGTCAAGTTGTGGCTTAATCTAGCTTATGAACATAGAATGTTTAACACGGTTTGCTCTAGAGTAAGCTTCTTCACACATCTTTCAATGGTTATCTTACTCACGTTGGTTAAACACCTATTGTTCACTTACTAGATCAAACACTAGAGTTACAAGCTCACAAACAAGTTATATGCTACCACTAGATCAAGTCAATCATAGAAGCAATAGTGGTACCATATATACTTTAAATTCATTTGATTCAACATGAATGAGCCTAAATAAGCAATGGGATGACTATATGAACTAGATCACAACCTAATAAGAATGAATGCACATGCCAAACAATTTCACCTTTGCTTTGTTGGAGGAGAGGCATGTCATAAGTGGGGGTGCATTCAACTCATGTTGGAGAAGTCTAGGATATTCAATTCATTCCTTAGCTTGCAAAACCTTCTCTCATCTAGTGGCTTGGTGAAGATATCGGCAAGTTGATCATCGGTGCCCACATTCTCAATAGATATGTCTTTCTTTGCTTGATGATCTCTAATGAAGTGATGCCTTATGTCAATGTGCTTTGTTCTTGAATGTTGAACCGGGTTGGTGGCTATTTTGACGGCGCTCTCATTATCACATAGCAATGGGACTTGTCCAAACTTGACTCCATAATCTTGCAATGTGGCTTTCATCCATAGCAATTGTGCACAACAACTACCCGCGGATATATATTCGGCTTCGGCGGTAGAGAGTGCAACACTATTTTGCTTCTTTGATGACCATGAGACAAGTGATCTTCCAAGCAATTGACAGGTGCCCGAGGTGCTCTTCCTATTCACCTTGCATCCCGCATAATCGGAATCCGAGTATCCAATCAATTCAAATTGAGCGCCCTTGGGATACCATAGTCCAACATTTGGAGTGTGCTTCAAGTATCTCAATATTCTTTTGGTTGCCTTCAAATGACTTTCTCTTGGTGAAGCTTGGAACCTTGCACACATACACACACTAAACATGACATCCGGCCTTGCGCGGTCACATAGAGAAGGCTTCCAATCATTGACCGATATAACTTTTGATCCACCATGTCACCACTAGTGTCACTATCCAAATGTCCATTTGTGCCCATTGGAGTGGTTATTGCCTTTGCTTCATCTAACCCAAACTTCTTGAGCATGTCCTTGATGTACTTGCCTTGACTAACAAATGTGCCTTTCTTCATTTGCTTGATTTGTAGACCAAGGAAGTAGCTAAGCTCTCCAATCATAGACATCTCAAACTCTTTAGCCATCATTTCTCCAAACTCTTCACAAAAGTCTTGGTTGGTTGATCCAAATATGATGTCATCCACATAGATTTGCAACACAAACAAGTCACTCCCAATCTTCTTGGTGAAGAGAGTGGTGTCAACCTTTCCCATCTTGAAACCCTTTGATAGCAAGAAATCCCTCAATCTTTCATACCATGCTCTAGGTGCTTGCTTCAACCCATATAATGCTTTCTTGAGCTTGTACACATGGTTGGGCTTCTTCAAGTCTTCAAATCCGGGAGGTTGCTCAACATACACTAGCTCATTTATGAATCCATTGAGAAAAGCACTCTTGACATCCATTTGATAGAGCTTGATGTTGTGAGAACAAGCATATGCAAGAAGGATTCTAATGGCTTCCAATCTAGCAACCGGTGCATAGGTTTCTCCAAAGTCAATGCCTTCCAATTGAGTGTACCCTTGTGCAACCAATCTTGCTTTGTTTCTAACCACAATGCCATCTTCATCTTGCTTGTTCCGGAAGACCCATCTTGTACCAATGACATTTGTGTTCTTTGGTCTTTCCACTAATTCCCAAACATCATTGCGGGTAAAGTTGTTCAATTCTTCATGCATTGCATTTACCCAATCAACATCCATCAAGGCTTCTTCAATCTTGGTTGGCTCAATAGATGACACAAATGAGTAGTGTTCACAAAATGAAGCCAATCTAGATCTTGTTTGCACACCTCTTCTTATGTCACCAACAATTTGATCCAAAGAATGATCTCTTGCAATATGTGTTGGTTGGAGCACTTGTTGTGGTTGGGCACTTGCACTTGTACTTGGATGAGCCACTTGAGAGCTACTAGCATCTTGTTGATCATGAGAACCACTAGAGCTTGCAATATCATTGCCTTGCATGGTTGGAGGAGTGAGCACTTGATCTTTGTCATCTTCTATATCAATCACTAGTTTTGGCCTTATATCACCAATGTCCATGTTCTTCATAGCTTCCACCAATTGTGTTCCTCTCACATCATCTAGATTATCTTGTTCTTCATGAGAGCCATTGGTTTCATCAAACTCAACATCATGGACTTCTTCAACTATTCTTGTAGTGTCATTCCACACTCTATATGCTTTGCTTGTAGTGGAGTAACCAAGTAGAAACCCTTCATCACATTTCTTCTCAAACTTGCCAAGTCTTGTGCCCTTCTTCAATATATAGCACTTGCACCCAAAAACCCAGAAATAAGCAATGTTGGGCTTTCTATCATTGAGGAGCTCATATGATGTCTTCTTCAAAAGAGGGTGACAATAGAGCCGGTTGCTATAATAGCATGCCGTGTTGATTACTTCGGCCCAAAAGGAATCACTCACATTGTATTCACTAAGCATGGATCTTGACATATCAATGAGTGTCCTATTCTTCCTTTCAACTATCCCATTGGATTGAGGTGTATACTTGGCCGAGAATTGATGTTTGATACCAAACTCATCACATAGCTCATCAACTCTTGTGTTTCTAAACTCACTTCCATTGTCACTTCTTACTTTCTTGATTCTTCTATCAAACTCATTTTGACTTCTCTTGACAAAGGTTTTGAATATACCAAACACTTCACTCTTGTCAACGAGAAAGAAGACCCATGTGTATCTTGTATAGTCATCCACTATCACAAAGCCATACTTGTTTCCACCAATACTTGCATATGTGGTTGGTCCAAACAAGTCCATGTGTAACAACTCAAGTGCATGTGTAGTGCTCATCATTCCTTTGTTGGGATGAGTGTTTCCAACTTGTTTTCCCATTTGGCATGCACTACAAAGTTTGTCTTTCTCAAAGTGAACATCTTTAAGTCCCCTAACCATGTCATGCTTCACTAGCCTCTTTAGTTGCTTCATTCCAACATGTCCCAAGCGCCTATGCCATAGCCAACCCATACTTGATTTGGTGAATAAGCATGTTGTCAATTGGGCTTCACTTGCATCAAAGTCCACCAAATAGAGATTCTCATATCTAAATCCTTTGAATACCAAGTTACTTCCATCAACACTCACTATTTCAACATCATCAACACCAAATATGCATTTGAATCCCAAATCACACAATTGTGCCACGGACAATAGATTGAAGTTGAGAGATTCCACTAATAGCACATTGGAGATGCTCAAGTCATTGGATATTGCAATCTTGCCCAATCCTTTGACCTTGCCTTTCTTGTTGTCACCAAATGTGATAGCATCCGCATGATCATTGCCACTAGTGTTGATTGATTTGAACATTCTTCCATCTCCGGTCATGTGTTGAGTGTACCCACTATCAAGCACCCAATGCCTTCCTCCCGCTTTATAGTTTACCTACAAAAGAGATCAATTCCTTTTAGGTACCCAAACCTTTTTGGGTCCTCCAAGGTTAGTCACTAAGCTCTTGGGCACCCAAATTGCCTTCTTCTTTGGGCCAACTATGGGTGCACCAATGTACTTAGCCTTCACACCATTAGTGCCCTTAGTAAGCATGTAACAAGAATCAAGTCTAATGGATGAAAGATGAGTAACATTCTTGTTCTTGTTCTTGTTAAAGCAATTTTGCTCTATATGCCCGGATTGCTTGCAATTATAGCAATACCGACCATTGCTCTTCACAAAACTAGTTTTGTGAGTAGCAAAGGCCGCCTTGCCTTTCTTGGGGGTATAGCCAAGTCCCTCCTTGTTGAGTGGACACCTTTGGCTACCCAAGCACTTAAGCAAGCGGGCATCTCCACCATAGGCATTGCCTAAAGCATGAGTGAGCTCAATAACCTTGTTTTTAAGGTTCTCATTTTCCACAACTAATGATGAATCACAAGTAGTAGAAGTAGACATTTTAGTTGAGCTAGATGATGATGATGCATTTGTGGGACCAACAATAATAGGAGCATAAAAAGATTCATCAAGTATATCACATGTAACTCCTACATTGCATGTCTCTACAACATCCTCAATCTTACTTTGATCAAGGAGGGAGGAGTGGGCTTCCTTAAGCCTAGTGTGAGCTTGATCAAGCTTCTCATGTTCTTCCTTTAGCCTCTCATGAGTAAACTTGAGCTCATCAAAGGATTGCTCAAGAGCCTTGTTGGCCTTGCGCAATTCTTTGCACTCCTTCCTCTTAGTCTCAATGTAAGAGTGAGCATCTTGTAGCATGCTCATGAGGTCCTCCTTTGAGTACTCCTCATCATCATCACTCTCACTCTCACTATCACTCTCATCGGATGATACCTTAGCGGCCTTAGCCATGAAGCATGTCGATGGAGTGTTGAAGATAGAAGGCTTGCTTGTGATAGCAAGACTAGCCATAGCCTTCTTCTTGGTGGTCTTCCTCTCATCATCACTAGAATCATCATCATCGCTTGAGGAAGCATCACTATCCCATGTCACAACATAGGATCCACCCTTCTTCTTCTCCTTCTTCTTCTCTTTCTTTTCTTTCTTTTCCTTCTTGTCCTTCTTCTTGCTCTTCTTGCGGTCATCATCATCTTCATCACTTGAGTATGGACAATCCGCAATGAAGTGATCTTTGTTTTTGCATCTATAGCATCTCTTGGTTGAACTCTTGTTAGCATCTCTTCTCTTTCTAGCTCCATAGCCCTTCTTCTTCATGAACTTGCCAAATCTCTTGACAAATAAAGCCATCTCTTCATCATCCATCTCACTCAAGCTTGTGTTTGTTTCATCATCACTTTCTTCTTTCTTTGCTTTGCCCTTGCTCTTGCTCTTGGAAGATGAAGCCTTGAATGTCACGGTCTTCTTCTTCTTTTCTTCCTCTTGGGCTCCCCCATTCCTTTCCACACGGTATGTGTCTTGTGTGACCACATCACCTAGTACTTGGTTTGGGGTTACCGTATCCAATCCTTCTCTCACAAGAATGGTTACCAAGGTATCAAACCTTGGTGGTAAGCATCTCAAGAACTTGTGAGAAAAGTCCTTGTCCTCCACCTTCTCTCCCAAAGCCTTCAAGTCATTGATAATAACTTGCAACCGGTGAAACATCTCCGGTATGCTCTCATCATCTTGCATCTTGAAGGTGGCAAGCTTGTCCTTGAGAATGTATAGCTTGGCTCCCTTGACCGCCTTGGTGCCTTCATATGTTTCCTCCAATCTCTCCCATATCTCACTTGCTCTTTCAAGGTCCTTGATTTGCTCAAACACCTTTGTGTCAAATGCTTCATAGAACAAGTTGATTGCTACATCATTCCATTGAAGCTTCTCTTCCTCTCTTGGAGTGAGACTTGTGGGGTCAATTATTGCAAAGTCATGCTCAATTACTTCCCAAATCTTCCTATTCATTCCTCTTGTGAATGCACACATCTTCCTTTTCCAACAATCGAAGTTGGTGCCGTCAAAATGTGGTGGCTTCCCCATATAGTTGATTTGAGCCATTTTAACACCGGTGGATGTTAAGCCTCAAACGAACGGTGACCACGGCTCTGATACCACTTGAAAGGTCCAAATTGGCTAGAGGGGGGTGAATAGCCTAATTAAAAATCTACAAAAACCTTAAGCAAACACTATTAGTATAACAAACGGCGAAGCTTTTTGCGCTAGCCTAATAGTGTGTTGCAAGCCACCTATCCAACAATTCTACCTAATATTTCTAAATCACACAAACAACTAGAGCTAGTATCAAATGCGGAATAAAACAATATAGCTCTAGTACAAGTATGATATACAAAAATATGTATGAGACAAGTAATTGCAAAAGACAAACTAGGCAAGCTAATCACAACTAGCTACACAAGATATATGACAAAGATATACAACAAGAGATGATATCTATACAAAGGAAGTAGCTTAAAGTAAATACACAAAGTAAATAAGCTAGATAAAGAGGATTTCACCGAGCCTTCGGGATCGCCAAGAAGAGAGCCAATCACCGGTGAAATTCACTCAAGATGCCAATCACCAGGATATGAAATCAATCACAATAATCACGCGGGACACCAAGATTTATCCCGAGGTTCACGTGCTTGCCGGCACGCTACTCCCCGTTGTGTCGACCAACACTAGGTGACCCGGTGGCTAATCGGCGCAAAACCAAGCTCACAAAGAGCGCCACAAGAATCTACCGCTAGTGAGGTAGCTCAATGACACGAGCAATCCACTAAGGATGCCTCTTGCCGCTCCAGCGAGGTGAGGCTCCAAAACCTCTCACAATCACGAACGGTGGTGGCCAAGAACAATCACCAATCTTGCCAACCACACCGAAACTCCTCCAAGCCGTCTAGGCACCGGCAAATGCCAAGAGTAACAAGAAAACTCAATGCCGATGCGAAGAACTAGTGCCACTAGATTGAACTCTTTCAAATCACGCACTAGATCACTCAATCTCACTTGGTTTGATCAATTCAACTTGGGAGATGAGTTGGGAGGCTTGCCAAGGCTCACTAGAATGCTTAGGAATCAAAATGTGCAAGAGAGATCACTAGCAAGCCGGCCAAGCCCCTTAAATAGGCCACACAAGTCGGCCTAGCCATTGGGCTGAAAAACCGAGCATCGGACGCGCCGGTGTCGGGGCCATCGGACGCTGCTCCAGCGTCCGATGCTCCGATGAGCACCACGTGTCCCCCTGCTATGAATTCTGCCCATTAGATCCCAACGGTCGAAACCTTTCCCGCGCAGGTTAAAGTGGCATCGGACGCGCCGATGCTAGGCATCGAACGCACCGATGCCTCTACTCAGATTAGCTCTTTTCTGCGCTTACATCGGATGCTCCGGAACAGTCACATCGGACGCTGAACCCCTGCGTCCGATGACCATGCAGAGAGGTTCCAGAGAGCACCAGAACACATCGGACGCGTCCGATGGTCCTGCATCGGACGCAGGCCAGCGTCCGATGCTCCCTGCTTAACACGATCGCGCCACGTCATGACCATCGGACTCTGCAACAGTGATTTTCCAGCGTCCGTTGCCAGCGTCCGATGCTCCCTCGAATTCTGACAGAAGTTAGGGTTTGCCATCGGACGCTGGGCTAGCGTCCGATGCTCGCGACGCCAGCGTCCGATGCCCCTAACTTGGCACCTTTTCATCTCTAACTTCTACCCTTGCTCCCATGTGCCAACACCAAAGTGTTTCACCACTTGTGCACGTGTGTTAGCATTTTTCAAAGCATTTACCAAGGGTTTAGTTAGTCACTCACTAGGTCTATAGCATCGATATGTTAGAGAACACCTAGTGGCACTTGAACACCGCATAAGCCATAAATAATCTCCTCTTAATAGTACGGCTATGTATCCTAAATGTGATCACACTCGCTAAGTGTCTTGATCACTAAAACAAAGAGCCCTATAGGTTATACCTTTGCCTTCGGGCCTCTTTGCTCAATCTCTTCTCTTCTTCCATTGATTCACCAAAGGTGGAGCACTTGATCTCTTGAGTGCTTGTGGCCAACACCATCCTCCATGGTTGTTACCTTGCTAGCTCCACCACTTGGCTTAGTCTTAATCCTTCCATACAAGCTACACACATGCTTAGCAATAGGATTAGACCAAATAGGTTTCATCAATTAACCAAAACCAAACTAGGGCTTTCAACGAGGCAAAACAATGAGAAGGGCTTTCATATAGAACAACTATCTAGCATCAGCTTGCAAAAAGAGCAAAGAGTCACAAGAATATTGTATGATAGGGAAGTGATCTACCTCTTTATATTTGGTATTGGCAAATTGAGAAGATCCAGCTTGTAAGATTTGTCATTTATACTTTGCAAGTGAGAACACAAGGTTGATATGTGCCCTTGTGGTATCCTTCCTTAGTGATGAGTGATCGATTAACCGGCAACATGTCTCTTGGCTGTGTTGATGTGCAGGTGCGGAGCTCGGGCAGTGGTCGAAGGTGAGGTGAAGGTCAAGTGGGGACGTGACGTACCGACGGACCGGGAGCGGTGAAGGGCAGACGTGGAGCTTGGACCGACGAACCGGGAGACCTGAGGACCAGCTGTGGTAGCTGGCACATGTCGTCGACAAGCAAGAGCACATGGGGATGTGCGGTGCATCGGCCGAGTCGGGAGGAAGGTGATGGCGTGACACTTGGAGGGAGGCCGAGAAGGATGGCGAATGCACTGTGCCTGGCGTGAAGGCTGGACATGCTCCGGCATCGGTGCTGGAACTCGGGGTGTGCGAACCACATCCCGTCTACGGCACGGGTTCGGTAGCTGAGCCTCGAAAAGCTACCATCGACGGTTTCCGAGTTTGGGCCTCAAAACTCGAGGTGGACGGTTTCCAGTTTTGGGCCTCAAAACCTGGGCGTGCGGGTTTCTGAGTTTGGGCCACAGAACTCAGCTGGAGGACAGGTTTCCCGGTTTCAGCCTCAAAATCGGGGGAAGGCCTAGGTTTCCCGGTTTCGGCCTCAAAACCGGGGGAAGGTCCGCAAAAAGGACGGTCGACGCGTGGCGGCGTGGAGAGGCTGGCGCGGCGGCACAGCTATCCGCGAGGAAGGCGCGGCGGTCGGCAGGGCGGCACATGGCGGCATCCTGAGGCTTGCGTCGAGGCAAAGCTAAGGATGAGGAAGGCGCGTGGCCGTCGGATCGTCATCAAGCAGAGTTGGACCGGGATACCCCTAGGGTTGGCCGTTTCGCTCATCTATCTAGGGTTAGAAGGGGATTATTGTTTAGGCTATAAATAAGAGAGGCACCCCTCCTCTTTCCCTATCCTTGCAGTCATTTACTCCTAAGTACTCTCTCTCCCCTTAGCCCTCGCTTAGGTTCTAATCATACCTGGCTGTGAGTGATCCACAGATAAGACTCAATCATGTCTCTGTGTTTTGGGAAGTTTAGGAAGTGAGACCGTAATCTCACGTTTGTAGCGTGTGTTCGCCACACGGTTGCAATCTCGTGCTTGTGATTCGCATTTTGTTGGTGTTCTTCGCGGATTACTTTTTGTCATGTTTTTCCCTTGGCTTGATCTCTCTGCTTGGTTCATCATTTGCAATTCTATTTGAATCAAGTTGTTCTAGATCGTGAGGCACTTCTTTCCATCAAAGGAATTAACCTCTAAACTCACGT
Source organism: Coix lacryma-jobi var. lacryma-jobi (assembly GCA_009763385.1). NCBI lineage: Eukaryota > Viridiplantae > Streptophyta > Magnoliopsida > Poales > Poaceae > Coix > Coix lacryma-jobi. Next base: position 130,245,146 of record CM019830.1, read on the forward strand.
TCTAGGAGGTCGATCGATTTTAGTTTCAGATTAAGTTTTTCTCTTTTCCCCCGAAATTCTTCGATTCACCGATTTAGAGATAGGTTCGAGCCATGATCTCTTAGAGATAGCTCACTATCTTTCTTGTGACTCTACTCACCAAGTTTCATCCCTTGAGGATTTATTTTGGGTGAGATCGAGTTGAATCGGTGGATGAACTGAGCTGCTGCGAGGTGACCGGACGCTCACTCGGGTCGACCGGACGCTAGGGCAGTGTGTCTGGTGGTTGAAGGTTTTCACTGTGTTCAGTTTTGTATTGACCAGACGCACAGTTCTATCAGTGACCGGACTCACTTCGGGTACTGTTCATTGCTTGTTTTGGTTGTGACCGGACTCATCACTCGTGACCGGACGCACCGAATACTGTGAGTCCGGTCCAACACAGAGAGCTCCCAGATCGTTCCTGAGCTGACCGGACGCGTCCGGTGTCTGGTGACCGGACGCACCAGTGAGTCCGGTCAGTGCTGTCTCGCGCTGCTTCGTCCATGGTTTGATCGTTCATTGTTGGTTTTGATTTCCGGCTTTTGTGTTGGGTTTCTAGAGTCGTGTAGTATCTCGCTGTGCTTCTTGGAAGCATCCACCCTACATCTAGGGTCGTGGACATTACTCGAGCTCTAGGCTTGCCTTTTTGGTGACTTCTGGGACAATAGCTGAAAGTTTCTGAGAAGAAATTTTTAAGCTCTCATTCACCCCCCCTCTGATCGCTTATCCGGTCCTTCAATTGGTATCGGAGCCGGTTAAGGATCTCTTCTACCTTAATCGGTTTCGGGTCCTAAGGGCGACATGGATCGAGGGAATGGCAAGGCTCCGTGGTTCGATGGAACAAACTATCCCTATTGGAAGATTTGGATGCGTTCTTATCTCAACAGCATCAGTTCTTCCGTTTAGGAAATATGTGAGAACGCTGAGTACGTTGTCCTTCCGGCTCATGCGGGTCAGGTCCAGATTGACCAGCACGAGGCCAACTCGAAGGCACGTAACACTCTTTTGGCCAGCATCTCCCTTCCTGAGTTTGAGCGTGTCTCTGAGCTTGAGACGCCACGAGAGATATGAGTGAAGCTTCAGAGCTATCATGAGGGGACCGCTCAGGTCAAGACCAGACTCTTCGAGATGTACAAGCGTGAGTACGAGAACTTTGTTCAGTTGGAGGGAGAGACGATTGACGCTATGTTCGCTCGTTTCCAGACGATCGTGAACAAGATGCGTGCCAATCGGGCCAACCTACCCTATGACAATCATGAGAGGGCTCTCAAGTTGCTATACGCCCTGGATCGGAGGGTATGGGAGGTGAAGGTGTCAACTATCATTGAGTCTGCTGCTTACGACACCCTCACCGTGGACGAGCTATTCAGCAAGCTCAAGTCCACTGAGATCGATCACTTGACTCATGCCAAGCTGAAGAACCCATCTTCACATTCCATGGCTTTGGTCTCAGGCAAGGGTGGATCGACTCTTTCCGCTGACGCTTCACCACCTCTCTTTGCTTTGTCTTCTTTGCTTTCAATGACTGAGGAGCAGGTGGAGGCGTTGGACGATGACAAGCTCACCCTCATCATCACCCGATTCTCGCGGTTTCACAACAACCGCTTGAATCGGCGGCGTGGTGGCGCACGTGAGGGCTGCTACGGATGTGGACATCCGGATCACTTCGTCGCAAACTGCCCCAAGCGTGACAAGACCTTCCCCGGCAAGAACCGCAACTCCAGGCGCAAGGGCAAGCCGGAGATCAAGGCCGAGAAGAAGAAGAAGGGCGGCTATCGCCAAGAGGACATGGAGAAGGCCTTCAACACCGGCAAGCGTGCCTTCCTTGCCACCTTCAGCGATGGCGAGAAGTCCTCCGACGGCGACTCCAGCAACGATGGGTCCGAGCACAAGACTGAGGAACGCTTCAATGGACTCTGCTTCTTCGGCAAATCCTCCAAGAGCCTTTGCACCATGGCCTTGGATGAAGAGGACTGCAAACGCCAGAACAAGGACGATGGCATCGATGACGACGACGACTCTTCCGAGGTATCATCCTCTTCTCTTGTCGATCGTCTTACCGGTGAGCGTGATTCCCTTATCGACATAGTTCTCGGTCAGGACAAGCAACTCAAGCGAGCTATCCGTGAGCGCAATGAGTTTAAGGCTAAGATGAATGATGCGCTTAAGGAGCTTGAGTTTGCTAGGTCCGAGGTGAAGGTGACCGATGAGGAGGAGTGTGAGGAGTGCACGATGCATATGACAAACTTTGCCACCCTGCAAACCAAGTATGCCTCTTTGATTGAGGTGTATGATGAGCTGAAGAGTAGGCTAGACTTGGTGGGTGATTGCAAGGAGTGTCCCTCCCTGAAGAAGGAACTGGAGGAAGTGAAGGTGAGGCCTTCTTTGCTGGGTGCGTGCAAGCTTTGTCCTAGCTTGCGAACTGAGTTGGCAGAAGTTAGTGCCAAGCTTGCTGAAGCCATGAAGGCCAGCTCAGTTAGCACCTTGTCCGCTCAATGTGAGCGATGCGTGGGGATGGAGCTTGAGATTGCCAACTGTCGGCATGCCAAGATGCAAACCGAGGAGGAGAACACATACCTTCGGTCCATTCTGAGTTGGGTGTCATGTAGTGAGCCACAGTTGGGCATGATGATCAGTCAGTTCAAGAGGGGAACTGATTGCTCGGGAATTGGCTTTGATTCAGGTGGGAAGAGCGCTAGTACCTTTGGCAAGATTGGTGAGTTTAGTGGAGTGAACCCTAGTGAGAAACCATCCACTATCCCTAAGCTTATCAAGATCACCCCACCTGAGCCTCCCAAGCCTATCACCAAGGATGGCATCCCTGATGAACCTCCCAAGGCTCCACCTCGCAAGCAAGTGTGGGTTCCCAAACCTAACCATCTTAGGAACACACTTGACACCCTTCCTGACATCTCTAGTGATCCCCCTCTGAGGGGCAAGCAGCTAGCCAAAGTGAACAACCCTCGCAACCATAGAAACCAACAACCCAAGAGAATGGTGAGGTTTGAGTGCGAGTACTGTCACCGTGAGGGTCACTTAGCTGATTTTTGCTTTCGGAGGAAGAGAGACGCTAGGAAGGAGTTGGAGCTGAACAACCAGGCCAGGCACCACCCTCTCCATGGTGTGCAAGGTCGGGGAGTTCAGAGGCAGGGCGCTAGGCCTGGAGGAGCACCCCCTCAGGCAGCTAGGCCCCAGGCAGCTAGACCACAGGGTGGTGGTCGTGCCCGTCGCGGTTCCGGTCGTCCTCAATACGATCGGGAACCGGGTGTAAGAGGCTTTGCTGCTCAGTCCCATAGCGGACCACCTGTTCAGTATGGTGGTGATCGCTTTGCTCAGATGGGACAGGTAGGTTAGTTTGGAGGTTTTCCATTCCATAGCGGACCACCCTTTCAGGTTGGTGGTGATCGCTATCCACCCATGGGATGAGGACAGTTTGGTGTTGCTACTAACACTTTTTCAGGACCTATGACACAACACTGGTATCCTTCTCAGTATACTAACCCCAGTGTTGTGCCATATGCTCACTTCCTGCCTTTCTATTGATGTAGGAACTTCGGTTGGAAAACATGTGGCTTATGGATTCCGGGTGTTCGCGCCACATGACCGGAAAGAAGGAATGGTTCTCCAGCCTTAGCCCCGTGATGCACAAGGAGTACGTCACTTTTGGGGATAATAGTAGAGGTAAGGTTGTCTCTCATGGAGCTATTCGGCTCAATGAGAGCTTTGTTCTCAAGGATGTTACTTTGGTTTCGATCTTGCATTACAATTTGCTTTCTGTTTTGTAACTTCTTGAGGATGATTTTGAAGTACATTTTAAGAAGGGTTTGAGTCATGTCTTAGACCCTCAGGGAGATCTCGTTTGTTGGATTGTCCCTTTTGGCCGTGTTTTCAGAGCCGACTTTTCTCGTTCTTTTGGCTCTGCTAGATGTTTGATGGCTGGTCCTTCTTCTGATTTGTGGAAGTGGTATAGGAGGCTCGGTCACTTGAGTTTTGACTTGCTTGCAAGACTTAGCTCACTTGGCCTAATCCAAGGATTGCCCAAGCTTAAGTTTCAGAAGGACCTTGTTTGCCATCCGTGTCGTCACGGGAAGATGGTTGCTGCTTCTCACCCATCTGTTAATCAGGTGATGACCAAGCTTCCCGGCGAGCTTTTACACATGGACACTGTTGGTCCAGCTCGGGTCTGCTCAGCGGGTGGGAAGTGGTACGTTCTAGTGATCGTTGACAATTTTTCGAGGTACTCTTGGGTATTTTTCATGGAGGGTAAGGATGAAGCTTTTCCTGTTGCTCGTGACTTAATCTTGAGGTTGAAAACTGAGTTTCCCCTGATACCATTAGAGCTATTCGTAGTGATAATGGTACTGAGTTTGATAACTCTTAGTTTGCCTCTTTCTGTTCTTCTAATGGAATCGAGCATTAGTTTTCTTCTCCTTATGTCCCCAGCAAAACGGTGTTGTTGAGCGCAAGAACAGGACCCTTGTTGAGATGGCCAGGACGATGCTCGATGAGCATAGGACTCCTAGGCGTTTTTGGGCCGAGGCGATCAACACCGCTTGTCATGTTGCAAATCGCATCTTTCTTCAGGCTTTCATGAAGAAAACTTCTTATGAGTTGCGGTTTGGGCGGGTACCCAAGGTGTCTCATTTTCGGGTGTTTGGGTGTAAGTGCTTTATCCTGAAGCAAGGCAATTTGGACAAATTTGAATCTCGCTCTGCAGATGGCGTGTTTCTTGGTTATGCTTTGCATTCGCACGCTTATCGAGTTCTTAACCTTGAGACTAACCGGATAGTGGAGACCTGCGAGGTCACATTCGACGAGACTATGCCTTGTGTTTCTTCTGCTTTTGATATTGTAGGAGAATAGGAGCTGGGAGAGACTATCTTTGTGGAGGAGGAGCAGGAGAATGCCGATTGGGGTGATCCTGAGCCAACTCCACTGCCTGCCCCCGTCGACCCTGCGACGACTACTTCAGCTCGAGGACCCGATCCCACGATCTCTTCTTCTTGGGGTCCTCTTGAGCCACCTCCCCAGCAAGCACCGGCTGCACTCGGGAGAGCGACAACATCTGGCGAGGGGGAGACGACCTCGGCGAGGCAAGCGCCCCGGAGCGTTCAGCAGACTCACCCCCCGCAGCAGATGATCGGCGGCATCGACCAGCGAGTCACGCGGCCGCGAGCGTATGAAATTTCACACTTTGCTCATTCTGCATTCGTTGCTTCTTTTGAGCCCAAAGATGTTGGACACGCACTTTCTGATGTAACTGGGTAAATGCCATGCATGAGGAGCTAGAAAACTTTGAGCGAAACCGAGTTTGGACCCTAGTTCCACCTCCACCAGAATGCCACCCTATAGGTACCAAATGGGTTTTCAAAAACAAAGAGGGTGAGGATGGGATGGTAGTGAGGAACAAGGCTAGGCTAGTAGCCCAGGGTTTTTGCCAAAAAGAGGGGATAGACTATGAGGAAACCTTTGCCCCTGTAGCCCGTTTAGAAGCCATCAGAATCCTTCTAGCCTTTGCTGCTTCGAAGGGTTTTAAGCTTTACCAGATGGATGTCAAGAGTGCCTTCTTGAATGGGTATATAGAGGAAGAGGTTTATGTTAGGCAACCCCCAGGTTTCGAGGATCCCAAGTTTCCAAACCATGTTTATAAACTTTCAAAAGTTTTGTATGGTTTAAAACAAGCCCCGAGAGTGTGGTATGATCGTTTGAAAACCTTTTTACTCTCAAATGGTTTTAAAATGGGATGAGTTGATAGGACTTTGTTTCTCCTCAAGCAAGGCAATGATACCCTGATAGTCCAGATTTACATGGATGACATCATCTTTGGTGGCTCTTCTCATGCGCTTGTTGCCAAGTTTGCAGATACTATGAGCAAGGAGTTTGAGATGAGTATGATGGGAGAGTTGACTTTCTTCCTCGGGTTGCAAATCAAGCAAACCCGAGATGGGACGTTCGTGCATCAAGGTAAATACACGAAGGACATCCTAAAGAAGTTCGACATGGGCGAGGCCAAGCCTCTAACGACGCCCATGCCGACGACTGCAGCGGTGGATGCGGACCAAGACTGAGAGCCGATTGACCAGAAGGAGTACAGAAGCATGATCGGCTCGCTCCTGTACCTGACGGCGACGAGGCCGGATATACAGTTCGCTGTGTGTCTGTGCGCTCATTTTCAGGCGTCCCCTCGGACTTCCCACAAGCAAGTGGTCAAACGCATCATGAGGTACCTCCGATACACTCCTGAGTTTGGACTTTGGTATTCCTCTTCTTCGAACCTCTCGCTTTGTGGTTATTTCGATGCGGATTTTGCTGGCTGTCGGCTTGAGCGCAAGTCTACTTCTGGGACTTGTCAAATTCTTGGTTCTTCCTTGGTTTCGTGGTCTTCTCGCAAGTAGTCAAACATAGCCCAGTCTACTATAGAAGCCAAGTATGTTGCCGCTGCCTCTTGTGCTTCGCAGCTTTTATGGATGGTTGCTACTTTGCGTGATTTTGGTCTAGATTTCAGTCGGGTACCTTTGCTTTGCGATAGCACTTCTGCCATTAGTGTAGCAAAGAACCCTGTCCTTCACTCCAAGACCAAACACATCGATGTTCGCTTTCACTTTCTTCGTGATCACTATGAGAAAGGCGACATTGATCTTAGGCATGTAGACACCCATAACCAGGTTGCGGATATTTTCACCAAGCCTTTGGATCTCTCAACTTTTGCTAGGTTGAGAGGTGAGCTTGGTGTGTGTTTCCCCTTTTAGATAGGGGAAACATTTTGTTTATGTACCATAGACTAACTTTCTGATCCTTTTTGTTTTTGAGTCTTGAGTCTTTTTAGTTTTATTTTGGCTCCGATTCTGACTTCATCATGTTTACATCTTGCATTTACAAGCTTCATGTCTATGCTCTTGAGAATGGATCTATGCTCTGATTAGTGTATGCACTGATTGAAGGGTTATGGGGATGCTACGCTAGCCGAATGCCACCACTGTGGTAGCCAAAAACGGTTCTGCTAGTTAGCCGAATGCTTCTGCTGAGTTAGCCTAACGCAAAAATTTTCGACCCCATAAACCAGAAACTACTACTAGTTATAGATCACGGGATTACCACTAGACGCGTAGATGCAGCGGAAGACGTCTCGGTGTAGATGTGCGCGTCGCAGTGATGACGTGTAGATGTTCTCGTCTGACCTTCATGTCTCCACGTGCGGTTCGTCCTTGTGCTCCAGATGCAGCACCTCCGAGGTATCCACACGTACAGGGAGGAAGCGTCACACCTCCAGACTGCTAGGTCTGCGAGGAGCAATAGGCGCGGGCGTGGGGTGGGCGACGACTGTCAAAAATTGACGTGCTTACAACCCTAGTCGCCCCACCCCTCTTTATATAGGCGTCCCTAATGAGCCCACCGACCTAGAGGCCCATTAGCAAACCCTAATCCCGGTCTGACTCGAGTCCAACTCGAATTAGGCTTCCAACCCCTTAAGCGTGCGACCCTATGGGTTCACGTACACATAGACACGGCCCGAGTACTCCTACTCGCCCGATAGTTGACAGCGGCCTCTTGCAAGACGTGCCAACTCCTATGTACACGTAAAGATCATATCTGACGAACCACCACGATCACATATACGTAATTCCCTTGCCACACAATATTTGGTTCAACTCATAGGTTAACATTTAACCTAAGCACGACCATGCATTTTATGATCCAATCATATGAGTGATCCAGTGATATCTCTCTCGCATGGAGAGGGGCAAATCCCATCTTGATCGTCTATGCCTCACATCATGTTTCCTGACAAACCCGAGGACTAACTTTATGACTACCCCGTTACGAAGTAGCGTTTGATAGTCCCTAAGTAAGTCGATTCACATCTTGAGAACATACCACAATCTCAGGTCAAAGGACATAACATACATGATGTGTAAAGAGATAATAAGAACATCTCACGTTGGGTCAGTCCAGCCCCATGTCATACATGTGCCCACATTATTAGTTTGACATCTCCATGTCTATGACTTGTGAAACATAGTCATCAACTAATACATGTGCTGATCTAATATTCATGTGTGTCCTCACATGAACTCCGATCAGGGACAACTATCGAATAACCATACAAGTAAAAGAGTCTCATAGACAATTCACATAATTGCCAATCAATACAAGTTGTCTTTAATGGATATTCAATGGACATATAATAAATCATGGATACAATAGAAATATCATCATCTCTATGATTACCTCTAGGGCATATTTCCAACAGTCTCCCACTTGCACTAGAGTTAATCTTTTAGATATCTAATACCCATAGACCTCACATGCGCCTCATGCTTGGGCTGTGGAAGAGCCTTTGTCAAAGGATCTGCTATATTCAAATCCGTATGTATTTTGCACATCTTAATCTCATCTCTTCCAATGAACTCTCTAATGAGGTGAAATTTCCGCAGTACATGTTTGTTCTTCTGGTGATTCCTTGGCTCCTTAGCCTGTGCGATCGCCCCATTGCTATCACAGTGTAAAGACAATGGGCTAGACGCATTTGGAAACACACCAAGATCAATGAGGAACCTCCTCATCCAAACACCTTCCTTTGCAGCTCCACTAGCTGCAATGTACTTGGCTTCTGCTGTAGAATCAGACACGGTCTCCTGCTTGGAACTTTTCCAACTGACTGCACCACCATTTATTGTGAACACAAAACCTGATTGAGATTGTGAATCATCTGTGTCGGTTTGGAAGCTAGCATTGGTGTAACCATTTACAACGAGCTCCTCCTCACCTCCATAGATTAGGAACACATCTTTAGTCCTTCTCAAGTACTTAAGGATGTTTTTAGCAAGTGTCCAGTGACTCTCACCTGGATTAGCTTGATATCTGCTCGCAACACTTAGAGCATATGAGACATCCGGGCGTGTACATATCATGGCATACATGATGGAACCAATAGCCAAAGCATATGGAACCTTACTCATGCGCTCTTGCTCATCAGTTGTCGAAGGACACTGTTTCTCGCTAAAGCGCATGTGTGGATACATGGGTGTATGCCGGGTCTCTGAGTGATGAGTGATTGTCAACGGGTTTGATCGCATGTTCTTTGGCTTGTGTTGTGCAGGTGTTGAGCATGGAGACAGTGATCGAGGGCGAGGTGAAGGTCAAATTGAGACGTGTCGTGCCGACGGACTGGGTGCGATGAAGGATGGGCGTGCCATGCGGCGGACATGCCATGCCGATGGATCGAGCAGTGAAGGGCGGACGTGAGGCTTGGACTGAGGGACCGGAGTGCCTGAGGATCAGCTGTGGTGGCTGGCAACCTGGGACAGCGACGAGCGGAGACTTGCAGGGCACGGTGTTGCTCGGGTCGAGGACCTGGGGACACGTGTCGGTGGACGGGGTGCACGGGCGGTGCATCCCCTCTACAGCTCTGGTTTGGTGGTTGAGCTAGGGAAAAACCACCGGATGGACGGTTTCCAGGTTGAGCCTCAAAACTTGGGCGTGGACGGTTTCCGAGTTTGGCAACAAAACTCAGGCGGAGGACGGTTTCCAGGTTGAGCCTCAAAACCTGGGCGTGGACGGTTTCCGAGTTTGGCCACAAAACTCGGGCGGAGGACGGTTTCCAGGTTTAGGCCTCAAAACCTGGGCGCTGCGGGTTTGCTGAGTTTGGGCCTCAAAACTCAGGCTGGAGGCTGGTTTCCCGGTTTGGGCCTCAAAACCGGGGGGTAGCTGGAAAAGGCTGGTTTCCCGATTTGGGCCACAAAACCGGGGGTGCAGAGCGAGGGCGGCACGTGGCAGCAATCGGAAGGTTGCGTGGAGGCAACGCGAACGAGTTGTGCGGGCATGGCCGTCGGATACACCTACCACTCGAGTTGGTCCAGAATAACCCTAGGGTTTAGCTGGTTTGCTCTGTAATTAGATTAGAGAGGGGTAGAGTAGGAAATAGACTTAGGCTAGAATAGGTTAAGTAGTCGGGGAGACACCCTCCTCCCCCTATCTCAGTCATTTGTTCTTTCATCCTTAGGGTTTCCTGCTCTCCCATCCCCTGCTGTAGCTAGCTGAGATCCGCAGAGAGACTCACCTCTGTGTACTATTGATTTTGAGGAAAGGTGGCCGTAACCTCCTTGTCGTAGCGTGTGTTTGCACTACGGCTACAAATTCGTGGTTGTGATTCGCGTTTTGTTTGTGTTCTTCGCGGATTCCTTTTTCCCACATTTTTCCCGTCGCTTGATCTCTTCGCTCGGTTCATCTTTTGCAAATCCGTTTGAACCAAGTTGTTCTAGATCGTGAGGCACTTCTTTCCACCAAAGGAATTAACCTCTAACCTCACGGTCTAGGAGATCGATCGATTTTGGTTTCGGGTCAAGCTTTTCTTCCTTCCCCCGAATTTCTTCGATTCACCGATTTGGAGATAGGTTCGAGCCATGATCTCTTAGAGATAGCTCACTATACTCCTTGTGACTCATCTCACCAAGTTTGATCCCTAGAAGATTTGTTTTGGGTGAGATTGAGGCAAATCGGTGAATGAACAGTTGGTTTTCAGGGTGATCGGACGCTGGGTCGCGCTGACCAGATGCACAGGTCATGAGTCCGGTCGATGAATGAGTTCTTCGTTCTTTTCTGCGACTTGACCGGACGCTGGCTTCAGGGTGCGATCGGACGCACCTCCTTCACTGTTCATCCGACTTTGACTCTTGTGACCGGACGCTAGGCTTCTAACCGGACGCTCCCCTGCAGTGAGTCCGGTCAGGAACAGAGAGCTCCAAAATCGGATATCGCCTGACCGGACGCGTCTGGTGCTCAGTGACCGGACGCTGACCAGAGTCCGGTCAGTGCTGTGTCATGCTGTTTTGTCCGCAGTTTGTCCGTTCATCTTCGGATTTGGTTTTGGGTTTTTGCGTTGGATTCCCGACTTCATGCTCTACAGAAATTGGGCTTCCCACTTTGCAAAATAGCCTGAATCCCCCTTGCGTTGCTCGGGGGAGGTTGAGGTTACCCAAACACCATCCTGTCACTAGTTGACTTGCGTGGATTTGGGTGAGAAAGTATTTGTGGTGCTCCGCTGTGATCCTAGGGATCATCCACCCTCTTCCAAGGGTCGTGAGCATCACCGTTTTGGTAGTAGCTCTTGGGGGTTGATTTTGGGACACTTGGCCAAAGTTTCGAGAGAAATTTTATTGGCTCTCATTCACCCCCCTCTTGATGAGGGTCGGCCCGATCTTCCGTGAGGTAGCGATAGGTTCGATTGGTGGAGAACTCGACGTTGACGATCCGACTTCAAATCAGACACGATTCGAACCCTGCAACCGTTACACCACTGCTCCGTTGGTTATCAACCAAGCACAACTTGATTGACCTCGCCAAGAAGGCTAATCCTGCAAGCGAATCGAAGAACACAAGCAAGAAGGTAAAAACACACAATCTGAAATTGCAAATATGAATCTCACGAATTTATTATGGAGGGTTCAAGAACTCGGTTCCAAAGGACTAATCGACACAGTGGAGGAGATCAAGAACGGGGGCCCTGGATCACTGTAAAAGGATTCGACACCACAGTTACAATGAACGATTCAGTTTCTCGATGGAAAACTAAACTCTAAACAAAACCCAGGACCTAATGATGGCGGCGGCGACTAATTATAGGGTTTAGGACGTCGTCTATCCAAAATACGGCGATGCAGCACCCTGGCAGATTCTGGACGCTGACTTGTTTCGACGATTCCCGTTGACTCCGGACGTATTTTGATGTGATTCCAAAGCCATTGGTTAGCTTATGAAATTATCTTTCCAAGCATATCTGGTTCGTCGAAAACGGAGTCCGTATGCGTTCGGGGCGTTGATTTTACCCGGGACTGCTCCTGAATTCGGAGGGTGACGAGGTAGCTGAGTTGGAGACGGATTGCAACTTGGGGAAGACCATGGCGTCGGTGTGTCCAGCGTGGCGATGTCCTCATCATCCTCCCCTTCTTGTATTGGAGTCATCCTCGACTCTATCTTGGCGATGTCCTCATCATCCCCTCCTTCTAAAATTGGAGTTGTCCGCGACTCCATGTCATCTCCAAGCTCCTGCAAAAGGTTAGTGACCGCACAATGCGAAATACATGGTATAGGAGCATGTGTAGGAACATTAGCATGGCGACAAAGCATAGTATAACAAGGAGCATCATTGTTATCACATAACTCATTAGTAGTAGAAGTTGTAGCAAGAAAAGAACCTCCTTTTAACTTAATCCCATTATCTTTAGCAATGTTTGTTGGGGGTTTATTTTTATTTTTAATCTCTTTAGCATGTTTAATAATATCTGTAGGAGACGAAGGCAGCAAAGTAATTTTCTTGTCCTTATGTGTGATTGTGTATGTATTAGTTCTACCATGGTGTAAAGCATCATTATCAAATTCCCATGGATGGCCTAACAAAATAGAACAAGCTTCCATAGGGACAACATCAAAATCAGCAGTATCATGATAAGAGCCTGTGAAAAAGCTAATGCGTGCTGATCTAGTTACCTTAGTCATACCATTATTATTGAACCATTGCAGTTTATATGGATACACATGTTGCCATGTTGTTAAGCCAAGTTTCTTAAGCAAATCTGAACTCACCAAGTTGTTGCAACTCCCGCTATCAATGATGGTGACAACACGACAACCCTGCACAATGAGATACATGTGGAACAAATTGTGGCGTTGGATCTTCTTCTCTTCTTCTTCATGTCCCACACGTGTACTCAACACACGCTGCACAAGAAGACTAGGATAGTCCGCGGCAGCAGCCACAGAGTCAATGGTGATGGTCTCCTTGTCTAGATCGTCCTCGGTGGAATCTGCAGCAATGTTAGCGGCAAGAGCTAAATCATCTTCAACATCACTAGTACTTACATATCCATCCTCGGTAGCAATGAAAGCGCGACGACTGGGGCAATCCTTCATGACATGTCCCATGCCTTTGCATCGATGGCAAATGATTTTAGAGCTGGACGAGGAAGAACTAGTAGAAGCACCTGTAGTGACACCTTTCTTCGACTGTGGAATCTGCACATTAGACAATTTACTTACCTCGGAAGGTGTAGACGACTGTGGTGCAGCAGGAAGCTTGGGCGTCTTCGGCTCGGAACGTTGATGAAAAGTCCTCCCAGTGTTATACCTGAAAGGCTGATGTTGTTGTTTGCGGCCCTGTACTTCGCGTTCTGCTTTAAGAGCAAGATGATATAATTGGCTGAACCTAGTCCAATCTTTGTAATCAAGAATATCCTGGATATCACGATTTAAACCACCAAAGAATCTAGCACTAGCATCATCATCATCTGCATGTATACCACAACGTGCTAAACCGATAAGCAATTCTTGATAATATGCCTCTACTCCTTTATCACCTTGTTTTAAAGTTTACAGTTTCAAACGTAGATCACGTTGGTAATAAGGAGGAACAAAACGAGAGTTCATGCGTTGCTTTAAAGCATTCCAAGTTTGAGGCACAGCAGCAGCATTATTAGCATTGCAAAGATCACTCCACCAGAATAAAGCAAAATTAGTAAACTCACTAGTAGCAAGTCTAACTCTATGCTCAGCAGGAACATTATGAGAATCAAATTTTTGTTGAACAACAAGTTCCCAATCTAAATATGTCTCTGGATCCATATTACCAGCAAAGGAAGGTAGGCTAAATTTAATTTTAGCAAAAGAATCATTATTATGATTATTACCTCCCATACCGCGACGGTTGAAGTTGAGGCGGTGACGGGCACCACTGTCAGCATCCACATCTTCATCACCAAAATCAACGACATCTTCATCACCAGGGCGATGAGGTGGTCGTTGCTCAAGCTGCGTAATGCGGTTGACCAGATTGTTCACGTTGCGCGTCAGCTCGGTCATAAGGTTGCGCTGTTCATTCATGAATGTTGTAAGCTCGCCTTTGGACACGCACTCATTGAAGTCCGTCGGAATTCCTGCTATTGTTAGAAGATAGAAAAAGACAACAGCAAAGTATTATCCCTATCAACTAAAAGGAACCAAGTGGTGGTGGTGGTGGTGGTGGTGGTGGTGGTGGTGGTGGTGAAAGTGGAATGCAAAATCACAAGCGGCTTACCACCGTCTTGCCTGTATTCTTACCAACGCCAAACAAGAGCTAACCAAAATGATGAAGCAATCTGTTGTTGAGCGTGGGTAACAGTTGCAAGAGGAACCTGTGCTGACAGAAGTATATGTGGAGCTATGGGTAGGCACAATATGGTAGCAAGAATGAGCAATTAACGAATGCAGATTAGCAAAGTTCAATAAGTATCCAAAGCACAAGTCACAATTGCTGGCTAAGACGTGTCGAGACGCAGCGCAACAAGGTGAAAACAAAGGACGATGGAAAGAACTCACAGAACAAGCCAATAGCACTAATTTTCCTTTTTCCTGAATTTTCCCTTGATTTTCCAAAAAGGTACTAGTAGGAATCAAACTTTTTTATTTTTTTCACTATTTTTTTATATTTTTCTCTGAATAAGGATCACAAAAGATGTAACCACAAAAATTAGCACCTACAACTGAGGTCGGATGTGGTCTACACAAAATTTGCAAGTTCTCTGAAAAGCATGCAGAAACCTTGACAATTTTTTTTCTTTATTTTCCCGAATTTTTTGACAATTCTGAGGGGCGAAGCCCAGTTTGGGTCGGCTCCAAACGGTGTCAAGAATCTCCACAAAAAATTTCAGATTTTTCGGACCAACGAGCGAAAAGTTATGCCTGTTTTACCGAAGGTACCTCAAGTTATGTTTTCTGAAAGGCACAACACGAAATCGGCAGGAAGAGCAACTCGACAGCGACAGTTAGGGCAAAACGACCCTAAACTCTAACAACGATCACAAGATCAAACGATCACAAGAACAAAGAGCAGTAGGTATACGCCAGATGATGTAAGGAGGGCTGCGATGCAGGCAAAAATTAGGGCGGTTGGCAACCTATCTAGGGTTTGCGCGGCGGTGAGAAGTTACACAAGGCGGCTAGCGGGGCAAGTCGAGTAATGTGGTGGCTTCGACTTGTTGTTTAGGAATGGTGGATGGGATTGCGGCGGAAACAAAGAAACAACAACGGGCACGTTGAACTACGACGACGATCACAACATAAACCAGCAACAAGACTCGACCACGGACACAAACTCAACAAAGCGAATCTAAAACTAAATTGCAAAGGCACAAAGGGCGATAGGACAGCGGAAATTGAAAAATTTTTAGGCTTTTTGTGGACTGTAGGTAAAGAACAAATATGAACCTAAGGGCAAACGAGATTATACCTCGCGGGAAACCTGAAATATCTGATACCAATTGATGAGGGTCGGCCCGATCTTCCGTGAGGTAGCGATAGGTTCGATTGGTGGAGAACTCGACGTTGGCGATCCGGCTTCAAATCAGACATGATTGGAACCCTGCAACCGTTACACCACTGCTCCGTTGGTTATCAACCAAGCACAACTTGATTGACCTCGCCAAGAAGGCTAATCCTGCAAGCGAATCGAAGAACACAAGCAAGAAGGTAAAAACACGCAATCTGAAATTGCAAATATGAATCTCACAAATTTATTATGGAGGGTTCAAGAACTCGGTTCCAAAGGACTAATCGACACAGTGGAGGAGATCAAGAACGGGGGCCCTGGATCACTGTAAAAGGATTCGACACCACAGTTACAATGAACGATTTAGTTTCTCGATGGAAAACTAAACTCTAAACAAAATCCAAGACCTAACGATGGCGGCGGCGACTAATTATAGGGTTTAGGATGTCGTCTATGCTGGACGCCCCCCTAATGGGCTCTAAGACGATACACGGCCCAACGGACCAAAATACGGCGACGCAGCACCCTGGCAGATTCTGGACGCTGACTTGTTTCGACGATTCCCGTTGACTCCGGATGTATTTTGACGTGATTCCAAAGCCATTGGTTAGCTTATGAAATTATCTTTCCAAGCATATCTGGTTCGTCAAAAACGGAGTCCGTATGCGTCCGGGGCGTTGATTTTACCCGGGACTGCTCCTGAATTTGGAGGGTGACGAGGTAGCTGAGTTGGAGATGGATTGCAACTTGGGGAAGACCATGGCGTCGGTGTGTCCAGCGTGGCGATGTCCTCATCACCTCTGGTCGCCTTGCTTTTGCATTCTCGGTCCTTCAATTGGTATCGGAGCAGGTTAAGGATCTTCCACCTTAGCCGGTTCCAGATCCACCGAAGGCGACATGGATCGCGGCGTGGGCAAACCGCCGTTTTTCGATGGGACGAACTATGCGTATTGGAAGATACGCATGTCAGCCTATCTGCAGAGTTTGGGTGCTTCCATCTGGGATATTTGCAACTCTGCTGATTACGTGGTCTTGGCTACTCCTGTGACTCAGCATCAGATCGATGAGCACGAAGCCAATAGCCGAGCCCGTAATGCTCTCTTCTCGTGTTTGGGCGTTGGAGAGTTTGATCGCGTTTCTCACCTCTCTACGGCTTGGGAGATTTGGGCCACCCTCATGCGCTTTCATGAGGGCACCTCTCAAGTCAAAACCTGACTCTACGAGTCGTTCAAGAGAGAGTATGAGAACTTTCGACATCAACCTGGCGAGAGCATAGAAAGTTTATTCGCTCGCTTTCAGGTGATTGTCAACAGGATGAGGGCTAACAAGGAGCAGTTGCCTTTCGACGATCATGAGAGAGCTCTGAAGCTTTTGCATACTCTCGATCGGTCGGTGTGGGATTCCAAGGTTCAGGCGATCATTGAATCACCGAACTATGAGACCCTCACGTGCGACGAGCTCTTTAGTAAGCTCAAGTCCAGTGAGATTGACGCCATGGCGAGGGCTTCTTATGAAAATCCTTCTCGCCCGTCTATGGCTTTGGTTTCTGGCTCTTCCGCTAACCCCTCTGCTGGCTTTGCTCTCTCTTCACTCTTTTCTGTCACAGAGGACCAGCTGGAGTCTTTGGGAGACGAGGAGTTGGATTTGCTTGCCAACCGGTTCTCGCGGTTCCACAACAACCGCATGAACCGTCGCCGCCGCGGAGGAGGACGCTCGGGATGCTATGAGTGCGGCGATCCCGACCACTTCATCGCCAACTGCCCCAAGAAGAACAAGCATTCTGGGAAGGGCGATCATGGGCACAAGTACGACTCCAAGCGCAAGGAGAAGCACGTCCCCCCAAGGTGCAAGAAGCGGGGCGGCTTCGACAAAGAGTACATCAAGAAGAAGTACTTGGAGAAGGCCCAGGCTGAGCAGCGTGCGTTCTTCTCCCACGCTCAGTGACGTCGACGGCTTGGATGACGACTCCGCTTGCTCAAGCAACGACGAGTCCGAGAAGATGAAGAAGATCGAGGACAAGCTCAACGGTCTTTGCTTCTTCGCCGACGACGGAGGCCTCTGCACCATGGCGCTTGGTGATGAGGTCGGAGGCGAGCTGGAGCACACCCCTCGGAACGACGACGATGACGACGACACCTCCCAGTTATCTCTCACCTACGACGAACTCTCTTCCGAGGTTGAGAAACTTACTGCCGCGCTTCTTAGTCAAGACAAGTTGCTTAGGCGTGCTGCTAGAGAGCGCAAGGAGTTTAGGCAGAAGTGGGAGGACACGGTGAAGGAGCTTGAGTTTGCCAAGTCCACCGTGGTCGTGTCGGAGGAAGTTGAGTGTGAGATGTGCACCACGCACATGACTGACCTTCTCACTTTGAGAGGTAAGTATGCTGCGTTGGTAGGAGAGGTGGATGAGCTCCATGCTAGGCCGCAGCTGTTGGGTGCGTGCAAGACTTGTCCTGTCTTGCAATCCGAGTTGGCAGAGAAGGATGCCAAAATTGAGTCTTTAGAGAAGGCCAGCTCGGGTAGCACTTGTGTCACGAGGTGTGCTTTGTGTGAGGGCTTAGAGATGGAGATTGCCAATGTGAAGCATGGCAAGATGCAAACCGAGGAGGAAAACACATACCTTCGGACCATCTTGTCATGGGTCTCCTGTAGTGAGCCGCAGCTTGGGATGCTGATCTCCCAATTCAAGCGAGCTGCTGGAGGTCCAGGTGTAGGTTTTGCTCCGGGTGTTGATCTTTCAGCTTTTGGGAAGATTGGTGAGTCTAGTGGTCTGAACCCGAGTGATAAGCCCAACTCCACCACTACTCCCAAACTTACCAAGCTTCCACCCAAAGAGCCTGCCAAACCTATCACCAAGGATGGAGTGGTTGAGGAATCTCCGAGAGCTCCACCTAAGAACCAAGTGTGGGCACCCAAGCCAAACCACCTCAAAAACAAGCTTGACACAATGCCCCCCATCCAGGAGGAGTGCTTGCCACAGAAGGGCAAAGTGAACCATACCCACAGCCCTGCGTACCAACAACCCCCTTTGCGTGCGGTGAGGTACCAGTGTGACTTCTCTGGGAGGGATGGTCATTTAAGTGAGTTCTGCTTTCGGCGCAAGAGAGAGGCGCGCCGTGCTCGGGAGATGGACAACCCGGACATGCACCACCCTTTCCATGGTGGGCATGGGCCGAACGTCCAGATGAGAGCTGCTAGGCCTGGAGGTCAAGTTCCCAGGGCTAGGCAAAGGAGAGCTCCGAGGAGGGAGACTAGGGCTAGAGGTCCAGGACCTCAGGTTCCTAGGCGTAGGCCTCGTAGAGAGTGTGCCCGGTGGGAGCCTGCAGTTGTAGGCTATGGACCCCGTGGCGGAGGCTTTGTAGTTGAGCGCTTTCCCCCACTGCGTTTTGAGTATCGCGGTGAGCGCTCCTTCCCCAGCGGACCACGTTTTCCTGTGCGTGGTGATCGCTACCCTCGTAGATAGGTTAGGGATGGTTTTTACACTGACCGTTCTTTTGAGCAGCTGGCCAAACACTGGTATTCTTCCTTTTTCACTAACCCTAGTGTTGGACCGTATGCTCACCCTATGTCTTTTTATTGATGTAGGTAAGACGGTTGGAGGACATTTGGTTGGTGGATTCCGGTTGTTCGAGGCACATGACCGGAAATGCCAAGTGGTTCTCCAGCCTTAGCCCTGTCGCCAAAAAGGAGTATATAACCTTCGGCGACAATAGTAAAGGTAAGGTATTGTCTCGTGGATCGGTGCGGGTTAATGAGCACTTTGTGTTGCGCGATGTTGCTCTTGTTTCTAACCTGCACTTTAACTTGCCTTCTGTTTCGCAACTTTTTGATGATGACTATGAGATTCGTTTTAAACCGAACCTTAGTCGCATCTTAGATCCTCAGGGCGATCTTGTATGTCTGATTTCGCCCTTTGGTAAAGTTTTTCGCGCGAATTTCTCGGAGTCGTTTGGTTCTTCTCGCTGTCTTTTGGCTAGTCCTTCTTCCTCCGATCTTTGGAAGTGGCATAGGAGGCTCGGTCACTTAAGCTTCGACTTGCTTGCAAGACTTAGCTCACTTGGCCTAATCCGAGGATTGCCCAAGCTTTCGATGGAAAAGGATCTAGTTTGCCATTCTTGCCGACATGGGAAGATGGTTGCCGCTCCCCACCATCCAGTGACTAAGGTCATGACTTCGCACCCTGGAGAGCTTTTACACATGGACCTTGTTGGTCCGGCTCGGGTGAGCTCGGTTGGTGGCAAGTGGTATGTGTTGGTTGTTGTTGACGACTTTTCGAGGTATTCGTGGGTCTTCTTTTTGACTGAGAAGACTGAGACTTTCTCCTTCGCTCGCAATCTGATTTTGCGTCTTCAGAACGAGTTCCCTTTGAACTTGATGCGAGCTATTAGAAGTGATAATGGTTCCGAATTCAAGAATTCGGATTTTGAGAAGTTTTGTAACCGCCTTGGTTTGGAGCATCAGTTTTCTTCCCCCTACACACCGCCCCAAAATGGTGTTGTAGAGAGGAAGAATCGGACCCTTGTTGAGATGGCCAGGACGATGCTCGATGAGCATAGGACTCCTAGGCGCTATTGGGCCGAAGCTATGAACACTGCATGCTACATTTCGAATCGCATTTTTCTGAGAGCGTTTTTGAACAAGACCTCTTATGAGTTGCGTTTTGGTCGCCAACCCAAGGTGAGTTATTTTAGAGTATTCAGTTGCCACTGTTTTATTTTGAAAAAGGGCAACCTGGACAAATTTGAGTCTCGATCTTCCGACGGTGTATTTTTGGGTTATGGTACTCACACTAGAGCATATAGGGTACTTAACCTTGATACTAACCGAGTCGTGGAGACATCAGATGTCACCTTCGACGAGACTCTTGTTTCTCCTTCTTCTCGTTTTGAGCGTGCAGGTGATCACGAGGTCGGAGAGCCTCTTTTTGATGACGAGGACGAGGGTGCTGAAGGTATGGACGATCCAGCACCCCCTCCACCTGCTGTGCCGCCAAGAGCGGCCTCGACGACGACTCACGGCCCCGACACCTCTTCTTCCTGGGGGCCGTGGGATCCTCCACCTCGCGCGGTACCTTTTGTACCCAGGGTGGAACCAGCTGTTGTTGAGGGGGAGGTCACTTCATCCCGGGAGGCGCCACGACACATCCAGCGCCAGCACCCCCCTCAGACCCTCAGTAGATGATCGACGACATCAGCGAGCGAGTCACTCGCTCCAGGTCACAGCACATCTCTCACTTCGCTCATTCTGCTTTTGTTGCTAATTTTGAGCCCCGAGATGTTGGACACGCTTTAACGGATCCGGATTGGGTCAATGCCATGCATGAGGAGTTAGAGAACTTTGAGCGAAATCGGGTTTGGGTTCTAGTTCCACCTCCACCTGACTGTAAGCCTATTGGGACAAAATGGGTTTTCAAAAACAAGCAAGGAGAGGATGGCCACGTTGTTAGAAACAAGGCCAGGCTTGTAGCGAAAGGCTATAGTCAGAAGGAGGGGATAGACTATGAGGAGACGTTTGCTCCTGTAGCATGTTTGGAGGCTATTAGGATACTCTTGGCTTTTGCTGCATCCAAAGGTTTTAAACTCTTTCAAATGGATGTCAAGAGTGCCTTCTTAAATAGCTACATAGAAGAGGAAGTTTATGTTGAGCAACCCCCCGGTTTTGAAAATCCCAAGTTTCCAAACCATGTTTTTAAACTCCACAAAGCTTTATATGGTTTGAAACAAGCCCCTAGAGCCTGGTATGATAGGTTGAAGACCTTTTTGATAGCTAAGGGCTTTAAAATGGGATGTGTAGATAAAACGCTCTTTCTCCTCAGGCAAGGCAAAGACACACTCTTGGTCCAGATTTACGTGGATGATATCATTTTCGGTGGTTCTTCTCACGCTTTGGTTGCCAAGTTTGCAGATACTATGAGCAGGGAGTTCGAGATGAGCATGATGGGCGAGCTGACATTCTTTCTCGGGTTGCAAATTAAGCAATCCCGAGAAGGGACGTTTGTGCACCAGGGCAAGTACACGAAAGACTTGCTGAAGCGGTTCGATATGGGTGAGGCCAAGCCTCTTCCAACACCCATGTCGACGACGACTGCCCTGCATGCGGACGTGGATGGAGAAGCAGTGGACCAGAAGGAGTACCGCAACATGATCGGGTCGCTACTCTACCTGATGGTGACACGCCCGTACATTCAGTTCGCGGTGTGTCTGTGCGCGCGCTTTCAGGCGTCGCCGCACACTTCTCACCGTCAGGCGGTGAAGCGCATCTTCAGGTACCTTCGTTTCACTCCTGAGTTCAGGATTTGGTATTCTGCTTCCTCCACCCTCTCGCTTTGCGGTTATTCCGATGCCAATTTTGCTGGTTGTCACATTGAGCGCAAGTCCACTTCTGGGACTTGCCAGTTTATTGGATCTTCTCTTGTATCGTGGTCTTCTCGCAAGCAGTCTAGTGTCGCCCAGTCTACCACGGAGGCTGAATATGTTGCTGCAGCTAGCTGCTGTTCCCAGTTACTCTGGATGATGGCCACTTTGCGTGATTTCGGTCAGAGCTTTTCTCGCCTGCCTTTGCTTTGTGACAGCACGAGTGCTATTACGTTGCTAAGAACCCCGTGCTTCACTCGAAAACCAAACACATTGATGTGCGCTTTCATTTCTTGCGAGACCACCAGGAGAAGGGTGATATCGACCTTCGCCATGTCGATACTCATCATCAACTGGCTGATATTTTCACCAAGCCTTTAGACGAATCAACCTTTAATAGGTTGAGGGGTGAGCTTGGTGTGTGTTTCCCCTTTTAGATGGGGGAAACATTTTGGATCTTGTATAGACTGACTCTTTTCATTTGTCTTTCTTTTCTTTTGCATTTTAGCGTACGCACTTACATTCTGAGCTTCATGTTTATAATCACTAGAATGTAACTATGCTCTGATTAGTATGCTCTGATGCTTATATTGATGCTTGTAGCTTATGCTCCTTCTGATCACTAGTACATGTTATAAGCTGAGCTATTTTTGGAATGGTGAATTTGCTTAATGTATATAAAATCTGAAAATGTTCACCATTGGAATGTGCAACTAGCATGTATAGGATTTGTTGAGTCCATTCCTGCTTTGCATATATGCTAGGTTGCTATGTCTCTAGTACTGCGTCCTTCACTTGCTTGGTCTATTCATATCATGTTTAAAATTTGAACCAAGTATTAGTGAATTGAAAAGATCGATATGGGATTGCTTGTCAACACCTCATGGTATCGAGACTGTTTCTCATTGCACTTTGAGTTAAACTTGAGCCGTGTAGTGTATGACCGAAACCGTAGCTTTAAGCTTCTGATTGCTTCGGCATAGGCTTCGCTCGGTTGAAAAGTTAGGCAATGACAAGCTTTCAACCTCTCGCAATCACATGCCATATTTGAACTTGTGAAATTTCACCGCTGCAACTCCGATATTAAAAATGAAAAACACAAGTGTATGCTTCATTCCTATGCATGATGATTGAACTTTGCTAGGGGTAGTTCACCTTGTATACATGTTTAGCACTTGTTTGGATTCCCGTCTGTACATGTCTAGTGCTATTTTGATGGTGACTATCTTTTTGGCTAAAAACTGCTCACTTGCTCATATGCTTCATATTTCGTATGTGTGATCAGTTTGAGCCTTCGCTATTTGAGTGCTTAGTTGAGTCATTGGAGTTATACTGTTTAGAGCATTTTTGCACTCTCTTGATTATATGCCTGAAGCTCCTAACTTGCATTTCTGACTTCATATGCATTTTTGGAGGGGGAGATTTCGTTGAGGGAGAGCTTTGCCCCGTTTCTGTTTCTTGATAAGTGCATTTTCAACTAAGGGGGAGAATTCTTGCAAAATCATATGTCTCCTAGTGTTCAACTAAGGGGGAGCTTTTGTTAAGGGGGAGATTTTCAAATCTTTGTGCTCTTCCCATGTTGGACCTAAGGGGGAGTCCCTGGTTGATTACACTTGTCGAAGGGAGTTTGCTAGTTGTGTTGAGCCGTTGCCTCTGTCTTGAGGGACTAGCAAACCTTTTCTGGGCATGACGCTTTCGATTGATCCTCGATTGGTTCGGAGATCCTTCGGCTGATTTTCAATTGGTTCGGAGCATGCTTTGCCGAAAAGCATTTGTATCGAGCTTTCTTTGCTAGTTGTGTTGAGCCTTTGTGCCTCTATCTTGAGGGACTAGCACTTTTGATTCGATCTTCCTCCGACTCCAATTGGTATCTTGCTAGCGGTGTTGAGTCTGTTCTACCTCTTCTTGAGGGCTAGCTTTGCTTTGCTTGGTTGCGTCGAGCCGTTGCCCATGTCTCTGGGGACCAAGTTGTTTTGCTTCTTCCACTTGACCTTCTTCGGCTTTGCTATGCTTTTGGGTCATTTGGTTGAGTTCTCTCTCCTTCTTTCTTCCCTCTTCTTCTTTTCATTATGATTTGTGTGTGTAGTTGACAATGCACTCATCAAGGGGGAGATTGTGGATACATGGGTGTATGCCGGGTCTCTGAGTGATGAGTGATTGTCAACGGGTTTGATCGCATGTTCTTTGGCTTGTGTTGTGTAGGTGTTGAGCACGGAGACAGTGATCGAGGGCAAGGTGAAGGTCAAGTTGAGACGTGTCGTGCCGACGGACTGGGTGCGATGAAGGATGGGCGTGCCGTGCGGCGGACGTGCCATGCCGATGGATCGAGCAGTGAAGGGCGGACGTGAGGCTTGGACTGAGGGACCAGAGTGCCTAAGGATCAGCTGTGGTCGCTGCCAACCTGGGACAGCGACGAGCGGAGACTTGCAGGGCACGGTGTTGCTCGGGTCGAGGACCTAGGGACACGTGTCGGTGGACGGGGTGCACGGGCGGTGCATCCCCTCTACAGCTCTGGTTTGGTGGTTGAGCCAGGGAAAAACCACCAGGTGGACGGTTTCCAGGTTGAGCCTCAAAACCTGGGCGTGGACGGTTTCCGAGTTTGGCCACAAAACTTGGGCAGAGGACGGTTTCCAGGTTGAGCCTCAAAACCTGGGCGTGGATGGTTTCCGAGTTTGGCCACAAAACTCGGGCGGAGGACGGTTTCCAGGTTTGGGCCTCAAAACCTGGGCGCTGCGGGTTTGCTGAGTTTGGGCCTCAAAACTCAGGCTGGAGGCTGGTTTCCCGGTTTGGGCCTCAAAACCGGGGGATAGCTGGAAAAGGCTGGTTTCCCGGTTTGGGCCACAAAACCGGGGGTGCAGAGCGAGGGTGGCACGTGGCGGCAATCGGAAGGTTGCGTGGAGGCAACGCGGATGAGTTGTGCGGGCGTGGCCGTCGGATACACCTACCACTCGAGTTGGTCCAGAATAACCCTAGGGTTTAGCTGGTTCGCTCTGTAATTAGATTAGAGAGGGGTAGAGTAGGAAGTAGACTTAGGCTAGAATTGGTTAAGTAGTCGGGGAGACACCCTCCTCCCCCTATCTCAGTCATTTGTTCTTTCATCCTTAGGGTTTCCTGCTCTCCCATCCCCTGCTGTAGCTAGCTGAGATCCGCAGAGAGACTCACCTCTGTGTACTGTTGATTTTGAGGAAAGGAGGTCGTAACCTCCTTGTCGTAGCGTGTGTTTGCGCTACGGCTGCAAATTCGTGGTTGTGATTCGCGTTTTGTTCGTGTTCTTCGCGGAATCCTTTTTCCCACGTTTTTCCCGTCGCTTGATCTCTTCGCTCGGTTCATCTTTTGCAAATCCATTTGAACCAAGTTGTTCTAGATCGTGAGGCACTTCTTTCCACCAAAGGAATTAACCTCTAACCTCACGGTCTAGGAGATCGATCGATTTTGGTTTTGGGTCAAGCTTTTCTTCCTTCCCTCGAATTTCTTCGATTCACCGATTTGGAGATAGGTTCGAGCCATGATCTCTTAGAGATAGCTCACTATACTACTTGTGACTCATCTCACCAAGTTTGATCCCTAGAGGATTTGTTTTGGGTGAGATTGAGGCAAATCGGTGAATGAACAGTTGGTTTTCGGGGTGACCGGACGCTGGGTCGCGCTGACCGGACGCACAGGTCATGAGTCCAGTCGATGAATGAGTTCTTCGTTCTTTTCTGCGACTTGACCGGACGCTGGCTTCAGGGTGCGACCAGACGCGGCTCCTTCACTGTTCATCCGACTTTGACTTTTGTGACCGGACGCTAGGCTTCTGACCGGACGCTCCCCTGCATTGAGTCCGGTCAGGAACAGAGAGCTCCAAAATCGGATATCGCCTGACCGGACGCGTTCGGTGCTCAGTGACCGGACGCTGACCAGAGTCCGGTCAGTGCTGTGTCACGCTGTTTTGTCCGCAGTTTGTCCGTTCGTCTTCGGATTTGGTTTTGGGTTTTTGCGTTTGATTCCCGACTTCGTGCTCTACAGAAATTGGGCTTCCCACTTTGCAAAATAGCCTGAATCAGGTTACCCAAACACCATCCTGTCACTAGTTGACTTGCGTGGATTTGGGTGAGAAAGTATTTGTGGTGCTCCGCTGTGATCCTAGGGATCATCCACCCTCTTCGAAGGGTCGTGAGCATCTCAGTTTTGGTAGTAGCTCTTGGGGGTTGATTTTGGGACACTTGGCCAAAGTTTCGAGAGAAATTTTATTGGCTCCCATTCACCCCCCTCTGGTCGCCTTGCTTTTGCATTCTCGGTCCTTCAGCATGCCATGTGACATAGGCAAGAACCCTTTCTTGGACTGTTCCATGTTGAACCGCTTCAACACCTTGTCAATGTACGTTTCTTGGCTTAATCCTATTAGCCTCTTTGACCTATCTCTATAGATCTTAATGCCCAGAATATATGTTGCTTCTCCTAAATCCTTCATAGAAAAACTATTATTCAATGCAGTCTTTACGGTCTGCAACATCGGAATGTTATTCCCAACCAACAGTATGTCATCTACATACAAGATTAGAAACACAACAGCGCTCCCACTTTCCTTCTTGTAAACACAAGGTTCTTCTTCATTTTGACGGAAGCCAAACCCTTTGACCACCTCATCAAAACGAATATTCCAACTCCGAGATGCTTGCTTTAATCCATAAATAGATTTCTTAAGCTTGCATATTTTCTTAGCATTGTTAGGATCAACAAAACCTTCGGGTTGTATCATATACACGTCCTCTTCCAAATTTCCATTTAGAAAGGCTATTTTAACATCCATCTGCCATATCTCATAGTCATAATAGGCAGCAATTGCTAGAATGATCCGGATAGATTTAAGCATCGCTACCGGCGAGAAAGTCTCGTCGTAGTCAACTCCTTGAACTTGCCGAAAACCTTTTGCGACAAGTCGAGCTTTATAAACTTGGATGTTTCCATCCATATCCTTTTTCTTTTTATAGATCCATTTGCACTCTATGGGTCTTACCCCATCAGGCGGGTCAACCAAGTTCCAAACTTGATTAGCTCCCATGGAATCTATCTTGGATCTCATGGCACTATGCCATTTCTCGGAATCAGGGTCCATCATTGCCTCGGCAAAAGTTGCAGGTTCGTCATCGTCTAACAATAACACATCCCCACGCAACTCACGGATTCTTGCCGACCTTCGTGGTTGGGGCGGGGTGTCTGTTGCCACAGGTAGCTCAACTTGTTCTGCTACATTAGCATCACTCGTGGAGTCAATCCCTGTTGGCTCATCTTGAACTTCTTCAAGATACACCTTCTGCCCCCTCTTGTCTCTTTTGAGAAACTCTTTCTCTAAGAAAACACTGTTTCGAGCGACAAACACTTTGCCCTCTGAGCGGTTGTAGAAGTAATACCCTAAAGTTTCCTTTGGGTATCCCACGAAAAAGCACTTGTCCGACTTGGGTGTTAGTTTATCTGAAATAAGTCGTTTGACATAAACTTCACAACCCCAAATCTTTAGAAAAGACAAACTGGGACTCTTACCAGTCCATATCTCATATGGTGTCTTAACTATGGACTTAGACGGTACCCTATTTAAAGTGAAAGCGGCTATTTCTAGAGCGTATCCCCAAAACAATAAAGGTAGGTCCGACTGGCTTATCATAGACCGAACCATGTCTAACAAAGTTCGATTACGTCGCTCGGACACGCCGTTTCGCTGAGGCGTTCCAGGTGGCGTAAGCTGTGGAACAATTCCACAACTCTTAAGATGATTGCTAAACTCGTGGCTCAAATATTCGCCTCCACGATCTGATCGCAAGGCTTTAATTTTCTTGCCACGTTGATTCTCTACCTCATTCTAAAATTCTTTGAACTTTTCAAATGTCTCAGACTTATGCTTCATCAGATAGATATAGCCATATCTGCTAAAATCATCAGTGAAGGTTATGAAGTATTGGAATCCGCCTCTAGCTGTCATACTCATTGGTCTGCATACGTCAGTATGTATAAGTTCCAATAAGTCAGACGCCCCCTCAGGAAAACCTGTGAAAGGCGACTTGGTCTTCTTGCCTATCAAGCAAGCCTCACATGTCTCGTATGATTCAAAATCAAACGAAGTTAGAAACCCATCAGCATGGAGCTTCTTCATGCGGTTTTCACTTACATGACCCAAACGACAATGCCACATATAGGTAGGACTAAACTCATTAAGCTGAGGCCTTTTAGCAGTAATATTACAGATAGGCATAGGTGCATCATCAAGATTTAAAATAAACAACCCATTCACAATGGATGCAAAAGCCGCAAACATATCATTCTTAGAGATTACACAACCATTGTCTTTACTCTCAAATGAATAGCCATCCTTCATCAAACATGAAGGTGACACAATGTTTCGACTTAAACTTGGAACAAAATAACAATTATTTAACTCCAAAATAAATCCTGATGGGAGGTGGAGTTGCATCGTCCCGATGTTCAACGCAACAACTCTTGCATTATTTCCCACGCCGAAATCAACCTCCCCTTTTCCAACGCTTCTACCTCTTATCATTCCCTGCATCGTATTGCAAATATAAGCAACCGAGCCGATATCAAATACCCAAGAATTAATATAAGAGTCAGCGAGGAAAATATCTGTAATATAAACAGCAAGTGTATGAGCAGCGGGAGTACCTTTACCACGGCCATCCTTCATCAAGGATGCTAAGTACACCTTGCAATTTCTTTTCCAGTGACCTTTCCCCTTATAGTGGAAGCACTCAGAATTAGCAGTTGGTCCAGCAGGCGCAGGAGGGTTTGGCTTGGAGATCACATCTTTAGCCTTGCCCTTGCCCTTCCTATTCTTCCAAAAGTTGCCCTTCCTTTTAAAGTTGGGCTTGTTTTGGATTGCCATCACATGGCTGCTGCCAGCACCTTTCTTGATGTCTGCCTCTGCTGTCTTAAGCATGCCACATAGCTCATTCAAGCCCCTCTCCGCGCCATGCATATGGTAGTTCGAGATGAAGTTCCCATAGCTAGGTGGGAGAGAAGAGAGAATGAAGTCAGTAGCCAGTTCTGGACCAATTGGGAAGCCTAGCTTCTCTAACCTCTGAGTGTAACCAACCATCTTGATCACATGTGGTCCAACTGCTGTACCCTCTGCTAACTTAGTCTCAGCAAGAGACTTAGAAACATTGAACCTTTCGGTTCTAGCCTGAGTCTGGAACATCTCATCTAGCACTATGATCATATCATAGGCTGTATGGTTATTATCAAACTGCATCTGCAGATCTGGTTCCATGCTAGCAAGCATCAGGCATCCTACTTCAAGATCAGCATCACATGCTTTCTTGTAAGCAGTTTTCTCAGTAGCAGGTGCATTATCAGCAGGTTCCTCTGGTAGTGGGGTGTCTAGAATATCTTCCTTTTTCTCAGCCCTGAGAACAATTCTCAGGTTGCGGATCCAATCCGCATAGTTTGTTCCATTCAATTTATCTTTCTCAAGGATTGAACGTAAAGTAAATGGTGGATTGCTAGGTGCCATTGATCTACAACAAAAGTAAATGCAAAATACTAAGACAAAGTATCCAAGATAGAGTAAATGATATTAAAGCTTTAATAAAATTTACTCACACTAAGATCAATATCCCTCTATTGAATTTTAGTGATTCAAGACCCAAACTAACAAGTCTACTAGTGAGCTTTAGCATCACCGCCAGTGGACAAGGTAGATCGGTAAGCAACTCTTTGCTAATCATATCACATATGACTCTTGTTGTTGGCCAGCATCTCTATGCGTGCTCAACTCCTTATGCTTCAAGGCCCTTAACCGTTAGGATGACCTTGTTCAAGCAACCAACCCTTCTGCAGTAAGTATCCGATACGAACCTGCCTAGTCGAGGAAAATCAGTGACACCCTAATTTCATAGGCGCACCACCGATTGTACAAGACATATGACAGTGCAAGGTTTGGGGAAGCATATGACTTGAACATTACTGAGGGATCGTTCTATACTTTCACTACCGCATGTAGACAATAAACATGAATCATACGTGAAAGTAGAACATAATAATAGAATAGCATAAACACAAATATAACTTGGTATAGCCCAGTGTTTCTTTGGAGATCTCCATCTCCTACCAATCTGTTCACCATGATGATCTCCATCTTCATGGTACATGCACGCCATCCTCCAGAGATGAATCCACCGACTAGCTACAACTAGCGTAATTAATAAAGTAATTACATAGTCGCGTGTATATATATATGTGGCTCCAGCCATATTGTCATAATCATGACATACAAGTCATGAAACAATTACATACATGCATCACATACACATAAGGGCTATACCAGTCATCATTCCCTGCAAAACAGAGTTAAACGTTCCCGACGTCTAATCTTGAATCGCAGAAAACATAATTTTCCTGGCCTTTTTTCACAAATCTAAATTCGACGAAACCGGCTAAAGCGGGTGAAAATCGGATGTAAAATTTTCTATAGATCGATTTTCGTTTAAAGATCATCTCAAACTGAGGTTGTATGCAAAAGTTACGACCGTTTTACCGAACGACGTTCTTTTGCACATGCCGCGGTACATCTCATGCACCCGGCTCCTGACCTAGATTTGATTCGATCAATCCGATTGATCTCAATCTTGCCATGATTGGATTTACACGTATCACTTAACTCCGATGGCGGAATTCTGACCGGTAGGAGTAGATCGTTACATGACCAATACGGCAAGATCACGAATCATGATCAGAAATTGATCTACAACCGCGCACATCTCTATATGCACACAACTGAATCTATAACGAGGCAGTAACGGCTCTGATACCACTTAAGGGTTATGGGGATGCTACGCTAGCCGAATGCCACCACTGTGGTAGCCAAAAATGGTTCCGCTAGTTAGCCGAACGCTTCTGTTGAGTTAGCCGAACGCAAAAATTTTCGACCCCATAAACCAGGAACTACTACTAGTTATAGATCACGGGATTACCACTAGACGCGCAGATGCAGCGGACGACGTCTCGGTGTAGATGTGCGCGTCGCAGTGATGACGTGTAGATGTTCTCGTCCAACCTTCACGTCTCCACGTGCGGTTCATCCTTGTGCTCCAGGTGCAGCACCTCCGAGGTATCCACACGTACAGGGAGGAAGCGTCACACCTCCAGACTACTAGGTCTGTGAGGAGCAATAGGCGCGGGCGTGGGGTGGGCGACGGCTGTCAACAATTGACGTGGTTACAACCCTAGTCGCCCCACCCCTCTTTATATAGGCGTCCCTAATGAGCCCACCGACCTGGAGGCCCATTAGTAAACCCTAATCCCGGTCTGACTCGAGTCCAACTCGAATTAGGCTTCCAACCCCTTAAGCGTGCGACCCTATGGGTTCACGTACACATAGACACGGCCCGAGTACTCCTACTCGTCCGATAGTTGACAGCGGCCTCTAGCAAGACGTGTCAACTCCTATGTACACGTAAAGATCATATCTTACGAACCACCACGATCACATATATGTAATTCCCTTGCCACACAATATTTGGTTCAACTCATAGGTTAACATTTAACCTAAGCACGGCCATGCATTTTATGATCCAATCATATGAGTGATCCAGTGATATCTCTCTCGCATGGAGAGGGACAAATCCCATCTTGATCGTCTATGCCTCACAGCATGTTTCCTGACAAACCCGAAGACTAACTTTATGACTACCCTGTTACGAAGTAGTATTGATAGTCCCTAAGTAAGTCGATTCACATCTTGAGAACATACCACAATCTCAGGTCGAAGGACATAATATACATGATGTGTAAAGAGATAATAAGAACATCTCACGTTGGGTCGGTCCAGCCGCATGTCATACATGTGCCCACATTATTAGTTTGACATCTCCATGTCTATGACTTGTGAAACATAGTCATCAACTAATACATGTGCTGATCTAATATTCATGTGTGTCCTCACATGAACTCCGATCAGGGACAACTATCGAATAACCATACAGGTAAAAGAGTCTCACAGACAATTCACATAATTGCCAATCAATACAAGTTGTCTTTAATGGATATTCAATGGACATATAATAAATCATGGATACAATAGAAATATCATCATCTCTATGATTACCTCTAGGGCATATTTCCAACACTGATGATATATGATGATTCTTGTAGCTTAGGCTCTTTTTGATCACTGATGCATGTTATGAGCTGAGTTATTTTTCAGAATGATGAACATGCTTAATAAACTTAAAATTTGATACATGTTCACCATTGAGATTGGCAACTAGCATGTGTAGAATGTGTTGAGGTCACTTGAGCTATTTCATATATGCTAGGTGGCTATGTCTCTAGTTCTGAGTCATTCACTTGCTTGGATTGTTCATATGCTGATTAAAAAGAACCAAGTCTTAGTGAGTTGAAAAGATCGAGATGAGATTGCTTTGTCAGCACTTCACGGTATCGAGACTGTTTCTCATTGCACTTTGAGTTAAACTTGAGCTGTGTAGTGTAAGACCGAAACCGATGCTTTAAGCTTCTGATTGCAAATGCATAGGCTTAGCACGGTTGAAAAGTTAGGCAATGACAAGCTCTCAACCTCTCGCAATCACATGCTGATTTTAAAACTTGTGTTAACAACCGCTGCAATTTCTCTGATAAAATCTGAAAACACAAGTCTATGTTTCATTCTATAGCATGATGATTGAACTTTGCTAAGGGTAGTTCACCTTGTATACATGTTTTAGCACTTGTTTGACTTCCTGTCTATACATGTTTAGTGCTATTTTAATGGTGAAACTCCTTTCAGAATGGCTTAAAACTGCTCACTTAGCTTATGCGCTCATATCTTGAATTCGGTGATCAATTTGAGCCTATGCTAGCATTTGTATATGTTGCTAGGTAGTCGGATCAGCACTCATTAGAGCATTTATTCACTCCTTCGAGTATATACCTGAAGCTGCTAACATGCATTTTTGACTCATATGCATGTGTTTGACTCCGATAGGCATAACCTAGCTCCGTTTGCCTTACTTAAGCTCTTTTCCCTCTCTTTTGATTGCAAATTGCCCCCAAGGGGGAGAAATTTTTCCAAGGGGGAGATGTGGGGAGATTGTCTTTATGGTGAAATTTTTCCAAGGGGGAGATTTGGGTTTTTCCAAGGGGGAGATTGTCTTTATGGTGACAATTTGCAATTTTTGCTTCTCTCGTTGAGGGGGAGTTTTTGAGTAAGGGGGAGTTCTTCTGCCTATTCCGGATTTGCTTTTTCACTTGGTATCGATCTTTTCAGCTAGTTGTGTCGAGCCTCTGTGCCTCTGTCTTGAGGGACTAGCTGTCTTCATCTTGGTTTTGATGGTTCTTGATTGGTATCATGCCTACTGCTGGTTGTGTTGAGCCTCTGTGCCTCTATCTTGAGGGACTAGCAGTAGCTGCTTCTTATGCAGTCTTTGTTTGGTATTCGAGCTTTCAGCTAGTGGTGTTGAGCCCTTCTGCCTCTTCTTGAGGACTAGCTTGTTTCTGACTTGGTTGCGTCGAGCCGTTGCCCATGTCTTTGGGAACCAAGTCTTGTGCTCTGATTTCGATTGGATTTTGCTCCTTGATGAGTTGTTGCTCCGATTTCTTCGCTTGGTTGTGTCGAACCGTTGCCCATGTCTTTGGGGACCAAGCTTCGCTTATCTCGATTTGTTCGTTTTCAGCCTTTTCTCTGGCGTTTGGACAATTCGAGTGAGTTTTTCTCCTTCTACCTATTTCTGCTTCTTTTATTTTGGTTACGGTTACTATGAGTTGACGATGCACTCATCAAGGGCGAGATTGAGAACACAAGGTTGATATGTGCCCTTGTGGTTCCCTTCCTGAGTGATGAGTGATTGATCAACCGGAAATATGTCTCTTGGCTGTGTTGATGTGCAGGTGCAGAGCTCGGGCAGTGGTCGAAGGTGAGGTGAAGGTCAAGTGGGGACGTGCCGTACCGATGGACCGGGAGCGGTGAAGGGCGGACGTGGAGCTTGGACCGACGGACCGGGAGACCTGAGGACCAGCTGTGGTAGCTGGCACATGTCGTCGACAAGCAAGAGCACATGGGGATGTGTGGTGCATTGACCGAGTCGGGA
The DNA here is from genome assembly GCA_009763385.1 of Coix lacryma-jobi var. lacryma-jobi. NCBI lineage: Eukaryota > Viridiplantae > Streptophyta > Magnoliopsida > Poales > Poaceae > Coix > Coix lacryma-jobi. Next base: position 130,278,895 of record CM019830.1, read on the forward strand.
GGAAGGTGATGGCGTGACACTTGGCGGGAGGCCGAGAAGGATGGCGAATGCACTGTGCCTGGCGTGAAGGCTGGACATGCTCCGACATCGGTGCTGGAACTCGAGGTGTGCGAACCACATCTCGTCTACGACACGGGTTCGGTAGCTGAGCCTCAAAAAGCTACCATCGACGGTTTCCGAGTTTGGGCCTCAAAACTCGGGGTGGACGGTTTCCAGGTTTGGGCCTCAAAACCTGGGCGTGCGGGTTTCTGAGTTTGGGCCACAGAACTCAGTCGGAGGACAGGTTTCTCGGTTTCAGCCTCAAAATCGGGGGAAGGCCCAGGTTTCCCGGTTTCGGCCTCAAAATCGGGGGAAGGTCCGCAAAAAGGACGATCGACGCGTGGCGGCGTGGAGAGGCTGGCGCGGCGGCGCAACTATCCGCGAGGAAGGCGCGGCGGTCGGCAGGGCGGCACGTGGCGGCATCCTGATGCTTGCGTCGAGGCGAAGCTAAGGATGAGGAAGGCACGTGGCCGTCGGATCGTCATCAAGCAGAGTTGGACCGGGATACCCCTAGGGTTGGCCATTTCACTCATCTATCTAGGGTTAGAAGGGGATTATTGTTTAGGCTATAAATAAGAGAGGCACCCCTCCTCTTTCCCTATCCTTGCAGTCATTTACTCCTAAGTACTCTCTCTCTCCTTAGCCCTCACTTAGGTTCTAATCATACCTGGCTGTGAGTGATCCACAGATAAGAGTCAATCATGTCTCTGTGTTTTGGGAAGTTTAGGAAGTGAGACCGTAATCTCACGTTTGTAGCGTGTGTTCGCCACACGGTTGCAATCTCATGCGTGTGATTCGCATTTTGTTGGTGTTCTCCGTGGATTACTTTTTGTCACGTTTTCCCTTGGCTTGATCTCTCTGCTTGGTTCATCATTTGCAATTATGTTTGAATCAAGTTGTTCTAGATCGTGAGGCACTTCTTTCCATCGAAGGAATTAACCTCTAAACTCACGGTCTAGGAGATCGGTCGATTTTAGTTTCGGATTAAGTTTTTTCTCTTTTACCTCGAAATTCTTTGATTCACCGATTTGGAGATAGGTTCGAGCCATGATCTCTTAGAGATAGCTCACTATCCTTCTTGTGACTCTACTCACCAAGTTTGATCCCTTGAGGATTTGTTTTGGGTGAGATCGAGTTGAATCGGTGGATGAACTGAGCTGCTGCGAGGTGACCGGACGCTCACTCGGGTCGACCGGACGCTAGGGCAGTGCGTCCGGTGGTTGAAGGTTTTCACTGTGTTCAGTTTTGTATTGACCGGACACACAGTTCTATCAGTGACCGGACTCACTTCGGGTACTGTTCATTGCTTGTTTTGGTTGTGACCGGACTCATCGCTCATGACCGGATGCACCGAAAACTGTGAATCCGGTCCAACACAGAGAGCTCCCAGATCGTTCCTGAGCTGACCGGACGCATCCGGTGTCTGGTGACCGGACGCACCAGTGAGTCCGGTCAGTGCTATCTCGCGCTGCTTTGTCCACGGTTTGATCGTTCGTTGTTGGTTTTGATTTCTGGCTTTTGTGTTGGGTTTCTAGAGTCGTGTAGTGTCTCGCTGTGCTTCTTGGAAGCATCCACCCTACATCTAGGGTCGTGGACATTACTCGAGCTCTAGGCTTGCCTTTTTGGTGACTTCTGGGACAGTAGCTGAAAGTTTCTGAGAAGAAATTTTTAAGCTCCCATTCACCCCCCTCTGGTCGCTTATCCGGTCCTTCAGCAAGAGATTAGAAGCAAGCACAAAACACAAAGGAGAGAGTGGATCCCCCTCTATGACACCCCTCTTGTACTGAAAGTCCTTTCTTGGCACACCATTAATTAGCAGAATTGATGATGTGCTTGTTGACAACATATCTTGTATCCAAGTACGCCACCAATCTGGAAAGCCCTTTGCTTTTAAAATCTGGAGGATGGGGGTGTCCTTCACCGTATCAAAAAATTTCTCAAAATCAAACTTGATCGACAAGAATTATCACTACTACATGTTTGATCTACCGAGACACCACACTGTGCAAGTCCGAGGCGGGCGCTCTTCGGGCAAAGGGCGCCCGCCTCAGTTAATATTTAACCGAGGCGGGCGCCTTGAACCGCTTCGGTTAATATATTCACTGATGCGGGCACTGGAAGGCAACCGCCTTAGTTAATTTGGCATTAACTGAGGCGGTTGCCTTCCAGTACCCGCCTCAGTTAATCTTTTTACCGAGGCGGTTCCCTTAAAGCGACCGCTTCGGTTAATTGGTATTAACCGAGGTGGTCGTTTTTTATTTGTCCGTCTCGGTTATTTTGTGGCTATAAATGCACAGCGCCGCCACCCCACCTTCCCCTTCCTCACGACTTCTCCACCATTGTTGACGGGTTTTGAGGTCTCAAACCCTCAAAAATATCTATTTTTTGGTGGGGGAAGTTTTACAGTTTAATTGCGTCAAGTTGTTGACCGCAGGTGATTATATGTTTGACTCTAAACCTCTCTTTTGCTCTTGTCTTCTTAGATTTGGGTTCTCTCTAGATCTAGATCTAATTTTCTTTAATCTGCTTTTTGTATTTCTTTTGCTATAGGTTTTGCTTGCGGCGTACATGGAGAGGTCCGAGTGGATGTACCGGTCATCAAGATTAGATCTGTCATACATAGGCCATGTTAAAAAGTTTATTGCCACTGCTTGGAAACATAGTCAAAGTGTGAATCCACAAGGATGACACATCATATGTTCGTGTTCAAAATGCAAGAACCTTTTGTTGCATGAAGACAGTGTTGTGCAGTCTCATTTGATCAGGTATGGTTTTGTTCTAGATTACACAGTCTGGAGGTTTCACGGCGAAACAGATGTTAGTATCACTGTATCCGGAGAGAGCTCGTCAATGACGATGATGGCGAATGCAAACCACGATGGAGACCAAGAACTGCTAGCTACCGGTGATAATGTTCGTGATTACCTCACCATGGACGATTTATTGCAAGACATGGCCGTTGGCGGGGATGATGCAGATGGTGAGAGGGCTCGTGTGATGGAGCCTGAGGATGTTGAGATTTTTGAGAAAATTGCTAACAACCTCGATGAGGACGACATTCTGTTTGGGAGCCCTAGGTGGCTTGAGAATTTTAGAGAGATGAAGTAGGCGACAATTGATCCGCTATATGAGAATTGTCTGAAGCAGTGGACGGCGTTGTGTTTTAACCTCCATATGCTCATGTTGAAGGCTCGGCATGGCTGGTTAGACACTAGCTTCAATGAGCTCTTAAGTATCCTTGGTACCACATACCCAACGCCTAACAAGGTGCCCGCTAATACGTATCGAGCGAAGAAGCTTATCCGGCCAGTGTCAATGAATCTTAAAAAGTTTGACGCCTACCCTAACCGCTACATCTTGTACCGTAGCCAGTATGAGAGCTTGGTGAGTTGTCCACACTGTGGCGCGAGCCCTTATTCGCCTCCCTCTCCGCTCCTCTCTCCCCGAAGGGCTGTCGCGCCGCGCCATCGCCGCCGAGGTCTGTGAGCGCTCGTCCCTCCATCCCCGACACTGGTAGCGCCCCTGGTGCCCATCTAGGCCTCCTCGGCGCCCGTCCCCACATCTGCAACACTGGCAGCCCCCGACGCCATGTCCTCGACGCTGCACCGCCCTCGGCACCGCCATCGTCCCCAGCACCGCCACCGTCTCCTCGGCGGCCTCAGTTCCCGTCCCCGCCTCCTCGGTGGCCTTGGTTCCCGTCCCCGCCTCCTCGGCCACCTCGGTGCCCGTTCCCGCCTCCTCGACCTCCTCAACGACCGTCCTCGCCTTCTTGGCCTCCTCGGTGCCCGTCCCCGCCTCCTCGGCAGCCTCGGTTCCCGTCCCCGCCTCCTCGGTGGCCTTGGACCCCGCTGTCTCTGGCCCGTGCTATCTCCAGTTCCGACCAAGGTTTTGTTTTTTCTTCTTCCCTTTGATGCATATGATGCTTTTCTTCTTGCCTCTGATGAACCCTAGCTACCTATGATGCCTATGATTCAACTGAGCAGATGCCACTGCCACTGCCACTGCCTGATTCAATTGAGCAGATTTCCTAACTTCAAATTTGAGAAGAATTTGATAATTTGTGATAAATTGGGACAATTTGAGACAGAAGATTTTGATGCATATGATGCTTTTCTTCTTCCCTTTGATGCATATTTGACTCCTTGGGAATGGAGAGACCTAGAGGAAGAACAATCTGCCATACACCTCAGAATTGGGGGGCTTAGTTTGGTTGAATTTGATCGATTGGGATGAATTTGAGATAAATTGGGATGAATTTGTCTACTGCAACTACACTTACTCTATCTATGACAATGATAGTTTGGGGGCTCAGTTTGGTTGCTACACTGCTACTGTCCTATCTTCTTCTTTTCTACTGTCCTCGATATAGTCCTTGCTCAGTTTGGGTGCTACACTTACTACTACACTACTACTACTACAATGGCCTACTCTTCTCTTACTACTCTAATGCTACAACTACCCTACTACCTCACTTACTACTACTACTACCCTACTACTACTGATATTACTCTACTATACTACTCTATTCTACTACTACTACTGATACTACCCTACTACTACTCTATTCTTCTTCTACTACTACTCTGCTCTGCTCCTAATCTACTCTACTGTACTTACCACTCTATTACTACTCTATTGCCTCACTACCCATACTACTCTACTCTACTACTACTACCCTACTACTACTGATACTACTCTATTGTACTACTCTATTCTACTACTACTGATACTACCCTACTACTACTCTATTCTACTACTACTACTACTGATACTACCCTACTACTACTCTATTCTACTACTGATACTACCCTACTACTACTCTATTCTATTACTACCCTACTCTATTACTACCCTATTGCTACTACTACTACTACTCTACTATACTACTCTATTAGTACTCTACTCTACCACTACTCTACTCTACTGCTACTCTATATGCAATGATGAAATTTCAAAACTTTTAAAGATGTGTTGAGGCAGTGGCATATGCAATGATGTGTACTCTTTTATGTTAAGGCAGCGGCTATGATGATCAAATGTCCCTGTTGGTAACACTCTTGCTTACCTTTGCTCTCGTGCGAGAGAAAGGCGAAGGTGGCCAAGCGTCAAAGACGGAAGCGAAGATTAAGGAAACAAAGGCAGTAATTATGGCTCTATTTCCCAAAAATATCGTGTGTCTTACACTGTTCACCCCTTGGTATTTATAGGGGATACCAGGGGTCACAGGACTAATTACCAAAGGGTACAATAAAGATTCCCTACCTCCACGCAGGGAGGAAGGGCAAAGAGGTAAAAACACAGTCGCAGCGGAAACCCTAATCAATCTTCCCTCTACGCGCCGCCACTTGGTCCCGCCCGCCTTTGGGGCAGACGTGAAAACTTGACCTTCGGCTCCGCATGCCCTCGGTCCAGCGTCCTTCCGTCGCCTTGCCGAGACCTTCGCTCCAAGTGGAGTGGCTTCGCCAGGCGAGCGAGGGTCACTTGCCTGGTTGCCGTCGAGTCTTTAACCTGCAGGGAAATGCAACAAAACCTTGGGGGTAGGATTTATTGTGAGGGTTTAAAAACGGGTTCAAGGGGTCCAGTCCCTTGAGGAAAAGGGTCAAGCGGGAACGTGTGGATCACGCGAAGTGCGGATCACGCGAAGGTCGCTTTTGCCTGTGTTCCGTGTGGTGTCACTGCCGAGGGTTCTGATCCCCAACAGTAGCCCCTCGTTGCTTTGGATCTAAGGGGCAGAGCTTAGGCCCAAGCAGCGCCTTTCGATGGGAGACATGAAAAAAACCCTAGGCAGCGACGCCCGCGGCTGCTTTGGGCCGGGCCGTAGTACTGTTTGCTTTTGTACTGTTGTAAAGCCCGCATCGTTTTTTGTGCCACTTTTTTCGGTTGTCGTGCCGATTTTGTCGGGCGGACATGCCCACCCCATGGCCTATAAATACACGGGGTAGGTGGGGGCTTTGACTTGCGTCTTCATTTGCTTCTAGCCCACCTGCTGCTGCTCGTTTTATTGCTGCGAAGGTCGTCTTTGCGTAGTTGCGAAGGATTAGGCTGTCTTGAGATGGCGAGGTCGAAGCAAACCGCTCGCGCTGTTTCCCCTTCTGCCTCTGGCGAGGGGGTAACCTTTGAGTTTGGGCTCAGTCGTGTTTGTAGCTCGGATTTAGCGACATACGTTAGGCGAGGTTTGATTGAAGAGGGGAAAGCGAGGACCAGCCTCGGGGAGACTGTTCCGAAACCAGAAGCGGGAGAGGTCGTGGTTTTTCGAAGACTTCTTTGCGGCTGGCCTTCGCTTCCCAGCTATTTCCTTCGTGACGTCGGTCCTCCGACGGTTCAACCTGAAATTCCATCAGTTGACGCCTTCGTGCTTTACGAAGATGTCTGTGTATGTGTGGGCATGCCGCTCTCAGGGCATTGCTCCACACGTCGAGGGTTTTGTTCGCACACATCGGGTGCATATGCAACCTCGCAAGGCTGACTTTGGCGAGGGTGATACCCGGCTTGGGCAGTTTGGTGTGTATACATTTTGCCACCGCACCGGATCGGAGCTGCCGGTGCAGGCGCAAAAGAACAAGTGGGCTGGTGGATGGCAGGAGTTTTGGTTCTATTGTAAGCTGGATGATGCGGCGGATCTTTGCGGAGAGCTTCCTCTTCTTGGAGAAGTCAGTGCGGAGGCGAGGATGGACGCCGAGGCGCATGCGGCCATGGATTGTTTGAGGGTAGTCGCACGTTCTCAGTGCACCCGAGACTTGGTGGAGGAGTACTGCTGCGCTAAGATTTGGCCTCTTAGCGGGAAGCAAGTATGGTTTGGCGTTGAAGAAGACCCCAAGTACCAGGGCAAGGGTTTGAAGAAGCCGAAGGTTGATTTGGACAAGGCTTGGGAGAAGCTTTTCAAGAAATTTCCCAGGCGGGAGGATGGGATCGAGGCTATCTATAAGCGTGTGCAAGGATGGACAGAGGAACTTGTTGGGAAATTATCGACATTGGAGACAAAGGCTATCCACAGTTCGATAGGCAGCGGAGGTCGAGTCAACAGGCTGTTCGATGCTCTGGGGATACGGTATCCCGATTAGCCCGCCCCTGCGAGCGAGGATGCCCCAAAAAAGAGGACACGCTCCGCTGCGGGAGAGAAAGAGGTTGCATCTCGGCCGAAGAGAGGTCGTGGCCGTGGCCAGGGCGGTGCTGGCGGCCGAGCGAAGGTTCTTGCGACGAAGGTCGTAGTGGGGTCGAGCGCTGGTGTGACTTCCTCATCCTCGGCCCAAGTCCCAAGTGGTCGAGGCGCTGGCAAGGCTGGTGGACGGGTACCTCATGTCGGTGGGATTGGTGCACTGATCCAGATTTTGGATGACGAGGGTTCCTCCGATGATGAGGAGAAGGAGGAAGAAGAGGGTAGTGGCAAAGATGTGAGTGGAGATGATTCTACCGATGAGGCTAGTGATACTTCCAGTGGCGGGGACGGCTTCGATGATGGGAGCTCTTCGGGAAAGGATGATCGAGGGAAGACTATTGTTTCCTCGAGCATCGATGCGGAGGCGTCACGCCGTATCGATGAGCTGATGCTGGACTGCGAGGCTAAAAGTCCTGCGCGAGGATTGGTGCCAGAGTTTGCTGGGTCGCACATCTGGATTGATGGAGTCAAGGTTGGTGTTGACCTTGAATCAGAGAGGAATCCGGGCAAAAGGCCATACGACGAGGCTAGCCGATATTCGCTTCCTTATTTTGCTGCGAAGATTGGTGTTACCGACCCGGCGACCGAACTTTTCACTAGTCCTGACCTCCGCAGGTGTCATTTGCAAAGCACCCTAGAGGAGAGGCGTTTTGTTGGTCGTGTTTTCAACCGAGTTTGTCTTCCAGAGGTGGAGCTTCGTCTGTCGAATCAACCTTTGGATGATTTGCATGATGACATTGACGTCAAGGTGGCGGAGTTGATGCTTCTAAACCATTCGGCTCATCGAAGGGCGAGTTCAAATTTACACTATTTGAACAACCGGTTGACGAAGGCTGAGGAGGACAACAAAAAGCTTCTGCGTAGTTTGGAGAACAAAGAGATTGAGCTTAAAACTGCTTTCGAAAAGGTAAGGAAATCACGAGAAGAATCACAAGTGGTTGCAAATAGTAATGCGGAGCTCCTGGCCGCCAATCGGCAAAAGGACAAAGATTTGGAGATCGCGAACAAGTGCATAGAAGAGCTGTCCGCGGAGCTATCCAACCAGGGCGAAGCTTGGCAGACAAGCGTGGGGAAAATCCAAAGCAAACTGGACAGCTGCTTGATTGAGGCCGGAGGTTCGACCGGGGAGCCGCTACCTGCAGCTAATGCGGAGGCTTTCGAAGGTTGGCTGAGTAACGAGCTGGACGTTTTCAGCTCGTTGGTTGGCAACGCGGCGGACTTCGGTGGCTATGCCGGTGCTATGGCGATGGCCAGTACGCTTTGTCAGGCGGACTGCGAACACCTTCGCAAGATCAAGAAGCTGAACCATGTGTTTCCGTCGGTAGACGAGGTGCGCCGGATGAAGGTCGATGACGCCGATGTCCGGAACTGTGCGATGTGGTTGCTTCGCAAGTTCTGGATCTCTGGCGGTGGCCGAGCCCTTGCCTTCGAGGAAGCTGCCGAGGCTACTCGTCAGGTTTGAGTGGTTTTTGGTGGAATTCTGGTTTTTTGGGTTATTTTTAATGATTGGGTTATTACTAATTTTTGGAGGTTTTGTCTTTACTTTCTTTGCAGGCTTGGAGGGAAGCGATGCCTTCGCCGCCTGCGACTATCGATGCTGCCGGTAGCTCCGAGGTTCCTCCCCCACTCGATTCTGCGGAGGTTCCTCCTGCCGATGCGGAGTGCTTGGCCAATTGTGCATCGACTAGTGGTGGGGCTGCTGAGGACGAGGCGGTACCGGAGGCAACGGCTGTTGAAGGTTTGGATGCCGCGGGCAGCGGGGGTTTGGGTGCTTCGACTGTTGAAGCTGTTGCCGTAGAGCAAGAAGAAACCGAGCAGGTGTGAATTTTAGGGCTTTTGTTGGGTTGGTTGGATTAGTTTGTAAGCGGTGTGGTTGCTGTAAGAACCTGATGTCACTGAGACACTCTATGTTTTGTGAAAAACTGCAGGTTCGTGACAGAACCGTGCTAGAAGTGTTTGACGTGACGCCATTGACGCTTAATTATCAAGATACTTTTATGACAGGCGAGTCGTGGGCTCGGGCTAAACTTAAGCACCCCTCGCTTTCCTTTGAACGCTTTTGGTGGTCGAAAGTCCGCAGGTATGACTTGAAAAACAGCAGGGCGAGTCGGTTTTGGCGCGAAGCGGATTATACCGATCGGCAAGCGACTCATTTTTTGTTTGGTTCATCTTCGACCTCGCAAGTTGGCCTTGACGATGATATTGACGAGAATACGGCTTTGGACTACCTATTTGGGCGAAGCGAACTCGACGTTGGCTCGGATGGAGCGCTTGTGATTCCGAAGGAGGAACCTTCGGAAGTTAGCGAAAATAGGTATAGATACATGTATAGGGCGAGGGTTTTGCCCGTGGAGCTGCCGATTGTGCCCGCAGCTCCTCTGTTGTGGGGTCCCATGGTTCCAGTGGAGACAGAGTTTGAGGGGGAGACCGAGGGTTTGGACGGTTTGGTACTGATAGAGGATGAAGAGGGTTTGATACCGATTGAGGAAGAAGATGGACCTGCGAAAATTTGATTTTTCCCTTTGTTTTTGTATGTTGTGTTGTTATGTTTAAAGCAAACAGGTTATGATACTTCGATGTGTTTGTTTGTTTAAATTGAATTGTAATAATTGTGAGGCCCGGATAAAGCCTTTTCGTCAAGATGATTTTGTCTTTTTGCTGAGGCTCGCATAACGCTTTTTAATAAGCTGATTTTAGAAAAACAGCGACGCCCCCATTTTCTTTAAGCGAGGCTCGCATAATGCTTTTTATTAAGCGGGTTTTGGGAAAAACAGCGACGCCCCACTTTCTTTTAGCGAGGCTCGCATAACGCTTTTTAATAAGCGGGTTTTGGGAAAAACAGCGATGCCCCCACTTTCTTTTAGCGAGGCTCGCATAACGCTTTTTAATAAGCGGGTTTTGGGAAAAACAGCGACGCCCCCACTTTCTTTTAGCGAGGCTCGCATAATGCTTTTTATTAAGCGGGTTTTGGGAAAAACAGCGACACCCCGACTTTCTTTTAGCGAGGCTCGCATAATGCTTTTTATTAAGCGGGTTTTGGGAAAAACAGCGACGCCCCCACTTTCTTTTAGCGAGGCTCGCATAACGCTTTTTATTAAGCAGGTTTTGGGAAAAACAGCGACGCCCCCACTTTCTTTTAGCGAGGCTCGCATAACGCTTTTTAATAAGCGGGTTTTGGAAAAAACAGCGACGCCTCCATTTTCTTTAAGCGAGGCTCGCATAATGCTTTTTATTAAGCGGGTTTTGGGAAAAACAGCGACGCTCCCACTTTCTTTTAGCGAGGCTCGCATAACGCTTTTTATTAAGCGAGTTTTGGGAAAAACAGCGACGCCCCCACTTTCTTTTAGGGAGGCTCGCATAACGCTTTTTAATAAGCGGGTTTTGGGAAAAACAGCGACGCCCCCATTTTTCTTTAAGCGAGGCTCGCATAATGCTTTTTATTAAGTGGGTTTGGGAAAAACAGCGACGCCCCCACTTTCTTTTAGCGAGGCTCGCATAACGCTTTTTAATAAGCGGGTTTTGGACTTCGCGTCTACTGTTATCATAGGCGGTGGGGTTTGCTTTTTGGGCGAGCCCCTGGCATTTGAAGCAAGGGTGCCCGGCTTTTTGGATTTCGCGCCTCCCCTTATCTTAGGTGGAGGTGAAGTTTGCTTTTTTGCGAGCCCCTGGCGTGTTTTGCGAGGGTGCCTGACTTTTGGGACTTCGCGCCTCCCCATAGGTGGAGGTGAAGTTTGTTTTTTGCGAGCCCCTGGCATTTGTAGCGAGGGTGCTCGGCTTTTTGGACTTCGCGCCTCCCCTTATCTTAGGTGGAGGTGAAGTTTGCTTTTTGCGAGCCCCTGGCATTTGTAGCGAGGGTGCTCGGCTTTTTGGACTTCGCGCCTCCCCTTATCTTAGGTGGAGGTGAAGTTTGCTTTTTGCGAGCCCCTGACATTTGTAGCGAGGGTGCTCAACTTTTTGGACTTCGCGCCTCCCCTTATCTTAGGTGGAGGTGAAGTTTGCTTTAAAAAACGTTCGTTTTTTGGAGCAATCTTAAAAAGAATTGCATCGATTATAGCACTCTTTGAAGAAGAGTTGCTTTTTCGATGTTTTCTAATAAATGTAGAGTTTTGACGATTCTTCTTTTTTCGGGGGTTCTAACCTGCATTAAGGTTGTGGATGCTGCCTCGTTAAAAAACCTTACGCCCCTTCGTAAAGAAAAAGAGTGCAGCTCCTTCTGTTTTTGTTACAAGTATATAAATGGACAAAAGCAAAAAAGAAGAATAAGATTACATAGTGCGAGGGCTCGCTAAGGCTCCGCTATGGGTAGAATTTGCGAAGGTCGTCAATGTTCCAAGTGTGAGGCAGGATGTTTCCTTCGCTGTCGGAGAGATGGAAAGAACCGGGGCGATTGCTTTCCATAATCAAGTATGGACCTGTCCACTTGTGCTGAAACTTCCCCGCTAAGTCAGCGTTTTGTTTTCTGATGAGGACGAGGTCACCCTTCTGCAGATCTTTGATTCTGATCTTTTTATCTCTCCATTTCTTGGTTTCTTCTTGGTACTTGCGAAGGTTGTGCACTGTGTTGCACCTTGCTTCTTCGAGTAGATCTTTGTCAAGCGGTTGGGCTGGCTCGTCAGCTGCGAGGGTTGTTCTGAGCGACCCATATTTTAGTTCTTCTGGAAGCACCGCTTCTTCTCCGAACAAGAGTTTGAAAGGATTGAATTTGGTTGCTCTGCATTCGGAGGTGTTGTGGGACCAGGTGACCGAAGGTAATTCATCCGCCCATTTGCCCTTAGGTCTACCCTGCAACTTTTTGGATATAGCTTAGAAAATTTTTGCATTAGCTCTCTCAACCAAACCGTTGGATTGCGGGTGCCGGACTGAGGCAAAGCATAATATTGTTCCAATCTGTGCACAGAATTCTTTGAAAACCTCGCTGTCAAACTGTGTGCCATTATCAATGGTTAAATACTGAGGAACTCCGAAACGACAAATTATTTGTTGCCAGAAAAAAAAATTTTACTGCGAGGGAAGTGATGGAAGACAATGGTCTTGTTTCGATCCATTTTGTGAAGTATTCCACAGCAACCACCGCGTAGCGAAGGTTCCCTGGAGCCGTCGGCAGTGGACCCACAAGGTCCATCGCCCACCTTTGCAGAGGCCAAGTTGGGCATATGAGAGTTGTAGGTGCCCCTGGGCGTTTTGGTTCTTTGCCATCAGTTGACAACCCTCGCAATGTTTGACGATGGTTTCTGCATCTCTTAATGCTGTTGGCCAGTAGAAACCTTGCCTGAACGCTTTGCCAACTAGTGCCCTCGGGCCGTTGTGAGAACCACATATGCCCTCGTGGATTAGCTTGAGAATGTCATTTCCTTCGGACTGCGACACACATTTGAGCCATGGCGAGGTTACTGAAGCTTTGTACAAGGTGTTGTCAACAATCTTGTACCCTCGCGCTTTTTGCTTTAATCTGTTTTCTTCTTCTCTGCTATCTGATTCATGAAGCCCCTTGATGTAGGTCATGATAGGTGCTCTCCAGTCCTCACACTGAATTGCATTGATCAACTTGATGCTGATTTCAGAGGTTTCGAAAGCTGACCGAGTAGCAACCTCGTAGAACACATCTGGTGGAAGCTGTAACTGTTGTGCGGCTGCTTTAGCTAGGCAGTCTACCTCGCTGTTTTCAGTCCTTGATATTGCTTTTACAGTTATGCCAAGGAAAAAGGATTCTAACCTTCGGACATATTGAAAGTACTTTTGAAGCTCCGGGTCTTTTGCTTTGTAATTTTTCTCAATGTGCCCCGCAATGACTTATGAGTCTGTGTTGATGAGTGCCCTTCGGACTAACAACGACCGCAGTCTTGAGAGTGCCAAAATCACTGCTTCGTATTCAGCGGAGTTGTTTGTGCATTTGAAGTCTAGTCTTCGTGCGTATCTCAGCTTCGACCCGGAAGGCGAGATTAGAATGGCCGAGGCACCGGCTTTAGTTGCGCCCCAGGCTCCGTCAACGTAAACGATCCAAAACTGGTCAAATCGGGGCTCACCACCGCGAGGGCCGGGTGTCCATTCAGCTATGAAATCATCCAGTACCTGCGATTTGATTGCTATTCTGCCGACGAAGGTCACAGCGTAACTGTTAAGCTCGACTGCCCATTTTGCTATTCTTCCAACTGCCTCGTTATTTTTGAAAATGTTCTCGAGGGGGTATGACGAGGTACATGGATCTCGTGTGCCTGGAAATAGTGCTTCAGCTTTCTTGATGCCATAACCACGACATATGTTATTTTCTCAAGCTCCGAGTAATTTCTCTTTGGACCTTCGAGGGTTTCTGACACATAGTAGATTGGGGCTTGCCTGGTCTTGTTGTTTTCGTTCAGCTCCTTGATGAGAACTGTGCTTGCTGCGTGGGGCGAAGCTGTGACATAGAGCAGTAATAGGTCTCCCTTGCCTAGGCTGGTTAGGGCAGTCAAGCTGGTCAGATACTTTTTCAAATCCTCGAAGGCCTTTTGCTGCCGAGGGCCCCAATTAAATGGAGCATTGCTTCTAAGTGTTTCGAAGAAAGGCAACCCTCGCTCTGCGGATCTTGAGATGAATCTGCTAAGTGCTGCTAATCGACCAGACAGACATTGAGCTGCTTTTTTGGTCGCTGGAGGTTCCATGTTCATGATGGCATCAATCTTCTTAGGGTTAGCTTCGATTCCCCTGGCTGAGACGATGCAACCTAGCAATTTACCGTCGCTTACCCCGAAGACGCATTTTTCTAGGTTTAGTTTCAATCTGGCGGACCGGAGGTTGCTGAACACCCTTGATAAGTCTGATATGTGGTTCTCTTTTAGCTCACTCTGGACGACCAGGTCATCGACATAGGCAGAGACAACATGCTCATCTTTGAAAACCTCAGAGGTCATGCGAGCGAAGGTTGAGCCTGCATTTTTTAAGCCTTCTGCCATTCTTCGGAAGCAAAAGGTGCCCGAGGGTGTGATGAAACTTGTTTTTTCCTCATCTTCTTCATTCATCCAAATTTGGTGATAGCCTGAAAAGCAATCAAGGAGGGATAGCATTTGGCAACCAGCCGCTCTGTCAACCAAGGTGCTTATGTTTGGGAGAGGGAAATCATCCTTCGGACAAGCTTTGTTCAAGCAAGTGAAATCCATGCACATTCGCCATTTTTTGTTCTTCTTTTGGACCAGGACAACATTTGAGAGCCAAGTTGGATATTTGACCGGGTGGATGATGCATGCGTCCAAAAGCCTTTTTACCTCAGCCTTCGCTGCCTCCTTTCTTTCTTCTGACATCTTGCGAAGCTTTTGTTTAACTGGGCGATAGCCTGCTTTGATGTTCAGGCTATGCTCTATCATTGATCTGTTTACTCCTTTTAGGTCCTCTGCAGACCAAGCGAAGGTATCAGAATTTTCTCTGAGGAAGGTAACAAGGTTGCCTTCTGATTGGGGGTCTAGATTGGCTGAGATATGCACTTTTCTTTCGGCGTTGCCCTCGAAAAGCTGGACTTGTATGGTTTCCTCCTTTGGGGCGACCTTTACTCTGTCATTGCAGACTTCACCTTCGTCGCTGAGGTCGATGGTTTGGGGTTTTGACAAGTTGTGGACATTGCGTTGCCCTGGGGCTACGTTCCCCTCGGCTGCCCTTGCAATGTCTTGGTCCCCGAATACTGCAACCACACCCTTCGGGGCGGGAAGCTTCATGCAGAGGTAAGTAGGGTGAATGACAGCGTTGAATGCGTTTGTGACCCCTCGGCCAAAAATGGCATTATACGGATAGAACATGTCGACGACATCGAAGGTTATGTGCTCAGTTCTGCAATTTGTTTGGTCGCCGAAGGTCACGGGCAAGGATATTTTGCCAACAGCTCTCACTTGTTGACCGCCGAAGCCGTATAGGGGGTTGTCAGCAGGTTGCAGGAGGTTTCTATCAAGCTTCATGCTGTCGAAGGTTGAGGCGAATAAGATGTCAGCGGAACTTCCTGTATCAACCAAGATTTTGGTGACGGTCCACCCTGCGAGGTTGGTTTCGATCACCATAGCATCGGTATGAGGGTAATCTCTCAGCTTCATGTTGCTGGAATTGAAGGTTATGGGGATGTGAGACCAACGACCGAATCTATGGGGTCCTTCGACGGCCACATGGTGAACTCGTCTGGCATGCTCCTTCCTCTGCCGCTTGTTACCATGGTCTTCGTTCGAACCTCCGGTGATATCCAGAATCACACCGAAGGTTGATGTTGGGTTATTGACGGTCGTCTGGCTCTGGGCTTCGGCTTTGACAGGCTGGGGCACTGGTAAAGCGGGTATTGGCGGCGGTGGTGGTAGAGCGTTGCTGGTTTGGTGGGTTGTTGGAATTTGGTTTTGGGGGGTTGTTGGGTATGTGACTGTGTAAGGAGTGTTTTGGCGTTGTGGGATTGTTGTTGTCTGGTAGGAGGCTTGGCTGAAATGTGGGTGGTGGGAGTAGATGGGTTGCTGCGAAGGTAGGCCGTAGTTTACGGGGGTGTAATGATATGGAGGATTTGGGGGTGGAAAGTTGGTTTTCTAGTGTGATTGACGGTTCGGTTGTCTGCCCTGCCGAAACAACTTTCCTGGACTCTTGGTATTCTTTCCCCTTGGCGAAGCATTCACATTGTTTGGTTGTGTGTCCCTTTCCGAGGCCACAGAAATGACAATACATCTTTGCAGGGTCCCTTTGCTGGTTCCGTTGATTCGGCGGGGGTGGCAAACCGTGAGAAGCTTGATTGCTCGGAGGTTGAGCATCCCGTCTTTGATCCTCATAATTTGTTGCTTTGTTGATTGCACCAACATTGCTTTGTTCTTGGCGAGGGTTGCTTTCCCTTGGTTGAGGCCTCGGCTGCGGCTTCTGTTGTGAACGCCAAGCGTCAGACTTCGCTCTAAAGTCCATGTCTGCTCTGCAATATTGTTCCATTGTTTTGTGTAATTCCTCAATTGAATTCGCCGGCTTTCTGGCAAACTTTGATGAGCATGGGCCTGGACGCAGGCCACTGACAACAGCGAGGATAACAGCCTCATCGGATATGCCTGGGGTTCTCGCTCTGATTTGGATAAACCTCCGCCAATAATCTTGAAGCGGCTCGCGCTCTTCTTGTTTGCAGTTGAACAGCTCAATGGGGTTTGATGGGGCTGGTGTGATGCCTTTGAAGTTTGTACAAAGCCTGTCTCTGAGGTTGGCCCAGGAATCCACAGTCCCGGGGCGAAGGTTACTGTACCAGGTTTGCGCGATGTCGCGCAGGATAATGACAAAAGACTTTGCCATTGTTGATTTGTCTCCACCTGCCGTGACGACCGTCGCCTCATAGCTCATTATGAATTGGCGAGGGTCAGTGAGCCCGTCATAGCGGGGTAGGTTTTGTGGGTTGTAGCATGGAGGCCAGGGTTGAGTTTGGAGTATCTGGGAGAGGGGGGACTTCGGGTCATATGGCATTTGGTGTTGAGGTCTGCGCTGGATGCGAAGGTTTGGCTCTCTCTCATCTGGGTAGAGTTGGCAAAAGTTTTGTTGTCTCATTGGGTAAGGTTCTTGGATTGGCGGTGGTGGGGGTGGTGGATGGCGAAGGTTGTCTCGGCCTCGCTCCTCATTTCCCTCCTGCAGCGGGGGCATTTCTTCATCATTCCAGCCCTCTGCCTCGGCCTCAGCCGTGGCGAGGGACTCCTCCATTCGGTGAAGCTGCTCCCTAGCTTCGTCTGCTTTCTGCCTGATGGCGCGCAGCCGATTGTGCTTCTCCAGCTGATCCAGGCGCCTCTTCTTCTCCTGTAACTCAGCCTGGAGGTTTTCGAGGGCCTCAAGGCCCAATTCTTCTTCGTCAGCTCCCTCTCCCTCCTCGGGGGTGTGAGGGTGCAACTGGGCCACAGTCCGGGTCTGCGGGCCCGGGATCTCTGAGTCTGGGGTGACGTCTTGCACCCTCGAGGGTTTCGGTATCTCCTCGGCGGGTGGGACCACCAGCACCGCCTCTCTGGCCGGGCGAAGGTCTCTGGTGGTGTTGGTCCTTCTGTTCCCCGCCATCTCGAATTGTGTGCGATCCCCACGGTCGGCGCCAAACTGTTGGTAACACTCTTGCTTACCTTCGCTCTCGTGCGAGAGAAAGGCGAAGGTGGCCAAGCGTCGAAGACGGAAGTGAAGATTAAGGAAACAAAGGCAGTAATTATGGCTCTATTTCCCAAAAATATCGTGTGTCTTACACTATTCACCCCTTGGTATTTATAGGGGATACCAGGGGTCACAGGACTAATTACCAAAGGGTACAATAAAGATTCCCTACCTCCACGCAGGGAGGAAGGGCAAAGAGGTAAAAACACAGTCGCAGCGGAAACCCTAATCAATCTTCCCTCTGCGCGCCGCCACTTGGTCCCGCCCGCCTTCGGGGCAGACGTGAAAACTTGACCTTCGGCTCTGCATGCCCTCGGTCCAGCGTCCTTCTGTCGCCTTGCCGAGACCTTCGCTCCAAGTGGAGTGGCTTCGCCAGGCGAGCGAGGGTCACTTGCCTGGTTGTTGTCGAGTCTTTAACCTGCAGGGAAATGCAACAAAACCTCGAGGGTAGGATTTATTGCGAGGGTTTAAAAACGGGTTCAAGGGGTCCAGTCCCTTGAGGAAAAGGGTCAAGCGGGGACGTGTGGATCACGCGAAGTGCGGATCACGCGAAGGTCGCTTTTGCCTGTGTTCCATGTGGTGTCGCTGCCGAGGGTTGTGATCCCCAACAGTCCCCTACTTGTAAGCTCCTAAACTAGGATGGCTTGGATACAAGCAACCAGTTTAGAACGATGTGATGACAGTGGGGCTAACCTGAGCCAATTTTATACATGAAACTTTTTTGTGATTCATCAATTATGTAATTTTTCTTTAACAAACTTTTGTATCTCGACTAAGTCCAAATGTAATTGGAAGTATGTAAATGGAGTTCTGAGATGAATATAATAATTTCATTTTGTTTACATTTATCAAATATGCATATAAATCTAATCATATAGCTTGCAATGGCGAACGATATGGGAGAATGGCGTGAACCTACCCCCATCAACAGCTCGGACACCTCTGACGACTCACAGTCAACTTCATTCTTGAGTGTGTCGATAACATCGCCGCCTCCAAAGAAACTTCATGGAGAGGAAGATGATGATCCTAATTATGATCCAATGGATGAAGTACAAGGACCAAGTCAGGAAGCACTAGAGCACTCCCCGAATGACAATGTTGAAGAAACAAGGGTAGAGGTATGTACTTGTAACAGTGCTTGTCTTCTATTAACACAACATTTGAGGGCCTCCCAGAAATAGCTTAATGCGAGTTCTTCAACAGATACCAGTGGTGCCTCGTCGTTTTGAGTTCTGAGATGAGGAATAAAGGGTGGAGGAACCACCCGCTCCCTCAACGATAACTTCTTCGACAATGGTAAAAAGCCAAAGAGGAGAAGGGGCTGTTGATGCTCACTAATGCTCATAATTAACCATCAACTATTGCATGAAATGACACTAAATGAATCACAAAGCATAGTTGTAGGGTTTGAAACTAACAAATTCCATGAGTTTTGGTGATCTCACTTGTTTTGTAGGACATCCATGTTTTACCATATAAAAGCATCTCAAGTGATGAATTGGAGTGCACCATTGCGAAGAGCTCGTCGAGACGATCGAAACGGACATATCATTTGCTATATTCGGAGTCCCGGATGAAAAGATATCAATTCCGGACCGAAACGTGCAAAAGAAGGATCTAGAAGACACCAGAAGACACCACGAGTGCGGGCCGCCATGAGGGCCCACAACCCATGACCGACCGGTGGGCCCCCATGACCGACCGGTGGGCCCCCGGGGCCGTTTTTCTCCGCCTTCTGGAGCCTTCCTCCACCGCCTACAAGGGTGCATCTCAGCCGTACCTAAGGTCGGTTTGATCCAACGGTGCGCGATGAAACGTGACGCGGATCGATGACATGGCGATTCCTTGCCCCCTACTCCACCTTGGGCTATATAAGCAACCCAAGGCCCCCCTCTCCAGGCATCTCCATCTTCATTATTCATCTCCACATCAGAAACTAGGGTTTCAAGTAGAAGTAGAGGTCCCTCTAGTTGATCGTCTAGTTCTAGTTCTAGTTCATCTTCTAGTTCTAGATCTTGTTCTAGTTCATCATCTAGTTGTAATCTAGAGAGAGGAGAAGGAGAGAGCTGAGGAGGAGCCGGATCTATCGGATCTTCCTCGACATTGTATTGGTGCAGTATCTAGTTCGTCTTCAAGTAATCTCCAGGTTCTTCATTTACTATTTCCAAGTATTATATTTAATTTTAGTTCTTGCTTTATTTCATTTACTGGATCTCCGCTCGTATCGAGTGCTCTAGTTATTTGCAGTAATTAGAGTAGTAAGCGTTAGTGTAGACGTGGTGTCTAGACTAGGGTTTACCTGAGTTTGCACCCAGCCCCACGGATAGTTGTGGTAGCCCCAGGTGGTGACAGCCCTGATGGCCGACGTAGTCCACCACGTTCGGGTTGGTGTTTGTAGGACCGTAGTCGGAGCTTCCTAGCCCCTTTCTCATCCCTTTCTGTGGCTAGTGTTCTGATGTCCCGAAGTAAGTGAAGTATAGTAAGCCTTTGATTAGATAAACCTGCTTAGAAAACCCTAAATCTCTCTCTACCTATTTTATCATTCTTTTCTTGGACGTTCTTGATTCTTCTAGTACACTTCACGTTCCCCGTGGAAATCGATACCCTGGAATACTCTCGGGTGAAGGCTACATCAGTATCCTTGCGCTTGCGGATTCTTCTGTGTGCGTTTAAAATACCCAACAGGGGCCAACACGGCAGGCATAAGGTGAACGATGATGTGCATGCCATATACCTAGTTGGGGCACGGGGAGAACCCTTACAGCCAACGATTGTCCTCGGCACCTTCAGCAACCAATGCTCTTGTATAGTCAGAGAGAAGGTGCCTATCACGTACAGTGATTGGAAGTCAATCCCAGACCACTTGAAGACATATGTTTGGGATGAGCTACGGACTCGATTCTCGTATCCTAAGGGCTATGATGTAGCAAAGTCCAAGGCCCATGCATTACACATTGCAGCCAAAGCTCATCACCAGTTTAGGTGGATACTAAATAATGAGTTCATCAAAAAAGGAAAGACAACATTAGAGAGCTACAATTTCCTCACCTCAGATGTTTGGAAAGAATTTGTGGCACAGAAAAAAAGTGAAGAAGCAAAAGCAAAAAGCGAGAATTTCTCTCAGCTCGCGAAGAGGAACGTGCACCACCTGGGCATGACAGGGTATGCCGCTAAGAAACCAAAATGGCAGGAGCAAGAAAGGATCGCAGTCGAGGCTGGACAACCGGATGAGTACATAGGCCTTGATGAGAGGGCACGTGACTACCTAAAAGCCCATAGGCCAAAAGTACTGAAGGAGGGGAAGACAAAGTTCAACGAACCGCAGAATGAGGAGGCAAAAAAGAAGATCCTAGCGGTCGCTGCGGCCGAGCAAAGCGGGTCCTTCAACCCCCACAGAGAGAAGGACCAACTCACTGAGGCACTGAGGAACCCAGAGCACCGCGGTCGTGTCCATGTCATATCAATGAGAAAGAGATGGAAGACAATGGAGTCCTAGGGATCCGATGCAACCTCTTGGACTAGGCAAGCATACAAGGACAATCTTGTCCAACAAGGCCGTGATGAGGCTACTAAGGGCTTTGTTATGGGAAAGATTTCAGAGGCGTTCACGAGCAATGACCCCTCAATGGTTGAGTTAAGGTCGCAGATGTTTCGCCAGGCTGGTGTGGTGCTACCAACGACATATGTCGTACAAACTCAGATGGTGCCCCCCACCGGAGGACTACCGAGGTACCCAGCCGACGATATTGTTAAACCAATGCCATGCCAGCTCATGGTTCCGTACGACAGGATGTCAAAAAGACAGATGGCGATGGGCACAGACATAGCATTGCCAGGACGCCTGTATGACGACAAGTCGATCCCGGAACACAATGTTAGGGTCAAGGTAACTTGGATGCACCCGGACCATCAGGATGATGAACTCGACATACCCACACCTTGTGGGGCCAAGTACTTTTGATGTTTAGTCGACAAAGAAGTACTCTGGGCTCGATGTGATATTTTCTTAGAAGAGTCGACGCTGTCATCACAACCCTCATAGTCTCCCATGGGTGATCATGACATTGATGACGACGATGACAACAATGATCCAGTAGGCACTCCCCCATGCACGAGCAATCCACATGGAGATACAGGGTCAGGATCGGGCACTGCTACACTGCTGCAGGCAAGTGATAGAAATGAACAGAGTAAAGAATGTTCTCCCTCACCGACGAAGGGTATGCAACAAGAGCATACTACAACACCCACAAAAAGTGGCATCGACTACGGCAAGTTGAATAGGATCACCCATGAAATAGCCAAAGAGTATGAAAGCTCAATCCATTTTGACAGGTACGCTTTTGCCAACCAAAGTCATAGTACAACATGCGCGGAGATTCTTGCAGAGTTTTTCACTCCTAAACATCTCAAGTACATGATGCCATCACCAGCGGGTTGGCCCCTTTCCGATGATTGTCCCGACCGGAACGTGCATGGGAAGTTCATGTTGACCTTAGGCCAGCTCGTAACTGAAGAGCCGTGGGAGGTGAGGAGGTTCCATCTCTGGTAAATGGAAGCGGCGAAAAGAGGCCTTGAAAGTTTTGTTCTGAAGGTTCCCGTAGAGTATTTCTACTTGACCTCTGATGCATACGTCGTCTTAGATTTTCATGACATGCATAGGTTACTGCAGCACAAGACCTCCACGTGGCCCAAGTCACATTGTTTGCCTTGTAAGTGAATCACGAGTTTTCAGTGTGTTGCATCCATGTCGATTTGGTAGGAAGAAGCCAATAACAATAACATGATTTGTCCTTGTAGGATGCAAGCCCACATATGCAAGGAAGTAGGCAAAAATGTTATTTTCCTCTCTCCGATGCACATTACCGAGAGATGCATCGTGGGTTATGATATACCAAATACCCATGAAAAGCTTGTGGGCTTGGACGGAGCAGAGAGAGAGGCGGCCCGCAAACTTCTGCGTAACCAAATGAAGTTTAACGCAGGAACATATGTGTTTAGATGCATGAGAGAGGTCAAGGGATGTGGGTATATGATTGTCGTCCACCAGTTCGGGTAAGTCAAAAGAAAACTATCACATAGTTACTATTACGATCATAGCTTCTCACGTATTTGAAGGTTGTAATTGTATGTTGTTTCAATGGTCCAGCCAAGGCATCATGGGCCACTAGATTGCATTTCTCATATATCCTCAGGATGGGAGGGCAATAGTATTTGACTATTTGGATACTCCAAAAGAAGGTTATAAGGAATTTGAAAGCGTATTGAGATTGTAAGTGACGATACTTCTTTTTTATTTAACATATGTGCTAAATTGGTCGTGACAAATGTGGTTTCGTACAACGCTTGCCGAAAGTACTTGGAGGAACCAGATTGTATTGATCTCAAAACTAAAAAGCAGAAGAAGAAGTATAAAAACAACCTGCAAGTCAGGCACAACTTCCCGGTATGTTTGAAAAGTCATATGTGTACTTATTAGTATATTGTGAAAGCTCTATATGTTCTGAACGATTGTGTATTACATGCAATGCTTCAAACAACCACCTGACACATTATTATGTGGATACTATGTTTGTGAGTACCTAAGAGAGACCGGTAAGTTTAGCAACAACTACAAGGTACTCAAAAAAGAACTACAGGGCTGGCAAAGCAAGCCATTCAACAAAGAGATCATAACTCATATTGTTGCGGACATTTGTTCATTCCTCATGCACCATTGCGTGCATGAGGGTGAAAGGTTCTTCAACATGGAAGGCCCGTTAGCGGATGATGACGAGAGATTCTCCGAAAGTGGAGCACCATCTGAACATCAAGGATTACATATTGCCAGACATATAATTTGTAAAATGTTGAATTATAAAGTTGAATGCGTGTAATTGAACAATGATATATACGTTGTTGTGACATATAATATATATACTCGAAGGAGTACTGCTAGTTTGTGACTTTATTAATTGTGTCTTTGCTTTCATCGTGAAAATGAAAATCAATTTCAATTTTAAAACATTTTTTAAATTGTAAAACAATTAACTGAGGCGGTCACCCTCACGAAACCGCCTCGGTTAATATTTTAATAGAGGTGGGCGCGTAAGGGCGCCTCAGTTAAGTTTTGATTAACCGAGGCCTATGGTTCGAGGCGGACCGTTTGCCCGCCTCGGTTAATCTCTTTTGCCCGTCTCGGTTAATCTTTCTGTAGTAGTGTATCTCTCTCTTAGAATGATGACACTAGTGTAGATACTCAAAAGAACAAGCCAAGCAACCTTGCATGGTCGTGCCTTGAATAAACTCATATTGATTCCTATGAACAACCTACAAAATTAACTTTTGTAACCTTTTTGCTGGAATCTTGCTGATAAACTTCATTGAAGAATTTAGTGCAAAAGTTGGCCTACAGTTCCAAACTCTCTCTAGGTTTGGCTTCTTGGGTACTAGAGTAATGTAAGAGTAATTAATTCTTTTGGTATTGGCTTCATGATTATATAAACCCCTGGCATAGATATTGACATCCGCTTTGATTATATCCCAACAATTCTTAAAGAAGAAACCATTGTAACCATCTGGCCCTAGTGCCTTATCATAAGAAGCATTTAGCAACATAATCCATATCTTCAATCCGAAAAGGCATAATGAGCTCATCCATTAAAGATGGTAGGTGGAAAAGCATAGCTGGTGCCACAGTGACTCACTTCTTAGATTGGAACTCTTTCTAGAACCACTGCAAGAAATCTGGGCTTCTATGACAATTACCAAATGACAGAGCACCTATCTGTCACAAACAGAGACTCTTTATGACGACTGTTCACAGAATGACAACTATTTATGACCAAGCTGTGTCTTTGTCATAAACATCGTCACAGTATATTATACATATGCTTTGTGGCGATAGATCGATGATAATAGTTGATCGTCATAAATTATAAATCTATTATAATTTTTATTAAAATATCTTAGTATCATATGTCCACTTAAATTTTGAAACATTTATTAAATAATTAGAACTAAAAATTATTTAAAAATTTTCAAATTAACTAGCATATTGCAGGACAAATAGCACTACTAGAGATAGCAACGGGTACATGAAACCCGAAATCTATAAAGCCATAGTTTTTTAAACCCAGTCTATCATATATTATATAGTGTATTTGAGTGCTTAGTCGTATGGTGATGTTTTATGCTCAATGTGTAAGCTGGAATTAACGGAAACTTGTGTTTGGCATTACACCGTAGCATTTCTTAAAAAAGAACTGACGCTCATGTTTACCAGGAATAGCACGCGGCAGCTATCTAATTTTGGGCCGGTCAGTTTTAAAAAAAATGGGCCGGTCCAATTTGCATAGCAGCATATGTCACTTATTCGCTACTGCAACAGCAGCTATGTTTTTTTTTTGTTTTGTTTTTTGTTCAAATGCAACAGCAGTGATGTTGCTTGCCTGCTAGAGTGCTAGTGCGCTCTGCTCACAGGAAGAAGCAATGGTCCCACCTTGCCTCTACAAATAAGCAGACAAATGATAGACTCTTAGGGCACTCACAATACAGACTCTATCATAGAGTCTAAATCTATTTATTACACTGATATTTATTGTATTTTGTTGATGTGACAATGTATTTATTGGAGAAAGAGAGAAAAACTAAGACTCCAAGTCTTATTTAGACTCCAAGTCTATGATATTTTCGAGATAATAAATACATTTAGACTCTAGATAGAGTCTGCATTGTGAGTGCCCTTATATAAGAAGACAATAGCTACCCAAAATTGGACGTGCAGCAGGTGTTTAAAAAGCTTAGTTAGTGGTTTACCGTTTTTCATCCGTAAAATATTGCAAACCAACCATACTATATAGTACTTAAAAAAGAACAAAAAACTTTACCATTTTTCATATGCACTTAAAAAAAAGGAAAAAGATGCGCCAACCAGGGTTCGAAACTGAACAGCAAACCAACTCTGGTCGGCGCATCTTTTAGGATATAACACTCTAAATAATATTTAGAGCGCCGGTGGAGCATCCCAAATCCCACAACCGTAAATGTTGTTACGAACAACCATCTTTCTGTATGCACTAGCAAAGCGATCCCACAACCGTAAATATTTCAGCCCGCAACCGTAAATGTCGTAGAAGGAAGAGAATGATCTGGATAACATTTACGGTTGTGGGATGAGAATTAGCAGTAACTTTTACGGTTGCGGGTGAAAGAGAGAATGGTGTTGCTGCCTTTACGATTGCGGGATGAGAATTAGTAGTAACTTTTATGGTTGTGGGAATTGATGGCCAGTGACGCTCTAAATAATATTTAGAGCGCTGTGCTCCAAATAGCGGGATCTATATTATATATATATATAACTACTATTTAGGATATAACACCCTAAATAATATTTAGAGCGCCGGTGGAGCATCCCAAATCCCTCAACCGTAAATGTTGTTACCAATAACCATCTTTCTGTATGCACTAGCAAAGCGATCCCGTAACCGTAAATATTTCAGCCCGCAACCGTAAATATCGTAGAAGGAAGAGAATGATCTGGATAACA
Source organism: Coix lacryma-jobi var. lacryma-jobi (assembly GCA_009763385.1). Lineage (NCBI taxonomy): Eukaryota > Viridiplantae > Streptophyta > Magnoliopsida > Poales > Poaceae > Coix > Coix lacryma-jobi. The sequence continues at coordinate 130,304,706 of CM019830.1, forward strand.
TTTACGGTTGTGGGATGAGAATTAGCAGTAACTTTTACGGTTGCGGATGGAAGAGAATGGTGTGGCTGCCATTTACGATTGCGGTATGAGAATTAGTAGTAACTTTTATGGTTATGGGAATTGATGACCAGTGACGTTCTAAATAATATTTAGAGCGCTGCGCTCCGAATAGCGGTGAACCGAGACTGTCGCTGCCCTCTCATCCACGACTGCACCTGCTTGTGCCGTGAACCGAGAAGTAGGCAACGGCAGTACACATGCATAAGAGGTGATGCAGCGGCCGCAACACAGCGTCAACGCGACATACGGTGAATCTGCATGTATTTTTGGCTGCCCGACATATCTATACCTCTTATAATTGTAAATCTCACTAGCAATTCTCTCAACATGCAAGCTGTCCACCTCAGCAACTATTACATGCAATTAAAATCCACTAGCATGGATGATGTCCACATTAGAAAGACACCTAAACATTATATTTTTCATGTCAACATTCCACGCAATCCACTAAAATTTATTTATAATAGTTTATTCTTTTGTATAAATAATTATATATTCTAACTTCATTCTAAATAATCTATAATTCCCGCAGCAATGCTCAGAGTATCCTTCTAGTTGATTAAATGCTCATTGATTAATTATTGGCTCATGTGTAGCTGCTGGTTCGAGTTTACTTTTCTTGCCGCTGAATATTTGATAACTTGCATGTACTAGAATTTGGCTTGGAGCTTTCCTTTGGTTGGTCGGATGACTTCAGATCTAAGGTGAACACACTGACTTTGAATGATTTGTTCAATCAGATTAATATTTCTATATTTGACAGTTTTAGATAAAATAATTTCACCAAAGAAGAGGTTTTATTTTTTGTTGTACACATTGTTTCTCTACTAATTATGCACCAGATGGTGCCAATGTTTAATGTAAGATGCATAGTAATTGGAGTGTATGATATAAAAATCAGTAGATCCGATTTTGGTTGCTACCTTGCAGGAACCAGATTTGTTCCAACATATGCATTGTTTATTAAATAAACATCCTGCAGTGAGAAGCACGACGTGGGTTTAAAAACCAAAAACTTCTCTATGCATTCTGATCGTTGACTGCGCATTCTGATCATTGATTCTATATTATGTTGGTACAAATGTCTATACATTATTTGGAGCACATTTCTATGTAATGTTGGAGTAGTTTGCTTGCATTTTGACATAATTCTATATATTGTTGTAAGACACTTTTATGCATTATTAGAACACTTCTGTGCATTGTTAGAACTCATGTCATTTGGTTCATGTGCAATTTAATTCTTATTTCTATGCATTATTTTGCTCCCCTATGCCACGATGTCTCTAGACCTTGATGGATTTGTTTGTGTGCATTGTTTTTGGGTTAAGGTTCTATGTACTGTTTCTCTGTCAATTATACACCCCCGATGTGAGAAGTTATATGTACACTTCTATACAATTCAATGTAATGATGGAGCACACATCTATGCATTATTAGAACATGTTAACATACATTGTTGGAATAATTTTCTATGATGGTGCACACATCTATACTTTGTTAGAGTAGTTTTGGTGCAAGTTATCTATGCATTTCTACACAATTTCTATATATTGTTGGAGCATATTTCCATGTATTGTTAGAACAATTTTATATACATTGTTCGAACAATTGTCCTGTCCGCTAACGCCGATGGCTGCATCCCATGTCGCATGCTCGGGGTCCATGACCATCTCTGATATATTATTGGAGCGGTTTTCTGTGCACTTCTACACAATTTTATACATTGTGTCTGGGAGCTGCTTAGTTCTTTTTTTCTCCGAGAGCACTTCTAATTGAACAGCAATAGGGTTGGGGAGCTGCCTAGTTCTATTTTTTTTCTTGATTTGTTTTGTGGTTGCTCCTCCAGCTCATAAAAATTACTTTTTCTTTTGCTTGTCGACTACAGGTGATGCTCTAAGGATCTCTGGTGGCCATAAACGTGGCCAGCTACCGTGACCCTTCCTGAATGATGCACAACACGTGAATCAGATGTAGATCTGTCGTGCTGAGGTGAGTAAAAAACAACTTTTCCTCCTTGTTTGTACTAGTTTTTTTTTCTTGGTATTGTTTGTATGCTCATACAAAGCATAAAAATAGTAATGAAAAATTATTTGTATGGTTATTTAGCCAACTTCTATGCATTCTTCGAGCATATTTATATGATTTTTCATTACTGTTTTTATGCTTTATATGATGTGCAATGTAACTGAACTCCTTTGTGGAGAGTATGTGTTCTATACATTAGGAGACCTTGATTTTTATTCTTGCTTATATAACTTTCTACGCATGGTGAAACTATATTACGAGACCTTATTAGAATAAAAAATTGTGTATGTGTTTCTATGCATTTTTGTGCTTCGATAGATGCATAGAAATTTTTTGATGCAAAGAAATTGTTTGTAGGGTTATTTAGCCAACTTATATGTATTGTTGGAGCATATTTCTATGTTTTTCATTACTATTTTTATGTTTTATATGATGCGCAATATAACTGAACTCTTTTGCGGGGACTATGTGTTCTATACATTATTGAAACAAATGTACATACATTGTTTGAATCATATTTCTATGTAATGTTAAATTAGTTTGTTATGCATCTTGATATGATTTTATACATTGTTGCAGGACACTTCTATGCATTTTAGGCGAGCGGAAGTAGATGACACGTGCCACTACAGGATTTTATGCAATGTGTGTCATCCTCATTGTAGCTATATAAGCATTTTCATGTAATTTTAAATTTTAGATATACTCTTCTACATCATTCTATATATTGTTGGTATATCATTCTATACATTGTTGTACATAAATCTATACATTGCATGGTGGGTCCATAAGCGACGGTGGGCTCTCAGATTGGATGATGGCATTGCACTGGCCACACGAGTTTATGCTTATAAGCATAGGGTTCTATACATTCTAAATCTATATTTTGTAATATCGAGGTTTCAATGCAGGGTGTAATTGTAATTTAGTTTATATGCTCACCACTATAGGTTTCAATAAATGGTAAAACTGTGATTTCAAAGATGATAGATGATTTCTATGCATAGATAGGTTTCTATCCATGATGTAATTGTGACTTTAAAAATTATATGCAATTGCTATGTGTTTTTCTATTCTCACGCATATAATACATGTGAGAAAGATTTAAAATTCAAATTTTTTAATATTAGAAAAGTTTCTATGCGTCTTCAAGATTCTATGCATTGAGACATTCTACAAGAATTGTAGAATCTGTATACCAATATGATTCAAATTTTAAACTTTATAGTAAACGGTAGACAAGTTTCTATGCTTGCATTTACAGAGTTGTACATATGTTTGCATGTGATATATGATTTTTTTATACCAAAATTAATGGATCTCTTTAGTATCTGGATTTTTATACCTCAAGCCATTAGTTTCTACACCTCAGGCTAAATGGAATCTAAATTTTAAATTCTAAACAAAGGCACGTTACCAATATTCTTATACCATAAACCATTAGTTTCTATACCTCAGACTGTGTGGAATTCAAATTTTAAAATCTATAAGCAAAATGACAAAGATTCTAATGTTTTGTGGGTGTTTTATGCATAGTTCGTCTGGTAATTATGCATTGTGCTATGATGAGAGCCTTTTATGTCAACGTGATATGATTCAACTTTTGAATTTTTGAAGAACATGAGATCGTCTGCTTGTTTTTATGCTCAAGGTCACAAGATTTTATGCGTAGTCAAAAGCATTGAAATCTATACCTTAAAGTGTAAATTTATGAATTTCAAAAAAATATTCAAAATGGATCTTAAATCATTCGTAAAAATGTCAGGAGTCCAATGGTGAAAACCGTTTTTGAATTAGATGTTTCATTGAAGAGTTATCGTTAAAAAATAGAAGAAATTATATTGAGGTAAATGCATGCGTGCGTGCGTCAGACATGTCGGCTCGTGTGTCGGCTCGTGTCAGGTGGGATGTCCATCCAGTAGAGAGATTTTTATGCACTAACGAAGTGAAGATTTATTTATTCAACTACTAGTTTCTATGTATGTCGGTGACAAAAAAACATTTTACGCAGCTTGAGCCAGGAAGCCAGGATTCTATGCATCCGGTCTGCTGGGTCTGTAGTGGTCCTCAACCGGCTTGCGTCAGCTGGTCCGTGGACATAGGTGTTTGAGTCAGATGGGGTAGCTGGCTGGGGCTTCCAATAACTATTGGAAGCCCTAGGCTCTCAATAACAGAACCCTCTCTCTCTTTTATATATATATATATATATATATATATATATATATACACGGCAGTGCTATTCTACAACCTAGGTGTAGAATATATCATGAGCCCAACCAGCCCACTCCAACTTGACTGCGCGCACCACCCAACCATCGCCTCCACCGCAGACTCACCCCGACGGCTCGACCAACTCGCTACCTACATCGCCCGCACCCCAATCGCGGTGCCGCCACTCCCCCAACACCGGCGACCACATCGACGCAGTCCCCTACCCGAGCGCGCTCGACTGCCACCTACCCGATGGTGCTACCCCCAACTATCTCCGGCATCTCAGACAACTGAAGGACCTAGATCTTCTCGTGGATGGAGTTTGTGCAGGGGAGCAAATCACACTTGTTGCAGAGGTCTAGCTCTGTTGAGTCGTACGGCAGGCCTTTTCCGGCTAGCCTGAAGAGGCTCACAAATCTGTAGCTGGAACGCTTCTTCCCCCATGAAATTGGCGTCTTTCTCTAGCTAATCTTCGTTTCCTCTCTGTGTACGAGTGCTACATTGACTTGATTATATTGACCTGATATATAGGAACTGCACCTAGTCCTACGAGAGATTTGTTGGAACAGAGCATCAGCAACCTGAAAATGGATGCCTGGGCTCCTTGTACTTCTGTATTTCAGTTTGATTTGTCACGAATGAATGTAGAAACTAAACCGATGCTCTAGATTCGTACATGAATACGTGAACAATGACTTGACCTATATTACTAGATCACATGATTGGTACTGAAGAAGGTGCCGATTGGATTTATACTGAATCCAAGCTATAGAAATTGCTGGCAAAATAATTATAAAGTGAAAACATTAAAAATATTGTGAGAAAAATAATGTCAGCTACTAACTCTGGCCAGAGCAAAGTAACGATAAATAGTGAAAACTACTTAAATAAACTGACACTAATGGAATCATAGTACTGACAAAGTATTTAAACATACTTAAATACTAACGACTATATAAACTATACTAACGTCATTATACTAAAACCCATTTAAAGATACTATGACCACAAACAATATCATATAAAAAAAGTGATTGAACTAAGAAACACTCACACACACTAAATGCCACTGGCAGTTACAAAAAATACTAGCAAAAACTTACAAATATTGATAACTACTTAAAGGTACTAGAATCTTTGCTATTTAACATACCGACAAACACGGAAGAAATCACTGATTATTACTGAAAGCTACTTAAGGATATTATCAGACATTGAAGAAAATATTGATTACTACCAAATGCTACTTAAGGATACTAGAAAACTCTAATAAAAGATACTTAGAAAAATATTGACAACTGAAAGCTAATTAAAGATACTAGAAAGTACCGATAAAAGGTACTTAAAAAATAAAAAATACTGACAAACTCTGAAGAAAATACTGATTATTACTAAAAGGTACATAAAGATACTAATGAAGACTAACCAAAATTTGGGATGGAAGGGAGGATCTATGCCACCTGGGATTTAATGAAGGATCGGTCGACTAACCTTTGATGCTCTGTATTTTTAGTCACTCAAAGCCATCAGAGACCGGAGCTGCTAGCAAGTGTGGCAGTCTAGTGATTAACCATGAGAAGCAGGCACACCAGATGCATGGATTTTGAGATTGAAGAAACATCTGCTTTTTTATTCTCTTGTGAACTTACGGTCAATGCTATCCAGGTGAATCTGAGGAGCGTCAACTCCCGCTCAATAACTGCGCCTAGTGATTTGTTGGATTCAATAGATTTTTTAAAGATTATTTCCATTGATTTTTGTAACAAAGTGATGGATGTGAGCAACATCATAATTAATTACTCCTATCGCTACTACTTATCCTGTTACTTACTACTATCCAGTTGTATTTTTATTTTAATCCACGCCCTATTACTTCTATCTAGGAGTATATATTACTCATGTTAGAAGGAATGATTTAATTTAAAACACGTCTAACAAAGGAGTATCCTAGTAATATTCACATGCCCGTCAAATCTATAAACGTTTAGAGACCAATTATATGAACTACTACTTGATTTGTGTAAACTGCTTGATTATTGCTACCTAATCACGCTAAATTAGGTGAAAAAGAATCTTAAAATAGTGATAAGGTTTTAGGAAATTTGGAAAATAAATAATCCTGAAGTTATTCGTCTATAAAGAAGCATTAAACGTAAGTACGCAACTACTAAGGCCAATTTCAATCGTGAGTTTTATTTTGGTGTTTCCAAGACTGTCAATGTCATATGAAAGAAAATGAAACTTAAATGAAACTCTCCATTGAGAGTGACAGTTTTATTCTAAAATTTTATATAGACATTAAATTTCATGACTCATAGAGAGCTGTCGGTGTTTCTTAACCGGCAACTCGTCTTGAGGAATCTCAGACGATTTGTTCGGTGGGGATCGGCGTTCGTAGAACTCAGCGAGTACACAAGGACATCGATTTATACTGGTTCAGGCCGCTTAATAGCGTAATACCTTACGTCCAGTGCGGCGTGTGTCTTGTGTTATGATTCAAGATTCAATGATGGGAGTCGACGCCTGCTTCCCCTTATATATCCGGGTGAAGCACGACGTTTACCGAGTCCTAGTTGGTTACATCAGAGGAGTCCTATTCTAATTACAAGACTTCCTTTAAGAACTCGACTAAGTTACAATGAGAGTCCTAATCCAAGTATACTTCGTATTAAGTCTTCGGATCTCCCATACCGTCCAGAATTAGTCAGAGTACTCATCTTCTGATGATATCTCTGACATCCTGGTCCGTCAAGCCCCCGAGCTCTTCATCATTTCTTCAGAACTTTATCTTCTGGTTTCTCTTTGAGAATCTCCGAGTAATGTCTTGAGAAATCTTGAAGTGCTCTGTAGGTAAAGAACTTCTATGATGTGCACTTTTTCCTGAAAAGTGCACCCATAGGCTGTAGCCCCCGAGCCTCTTGTTATTTATAATAACTTTGAGGATCTTTTGAGCCTTTTCCGAGTAATTCTTGGCTAAGAAAAAACATTTCCTTTATGGTATATACCCTGCAGCCCCCGAGCCTGAGTTCTGAGTACCTAAATAGTCGGTTCTTGGGGTCTTCCTACCGGGTAATCCATAAAGGTTTTGAGGAGTTGAAACATGACACTGATCTGTTGCTTAATCCATCAGAGTAATAAATATCCGGCTTCAGGTGGGTAATGTTTTCATCAAACATCCCTTTTCACCCCCACTGAATAAAAATTATCGTGAAGTCAGCAATAATTGACCAATGACTATTCCACCTATACGTATTGATGATTCTTATCGTTTTCTGCATCTACAAAACTTTGTCGTCTTCCACCTGAAGTGCTCATGTGAAACAAAGCCATCACTTATGCCAGGCTTCACATGTGCAACAATACATAGGAAAATTATTGATTCTCTGGTCACTTATATTCGTGGACAATGTCCATAGACCAGGGTGATCCGTCTATAAATACCCTGTCTGGGGAGCAAGGAGGCCATACCTTCCTGAGTGTATGACTTCTCTTAGTCTCTTGAGTGTTATAGTATCTGTAGCAGAGATGTCCGAGCCCCCGGGTATCCTCCTTCTGTAAGATAGATGAGGTGTCCAGAAGAACTCTTGTGAAGGGACCATCCGTCAGGGTGGTTTCCAAGTGGTCGCGAGCAGAGGGATACAGAGGTGCGCCTAGAAGAACTCTTGTGATTCCCACATCACGAGCAACCTCGGGGTCACAGGTTGTCAAAAGGGCGCTAGGGTTAGGGCCTACCTTCGAGTTCCTTGTGCACTGGGGTAGAGCCTTAAACCCACCTTGGGATGCACTAAAAAGATAGTATCTACCCAAGGTTCTGTGTCTGCTTTACTGCGTCTCACTGAACCCGGTCCTTGGTGCACTATGCATCAAGACTCTGTACCTTGATTACACTAGAGTAGCTTTTACATCCTGATTGTACTTGTACTGGAGGTTGCTGTATCTCAAGATGCATCCTTGTATCTCTATTGTAATTCTGAGTAATAATCAATAAGATCCGGGTACTTGGAATATTTTCCGAGTCCTTTGTCTTGTCTGCTGAGCATGGTTTTAAATAGCGAGCTAAAGCTAAAGTGTTTAGAGTTTTATAAACTGTAATTAGCGGACTTTAGCGGCAAAATAGCGGCAGAATTGTGCATGAACGCAAATAGCGGCACAATTTTTTTCAAGCTATTTCGGGCTATAGCGGCAAAAATAGCGGGCTATTTAAAACCATGTTGCTGAGTACTAAATGTGTCTTGTGAAAGAATTATAGAATCTGCTTGCGGGTTGCCTGTTCACTGATACTGACGCCGTCTGTAACGTTCCCCAACCATTAGGGTTTTGAACGGTTCCATAACGCCGTTTGTAGAAAGGTGAACAGTTGCCAAAATAGATCTATAATAAGCCGCCATTGGGCTTATGATTTCTTCACGCTTTCATCAAGCCATTGCCTTCGGAGATAGAAATCCCATAGCCAATCCATAGTTGATGCGCAGAAAGTCTCTTGTCACCAACATGGGTCCTTACTGAGAAGAAAAAGGCAAAGATCGCCGGTGGTAGGCCGCGCCATGCGTGCCCACCCGCTGATGTGTTGGCCTGGAAGATGCCTGATACCAGGGAAACAGAACTTGCTTTCTTGGAGCAGCAAGAATTGCTCCGGTTGCAACCCATAGACGGATGGAGGGTATGAAGGACCGAGAATGCACTAGCAAGGCGACCAGAGGGGGGTGAATGGGAGCCAATCAAATTTCTTTCGAAACTTTGGCCAAGTGTCCCAAATTCAACCCCGAAAAGAATGGACCCAAAACGTGATGCTCACGACCCTTGGAAGAGGGTGGATGATCCCTAGGATCACAGCGGAGCACCACCAAACACAAGCGAAACAAACGCCAAAAGCACCGGCACAAGTTTGCCCCTTGAAAACCAAGTCCCGAATGTAGATAGACGGGTACGTCGAGAAATCCCCAAACATCGATGCTAACAAGTAGCAAAGATACCTAGAGAGGTTCCTTGGTGAACTCTAGGGTCAAACAAGAAGTCTGAAAACCAAGCGAACAAGCCAGGAGAGCAAACACACTAAACCGGAGCACTCAGGCGATTCCCGGACTATCCGGACCCTGAGTCCCAGACTGTTCGCCTAAGGCCGGACTGTCCGCGCTCTGGTGGTGGACTGTCCGCCGGCAAAAACCGAGAAATAGCAAGTCTGCTGAGAACTCCCTGGACAGTCCCGGACTGTCCGCGACCAGCAATCGCGGACTGTCCGCCGGTCACGTGAACAGTTCCTGCGCGAAGAACACAGCCACTAAACAGGTTGCTCCCCCGACGCCCGGACTGTCCGCCGGTCAAAACCGCGGACTGTCCACGAGTACCCAGGGAGGGCGATTTTGATCGCCTCCTCCCCAAATCTCTCCAAATTCGATCCAACTCAAAATCCCAAGTTCCCAAACTTGGAGAAGATGATCACGGGGTAGTTAGGAGACTATCCCCAAGAAATCATCCGCTCAAATCGACTCAATCAACGGGAAATCAAAAGGGAAGGTGGATGAACCGAAAAAGCGCCACGAAAACGAAATCGACCCGATCTATTCGATCATGAGGAGTTAGATGAATTCCTTTGGTCAAAAAGACCTCCTCAATGATACGAACAAGATGATTCAAATGGATTTCGCAAAGACGCACCGGAGAGGGAGATCGAGTGACGGGAAAATCACAGAGAAACGAAGAACGCGAAGAACACGAATCAAAACGCGAATCAAGTCATCGATCTGCAGCCGTAGTGCAAACACACGCTACAATGGTGAGGTTACGGCCTCACTTCCTCAAAATCAACAGTACACAGAGGTGAGTTTCTCTGCGGATCTCAGCTAGCTACAGCAGGGGATGGGGAGAGCAGGAAACCCTAAGACAGAATAGCAAATGACTAAGATCAAGGGGAGGAGGGTGTCTCCCCGACTACTTAACCTATTCTAGCCTAAGTCTAATTCCTACTCTACCCCTCTCTAAACTAATTACAGAGCGAGCCAGCTAAACCCTAGGGTTATTCTGGACCAACTCAGGTGGTAGGTGTATCCGACGGCCACGCCCGCACAACTCGTAGCGTCGCCTCGACGTGACCTCCCGATTGCCGCCACGTGCCGCCTTCGCTCTGGACCCCCGGTTTTGTGGCCCAAACCGGGAAACCAGCCTTTTCCAGCTATCCCCGGGTTTTGAGGCCCAAACCGGGAAACCAGCCTCCAAGTCCATCGCCTGAGTTTTGTGGCCCAAACTCAGAAACCCGTAGCGCCCAGGTTTTGAGGCCCAAACCTGGAAACCATCCTCAGCCTGAGTTTTGTGGCCAAACTCGGAAACCCTCAGCACCCAGGTTTTGAGGCCCAAACCTAGAAACCGTCCACCGGTGGTTTTTCCGTGGCTCAACCACCAAACCGGAGCTGTAGAGGGGATGCACCGCCCGTGCACCCCGTCCACCGACACGTGTCCCCAGGTCCTTGACCTGAGCAACACCATGCCCCGCAAGTCTTCGCTCGTCGCTGTCCCAGGCTGCCAGCCACCACAACTGATCCTCAGGCACTCCGGTCCCTCAGTCCAAGCCTCACGTCCGCCCTTCGTCCCACGGCACGCCCATCCTTCACCGCACCCGGTCCATCGGCACGACACGTCTCAACTTGACCTTCACCTTGCCCTTGATCACTGTCTCCGTGCTCAACACCTGCACAACACAAGCCAAAGAACCTGCGAGCAAACTCGTTGACAATCACTCATCACTCAGAGACCCGGCATACACCCATGTATCCGCAATCTCCCCCTTGATGAGTGCATTGTCAACTACACACACAAATCATAATAGAAAGAAGAAGAAGGAAGAAGGAGAAGAGAGAACTCTACCAAATTACCCAAAAGCATAGCAAAGCCGAAGAAGGTCAAGTGGAAGAAGCGAAACAACTTGGTCCCCAAAGACATGGGCAACGGCTCGACGCAACCAAGCAAAGCAAAGCTAGCCCTCAAGAAGAGTTAGAACAGGCTCAACACCGCTAGCAAATACCAATCAAAAATCAGAGCACAAATGCTAGTCCCTCAAGATAGAGGCACAGAGGCTCAACACAACTAGCACAACAGCTTGATACCAAAAACCTTTCGGTCAACAGAAAACAGCAAAGCTCCGAACCAACTGAAAACGAACGCCCTGAAAACTGTTTGCTAGTTCCTCAAGACAGAGTCAAAGGCTCAACACAACTAGCAAACTCCCCCTCGAAAAGTGCACGCAACCAGGAACACTCCCCCTTAGGTCCAACATAGGAAGAGCACAACTTTTGAAAAATTTCTCCCCCTTAGCTGAACATCCAGGAGCTGAACATCCAGGAGGCATATGATTTGCAATTTCTCCCCCTTAGTTGAAAATGCACTAATCAAGTAAGAACTCCCCCTTCCAACATGCATATCATTCAAAATGCAAGTCAGCAGCTTCAGGCATATAATCAAAAGAGTGCAAAGATGCTCTAAATAATATAACTCCAATGACACAACTAAGCACTCAAATAGCTAAGGCTCAAACTGATCACTGAATACGAAATATGAACATATGAGCAAAGTGAGCAGTTTTGAGTCAAAAGATAGTCACCATCAAAATAGCACTAAACATGTATAGACAGGAATCCAATCAAGTGCTAAACATGTATACAAGGTGAACTACCCCTAGCAAAGTTCAATCATCATGCATAGGAATGAAACATACACTTGTGATTTCAGTTTTAAATCGATGTTGCAGCGGTGAAATTACACAAGTTCAATTATTAGCATGTGATTACGAGAGGTTAAAAGCTTGTCATTGCCTAACTTTTCAACCGAGCGAAGCCTATGCCGAAGCAATCAGAAGCTTAAGGCTACTGTTTCAGTCATACACTACACGACTCAAGTTTAACTCAAAGTGCAATGAGAAACAGTCTCGATACCGTGATGTGTTGACAAGCAGTCCCATCTCGATCTTTTCAATTCACTAAAACTTGGTTCAAATTTTAAACATGATATGAACAGACCAAGCAAGTGAATGACTCAGAACTAGAGACATAGCAACCTAGCATATATGAAAAGCACCAATGGACTCAACACATCCTACACATGCTAGTTGCATATCTCAATGGTGAACATTTTCAAATTTTATATACATTAAGCAAATTCACCATTCCAAAATAGCTCAACTCACAACATGTACTAGTGATCAGAAAGAGCATAAGCTACAAGCATCAATATAAGCATCGGAGCATACTACATAGAGCATAATTACATTCTGGTGATTATAAACATGAAGCTCATAATGTAAATGCGTATGCTGAAATGCAAAAGAAAAGAAAGATAAACGAAAAGAGTCAGTCTGATATACAAGATCAAAATGTTTCCCCCATCTAAAAGGGGAAACACACAGCAAGCTCATCCCTCAACCGATTAAAGGTTGATTCGTCTAAAGGCTTGGTGAAAATATCAGCCAGTTGATGATGAGTATCGACATGGCGAAGGTCGATATCACCCTTCTCCTGGTGGTCTCGCAAAAAATGAAAGCGCACATCAATGTGTTTGGTCTTCGAGTGAAGCACGGGGTTCTTAGCAACGCTAATAGCACTCGTGCTGTCACAAAGCAAAGGCATGCGAGAAAAGCTCAGACCAAAATCATGCAAAGTGGCCATCATCCAAAGCAACTGGGAACAGCAGCTAGCCGCAGCAACATATTCAGCCTCCATGGTAGACTGAGCGACACTAGACTGCTTGCGAGAAGACCACGACACAAGAGAAGATCCAATAAACTGGCAAGTCCCAGAAGTGGACTTGCGCTCAATACGGCAACCAGCAAAATCGGCATCCGAATAACCGCAAATCGAGAGGGTGGAGGAAGCATAATACCAAATCCTGAACTCAGGTGTGAAATAAAGGTACCTGAAAATGCGCTTCACCGCCTGACGGTGAGAAGTACGTGGCGACGCCTGAAAGCGCGCACACAGACACACCGCAAATTGGATGTCCGGGCGTGTAGCCGTCAGGTAGAGAAGCGACCCGATCATGCTGCGGTACTCCCTCTGGTCCACTGCTTCTCCATCCTTGTCCGCATCTAGGGCAGTCGTCGTCGACATGGGTGTTGGAAGAGGCTTGGCCTCACCCATATCGAACCGCTTCAGCAAGTCCTTGGTGTACTTGCCCTGGTGCACAAACGTCCCCTCTCGGGATTGCTTAATTTGCAACCCGAGAAAGAATGTCAGCTCGCCCATCATGCTCATCTTGAACTCCCTGCTCATAGTATCTGCAAACTTGGCAACCAAAGCGTGAGAAGAACCACCAAAAAATGATATCATCCACGTAAATCTGGACCAAGAGTGTGTCTTTGCCTTGCCTGAGGAGAAAGAGCGTTTTATCTACACATCCCATTTTAAAACCCTTAGCTATCAAAAAGGTTTTCAACCTATCATACCAGGCTCTAGGGGCTTGTTTCAAACCATATAAATCCTTAGAGAGTTTAAAAACATGGTTTGGAAACTTGGGATTTTCAAAACTGGGGGGTTGCTCAACATAAACTTCCTCTTCTATGTAGCCGTTTAAGAAGGCACTCTTGACATCCATTTGAAAAAGTTTAAAACCTTTGGATGCAGCAAAAGCCAAGAGTATCCTAATAGCCTCCAAACGAGCTACAGGAGCAAACGTCTCCTCATAGTCTATCTCCTCCTTCTGACTATAGCCTTTCGCTACAAGCCTGGCCTTGTTTCTAACAACGTGGCCATCCTCTCCTTGCTTGTTTTTGAAAACCCATTTAGTCCCAATAGGCTTACAGTCTGGTGGAGGTGGAACTAGAACCCAAACCCAATTTCGCTCAAAGTTCTCTAACTCCTCATGCATGGCATTGACCCAATCCGGATCCGACAAAGCGTGTCCAACATCTCGGGGCTCAAAATTAGCAACAAAAGCAGAATGAGCGAAGTGAGAGATGCGCTGTGACCTGGACCGAGTGACCCGCTCGTCAATGCTGTCGATCATCTGCTGAGGGGGGTGTTGGCGCTGGATGTGTCATGGCGCCTCCCGAGAAGAAGTAGCCTCCCCCTCAACAGCAGCTGGTGCCTCTCCGGGTACAAAAGGTACCGCTCGGGGTGGCGGATCCCACGGCCCCCAGGAAGAAGATGTGTCGGGGCCGTGAGTCATCGTAGAAGCCGCTCCTTGCATCACTGCAGGTGGAGGGGGTGCTGGATCATCCATACCTTCAGCACCCTCTTCCTCATCAACAAAAAGAGGCTCACCGACCTCGTGATCACCTACACGCTCAAAACGAGAAGAAGGACAAACAAGAGTCTCGTCGAAGGTGACATCTGATGTCTCCACAACTCGGTTAGTATCAAGGTTAAGTACACGGTAAGCTCTAGTGTGAGTGCCATAACCCAAAAATACCCCATCAGAAGATCAAGACTCAAATTTGTCCAACTTGCCTTTCTTCAATATAAAACAATGGCAACCGAAGACTCTAAAGTAACTCACCTTAGGCTGTTGACCAAAACGCAACTCATAAGAGGTCTTCTTCAAGAAATCTCTCAGAAAAATGCGAATTGAAATGTAGCATGCAGTGTTCATAGCTTCGGCCCAATATCGCCCAGGAGTCCTATGCTCATCGAGCATCGTCCTGGCCATCTCAACAAGGGTCCGATTCTTCCTCTCTACAAAACCATTTTGGGGCGGTGTGTAGGGGGAAGAAAACTGATGCTCCAAACCAAGGCGGTCACAAAACTTCTCAAAATCCAAATTTTTGAATTGGGAACCATTATCACTCCTAATAGCTCGCATCGAGTTCAAAGGGAACTCGTTCTGAAGACGCAAAATCAGATTGCGAGCAAATGAGAAAGTCTCAGTCTTCTCAGTCAAAAAGAAGACCCACGAATACCTCGAAAATTCGTCAACAACAACCAAAACATACCACTTCCCACCAACTAAGCTCACCCGAGCTGGACCAACAAGGTCCATGTGTAAAAGCTCTCCAGGGTGCGAGGTCATGACCTTAGTCACTGGATGGTGGGGAGCGGCAACCATCTTTCCATGTTTACAAGAATGGCAAACTAGATCCTTCTCCATCGAAAGCTTGGGCAATCCTCGGATTAGGCCAAGTGAGCTAAGTCTTGCAAGCAAGTCGAAGCTTAAGTGACCGAGCCTCCTATGCCACTTCCAAAGATCGGAGGAAGGACTAGCCAAAAGACAGCGGGAAACACCAAACGACTCCAAGAAATTCGTGCGAAAGACTTTCCCAAAGGGCGAAATCAAACATACAAGATTGCCCTGAGGATCTAAAATGTGACTGAGATTCGGTTTAAAATGAATCTCATAGTCATCATCAAAAAGTTGCGAAACAGAAAGCAAGTTAAAATGCAGGTTAGAAATAAGAGCAACATCATACAACACAAAGTGCTCATTAAACCGCACCGACCCACGAAACAACACCTTACCTTTACTATTGTCGCCGAAGGTGATAAACTCCTTTTCGGCAACAGGGCTAAGGCTGGAGAACCACTTGGCGTTTCCGGTCATGTGCCTCGAACAACCAGAATCCACCAACCAAATATCCTCCAACCGTCTTACCTACATCAATAAAAATACATAGGGTGAGCATACGGTCCAACACTGGGGTTAGTGAAGTAGGAAGAGTACCAGTGTTGGGTCGGCTGCTCAAAAGAACGGTCAGTGTAAAAACCATTCCTAGCCTGTCTACGGGGGTAGCGATCACCACGTACAGGAAAACGTGGTCCGCTAAGGAAAGAGCGTCCATCGCGATACTCAAAACGCGGTGGGGGAAAACGCTCAACAAAGCCTCCGCCACGAGGTCCATAGCCTACAACTGCAGGCTCCCGCCGGGCACGCTCTCTACGAGGCCTACGCCTAGGAACTTGAGGTTCAGGACCTCTATGCCTAGCCTCCCTCCTCGGAGCTCTCCTCTGCCTAGGCCTGGGAATTTGAGGTTCTGGACCTCTGGGCCTAGTAGCTCTCCTCGGGACGTTCGGCACATGCCCACCATGAAAAGGATGGTACATGTCCGGGTTGTCCATCTCCCGAGCACGGCGCGCCTCTCTCTTGCGCCGAAAGCAGAACTCACTCAAGTGACCATCCCTCCCACAGAAGTCACACTGGTACCTCACCGCACGCAAAGTGGGTTGTTGGTAAGCAGGGCTGTGGGTATGGTTCACTTTGCCCTTCTGTGGCAAGCACTCCTCCTGGATAGGTGGCATTGTGTCAAGCTTGTTCTTGAGGTGGTTGGGTTTGGGATGCCACACTTGGTTCTTGGGTGGAGCTCTCGGAGGTTCCTCAATCACTCCATCCTTGGTGATAGGCTTGGCAGGCTCTTTGGGTGGAAGCTTGGTAAGTTTGGGGGTAGTGGTGGAGTTGGGCTTCTCACATGGGTTCAGGCCACTCGACACCTGAGCAAAACCTACACCTGGACCTCCAGCAGCTCGCTTGAATTGGGAGATCATCATCCCGAGCTGCGGCTCCCCACACGACACCCATGACAAGATGGTCCGAAGGTATGTGTTTTCCTCCTCGGTTTGCATCTTGCCATGTTTCACATTGGCAATCTCCATCTCCAAACCCTCACACAAAGCACACCTTGTGACACAAGTGCTATCCGAGATAGCCTTCTCTAAAGACTCAATCTTGGCATTCTTCTCTGCCAACTCGGATTGCAAGACAGGACAAGTCTTGCACGCACCCAACAGCTGGGGCCTAGCACGGAGCTCATCCACCTCTCCTACCAACGCAGCATACTTACCTCTCAAAGTGAGAAGGTCAGTCATGTGCATGGTGCACCTCTCGCACTCACTCTCCTCTGACACGACCACGGTGGATTTGGCAAACTCCAACTCCCTCACCGTGTCCTCCCACTTCTGCCTGAACTCCTTGCGCTCTCTAGCAGCTCGCCTAAGCAGCTTGTCTTGACTAAGCAAGGCGGCGGTAAGCTTCTCATTCTTAGCAAAGAGCTCACCATGTGTCATTGATACCTGGGAGGTGTCATCGTCGTCGTCGCAAGGGGTGTGCTTTAGCTTGCCCTCGACCTCATCACCAAGTGCCATGGTGCAGAGGCCTCCGTCGTCGGTGAAGAAGCAGAGACCGTTCAGCTTGTCCTCGATCTTCTTCATCTTCTCGGACTCGTCGTCGCTTGAGCAAGCGGAGTCGTCATCCGAGCCGTTGACATCGCTGAGAGTGGCGAAGAAAGCACGCTGCTCAGCCTGAGCCTTCTCTAAGTACTTCTTCTTGATGTACTCCTTGTCGAAGCCGCCCCTCCGCTTGTGCCTCAGAGGAACATGCTTGTCCTTGCGCTTGGAGTCGTACTTGTGCCCATGATCGCCCTTCCCCAAATGCTTGTTCTTCTTGGGGCAATTGGCGATGAAGTGATCGGGATCGCCGCACTCGTAGCAGCCCGAGCGTCCCCCTCTGTGGCGACGATTCATGTGGTTGTTGTGAAACCGTGTGAACCGGTTGGCAAGCAAAGCCAACTCCTCGTCTCCCAAAGACTCCAGCTGATCCTCTATGATAGAAAAGAGAGACGAAAGTGCAAAGCCACTAGAGGGGTTAGCAGAAGAGCCAAAAACCAAAGCCATAGTCAGGCCAGAAGGATTCTCATAAGAAGCCCTCGCCATGGCGTCAATCTCACTGGACTTGAGCTTACTGAAGAGCTCGTCGCACATGAGGGTCTCATAGTTCGGTGATTCGATGATCGCCTGAACCTTGGAATCCCACACTGACCGATCAAGAGTATGCAAAAGCTTAAAAGCTCTCTCATGATCGTCGAAAGGCAACTGCTCCTTGTTAGCCCTCATCCTGTTGACAATCACCTGAAAGCGAGCGAATAAACTTTCTATGCTCTCGCCAGGTTGATGTCGAAAGTTCTCATACTCTCGCTTGAACGACTCGTAGAGTCAGGTTTTGACTTGAGAGGTTCCCTCATGGAAACGCATAAGGGTGGCCCAAATCTCCTGAGCCGTAGCGAGGTGAGAAACACGATCAAACTCACCCATGCTCAAACACGAGAAAAGAGCATTACGGGCTCGGCTATTGGCATCGTGATCATCGATCTGACGTTGAGTCACACGAGCAGCCAAGACCACGTAATCGGCAAAGTTGCAAATATCCCAGATGGAAGCACCCAAACTCTGCAGATAGGCCGACATACGTATCTTCCAATACGCATAGTTCGTCCCATCGAAGAACAACGGTTTGCCCACGCCGCGATTCATGTCGCCTTCTGTGGATCTGGAACCGGCTAAGGTGGAAGATCCTTAACCCGCTCCGATACCAATTGAAGGACCGAGAATGCACTAGCAAGGCGACCAGAGGGGGGTGAATGAGAGCCAATCAAATTTCTTTCAAAACTTTGGCCAAGTATCCCAAATTCAACCCCGAAAAGAATGGACCCAAAACGTGATGCTCACGATTCTTGGAAGAGGGTGGATGATCCCTAGGATCACAGCGGAGCACCACCAAGCACAAGCAAAACAAACGCCAAAAGCACCGACACAAGTTTGCCCCTTGAAAACCAAGTCCCGAATGTAGATAGACGGCTACGTCGAGAAATCCCCAAACACCGATGCTAACAAGTAGCAAAGATACCTAGAGAGGTTCCTTGGTGAACTCTAGGGTCAAACAAGAAGTCCGAAAACCAAGCAAACAAGCCGGGAGAGCAAACGCACTAAACCGGAGCACTCAGGCGATTCCTGGACTGTCCAGACCCTGAGTCCTGGACTGTCCGCCTAAGGCCGGACTGTCCGCGCTCTGGTGGCGGACTGTCCGCCGGCAAAAACCGAGAAACAGTAAGTCTGCTGAGAACTCCCTGGACAGTCCCGGACTGTCCGTGACCAGCAACCACGGACTGTCCGCCGGTCACGTGAATAGTTCCTGCGCGAAGAACACAGCCACTAAACAGGCTGCTCCCCCGACGCCCGGACTGTCCGCTGGTCAAAACCGCGGACTGTCCGCGAGTACCCAGGGAGGGCGATTTTGATCGCCTCCTCCCCAAATCTCTCCAAATTTGATCCAACTCAAAATCCCAAGTTCCCAAACTTGGAGAAGATGATCACGGGGTAGTCAGGAGACTATCCCCAAGAAATCATCTGCTCAAACCGACTCAATCAACAGGAAATCAAAAGGGAAGGTGGATGAACCGGAAAAGCACCACAAAAACGAAATCGACCCGATCTATTCGATCATGAGGAGTTAGATGAATTCCTTTGGTCAAAAAGACCTCCTCAATGATACGAACAAGATGATTCAAATGGATTTCGCAAAGACGCACCGGAGAGGGAGATCGAGTGACGGGAAAATCGCGGAGAAACGAAGAACGCGAAGAACACGAATCAAAACGCGAATCAAGTCATCGATCTGCAGCCGTAGCGCAAACACACGCTACAATGGTGAGGTTACGGCCTCACTTCCTCAAAATCAACAGTACATAGAGGTGAGTTTCTCTGCGGATCTCAGCTAGCTACAGCAGGGGATGGGGAGAGCAGGAAACCCTAAGACAGAATAGCAAATGACTGAGATCAAGGGGAGGAGGGTGTCTCCCCGACTACTTAACCTATTCTAGCCCAAGTCTAATTCCTACTCTACCCCTCTCTAAACTAATTACAGAGCGAGCCAGCTAAACCCTAGGGTTATTCTGGACCAACTCTGGTGGTAGGTGTATCCGACGGCCACGCCCGCACAACTCGTAGCGTCGCCTCGACGCGACCTCCCGATTGCCGCCACGTGCCGCCTTCGCTCTGAACCCCCGGTTTTGTGGCCCAAACCGGGAAACCAGCCTTTTCTAGCTATCCCCCAGTTTTGAGGCCCAAACCGGGAAATCGGCCTCCAAGTCCATCGCCTGAGTTTTGTGGCCCAAACTCAGAAACCCGCAGCGCCCATGTTTTGAGGCCCAAACCTGGAAACCGTCCTCAGCCCGAGTTTTGTGGCCAAACTCGGAAACCCTCAGCACCCAGGTTTTGAGGCCCAAACCTAGAAACCGTCCACCGGTGGTTTTTTCGTGGCTCAACCACCAAACCGGAGCTGTAGAGGGGATGCACTGCCCATGCACCCCGTCCATCGACACGTGTCCCCAGGTCCTCGACCTGAGCAACACCATGCCCCACAAGTCTTCGCTCGTCGCTGTCCCAGGCTGCCAGCCACCACAGCTGATCCTCAGGCACTCCGGTCCCTCAGTCCAAGCCTCACGTCCGCCCTTCGCCGCTCGGTCCATCAGCATGGCACGTCCTCCGTACGGCACGCCCATCCTTCACCGCACCTGGTCCATCAGCACGACACGTCTCAACTTGACCTTCACCTTGCCCTTGATCACTGTCTCCGTGCTCAACACCTGCACAACACAAGCCAAAGAACCTGCGATCAAACCCGTTGACAATCACTCATCACTCAGAGACCCGACATACACCCATGTATCCGCAGGGTACCCACCGATCATCGCTCTCCCGCCCCCAATACGATGGAGATAGTGATGTTCAAGTCCTTCATGGAGCGAGGATTGGGACTCCCAGCATCTGACTTCCTACAGGGGTTGCTCCACTACTTTGGTTTGACTCTCAACCATATTACTCCCAATGTCTGCTTCCACATCGCTATCTTTACTCATCTTTGTGAGGCTTTTCTGGGGATCTGCCCTTCTTTTACTCTTTTTCGCCACTTTTTCTGGGTAAAATGTCAACCCAGTGATGCGTGTGTAGAGGTAGTCGGAGGGGTTAGCATCCAACTTAGGTTAGAGGTAGCCACTCAGTATATCTCTATAGTGTTGTCGGAGTCTGTCTGAGAGTGGGCTGCCGGGTGGTTTTACATAGCCAACCCACCACCAGCCCTTCTTCGCCATGATGGTTGGCCGCCTCAGAAGTGCCGGGAGTGGAAGGACAAGATCACTGCTGAAGAGATAGAGACTGTCCAACCTCTTATTGACATGATAGCAGCATTGAAGTTCAGTGGACTGAATGGGTACACTGTCGTCCAAGACTTTATCGTGCGCCGAATCCACCCACTCCAACAACGAGCCAATTTTGGCTTCGAGTACCTGGGCGTGAAGGACCCGAGTCATCACGATGCCGAGCAGCTGTCAAACCATGAGATTCTTAGGAGGATGAACCGGTTGTTGAAGAGCCGTGAACATCATGTTCCAGTGATGGCGACATTCTCTGCCATCAACCCTCCTCCAGAGGTAAGTAGTTAAGTTGTCTTGTCTTTGAGATTCTTGATAGATATCCTTCTGACTAGACTTGAGTTTCTTCTTCTTTATAGGGCCAAGGCGGGAATAACTATGATTGTCCACCCCTGCCCCCGGTGACTCAAGAAGGCGGAGGCATAGCTCTCGAGGGTCCTGTTGGCGCTAAAAGCGTGTCGCCCCGCGCCAAGGAGCACACCAGCAAGTCGGATGAGCTAGCTTCAAACGTAGCCCGGGCGCTTAGAGGTCCGGTGCGTGCCAGTCAGTTTGCCTACAACTAACAAGGGAAGAAAATTGTTAAATACAAAACTGGAACATGTCGGGTGTGACCTGACAGTTCCAAGATATACGGCCCTGAAGCCACTTACAACGACATATAGCTATAAAAGCTATCTGCCAACAGGTTTAAAAATTCATTCGGCAATTATAAAGATAAAACGTCAACATGCTGAATGCCAAACACATAAATAACAATAAGATACCAAAAGGGGCAACTCATAAATATAAATTTATCCAAACAACGCATGCATAGGCCAATCCAGCTGATCTGCCGCACGTCCAGCCTTCATAAACCCGTCAGGTATAAACTCAAGCAAAGCTAATCCACCGCATGATACCACTTGCCATACATCTACACCACTCCTTATGACCAGATTAATCCACCGGATGATACGATCTAACCATAAGGAGATAAAAGCACTTGTGTATCTGAACAGATCTATATTTACTCATTACTCGTGCAAGCATAACCAGAATCGGCGGTACAGCCGAACTGGGGTCCATGAAGAAGAAACATACATGTAAAGCATGGCTAAACCAATCTAAAACCTGCGCCTGCCGCACGACACCCGGTCCTATCAAAGCCTAAACATGATCAACATGCATGAACCCACGACATGTGACAACCTAGATCGAAAGTCAGTTCAGCCGTCACGATGTTATGATTGGAAAAAAGCATAAGCGAGCTTATGCAACAAGGCCGAACGAAAATCAATCTAGATTGGGCAAAAGAGTGTTATAATAAGATAAACATAACAAAACATATAACACAAGATAACTTAATGAATCTATTAGATCTGCCAAATCTAACAGAGCCGATAACTACTTTTACTCATGACTCAATCCGCCGCACGATACAAGGCATAAGCAAAAGCTTCCCGTCATAAGCTTAAATCCGCCGCACGATACTAAGCTTAACGTACGAGACTACTTGCACCATATCTAAATCCGCCGCACGGTACTAGACATGATAGCAAGGTTGTCGGGACTTACGGAGGTCGACGGATCGATGATTCCTCTCGAAGAACACGACGACATGACTTGGACTCGATACGGCACGGGGTCGGGTTGGTTGTATTGGTTGTGAACAAATATTACAATGACCCTAGGGTTTATATTTATACCCTGGACGAGACACGAGTCCTAAACAAATACGATCTCTTCAAAGAGATATGGAGCAATATAAATTCTATATTATTTGGCACCTTCCATCGTCGCGTGCCTTCTCAAGCAAGCCAGCTCCAGTCGTTACGCATGTTAACCAAATTGTTCTGTGAAATAGCCGACCGCACAAGCACACACACAAAGATCCTTAAAAGCCTACCAGCTGCCGATCATTTGCCGAATCCTTCTCCTTCTGCAAGCTGGACCCATCTGTCAGGTGTGCGAAAATCTGGTGTTAACACATGCCCCCTAATTTTGGGATAAATGTTTTGTTCCAAAATTCCTCTTCTCCTTTTCACACTACTGTAGAGCCTCTAGAAGCATTAATCCCCTGCAAAAACCTCATGTCATATTTACTCTACCTACCGACACGTTTTCCGATGCGCCTTCCAGGATCCTTTAAAATCTCCCTTCATTTTGTCCTAACTCATGTGTCCTTGTTCTGCCTCTTACTCAAAAAACCCTCTTTTCTTCTGCTTTCTCAATCGAAAAAATGTCTTCTGAGGCGAGTTGCCATAACCTTGAGTTTGGAGTTTCCGGTACTTCTAAGAGAAGGTTATCCCTTTTCTTTTCCTTCGATCATTCTGAAAACGAAAATAACACTCTTCACATTGTTACTTCTTTCAGGAGAAAAGGCGATGGTTCTTCTGAAGATTTAACTTGGAAGCTTGCGGATCTTCAATTTGATCTGGAGATGAAGGATTGGAGGATTACTCGAATTTCTCGAGAACGTGATGCTGCTCAGGAACAAGCTCTTGGTAAGCATCTTCTCATCATCTTTTTTTATTTTTTCTTCTCTCTTTCATTCATCCTCCCTTTTCAGCTCTAGCAAACAAACTCCACTCCCTTGAGGCCGCCATCACCAAGCTTGCCGTCACAGCTGATGTATCGGGTTCGACACCCTTGAAACGAGTGAATGAAGTCAACCGAATCCTTCCCATCATCTCTAAAGCCGGCATGAGTTATGGTGCGGCACTTGCCTTTTCCGCTGTGAAGGCTCATTCTGGTGCCGACTACCGCAGATTCGATGTTCGTGAGCAAAAACTGGAGAATGGAGTAGAACATTCTGTAGAAGACATGAGGGAAGCTGGGATAGACTTGGCCGATTCCTTTGACCACTTTCTTCCGATCAGGCGTAGAATGGAATGGACAGATTAGTCATCCTTGCGGTCATATACTTTTCCTTTGTAAATAAGAAATTCGCTTTCCAGAAATCGACCTGCTGTAATTAGTCACCCCAGGCCCAAAGTTTCAGTTCTCCCTAGCCTTCTGACTTGTGATGATACCAAAATTATAATCCGGAAGAATGTCGTTTCTCTTTTCTGAACATTTTTAGCCGAATCTCATCATTCTTCCTGACTTTGGAGTTTCAAGAGATGTCGGCCCAGCCTAGTATTGTTCCGTAAAGCATTATTCCCAATGCTTAATTCCCATTCTTGCGTTCGTCGAGTATTCGATTTTTGTTTTGGCCGATGGTACAGCGCGTGCATTTGGTCTCGCATTTTTGTGCTAAAGGCGACACACACTATGTCGGCTGTTTTTTGTTCTAAGGGCGATAGATTCTATCGGCCATTTTTTGTGCTAAGGGCGACACGATCTTGTATCGGCCATCGGTGCTCATCAGTCCTTGAATGCACTATGCACCGACCTCCACGCCAGGGTAAAATCTCTTTAGATATCGTCCATTAATTACCTAGCAAACTCTTCTCCTTAGAGGGTTTTTAAAATATACGCGTTACCTGGAACACGCCTTAGAACTCGAAAAGGCCCTTCCCAGTTAGGGGACCATTTGCCGAATACCCTGTCTTTGGTACCAATCGGCAGGATGATTTTCCAAACCAAAACTCCTTCTTCGAATTCCTTTTCTTTCACCTTCGAATTATAGTACCTGGCAACGCGTATCTTATTCTTTTCGATACTTTCCAGGGCTTTGAGACGAATCAAATGCAAATCCTCCAGCTCGTCTATCATCAGATTCTCGTAATCCCTTTTAGCCAAATCGTTTTGCAATGTAATTCGTCTTGACCCTGTCTGTAACTCCCAAGGCAGCACCGCATGATGTCCATAGACTAACTCGTATGGTGATGCCTGAGTAGACCCATGACAAGCCATTCGGTAAGCCCACAAAGCCTCATTGAGTACTAAATGCCACCTTTTAGGCTTCTCTTCAATCTTCTTCTGAATAATCTTGATCATGATTTTGTTAGAAGCCTCTGCCTGTCCATTAGCCTGTGCATAGTAAGGTGAAGAATTATACAGTTTAATTCCTATCTCTTCGGCAAAATCACAAAACTCAGAGGAGGTGAACTGAGTCCCTTGATCAGTAGTGATAGACTGAGGAATGCCGAATCGGTGGACAATATGCTCCCTGACAAAGGATACCATGTTTTCTGACGTCACCTTCTTCAATGGGATGGCTTCAACCCACTTAGTGAAATAATCTATGGCCAACAGAACGAACTTATGCCCTTTGCTCGACGGAGGGTGAATCTGGCCAATCAAATCAATGCCCCATCCTCTGAAAGGCCAAGGCTTAATAATAGGATTCATGGCCGATGCTGGGGCTCTTTGGACATTGCCGAATCGTTGACAATCCTGACAACCTCTGTAGTACTCAAAGCAGTCCTCGAGCATAGTCGGCCAAAAATATCCAGTCCTCCTAATCATCCACTTCATACGGTGGGCCGACTGGTGTGCACCACATACACCTTCGTGCACTTCGTACATTAGTTTCCTGGCCTCGTCTTGATTTAAACACTTAAGCAGAACTCCATCTATGGACTTGTAATATAATTGATCGTCCAAGAGTGTAAACTTGAGGGCCTTGTATCTGAGCTTCCGGGAAACCTTTTTAGACGGATCCCTGAGGTAATCAGCAATGCTAGTCCTCCAATCTTCGACTGCCCGACTATCATCAGGAACCATTTGATCATCCTTCGAAGTTGATTGTTCTCCTTCAAGTGCAAAAATGCTTTGATTCTCCCTATACCCGGATGCCGCCTGGGCCAACTGGTTTGCCTCTTCATTCTGCCCCCTAGGAATATGTTGCAAAATTACCGATCGAAACTGTTTGAGGAGTTCTTGGCAACCTTCGAGATATTCCTGTAGTGCATCATTTTTGCATTCATATTCACCAGTTAGCTGCTTTATCACTAATTCCGAGTCACCAAAGATCTCTACGGCATCTGCCTTAATATCCATAAGTAATCGTAATCCTCGAAGCAGTGCCTCGTACTCGGCTTGATTGTTAGTCACCGGGTACTCAATTGGTATGGAGTACTTGAAGGGTGCCCCCTTGGGAGAAATCAACATGATCCCGACTCCACCACCTTTACTGCATGACGATCCATCAAAAAACAATGCCCAAGGGACAATAGTTATCATGTTAGCATCAGGATCATGATGGTGAGTGACAAAATCAGCCATAATCTGGCCTTTGACAACCTTTGCCGATTCAAAACGCAAATCAAACTCAGAAAGAGCCAATATCCATTTACCGATCCTTCCACTTAAAATCGGCATTGATAACATGTGCTTGATTACATCAAACTCCGACACTACCACACATTCGGCATTCAACAGATAGTGCCGAAACTTGGTACAGGAATAGAAAACACATAAGCACAACTTTTCTGTAGCCGAATACCTTGTTTCAGGGTTGATAGGTCCAAATTGGCTAGAGGGGGGGGGGGGTGAATAGCCTAATTAAAAATCTACAAAATTTCTTAGGCAAACACTATTAGTATAACAAACGGCGAAGCTTTTTGCGCTAGCCTAATAGTGTGTTGCAAGCCACCTATCCAACAATTCTACCTAATATTTCTATGCCACACAATCACCTAGAGCTAATAGCAAATGCGGAATAAAACAATTACAGCTCTAGCACAAGTATGAAAGGTAAAGCGTATATGAGGCAAGTGTATGCAATAAGGAAACTAAGCAAGGTAATTACAACTAAGCTACACAAGATATATGACAAAAGTGTACAACAAGAAAAGATGTCTACACAAGAAAGTAGCTCAAAGTAAATACACAAAGTAAATGAGCTAGTTTGAGAGGATTTCACCGAGCCTTCGGGATCGCCACGTAGAGAGCCAATCACCAAGAATATGTAGATGAAGACCAATCACCAAGAAAGGGACACAATCACAAAAGCACTCGGGAGACAAAGATTTATCCCGAGGTTCACGTGCTTGCCGGCACGCTACTCCCCGTTGTGTCGACCAACACTAGGTGATCCGGCGGCTAATCGGCGCAAAGCCAAGCTCACAAAGAGCGCCACAAGAATCTACCGCTAGTGAGGTAGCTCAATGACACGAGCAATCCACTAAGGATGCCTCTTGCCGCTCCGGCGAGGTGAGGCTCCAAAACCTCTCACAATCTCAATCGGTGGTGGCCAAGAACAATCTCCACTCTTGCCAATCAACCACCTCAACGCCTCCAAGCCGTCTAGGCACCGGCAAATGCCAAGAGTAACAAGAATACCCAATGCCGATGCGAAGAACTAGTGCCACTAGATTGAACTCTATCAAATCACGCACTAGATCACTCAATCTCACTTGGCTTGATCAATTCAACTTGGGAGATGAGTTGGGAGGCTTGTCAATGCTTATTAGAATGCTTAGGAATCAAAATGTGCAAGAGAGTACCCTAGCAAGCCGGCCAAGCCCCTTAAATAGGCCACACAAGTCGGCCTAGCCGTTGGGCCCGAAACAGACGCATCGGACGCGCCGGTGTCGGGGCCATCGGACGCTGCCCCAGCGTCCGATGCTCCGATGAGCACCACGTGTCCCTCAGCTACGAATTCAGCCCGTTAGATCCCAATGGTCACTATGCTTCCCGCGCTGGTTAAAGTGGCATCGGACGCACCGATGCCTCTGCTCAGTTCAGCACAAAATCAGCGCCACATCGGACGCGCCTGCAGGATCACATCGGACGCTGAACCCCTGCGTCCGATGACCATGCAGAGAGGTTCCAGAGAGGGCCAGAACGCATCGGACGCGTTCGATGGTCCTGCATCGGACGCAGGCCAGCGTCCGATGCTCCCTGCTCAACACGATCACGCCACGTCATCTGCATCGGACTCTGCAACAGTGATTTTCCAGCGTCCGTTGCCAGCGTCCGATGGTCCTGTATCGGACGCAGGCCAGCGTCCGATGCTCCCTGCTCAACACGATCACGCCACGTCATCTGCATCGGACTCTGCAACAGTGATTTTCCAGCGTCCGTTGCCAGCGTCCGATGCTCCCACGATTTCTGACACAGGTTAGGGTTTGCCATCGGACGCTGGGCCAGCGTCCGATGCTCGCGACGCCAGCGTCCGATGCTCGCGACGCCAGCGTTCGATGCCCCCAACTTGGCACCTTTTCATCTCTAACTTCTACCCTTGCTCCCATGTGCCAACACCAAAGTGTTTCACCACTTGTGCACGTGTGTTAGCATTTTTCAAAGCATTTACCAAGGGTTTAGTTAGTCACTCACTAGGTCTATAGCATCGATATGTTAGAGAACACCTAGTGGCACTTGAACACCGCATAAGCCATGAATAATCTCCTCTTAATAGTACGGCTATGTATCCTAAATGTGATCACACTCGCTAAGTGTCTTGATCACCAAAACAAAGAGCCCTATAGATTATACCTTTGTCTTCGGGCCTCTTTGCTCCATCTCTTCTCTTCTCTTTGCATTTCACCAACGGTAGAGCACTTGATCACTTGAGTGCTTGTGGCCATCACCACCCCCATGGTTGCCACCTTGCTAGCTCCACCACTTGGCTTGGTCACAATCCTTTTCATATAAGCTACACACATGCTTAGCAGTAGGATTAGACCAAATAGGTTTCATCAATTAGCCAAAACCAAACTAGGGCTTTCAATCTCCCCCTTTTTGGTAATTGATGACAACCTATACAAAGATATGTGATTTAAATTTGAGTAACCACATTGATTGTATTAGCTCCCCCTACATATGTGCTATAGAGTTTGGTACTAGATTTGGCACATATGTATGGATATGAAATGTGGGTGAGCAATACTATCAATGATGATGCTAAGGCATAAGAATGGACCTTTGAAGCGTGATACCAATCGGAGTGCACATGTTAAACCATCCTTAGCATCATTTATCACTAGACATACATCAAAACTCAAGAACCCCGTGAGATCAACATTATAATAAGGCTCTTGAACCACTTGAAAATACTTTAAAAAAAATACAAGAATGTCTAGTTATCATCATATTCATGCTAGTGAGTCATATCATCAATCATGTCCTAACACTAGCATTCACCACATAAGCATGAATATTGACATAAATAGCTTATGCAATGCAATCAATCATATGAATATGCATGTTTCAAATGCAACAACCATGTTCATGAGCTTGCTCCCCCTATTTGTATGCTCCGATCCCACTTGAACTTATTTGAACTTTAGCATGTATCTTTTATCTTTGTTGCATTATTTTCTCCCCCTTTGTCAACAATTATCATAAAGATGGGGCATATGTGGGAATTATACTAAGTCAAGGTATGGCTTAATCTAGCATAGGAGCATAGGATATTTAACACGGTTTGCTCTAGAGTAAGCTTCTTCACACATTTTTCAATAGTTATCTTACTCACGTTGGTTAAACACCCATTGCTTACTTACTAGACCAAACACTAGAGTGACAAGCTCACAAACGAGTTATATGCTACCACTAGATCAAATCAAACATAGAAGCAATAGTGGTACCATATAGACTTCAAATTCATTTGATTTGCCATGAATGAACCTAAATAGGAATATGATGGCTATATGAACTAGATCACAACCTAATAAGAATGAATGCACATGCCAAACAATTTTACCTTTGCTTTGTTGGAGGAGAGGCATGTCATAAGTGGGGGTGCATTCAACTCATGTTGGAGAAGTCTAGGATATTCAATTCATTCCTTAGCTTGCAAAACCTTCTCTCATCTAGTGGCTTGGTGAAGATATCGGCAAGTTGATCATCGGTGCCCACACTCTCAATAGATATGTCTTTCTTTGCTTGATGATCTCTGATGAAGTGATGCCTTATGTCAATGTGCTTTGTTCTTGAATGTTGAACCGGGTTGGTGGCTATTTTGACGGCGCTTTCATTATCACATAGCAATGGGACATGTCCAAACTTGACTCCATAATCTTGCAATGTTGCTTTCATCCATAGCAATTGTGCACAACAACTACCCGCGGATATGTATTCGGCTTCGGCGGTAGAGAGTGCAACACTATTTTGCTTCTTTGATGACCATGAGACAAGTGATCTTCCAAGCAATTGACAAGTGCCCGAAGTGCTCTTCCTATCCACC
Organism: Coix lacryma-jobi var. lacryma-jobi; assembly: GCA_009763385.1. Classification (NCBI taxonomy): domain Eukaryota; kingdom Viridiplantae; phylum Streptophyta; class Magnoliopsida; order Poales; family Poaceae; genus Coix; species Coix lacryma-jobi. The sequence goes on from CM019830.1 coordinate 130,334,954, forward strand.
TTGCATCCCGCATAATCGGAATCCGAGTATCCAATTAATTCAAATTGAGAGCCCTTGGGATACCATAGTCCAACATTTGGAGTGTGCTTCAAATATCTCAATATTTTTTTGGTTGCCTTCAAATGACTTTCTCTTGGTGAAGCTTGGAACCTTGCACACATGCACACACTAAACATGACATCCGGTCTTGATGCGGTCACATAGAGTAAACTTCCAATCATTGACCGATATAACTTTTGATCCACCATGTCACCACTAGAATCACTATCCAAATGTCCATTTGTGCCCATTGGAGTGGTTATTGCCTTTGCTTCATCTAACCCAAACTTCTTGAGCATGTCCTTGATGTACTTGCCCTGACTAACAAATGTGCCTTTCTTAATTTGCTTGATTTGTAAACCAAGGAAGTAACTAAGCTCTCCAATCATAGACATCTCAAATTCCTTAGCCATCATCTCTCCAAACTCTTCACAAAAGTCTTGGTTGGTTGATCCAAATATGATGTCATCCACATAGATTTGCAACACAAACAAGTCACTTCCAATTTTCTTGGTGAAGAGTGTGGTGTCAACCTTTCCGATCTTGAAACCCTTTGATAGCAAGAAATCCCTCAATCTTTCATACCATGCTCTTGGTGCTTGCTTCAATCCATATAGTGCCTTCTTGAGCTTGTACACATGGTTGGGCTTCTTCAAATCTTCAAATCCGGGAGGTTGCTCAACATACACTAGCTCATTGATGAATCCATTGAGAAATGCACTAGCACCCAAAGACCCGGAAGTAAGCAATGTTGGGCTTTCTATCATTGAGGAGCTCATATGATGTCTTCTTCAAAAGAGGGTGACAATAGAGCCGGTTGCTATAATAGCATGCCGTGTTGATTGCTTCGGCCCAAAAAGAATCACTCACATTGTATTCACTAAGCATGGATCTTGACATATCAATGAGTGTCCTATTCTTCCTTTCAACTATCCCATTGGATTGAGGTGTATACTTGGCCGAGAATTGATGTTTGATTCCAAACTCATCACATAGCTCATCAATTCTTGTGTTTCTAAACTCACTTCCATTGTCACTTCTCACTTTCTTTATTTCTTCTATCAAACTCATTTTGACTTCTCTTGACAAAGGTTTTGAATATGCCAAACACTTCACTCTTGTCAATGAGAAAGAAGACCCATGTGTATCTTGTATAATCATCCACTATCACAAAGCCATACTTGTTTCCCCCAATGCTTGCATATGTAGTTGGTCCAAACAAGTCCATGTGCAACAACACAAGTGCATGTGTAGTGCTCATCATTCCCTTGTTGGGATGGGTGTTTCCAACTTGTTTTCCCATTTGACATGCACTACATAGCTTGTCTTTCTCAAAGTGAACATCCTTAAGTCCTCTAACCATGTCATGCTTCACTAGCCTCTTTAGTTGCTTCATTCCAACATGTCCCAAGCGCCTATGCCATAGCCAACCCATACTTGATTTGGTGAATAAGCATGTTGTCAATTTAGCTTCACTTGCATCAAAGTCCACCAAATAAAGATTCTCATATCTAAATCCTTTGAACACCAAGCCACTTCCATCGACACTCACTATCTCCACATCATCAACCCCAAATATGCATTTGAAACCCAAGTCACACAATTGTGCCACGGACAAGAGATTGAAGTTGAGAGATTCTACTAATAGCACATTGGAGATGCTCAAGTCATTGGATATTGCAATCTTGCCCAAACCTTTGACCTTGCCTTTCTTGCTGTCACCAAATGTGATAGCATCCGCATGATCATTGCCACTAGTGTTGATTGATTTGAACATTCTACCATCTCCGATCATGTGTTGAGTGCACCCACTATCAAGCACCCAATGCCTTCCTCCCGCTTTATAGTTTACCTACAAAAGAGATCAATTCTTTTTAGGTACCCAAACCTTTTTGGGTCCTCCAAGGTTAGTCACCAAGCTCTTGGGCACCCAAATTGCCTTCTTCTTTGGGCCAACCATGGGTGCACCAATGTACTTAGCCTTCACACCATTAGTGCCCTTTGTAAGCATATAACAAGAATCAAGTCTAATAGATGAAACATGAGCAATGTTCTTGTTCTTGTTCTTTTTAAAGCAATTTTGCTCTATGTGCCCGGATTGCTTGCAATTGTAGCAATAACGACCATTGCTCTTCACAAAACTAGTCTTGTGAGGAGCAAAGGCTGTCTTGCCCTTCTTGGGGGTATAGCCAAGTCCCTCCTTGTTGAGTGGACACCTTTGGCTACCCAAGCACTTAAGCAAGCGGGCATCTCCACCATAGGCATTGCCTAAGGCATGAGTGAGCTCAACAACCTTGTTTTTAAGGTTCTCATTTTCTACAACTAATGATGAATCACAAGTAGTAGAAGTAGGCATTTTAGTTGAGCTAGATGATGATGATGCATTGATGGGAGCAACAATAATAGGAGCATAAAATGATTCATCAAGTATATCACAAGTTACTCCTACATTGCATGTTTCTACAACATCCTCAATCTTACTTTGATCAAGGAGGGAGGAGTGGGCTTCCTTAAGCCTAGTGTGAGCTTGATCAAGCCTCTCATGGGCTTCCTTTAGCCTCTCATGAGTAGACTTGATCTCATCAAAGGATTGCTCAAGAGCCTTGTTGGCCTTGCGCAATTCTTTGCACTCCTTCCTCTTAGTCTCAATGTAAGAGTGAGCATCTTGTAGCATGCTTATGAGGTCCTCCTTTGAGTACTCCTCATCATCATCACTATCACTCTCACTATCACTCTCATCGGATGATACCTTAGTGGCCTTAGCCATGAAGCATGACGATGGAGTGTTGAAGATAGAAGGCTTGCTTGAGATAGCAAGACTAGCCATAGCCTTCTTCTTGGTGGTCTTCCTCTCATCATCGCTAGAATCATCATCATCACTTGAGGAAGCATCACTATCCCATGTCACGACATAGGATCCACCCTTCTTCTTTCCCATCTTCTTCTCTTTCTTTTCTTTCTTTTCCTTCTTGTCCTTCTTTTTGCTCTTCTTGCGGTCATCATCATCTTCATCACTAGAGTATGGACAATCCGCAATGAAGTGATCCTTGCTCTTGCATCTATAGCACCTTTTGGTTGTGCTCTTGTTTGCATCTCTCCTCTTTCTAGCTCCATAACCCTTCTTCTTCATGAACTTGCCAAATCTCTTCACAAATAGAGCCATCTCCTCATCATCCATTTCACTCAAGCTTGTGTTTGTTTCATCATCACTTTCTTCCTTCTTAGCTTTGCCCTTGCTCTTGCTCTTGGAAGATGAGGCCTTGAATGCAACGGTCTTCTTCTTCTTCTCTTCCTCTTGGGCTCCCCCATCCCTTTCCACACGGTATGTGTCTTGTGTGACCACATCACCTAGTACTTGGTTTGGGGTCACCGTATCCAATCCTTCCCTCACTAGGATGGTCACCAAAGTGTCAAACCTTGGTGGTAAGCATCTCAAGAACTTGTGAGAAAAGTCCTTGTCCTCCACCTTCTCTCCCAAAGCCTTCAAGTCATTTACGATCACTTGCAACCGGTGAAACATCTCTGGTATGCTCTCATCATCTTGCATCTTGAAGGTAGCAAGCTTGTCCTTGAGGATGTATAGCTTGGCACTCTTGACCGCCTTAGTGCCTTCATAGGTTTCCTCCAATCTTTCCCAAATCTCACTTGCCTTTTCAAGGTCTTTGATTTGCTCAAACACCTTTGTGTCAAAAGCTTCATAGAACAAGTTGATTGCCACATCATTCCATTGAAGCTTCTCTTCTTCTCTAGGAGTGGGACTTGTGGGATCAATTACCACAAAGTCATGCTCAATCACATCCCATATCTTTCTATTCATTCCTCTTGTGTATGCACACATCTTCCTCTTCCAAAAATCAAAGTTGGTGCCGTCAAAATGTGGTGGCTTCCCCATATAGTTGATTTGAGCCATTTTAACACCGGAGGATGTTAAGCCTCAAACAAACGGTGACCACGGCTCCGATACCACTTGAAAGGTCCAAATTGGCTAGAGGGGGGGGTGAATAGCCTAATTAAAAATCTACAAAATTTCTTAGGCAAACACTATTAGTATAACAAACGGCGAAGCTTTTTGCGCTAGCCTAATAGTGTGTTGCAAGCCACCTATCCAACAATTCTACCTAATATTTCTATGCCACACAATCACCTAGAGCTAATAGCAAATGCGGAATAAAACAATTACAGCTCTAGCACAAGTATGAAAGGTAAAGCGTATATGAGGCAAGTGTATGCAATAAGGAAACTAAGCAAGGTAATTACAACTAAGCTACACAAGATATATGACAAAAGTGTACAACAAGAAAAGATGTCTACACAAGAAAGTAGCTCAAAGTAAATACACAAAGTAAATGAGCTAGTTTGAGAGGATTTCACCGAGCCTTCGGGATCGCCACGTAGAGAGCCAATCACCAAGAATATGTAGATGAAGACCAATCACCAAGAAAGGGACACAATCACAAAAGCACTCGGGAGACAAAGATTTATCCCGAGGTTCACGTGCTTGCCGGCACGCTACTCCCCGTTGTGTCGACCAACACTAGGTGATTCGGTGGCTAATCGGTGCAAAGCCAAGCTCACAAAGAGCGCCACAAGAATCTACCGCTAGTGAGGTAGCTCAATGACACGAGCAATCCACTAAGGATGCCTCTTGCCGCTCCGACGAGGTGAGGCTCCAAAACCTCTCACAATCTCAATCGGTGGTGGCCAAGAACAATCTCCACTCTTGCCAATCAACCACCTCAACACCTCCAAGCCGTCTAGGCACCGGCAAATGCCAAGAGTAACAAGAATACCCAATGCCGATGCGAAGAACTAGTGCCACTAGATTGAACTCTATCAAATCACGCACTAGATCACTCAATCTCACTTGGCTTGATCAATTCAACTTGGGAGATGAGTTGGGAGGCTTGTCAATGCTTATTAGAATGCTTAGGAATCAAAATGTGCAAGAGAGTACCCTAGCAAGCCGGCCAAGCCCCTTAAATAGGCCACACAAGTTGGCCTAGCCGTTGGGCCCGAAACAGACGCATCGGACGCGCCGGTGTCGGGGCCATCGGACGCTGCCCCAGCGTCCGATGCTCCGATGAGCACCACGTGTCCCTCAGCTATGAATTCAGCCCGTTAGATCCCAACGGTCACTATGCTTCCCGCGCTGGTTAAAGTGGCATCGGACGCGCCGATGCCTAGCATCGGATGCACCGATGCCTCTGCTCAGTTCAGCACAAAATCAGCGCCACATCGGACGCGCCTGCAGGATCACATCGGACGCTCAACCCCTGCGTCCGATGACCATGCAGAGAGGTTCCAGAGAGGGCCAGAACGCATCGGATGCGTCCGATGGTCCTGTATCGGACGCAGGCCAGCGTCCGATGCTCCCTGCTCAACACGATCACGCCACGTCATCTGCATCGGACTCTGCAACAGTGATTTTCCAGCGTCCGTTGCCAGCGTCCGATGCTCCCACGATTTCTGACACAGGTTAGGGTTTGCCATCGGACGCTGGGCCAGCGTCCGATGCTCGCGACGCCAGCGTCCGATGCTCGCGACGCCAGCGTCCGATGCCCCCAACTTGGCACCTTTTCATCTCTAACTTCTACCCTTGCTCCCATGTGCCAACACCAAAGTGTTTCACCACTTGTGCACATGTGTTAGCATTTTTCAAAGCATTTACCAAGGGTTTAGTTAGTCACTCACTAGGTCTATAGCATCGATATGTTAGAGAACACCTAGTGGCACTTGAACACCGCATAAGCCGTGAATAATCTCCTCTTAATAGTACGGCTATGTATCCTAAATGTGATCACACTCGCTAAGTGTCTTGATCACCAAAACAAAGAGCCCTATATATTATACCTTTGTCTTCGGGCCTCTTTGCTCCATCTCTTCTCTTCTCTTTGCATTTCACCAACGGTAGAGCACTTGATCACTTGAGTGCTTGTGGCCATCACCACCCCCATGGTTGCCACCTTGCTAGCTCCACCACTTGGCTTGGTCACAATCCTTTTCATATAAGCTACACACATGCTTAGCAGTAGGATTAGACCAAATAGGTTTCATCAATTAGCCAAAACCAAACTAGGGCTTTCAAGGGTCCAGTAATTTTCGGCTAAGGTATGCTATGACTCTCTCTTTTCCCTCAAACTCTTGCATAAGGGCCGACCCTATTGTCAGGTTGTCGGCCGCCACGTACAATTTGAAAGGCTTGTCGAGTTGTGGAGGAACCAATACTGGTGGTGCCTTCATGTATTCTTTGATTTCATCGAAAGCCTTTTGTTGCACGTCACCCCACACAAACTCTTGATCTTTCTTGAGTTTCAACAGTGGAGAAAATGGCAGCACGCGTTCGGACAAGTTGGATATGAACCTCCTGACAAAGTTGATCTTGCCGAGCAGCGACTGCAATTCTTTGAGATTAGTCGACGACACTACCTTATCGATTGCCTCCATGCTCTTCTTGCCGACTTCAATACCCCTTTTGTGGACCAAGAATCCCAGAAACTCACCAGCCGACACCCCAAAGGCACACTTGGTTGGATTCATCTTCAAACCATGTCTTCTCGTGCACTCCAAGGTTCTCCTTAAATCGGCTAGATGATCCTCTTTGCCTCTAGACTTGACCACCACATCATCAATGTAGATCTCTACTATCTTGCCGATCAACTCATGAAATATGTAATTCTTGGCTCGTTGGTAGGTAGCACCGGTATTTTTCAAACCAAAAGTCATGACAATCCATTCAAACAAACCTATATGGCCTGGACACCTAAAGGCAGTCTTTGCCACATCCTCCGCGGCCATGAAGATCTGGTTATAACCCGCATTGCCATCCATAAAACTTATAATTTCAAAACCGGCCGAAGCATCTACTAGCAAATCGGCCACCGGCATTGGATAACCGTCCATGGGAGTAGCTTTGTTGAGATTTCTAAAATCAATGCACACTCTCATCTTCCCGTTCTTCTTGTATACCGGGACAATGTTGGAAATCCACTCCGCATATCGACATGGCCGAATGAAGTTAGCTTCTAGTAATCTTTCTACTTCCTTTTTCACATCGGACAATACCTCCTCCTTGTAAATCCTTCATGGAGGTTGTTTATAAGGGCGATACCCGGGTTTGATCGGCAACTTATGCTCAACAATGGACCGATCCAAGCCGGGCATCTTTGTGTAATCCCAAGCGAAAGTCTTTAAACTCCTTCAGAAGATTTACCAATTGTGTTTTGAAACCAGGGTCTAAACTAGAACTTATAAACATCGGCCTCTTTCTATTTGCATCACCGACATCTATTTCTTCCAATTTATCGGCCGATGTGAAACCACGTCCTAACTTGCCTTCGCTGCTGTCGGTTGGGTTATCCATTAAAAGAAACTCTGAGAGCCGATTGCTTGTATCGGCTGTTGATCCTTGCCATAGACATTGACAGGACCTTCCTCCCATTCACGACCGGAGAAGCAATCCATTCCGTCGAACTCCCAGTAAGTGGGATCAATGGCAGCAACACTCACCGAGTCGTCAGCTTGGACGATTTCGATGTCATCCCCAACCCACTGTATGAGCATCTGGTGCATGGTTGAAGGTATGCAGCAATTAGCGTGGATCCAATCTCTGCCAAGGAGCAAACTGTACGTTCCCTTGCCATCAATGACAAAGAAAGTCGTGATAAGCGTCTTGGTCCCAATCATCAGCTCCACGTGCACGGCACCCCTAGTGTCAGAAGGATTGCCGGCAAAGTCACGGAGTATCATATCCGTTTGGAGCAAGTCTTCATCGTTCATACCCAGCTTTCTGAAAGTGGCATAGGGCATGAGGTTGATCGCCGCGCCACCATCAACGAACATCTTGGTCAGCGGCTTACCATTGACGTACCCCTTGACATACAACGGCTTTAGGTGCCGATGCTTGGCTGGTTTGTCGAATGCTGCCTTCTGGGACAGCACGAGCTGCGCAGCAAGCTCATCATATTCGGTCTCATCAAAGTCCGAATACACTTCATCTTGTGCCCCCCGGCCAGGAGGAGCCATGAACTCTATGGGGAGGAAGAAAGCCATTGCCACTTCAGCGCCCTTGTTGGTATCATCTGGTTTCTCTTTCGGGCGCCATTCTTGTTTCTTCCCATCAGCAGCCACTTCCTCCAATTCTCTGTTCCGGAGGCATTGCACTCTTTGCTTCTGGCTTTTCCTGAGCCCTGGTGGGCACCATTGTCCCTTTTGCCACCTATAGGGGCGAGGCTGTGCCCCCTTGCCGTCATCTTGATGGTGCACCCACTCTTGATCGACATATCTCTTTGCTTGCCGATCCGGACTCTCTATTTTTAGGCGCCGATTGTCCATTGGGATGCGGGCTCCCAATCTTTCATGGATGGGACGGCGGTTGACTCGGTCTTGCCTATACCCCCTGTATTGATCGCTGCACTCAGGGCAGTTGTTAACGGCAGGCAACTTCAAGCCTTCGTTCCAGCAGTGATGGAAAAACGGGCAACCCCAGTGAGCCTGTTCCTTTTCGTGGCGGCGTTCTTGTTCCCAGCGGTGGGCTTGTTCTCTGTAGTGAGCCCTCTCCTCCAGACGGTACCGGTGTTTCCCTGTGTAACCGTCTTCGTGCTGGTGCTCCCTCGCGAACTCTTGTTCTTCGCGTTGGAGACGCCTCTGTTCTTTTTCCTTCTGCCGGCACCACTTGTTGAGGAGATCCCTGTGGGTAGGCCTGCGCCTGGATGATGACTCCCCGCGCTCATGCTGACCGTTTGTGGTTTGGGTACGCTGTTGGAGTTCATCGCCAGTGATTTGCTGATCAGGGTCCACTGCACCAGACTCACGTGCTCTGTCAGAGGTGAGGACCTTGACTTTGCCCCTGTCGCCGGGACGACTTGGAGCCACCATGTTCACCGAGAAGAATACGGCGTTCTGGGCGAAGGGGTTGGCGTCGATCTTCATCTTGCCATCGAACTTGATATGGCCATCCTGGATGGCCTTCTGAATTCTTGTCCTGAATACGCGGCAATCATTAATAGAATGAGTATTAGTATTGTGGAAGCCGCAGTACTTCTTGTCTTTGACGCCTCCAGGACGTAGCATCGGGTGATCCGGGGGTAGCCTGACCCTCCCTTCGGCTATTAAGAACTCGAAAAGCTTGTCGGACTTGGTGACGTCGAAGTCATATGCCCCCTTCTGTTGGCGCAGCCACTGCTTGTTGGCCTGGGTCGGCTCCTTGCCCCAGTTGATCTCTGCAGCAGCCACCTCATCTTCAGCATCGGAGTAGTCATCGGCCTCGTCCAAGAAAGCCTGATACATCTGAGCCGCGACATTGTCCTTCTAGAAACGCCCTTCCCTGCGGAATCCTTGCGCTTGGATTGTCATCTCATTCAGCCGACGAGAGAGGTGACCCAAGTCTTCAAACTCTTGGCCGAACAGTTTATCTCTGACGCTCGGGAGCATGCCTGCTACGGCCAATGATGGAAGCTGATCATCCGGCAGGTGGATGCCGAAGCATTGGCTCTGAACCTCCCTGAACCTGTGCAGGTACTCCTGCGGTGTCTCGTTTGGCCTCTGACGCATATACATGATGTCGACCAGCTTCTTCTCCTTGGTGCCGGTGTAGAAGTGCGTATGAAACTTTTGCTCCAAATCCGCCCAAGAGAGAATGGAACCCGGCGGTAGTGACGTGAACCAAACGAACGTCGGTCCAGTAAGCGATGAAGGGAAGTACCGAACCCTGAAGGCGTCATAGGTATTGGCCTCCCCCAGCTGGAGCAGGTAGCGACTGATGTGCTCCACTGTGCTGGTGTCGTCCAAACCGGAGAACTTGGTGAGGTCCGTTGGCACCTTGACCCTGGGAGGCAGCGCCACACGGTTGAACCATTCCGGGAACGGCGTCCTGTAGACATGGGTTCCTTTAGGCTTCAGGCCGAAAGTGCGTTGCATCATGTCCGCCATTTTTTCCAGCATGACGTCAATGTTAGCATCGGTAGTTCTTTCGGCCGACGACCTCCCATACCCCGGATTTGGGAGGCCCTCCAGATTGTGAGGCTCAAGCATCTCGTGATACCCGTTTCCGAAGTAATCTCTTATGAGCCTGTTGTACTGCGTGGAGATCCTGCTTGTTGACTCCGGCGGTTGCCCCCTGGTGCCGATCATGAACTGACTCGTGTTCGGCACTTGACTTTCTGGTGTCTGCTTTTCTTGAATGGTCAGCCCGCTCGTGTGCGGATTAGGCGGGGTCTGTTCGCCGGCAGCTCCTGCCCCCTTGGGGTGCTTTGGCAGGTTGAAGAGGTGTGGTCCTTCCATGGGGCCAAACTGTGTCTCCATAGCTTCATCGGCCTTAGGGCCGAATTGGTCGATCATGATAGCACGGAAAGTGTTGAGGAACGCCCCATGCATGCGACCGATAGCGCCGGAGACGGCCTCATTGACTATGTTGGCCATCTTAAGCACGTCCTCTGCTTCTTTGGGATCAGTTGATTCGATCTAGACGGGCTTTGGCAGATTATACAGGCGGCGGATCTTCCCGCTCTTGTTCTTGGAGAAGGCTTCCATGCACTTGGCCTGGTATTCGGCACAGGCGTCGAGCACTTGTTTTCTGTAATCGTCAGGCAGCTCTTCAAAGTGCACCTGTATGATCTCTCCCTTGTCGCCATTTTCAGTATCGTTGAGCTCAACCATTGTTGCAGGGAAAGAGTGTGTGTCCCACCGGGCGTGCCAAAAAGATGTGTTGCCGCTAAAAGCGTGTCGCCCCGCGCCAAGGAGCACACCAGCAAGCCGGATGAGCTAGCTTCAAACGTAGCCCGGGCGCTTAGAGGTCCGGTGCGTGCCAGTCAGTTTGCCTACAACTAACAAGGGAAGAAAATTGTTAAATACAAAACTGGAACATGTCGGGTGTGACCTGACAGTTCCAAGATATACGGCCCTGAAGCCACTTACAACGACATATAGCTATAAAAGCTATCTGCCAACAGGTTTAAAAATTCATTCGGCAATTATAAAGATAAAACGTCAACATGCTGAATGCCGAACACATAAATAACAATAAGATACCAAAAGGGGCAACTCGTAAATATAAATTTATCCAAACAACGCATGCATAGGCCAATCCAGCTGATCTACCGCACGTCTAGCCTTCATAAACCCATCAGGTATAAACTCAAGCAAAGCTAATCCACCGCATGATACCACTTGCCATACATCTACACCACTCCTTATGACCAGATTAATCCACCGGATGATACGATCTAACCATAAGGAGCTAAAAGCACTTGTGTATCTGAACAGATCTATATTTACTCATTACTCGTGCAAGCATAACCAGAATCGGCGGTACAGCCGAACTGGGGGTCCATGAAGAAGAAACATACATGTAAAGCATGGCTAAACCAATCTAAAACTTGCGCCTGCCGCACGACACCCGGTCCTATCAAAGCCTAAACATGATCAACATGCATGAACCCGCGACATGTGACAACCTAGATCGAAAGTCAGTTCGGCCGTCACGATGTTATGATTGGAAAAAAGCATAAGCGAGCTTATGCAACAAGGCCGAACGAAAATCAATCTAGATTGAGCAAAAGAGTGTTATAATAAGATAAACATAACAAAACATATAACACAAGATAACTTAATGAATCTATTAGATCTGCCAAATCTAACAGAGCCGATAACTACTTTTACTCATGACTCAATCTGCCGCACGATACAAGGCATAAGCAAAAGCTTCCCGTCATAAGCTTAAATCCGCCACACGATACTAAGCTTAACGTATGAGACTACTTGCACCATATCTAAATCCGCCGCACGATACTAGACATGATAGCAAGGTTGTCGGGACTTACGGAGGTCGACGGATCGATGATTCCTCTCGAAGAACATGACGACACGACTTGGACTCGATACGGCACGGGGCCGGGTTGGTTGTATTGGTTGTGAACAAATATTACAATGACCCCAGGGTTTATATTTATACCCTAGATGAGACACGAGTCCTAAACAAATACGATCTCTTCAAAGAGATACGGAGCAATATAAATTCTATATTATTTGGCGCCTTCCATCGTCGCGTGCCTTCTCATGCAAGCCAGCTCCAGTCGTTACGCATGTTAACCGAATTGTTCTGTGAAATAGCCGACCGCACAGGCACACACACAAGGATCCTTAAAAGCCTACCAGCTGCCGATCATTTGCCGAATCCTTCTCCTTCTGCAAGCTGGGCCCATCTGTCAGGTGTGCGAAAAGCTGGTGTTAACAGGTCCCATCCGAAGTGAGGACCTTCAAAACGATTCAAGCTCTCCCGGTGATTTTGATTGGCTAGACTCAGAATCAACTGACTTTGATGTCATGCTCATAGATCCGGAAGCCGAGAGTAGCCGGAAGGGGTCTCCGACTCCACTTCAAGAAGCCGGAGAACCTGTCCCAAAGAAGGCTCGCACTGGTAATCGTCGTGCTTGTCAAAAAATACTTTTATCAACAGAATTGGCTGAAAAGCACTGTAATACGGGTGCTCCTCCTGGTAAGGGAAAACTCGAGTACTTTGTAGTCTTTCTATTTTGGATTTAATAAACCCTTGTCTTATATCTTTGTTTGATCTAGATATTGAAACAGCCCAGGGGACTTCAAGTGGTGCGGCTCTTGAAGAAGCTCCGGCTCCGGACCCGCAACCAAAGAAGCCAATCTTGAAGTTGCCGCGGGCATCGAAGCTCATGAAGTAAGTCACAAAACTTTCTTTAGAATGCTCGCATATTTCTAATACTTAATATGAATCACTCATCTGTTGTAGGAAAACGAAGCCGGCCGTGACATCCTCAGGTGCTGCCCCCGAGACCCGAGCGGTGGAGGAGTCGGAGATGCAGGACAAAGGTGAAGCCAGCGTCTCTCCAATCTTTAGTCAGGTAGATCCTCTGCCCGGCTCCTCTCCGTCCAGTGCCCAAGTGGATGCATCACCTGAAGCGAACGTTCTTCCCTTGCCTCAGGTTGGTGTTCCATACTCAATCTTCCGCTCTCCTGCTCAATTGGAGTTTGACCGAGTGATGAATGAGTGGTTTTTTGCACTCGACAGCCAGATGAGCCGACTCTGGAGATGGTCCTGGCCGAGGTCAATGCTGAAGCTTCTGCTCATCCGCAGGAAGAGTCCGAGGGTGCCCCTGGGTCTCGTGCCAAGGAGCAAAACTTGACGTTGTGGGGTACAACCAGGATCTCACCCGGCTCAAGGAGTTGAGCGAGCAAGTGATGGCACCTGCCGTGGCGCTTCATCAATTTGTTGAGGTAATTCCTTTGAAGTCCTCTTCATATGTTGTAGTCTCATCCGAGTACTTACATTATCGTTTCTGTGTAGGGCTTTGATGTAAAAGTCACTGAGCAGATTACTCGGATTCGCGAAGAGCTATCTCTTGAGAATCAGAAGCTCAAAGACTATATTGCCCAAGATCAAATTAGTCAGAAGGTGGCCACTCAGCTCCTGAATAACCGCATCAACGAGTTGCAGAACAATCTCAAGATTGTTGTTGATGAGCGTGATGCGGCCAACAACCGGGAGATTGAGCTGCTTGCCAAGGATGCTGCCTCAGAGCAGAAGTTGAAGGAGCTCAAGAAGTCTTCCAAGAAGCAGTTAGCTGGTAAGTTGAAAGTACTGTCCTGAGTTTCTTATTGCCTTGGTAGACTAATGACACTCATCTAATTGATATGCTTTTAGATGCGAAGACGTTGGCTTCCGGGTGGCAGAATGCTTTCAACCGGAAGGAGGCAGAGCTTGAGGAGGTATATGCTAATGCGCAGAGTGCTCTTCAAGAGGCCAAACTGTTGCGTGAGGGTGCTGACCGGGACCTGCTGCAGGCTTTGAAATCGACGAAGGAGTCGCGGGAAGCTCTGGAGGCAGTCCAAGTGCAGCTAAAGGAGTCTCAAGAATCCCTGAAAACTTCACAGGCTTCTTTGAAGGCACTGGAGCTTGTTGTCGAGCCCGTCCTGGATATGATCCCGCGTCCTGAAGGAGCCAACGAGTCTCTAGTTGATCGAGCCAAGGCTGCACCCGGGCGGCTGACTCAATATATCAAGGACATGGCGACTTCAGTGGTGCAAGGTCTGCTGGCGACGCTGCGACTGCATATGCCCTCCTTCGACCTATCGTCCATCATGACGCTTCCTGATGGCAAGAGCGACGAGGACCTTGCGGTGATGCAGGAGGAGGTCAAGGCCGTAGCCGAGGAGTACTCGCAGATTCTAGATCTTTTGGAGTAGTATACCCTCCTTGGTCCTTTGACCATGTTTTGTATCACCTGTAAACAGATGTTATTAATAGTAAAGAATCAAAGTATAATTTACTTTTGAGACTTGTGAATTTTGTATGTTGTCGACTCGGCATTGCAAGGAATGTCTTGTCAATGGGTCATTTTGCTTGTAGTGGATGTATGACTAGGCGTCTTACTAGACGAGTCTATCCGAGTGCTCTCTAGCACTTTAAGTGTGGGTCATATGACTTTGTTTCTCTTATAGTCTTTAGTGATCTTATAGAGAACTTAGTCTGCCCGAGTACTACTCTTAGTACCCTTGTCCAAGGGATAAAGTTGATCAGGCACCTCTTAAGGACCACAACGATGGTTCCTGTCGGGTGGATCATATCCTCTTGGTAGTCGCAGCTTGAGTGTAAAATTGTGTTGGACCTCTGTCCGATTGATATGTAACAGGGTGAGTACTACTCCCCTTGTTATACCTTATAGGAACTAGTATCTACTTTGTAGATGCCATATTCGCTATAGGTTGATAGCCGGGCTGTTAAGCCGTACTATCATTTTGAGTTGTATTGAGCTCGGAGCTCGTAACTCGAGTATGGTTGCTGCTGATCCATCCATCCGAGTAATATTATATTAGTCGATGGGATACAATAGCTAAAGCTTATTGTATGGTTGAAGGAGTTTATCCGACTAAGTAGTCGTGATAAAGTGTAATAAAAGGATAATTCATGAAGATCTTGCTTTCTGATGAAATCCAAACTTTATTAATATCCGAGGAATAAGTACATTTGCCCTGAATCGAATTTGTAGCGTAGTCCCTAGGTATGGAATTTCTTCAGATGCTCAATATTTCATGGGTTTGGCAGTGGAGAACCATCCTCGGCGACTAGCTCAAATGACCCGGGTCTTGTTACTTTAGATACTATGTAGGGTCCTTCCCATGGACTCATAAGCTTGTGACGTCCTATGGTGTTCTGAATCTTCTTCAGGACCATGTTGCCTAATTGGAAGGTACGGTGATGGACATTCTTGTCATAGTAGCGCCTCATCCCTTGAAGGTATCTAGCTGATTGAAAGAGGGCGGCTAATCGGGCCTCTTCGAGGCTGTCAACTTCTAGTCGTCTTGTATCATCAGCCTCTCCTTCATTGTACTGCTCTGTTCGTGGGGAATTCTAGATTAAGTCTGTCGGGAGTATTGCTTCGGTGCCGTAGACCAGGAAGAAAGGAGTTTGTCCTGTAGCTCTACTTCGCTATGTTCGCAGCCCCCAGACTACCTTAGGGAGCTCTTCGACCCACTTCCCGCCGTGGTCTTTTAGAAGATCGAATAGTCTTGGCTTTAGACCAGCAAGGATGAGGGCGTTTGCTCTCTCGACTTGGCCGTTTGATTGTGGATGAGCCACTGATGCGTAGTCTATCTTTATTCCACAGTCGCTGGCCCATGATTTGAACTCAATTGCCGTGAAAGGAGAACCAAGATCAGTGATAATTCTATGTGGCATCCCGAAGCGGTGAAAGATGCTCTGCATGAATTGTACTGACTTTGATGCGTTGAATTTGACTAGCGGCATGTACTCAATCCACTTGGTGAACTTGTCAATTGCAACGTAGACGTACTCGAATCCGCCTGGAGCACGCTTAAGAGGATCCACCATGTCGAGTCCCCAACATGAGAAAGGCCACGACGGAGGAATAAAGATCAATTCATGTGCCGGTACATGCTGCTGTTTAGCGAAGAACTGACATGATTGACAGCGACGGACTAAGTCTTCTGCATCTTTCAAGGCTGAGGGCCAGTAGTACCCTGATCTGAAGATTTTTCCGACTAATGTCCTTGATGCTGCATGATTGCCACAACACCCGGAGTGGACCTCTTTCAGGATTTCTTTGCCTTCTTCTAGTGAAATGCACTTGAGGAGGACTCCCGATGAGGCACCGCATTGATATAGCTTGTCTCCGACTAGAACATAATTTTTGCTACGTCTGGTAAACTGCTTTGCAGCAGTTTTATCACTGGGTAGCTTATGCTCTTTGAAGTAGTCGATGAAAACTTGTGTCCAGTCGGGTGCTAGAGTTAAAATATGAGCGAAGGGTGTAGGATCAGTTTCTTCTTGCTCTTGGATTGAAGGCTTGGATAGCTCATGCACGAAGGTATCGCTAGGAACCAGAGCTCTGTCGGACCCCAATTTTGCTAGGATGTCTGTTGCCACATTAAGATCCCGGGTAATATGAATGAGTTCTAACCCTGAGAAGTGTTTCTCTAGCTTACAGACTTCAGCGCAATAGGCGTTCATTGTTTCCTTGGTGCAATCCCAATCTTTGTTAACTTGGTGAATCACCACAGAAGAATCGCTATAGACTAGGAGTCGCTTGATACCCAATGTGACTGCTAGCTTTAGCCCGTGTAGTAGCACATCATATTCTGCTTCATTGTTGGTAGCGGGCCACATTATTATCTGCAGAACGTACTTGAGCTGCTCTCCAGCGGGTGATACAAGTAGCACTCTGGCACCTGCTCCACCGAGTTTTAAGGACCCATCAAAGTACATCTTCCAATGTTCAGGAATAGGGTTGTCTTGTACTTGCTGTATTTCTGTCCATTCAGCGATGAAATCAGCCAGAGCCTGCGACTTGATTGCTTTCCTTGGAGTGAACTTAATGTTGAGCGCCCCAACTCGATTGCCCACTTGGAAATTCCTCCGGTAGCATCGCGATTGTGGAGGATTTCTCCCAATGGGAAATATGTAACAACTGTGATCTCTTGGGCTTCGAAGTAGTGCCATAGCTTTCTTGAAGATATAAGTAGAGCATAGAGTAATTTTTGCACTTGCGGGTACCTAACCTTTGAGTCGGAGAGTACCTCACTGATGTAGTATACTGGTCGCTGGGTGTTATAGATGTGTTTTTTATCTTTGCGCTCCACTACTATTGCTGTGCTGACAACATGTGTGGTAGCTGCAATGTATAGCATCATCGACTCCTTGGGCTCTGGCGGCATTAGTATAGGAGGATTAGTGAGGTATCCTTTGAGCTATTCAAAGGCCCTGTCCGCTTCTTCCATCCACTGAAATTTATCACCGGCTTTGAGTAATTTGAAGAAAGGTAGTCCCTTTTCTCCCAGCCATGAGATAAATCTATTGAGCGTAGCCATGCACCAGGTGAGTTTCTGAACATCCCTGACAGAAGTACGTGCTTCATATTGATGATGGTTGTGATCTGTTTTTGACTAGCCTCGATGCCTCGATGGCTAACAAGGAATCCGAGTAACTGGCCTGAGGGTACTCCGAACACACACTTCGTGGGGTTGAACCTCCATTGGTAAGCGCGTAGCCGGGTAAATGTTTCCTCTAGGTATAATATGAGTGTAGTCGGATCCTTCGTCTTTATGACCACATCATCAATGTAAGCTTCCGCGTTGTGGCCAATTTGGTCACCCAAACAGTATTGGATAACATGCTGGTAAGTAGCCCTGCATTCTTCAACCCGAAGGACATGGTTTTATAACAGTAGGCGCTGAAGGGAGTTATAAACGATGTCTTGGGTTGGTCTTCTTCTTTGAGAGCAATCTGATGGTACCCTGAGTAACAGTTCAGAAAGGACAAGAGAGCAGAGCCTGCGGTGGCATCAACTATTTGATCTATCCTTGGTAATCCGAAGGGATCCTTTGGACAGTGCTTGTTGAGGTCTGTGTAGTCGACACACATGCGCCACTTGGCAGAGTTCTTCTTTTTTACTAGTACTGGGTTAGCTAACCACTCGGGGTGGAGAATTTCTCTGATGAACCCGACCGCGAGTAGTTTAGCTATCTCCTTTTTGATTGCTTCTTTTTTCTCTGGTGAGAATCGTCGTAGTCGTTGCTTGATGGGTCTAGAGCCCTCTTTTAATTCCAATTTGTGCTCAGCCAAGTTCCTTGGAACTCCTGGCATATCAGCCGGTTTCTAAGCAAATATATCTTTGTTTGCTCTGAGGAACTTGGTGAGCGCGAGTTCCTGTTCATCAGACAGGTGAGCACTGATAACCGCCGTCTTTGAGGGATCGCCGGTTTCCAGGTCAATGGTTTTTGTGGAGACTTCTGCTGATGGTTGGATAGCGCTCGCCTTCTTCGTTGGGATTTCTGAATCTCCAGGCTTGGTGTTATGTACCATCTGTGCGAGTTCCTGCACTTCCAGAGCGAGTTGAGCTTTTTCGACGATTTGAACAGCCTCTGTGTTGCAATTGAACAATCGCTTCAAGTCACCCCTAAAGGTTAGAATACCTTTGGGACCCAGCATCTTCAACAGAAGGTACGGGTAGTGAGGCACTGCCATAAACATGGCGATGGTTGGTCGTCCAAATATGGCATGGTATGATGATTCAAAGTCGGCTACCTCGAAACTGATGTACTCAGTCCGATAATTGATCTGAGTTCCAAAAGTGACGGGTAGTATAATCCTTCCGAGTGGTACGGTCGCCTTTCCGGGTACTATGCCGTAAAAGGGGCACTTGATGGTGTGAGCTGAGTTGCAAGGTCCAAATTCATCTTGCGTAGGGTGCTTGCAAAGATGACGTTGAGTCCTGCTCCTCCGTCTATTAGTACTCTTCCCAATTTGAACCCAGCGACCGTAGGATCTAGGACTAGGGGGTAGTGCCCTGCGTTGGAGATGCTGGTCCATTGGTCTGCTCGGGAGAAATTGATCGGATGCTCAGACCAATCAAGGTATCTGGGAGTTGCTGGTTCCGTGGACATGATCTCCCGAAGGGAAAGTTTCTAGGGACACTTGCTGTCGCTGGTGGTTACACCTCCAAATATGACATTGATGGTCCCTTTGGGGTGTTGGAAACCAT
Organism: Coix lacryma-jobi var. lacryma-jobi; assembly: GCA_009763385.1. Lineage (NCBI taxonomy): Eukaryota > Viridiplantae > Streptophyta > Magnoliopsida > Poales > Poaceae > Coix > Coix lacryma-jobi. The sequence continues at coordinate 130,354,018 of CM019830.1, forward strand.
CGGCGTCCTGCTGAGGGTCTTCAGCTGCTTTCTTCCCCTTATCTTTCTTGCTTTTATTGAAGTCAGAGTTCAAACCTCGCTCCTTGAGCTGTCAACAATGCCTAGCCTGGTGTCCTCCTTTTGGATGGAAAGGGCATGGTCCGTCGAGTAAGTCGTCAAAGGTGGATGGCTTGTTTCCCTTCTTCTGAGGCTCCATGGCTACAATAGTATTGTCCCCTATTCTCTTGCGGGTGTTTTGCTGAGCAGCCTGGTTGCCTCTCTGATTGTTGCCTCGATCACCTTGCGTGTTCCTTTCGGGAAAGCGTTCCTGTGTGTGTTCTTCTGTTGCCATCATGGAGTTTTCTGCCCAACGGAATTCATCGGCGGTGGTCGGGTCGTGCTTGATAAAGTCCTTGTAATTGTACCTTTCACAAATTCTATTGCCAAAAAGATCAATTACTTCTATGTCTGTTATGTCAGAGACTGTGGAGCAAATTTCCGAGAAGCGTCTGTAGTACTCCCGCATTGTCTCATTTTTCTGCTGCTTGCAGGTTCTGAGCTTAGTCCGAGGGTACGATCGCTCCGGGACTCCCGCGAAGTTTTCTATGAAGATGCGGTGAAGTTGTTCCTAGGAGTCAATGGACTCGGGCTTAAGCCTGTCAAACCATGCAAGTGGCATTGTCTCTAGAGCCATGGGAAGAAAGAGTGCTTTGACGTCATTGCTTCCTCCTGCTAACTCGACTGCTTGAGCATACAGCCTGAGCCACCATTTAGGTTCAGTTTTCCCATCGTACTTTGAGTAGTTCCCGTCGGATGTTGCGATGTCGATTCCTCGGTATGATGATTCGGCTCCTCCTTCAGCTTGATCAGGTACTCGGTTGCCCAGGCAACTCCTTGCTGGAGCCCGGCCGAGCCGCTCATGAACAGGTCGCCTTTGGCTTGGGTGGGATGATGCTTGTTCATCAGCTAAGGAATCAAGGTTTCGACCTTTGAGCTGTAGCGCGGTAGTCTGGAGCATGACCAGCCATTGTTCTTCATCTGGGGTGCGGTTGTCCTTAGCTCCCATCTTCATGGCCAGAGCAATAATGTTTTGGTAGGGTGTCTGGTAAACCTTGTGGCTAGCAACCCTCATGAATTCAGGTTCAAGGTTGCGGGAACAATCAGCTCATCGTCAATTGTGATCATTCTGGGATTGATTTTCCTGATCACGTTGGGTGCGAGCTTGATGCTCCGCTTCCTCTTCCAAGCGCCTCCGACTGTTATATTCTTCAAGCCGTACTTGGTAGCACTACATAGCCTCTTTTCGATGATTTGCTCGCCTTCTGCGAGCGTCTTTGGCCTGATTCTTCCTAATTCTCTCAGCCTTCATAGACTCGATTTCTCTAGGTTCTTCTTGATCATTATCAGATATCATACTCAGAGTTTTATCATCTCGGAAGATGTCTGGAGGGGTTGGAGGTCGTAGAGATGACTGATGCCCTGCCATGAAGACTTCACGAGTGTAACCCTGGTTTGTTGATCCCGGTGTAACCGGCTCCAAAGTTGAGGTACTGGAGATTAGTTCTGTTGAGGTGTCGTGTTCCTCAAAGGGGAGCTGATGTCCATGTTGATATGGAAGTTGCTGGTCCATGTTGATATGGAAGTTGCTGGTCGATTGTGCCAACCAGCCTGGCCGGAGCTGGCTGTATTGGCCAATGGGCGATGTTACCCTCCTCGGTTGAGCTGAAAATGAGTCCCTATTGAGCTCCGGTCAAGGGGACCTGTTGGAACTCTTTGAACTTTGCACCAATCAAGTCTTGGAAGTTTTCAGTCGAGTTCCGCAATCCAAAGGTAAAGCCATGTCTGGTATCTGTGACACCCTAAAATTTACCAAATTTAAAAATAGGTGAAAATGTTTTATTGTTATTTTTGGTGTGCATTTAATCTAGGATTAAATAATTTTCACAAAATTAAAACCAAGTTAGGAACATGTTTTTGCATTCATGCCTTTGCATTTTATTTCTTGAGATGAGTGGTTTTGGTCAAAATTTGGTTTGAATTCAAAATCCTTTTGAAATAGTTTGAAATACCTTGAAAATAAAAAGGAAAAACCTTTTCTTCTCCCTCTTCTTTCTCCCCTCCCTTTCGGCCCGTCCAGACAGGTGGCCCAGCTCGCCTCGGCCTGCTCCCCGCGACCATCCCCTCTTCTCCGCGCCGGGCCGAGCTCCCCTTCCTTTTTTCCTCACCCGCGGCCCAGCAAACCGGCCCTAGCCCAGTCCGGCGCTGTGCAACTGCCTCCCTCCCTCTCTATCACTGACCTGGCGGACCCATGCGCCAGACTCCCTTTCCCTGTCCTCTCGCTCCCTCTCTGCTCTCCCGAGCGTCGAGCGGCAACCGCCGCGCTCGCTCTTCCCCTCTGCGTCATGGGCGCTCCCCACTCCTCTCTCGGCTTCTAAATGGCAAGCGCCCGCGCACACTCCCCCTATCTTCCATTTCCTTCCCCACTTCGTTCGTCCTCGAGCCAACCGAGCCTCAGAACCGCCGCAAGCCATTGCCAAGATCCGCCGAGCTCGTTGCAATCGTTGGCCACTTCCCCCGGCCAATTCGACCCACCCCCGAGCTCTGCATCGTGTTGGTGAAGTTTCTGAGCCCCTTTCTCTCTTCCTTGGCCTCTACTACGCCCTAATCGCCACTTCTCTTGATCAGGGACTCCGCCGAACGCCATCCGCCGCGGCACGCCGCCACCGCTCTTCCCGGGCCTTCATCTTCGTCGGGGTGTGATCTGCCATCTCCTCCTCTTCCTCTCCATGCTCTTCCCGTGGGATTTGGCGACCTCTAGAGTAGTTACAGCAAACTCCGGCGAGGTTGACCTGTTGCCGACCATGGCGCCGCCGTGTGCGTTGGTTTCCGCCGCCGTGCACTGCCTTCCCGCCGGCAAGCGCGCCGCTGGCCCTAGCACCCCCTCCCCTCGCCTAATCAGGGTCGTTCGGACCCCATCCGACGGCCCAGAACATCCGATACCCCTTCGGGGTGAATCTTGCTAAAGAGCCCCCAGGGAATTCCTGATTCAACCCGCAGTCCTTCGGCCAGTTGAAAATCGATTTAAAATTGATTTAGAATTTGATTTAAATCCAAACAAATTTCAGACTATTTACAAAAATGCCACTACACTAAAATGCTTATAAAATCTACGTTTTAGCTCTGATTTGATCCGTTAAAATTGTGTTAGCTTCATAATTTAGTGCTCTGTCCGTTTATGCCTCTGTTAGCCTGTTTCGGTCAGGTTAGCTGTAGGGTCCAAGTTAATCTTGTTTAGGCCTTTAGAAACCCCGTTTCAGCCGTATCTTTCGCGTCGTAACCCCGTTTTCAGTGAACCAAATATCGTTGTGATTGTAGCAACGCGTACTTCTGTTTTACAAATGTTTTATTTCTGTTTATCACTATTGGTGTACTATTCTATTGGATAGGTTTGTTTGCAATGCATGTGTGCACTTGGAATGCGTGTATGATGTGTCATGTGATCGAGTATAGTCGGTGAGCAAACGTGGTTCGATCAAGAGCTTTGGTTTGAGGATCAGCAAGAGGATCAATAGTACAACAATCAAGGCAAGTTAGCATGGGACCATCCTTGTTACCTATTCACTTTATTAAGCACTTCATATTGCATGTGTCTATCTGAACAACCTTAGAGATCTACTTAGCTTTTGTTGTCTGTGATACTCTTGACACCCGTGGGATAAATGCATATGGGTAGAATGCTAGTGCTAACTGTTCTATATCTGATCCAGTCCAATGATGAATGTTCTCATGTGGTATATGTTGATAAACGGTTATTAAAACTTGTTGTTAGCAAAAGCTGGGACTGACAGTGCTACCATGAGTGCTATATGGCTCTGGCTTTAGCTAAGTACCCTGGACCTTTTCTAGCTTGTTAGCGGTTACCCGAAAGGGCACAAAAGGGGCTTGCCACTTTGGGTGTAGGGCTGCTCCTGTTCCTATGTGTATAGCTGCGATGGCCTTGTGCCATAGGAAAGGGGGGTTGCTACATGTGCCTGCCAAGGAAACCTAGCGGCCCTAACTTGTTAGACGAACCAGCGAAAGGCTTCGTAGTGTACCCTGTCCACTCACCTTGGAAGTGTTATGGGGGTCGCTCCCCTGGGCATCTGGGCAACACAGCTTGTGGGTAAAGATGCACAACCTCTGCAAAGTGTAAAACTGTTATAACAGCCGTGCTCACGGTCACGAGCGGCCCGGAAAACTAGCAGAACTATGATACTTAATTAAATGTTACTTTATGTTAATGGTGCCCTTATGTTGAATTATTTATCATTAATGGACAATATGGATCAGGGGTTTAAGGGTTAAGCACAATACTCGTTTACTCTGATCCTAAAACTTTGCCAACATAAAAGCTAACTGCAGTCAGACAGTGTCAGCCTTTTGAGCCTCATGAACCCTATGTTAGCTTGCTAAGTACGAAGAGTACTTACGCTTGTTGTTTATCTTTCTTTTTGGATAAAAATCCCGGATGGGAAACAGATGAAGTTGGAGTTGGAGTTTTCCCAGAAGTTTCTAGGTTAGCGTATCCCCTAGTCGGCAGTCCCTGTGGTGGTTGCCCGTGAGAGCTATATCTAGTTTACCTTTTTCCGCTGATGTAAGTCTTTGTTTTGCTTCTATCGTTATGTAATGAACACCGTGATGATACCTTTTTCATATTTTGTCTAGCTTATGTGTGCGACTGATCCCTGGGCACACATGAGTTCGTTGCCTCAGTTTTATTCTTAAAATTGGGGTGCGACAGTATCCGAGTCCTTTTTGGTCTCAGAGTTCGAGGAGTTGGATGCTTCAGCTTGGTCCTCAGATTCTTGCGGATCTTGAATTGCGAGGTTTGCTAGGTTCTGGGTGAGATGATCCATCTTTGGCGTGGCTTGCGCTTTTGATTCAGTGTGAAGTTATCGATGCAGCTTCCCTTGATCATCGCAAGTCCACGAGCCAAAAACGAAAATTGATCCCGCCAAGAACATGTTGACGTGGTTCGTCGAGCTCTTGATCATCGAATCGCCGAGAGCCCCTACCTGGCGCGCCAGCTGTCGGTGTTTGTTAACCGACAACTCGTCTTGAGGAATCTCAGACGATTTGTTCGGTGGGGATCGGCGTTCGTAGAACTCAGCGAGTACACAGGACAGCGATTTATACTGGTTCAGGCCATTTAATAGCGTAATACCTTACGTCGAGTGCGGCATGTGCCTTGTGTTATCATTCAAGATTCAATGATGGGAGTCAACTCCTGCTTCCCCTTATATATCCGGGTGAAGCACGGCGTTTACCGAGTCCTAGTCGGTTACATCAGAGGAGTCCTATTCTCATTACAAGACTTCCTTTAAGAACTCGACTAAGTTACAATGAGAGTCCTAATCCAAGTATACTTCGTATTAAGTCTTCGGATCTCCTATACCGTCCAGAATTAGTCGGAGTACTCATCTTCTAATGATATCTCTGACATCCTGGTCCGTCAAGTTGGTATTCGTGCCAAGAGAGTTTCATCTAGATAAAACTCATTTTATCTCTCTCTTCTTAAATATATTGCCATGTCATCAAAAATGCTTATGTGACATCATATTTAATACAAATGAAACTCACATTGAGATTGGTCTAATATTCAAACAGGTCTTATCCATCGAAACTATCAGGAACCATCACGTTTTACGGTTGGGGAACCAAATCTATCAAATCTTTTCATTTACGTTAAACATATATTTACGGTTTCCATATATGGAACGTGCCATGTTAATCTTTCTGCCAACTACTGCCGCTGCACTGATTCATCTGCTAGCCTTTTACGGTTTAGGAACAACAACGGAATGTCACGTTGATTCATCATCAGCTGCTTTCACGGTCTACAAATCAAGTAAAGAATCAATTACTCCTGCTTTTACGGTTACTTTCTCACGCTAGCAGTAGACACGTGCATAAGCGTTGACCTCCAGTTGGTAACCGACGATCACGGTAGCTGCTATAAAAATTTGTTCTTTAATTGACATGTCGCGCGAGTATCTCGTGTCCACTTTTATGGTTATGGTCGAGCGACGCCTGGATTTACAGTTACCCTGGAGGGAAAAAATACGACCATGTAGCCAGAAATTACGCCATCCCAGTTTACCAGGTCTTCTATGGTTGCGGCTGCTCATCCAATCAACTTTTACGGTTACGGAAGCTCGACTTCCTGAAATGAGAGAAGGATGACCCGACGCGCTAGATAGTATTTAGAGCGCTGCGCTCTAAATAGCATATATATATATATATATATATGGTAAATTTTCCATACTCCCTGGGAGTAGTTACTCCCTCCTTTAACATGCACAAATACACCCGGCCTCCTCATGTTTGACCGTGGCACGTTCCTAGCGGGTTAACAAGAAGACCCGTTAATGTAGTGTATATAAGAAAATTTAACCCTCATTTACGGCACCTACATCCAACACGACGTTCGGTGGCGGCGGCTTCAATTCGCTCGCTCATCATGTCCGGCCATATTTTGATTCGGCGACTAGAAGCATCCATCGACGGCGGAATCCAGTTATGGTTGAGACGTCCCAACTCTTCCTTTTATCTTGATCGATATTTCAATGTAATCCTGGCAGATTGCAGATCTAGTGATGACATACTTGTATTTTGAGGCGTTTCTCAATTGCATCTGGTGGCGGCGGCCTGTACCCCCGTGTTTCGCATCGTCAGGGCAATAGCAAGATGAGCAATCCACACGTAGCATAGACACGACTGTAATTTATCAATTTATTCATTCATGTGTGCGTATATGTTCTCCGCAGAACGACCGTTCGGCGACGGCCGGGGCGCCCAGCGGACCTCTATCTCTTATCGGCGAGCTAGCAATAATCATTCCGTGGTGGGCAGATTTTGGTGAGCAGATTTTGGTGTGGCGCTTCCCTAGAAGCATCCATGGCTACAAATCTAGAATTCATGTATGTAATCTGGCAGTATGTAATCTGGCTTGATCACTTTTGTGCTAGATTTTTTATTGTCCCATCTCCTTGCAGCATGTAGATCATAGGAGAAGGTATGTAGATGGACTGATCAGATCCCCATGAAAATTCGCATACTAAAGTATATAAACATACTCCCTAATGCGTATGTACACGTATACTCCCACGAATGAGTATAAACAAGTAAGTATCTGAACATACTTTCCCACGAATGAGTATATTCTCATACTAAGTATACATAAATAATCTTTAAAAAACAAGTATCTAATCATACTCTTTGTCAAATAATGCGTACTTACACATACTCCCTACTATAGCAGTATGTATATATGTATTCATACTCAACAAGTATATGCATCGATACTACTGTTTTCACATGGATGCATATACGTCAGTAAAAAAATTAGTACGGAGTATATACGGTAGGGAAAAAAAAACAAGCATACACGTTTCGAAGAAGCAAACAAATCGGTACCAGCCACAAATCACGGAGATATTTAGCGGCAGCGGCCGTCAACATGCACATGCAAACGAGCTTCAAATTAGGCCAGTGCGTTGATGGAGGTGATATACTCTTAACGGGTTTGTTTGTGCACACAAATCCAATTAGATAGATGGGAGTAACTACTCCCGGGAGTATATATATATATTTCCTGCAGGTTCTTGCGCGCCTATATATCTGATGTCCTACCAACTAACCAAGTGGTATAGTGTTGCTTTGCTTAAATGAAGATATCCACTCAGCGATAGTAGATAAATTATTGTGGTGCACTGCCACACACTGCACGTCAGAACCCACTGCCGTAAAGCGCTCAGAAAATTTGTTTATTTGAGCGATACCATCCTAGGTTAGTGTACAACAATGTAAATAGGATTAGGTACCTCTACTGACAAAGCTAAGAGTCTTTAGAAATGCATCAGCCAATGCTTTTCATGTTTATTGCAATGGAAAAGTGACCAGCAAAGATTCCATTATTGCATGCATTTAGTCTGGTGGTTACTGTATATTTCAATCTCCAGCCGGCAAAGGTTTGGACACTATAGCATGCACAGGCACAGTTTATTCTGGCTTCTGATATATATATATGGCCTGGCCTCCGGGTACGGCACCAATCATTGCCTATGTGACCTGAATTCTATCAAGTTACAAGGCTATCCAACATCAGTGGCGGATGCAGAACACAATTAAAGGAGGGGCTGATCTTTTCTTCTTCTTCTTCTATTTCTTCAATTTTCCTTCTTTTTTCCACTTATTTTTTCCCCAATCTCTTCATTTTTACACTGATGTACTAGCTTTAGGGGGCTGGAGCCCACCCAGCCCCCCTTGTAGATCCGCCACTGTCCAACATCACCAACTACTCCTCACTCTCACTCTCACCAATTCTATCAAGATACTGATAAACACCACCATGTTGTACAGGATGTGAAATTTTATGAACGTGGATGCGTATATCTTGGCTCACTGCAGTTCCATATTATATATAGCCAAAATACGCATTGAACTTTACTACAAATTCTTCGTCTTGCATCTTCAGACATAAGTATAGTACTCGGTTACACAATATCATCTGTCTAGATTCTAAGTGTGAAACACACAAGATATACTAATAATAACCTCTAATAGCCTCCCTCATTCCCTCAATAATCTCTGACTTGGTTTCTGGAAGAAGTTATTAAGGTTGCATTTAAAAACTTCAAATTGTCGAGTTGCTAGTGACACTACTGGAAACAGGTGATTTGCCGAGTGTCAGAGACACTCAGCGAAGGCTGAAAAACACTCTGCAAAGACTACATAGTAAATCGTTTAACGGCAAAGGCGGTCTTTGTTGAGTGTTTTTTTTCACTCGGCAAAGTCTTTGTCGAGTATCCAAACCGACACTCGACAACAAAAAGTGGTCGTGACGGCTGGCAGACGGTGATGTCAGCTTTGTCGAGTGTCAGGTGGGCCCACACTCGACAAAGGTGATGAGTTTGCCAAGTGTCCTAACCTGGCGGAGAATACATATGATGAATGATTGACTGTGTTGAGGAAGGTTTGAGGCTTTTACCCGGTTGAGTCATTATCTTGCTATGCGCTTAATGTTATGACTAACCGGTGGCGTGAGTTGTGTGGTGTTTATGTGTTGGTGTGTGTGTGCAACATGTGTCTCTTGGCTGTGTTGATGTGCAGGTGTGGAGCTCGGAGACAGTGGTCTATGGCGAGGTGAAGGTCAAGTTGAGCCGTGTCGTGCTGATGGACCGGGTGCGGTGAAGGATGGGCGTGCCGTGCGGCGGACGTGCCATGCCGACGAACCGAGCGGTGAAAGGCGGACGGGAGGCTTGGACTGAGGGACCGGAGGGCCAGAGGACCAGCTGTGGTAGCTGGCACGTGGCATCGACGAGCGAGAGCACATGGGGATGTGCGGTGCATCGGCCAAGTCGGGAGGAAGGCGATGGCGTCGTGACACTTGGCGGGAGGTCGGACACGGGCTTGCGTGCGGCGCAAGTGCCGTCGGCCAAGTCAAGGAGGATGGCGAAGGCGTTGTGCCCGGCGTGGAGGCTGGACATGCATCGGCATCGGTGCCGGTGGTCGGGGTGTGAGAACCACATCCCGTCTTCGGCACGGGTTCGGTAGCTGAGCCTCAAAAAGCTACCATCGACGGTTTCCAGGTTTGGGCCTCAAAACCTGGGGTGGCGGGTTTCCGAGTTTGGGCCTCAAAACTCGGGGTGGCCGGTTTGCCTGGTTTGGGCCTCAAAACCAGGGGGTTGGTCCGAAAGGACGGTCGACGCGTGGCGGCACCGAGAGGCTTGCGTTGCGGCGAAGCTATCGGTGAGAAGGCGCGGCGGTCGACGGTGGCGGCACGTGGCGGCATCAGGGAGGTCGCGTCGAGGCGAAGCTACCGGATGTGCGGGCGTGGCCGTCGGATGAAGATTGACCGGTTTGGACGGTTGTACCCCTGGGGGGGTATTTGGTCGAGTGCTTAATGTAAGGGCGTTTGTGTCATTGGACGTGCGCCTATATATATGAGGCGGGCTGCTAGGGCAGCCGCATCCTTGGGAGTTCCAGGTGGTGTCTCTCTCATTTTGTTCCTGTGAGAGTAGGCTAGGGTTAGGAGAGTTGGCTCTTGTTCTTGAGCTTTTCGCCATCCAAGCTTTGATCTGCTGGAGTGGCTTGTAGCCCGTACACCAAGTGCTTAATGAATCATCCATTCCTCTGAGTCCAAGGATCAAATTCGTGCTTTGATTTGTCTTGCGATTTTGTTCTTCGCGTTTGCACGTTTTCCCCTCTTTTGTTCTTCACGAGAATTCTTGTTTCGAGGGAAGATTCGCAAATCCGTTTGAACCATCTTCTAGAGCATCGTGAGAGACATCTTTCTACCGAAGGATTTTCTCCAATTCCTCACGAGCTAGTAGATCGGGCGGATTTTGTTTTGGATCGCGTTCTTGCTCTCTTGCCCCGATTTTCTTCGATTCACCGATTTGGAGTTAGGTTCGAGCCATGATCTCTTAGGAGTAGCTCACTAACATCCTTGTGACTCCTCAGATCGAATCCCGGCCCTAGTGCTTTTGATTCGGAGGAGATCGAGTGGATTTCGCGGAAGAACAGTGCTGCGTCGGGGGCATCGGACGCTCGTGTTCTTGGCATCGGACGCTGACCCGAGTAGCATCGGACGCTCCGTTGCCACGTGTCAGTATCTGTGCTTTTGAAGGGGCATCGGACGCTACAGTGCAGCGTCCGACGGTCATGCAGTGAGGTTCCAGAAACCCTCATTTTGCATCGGACGCGTCCGTTGTCAGGGCATCGGACGCTACTGTTCACATCGGACGCGCCGGCCCCTCATCGGACGCTTACATCGGACGCTGAGTTGTTACTGTAGCAGCGTCCGATGCCAACTCAGTGAGGAAACAGAGAGTTCCTGTTCACATCGGACGCGTCCGATGCTAACACATCGGACGCACCTCCAGCGTCCGATGCAACTGTTTCTGCACTGTTTTGTCCGTAGCTCGTCCGTTTGGCTTTGGATTTGAGATCCGCTTTTTGCGTTGGATTCCCGATTCTGTGCTCTACAGAAACCGGGCTTCCCGCTTTGCGAGATTGCCTGAATCCCCCTCGCGTTGCTCGGGGGAGGTTGAGGTTACCCAAACTCCATCCTGTCACTAGTTGACTTGTGTGGATTTGGAAGAGGGAGCTTTTGTGGTGTCCCGCTGTGTTCCTAGGGAACATCCACCCATTCTCTTGGGTCATGGACATCACGTGTGTCGGCTTTGCTCTTGGGGTTGATTTTGTTGGGACAGAGGCCGTAGTTTCCGAAAGGAAATTTTTAGGCTCCCATTCACCCCCCCCCCCCCTCTGGTCGCCTTGCTATAGCATTTTCGGTCCTTCAATTGGTATCGGAGCAAGGTTAGGGATCTCTCTACCTTAACCGGTTCCGGATCCGCAAAGGCGACCTTTTTGAGAGCGGTTGAGTTTCCGGCTTTTAGTTTGCCGAGGTGTTGAGCTTTTGCTTTGCTAACACTAACGGTGCTTTTGAGATGGCGCCAAGTTCTTCTTCCCGTGTGTCTTTGTCCTTAGGATTGAATCTTCAACATGCGACCGAGGACGACATTTTGGCAAGAAGGAGGAGTGCAGTTGATGAGAGGGATCGCGAGGTGAACGATCTGCTGAACCTTCTGCGACATGATGAGCTTTCACCGGAGGATCTCCTATGTCAACTTGGCAAGGTCAAGAGAGGTATACTTGCTCGTGGACTTGTGAGCTTGCACAAGCTTTGTGATTTGAAGTCTAGTATCTCTTTACCTTGCACCTCCTGTAGTGACATGGTTAGGAAGGTTGATGAGCTACGCTTTTCTCTTGCTAGCTTAAAATCTGAAAATAAAATGTTGAAATCCAATGCCTCCAAACCATGTTTAGTTTGCATTGACTTGGGCAAGGATCTTGATTGTGCTAAAAATGAAATAGCCTTGTTAAAGTCAAATGCTTCTCTGCCATGTGTCAACTGTGAATCTTTTGTTGCTAGACTTAGAGAATATAGTCTGATTCACAGGACATGTGTAGATGACCTTGAGCATGCTAGGGCTAAAATTGATGAATTAAATGCTAGGCCTTGTAGCTCATGCTCTTTGAATAAAGATGCTTGCCATACTTCTAGTGATATTCATGATCCTTTGCTTGATGTAAATGGTGATGTTTCTTCCACCGATTTCATTTGCACATCTTGCATTGATTTGGAAAAAGAAGTTTTGGTTTTGAAGCAAATGCGCGATGATATGAGCGCTAAGTTGGTTGAGCACAATGATATGAGTGCCAACCTTGAGAGGGAAGTTGAGCTCTTGCGTACCACATATGCCGAGTGCATTAGAGAGGAGATGGAGAATCTTAAAAATGCTCCATGTGGTACTTGTGATCGCCTCAAGTTTGAAAATGAGGTTTTGGCCACAAGATGCAAGAGCCTTTGTGCTAAGTCTTTTGAGTCATGCTTTTCTTCCAACTCCGATGTTGATGTTTCCAAGTCTGCATCTTTGCGACCGGAGTTGAGTTCTTGTGTTGCGCGTGAGTCTTTTGACGATAGCACTAGTGCCAAGGTTTCGGACAGCTCTTTCATAGCTACTCCTAACCTTGCTAGTTCTTCGAGTGATGTCCAAGAGACTTCTCTTGACAAGGGTGCTTCTCACATTTTTGGGACTCGTCCTCCCAATCCGGTTTTCCATTGCACCTTTTGCAAGAAGGAGGGACATTCGCTCGATTTTTGTTTTCGCCGTGTCAAGCATGAACGGCGAATTCGAGCTAAGGCGTTTAGGAAGCCGCGTAGCCTTTCCCATGGCACGAGTGCTCCTAGCGTTGGCACCAAGGTGGTTGTTGATGCTTCTTGTTCTAAGCCCCAAGGGACTTCTCACTTGTCGGAGAATGGTGTGCCTTCCAGTAGGCCTTTGTACCATTGCTCTTTTTGTGAGAAAGATGGGCATCAAGAAAGCTTTTGCTATCGGCGTGCCAAACGCTTGCGCCAAGCTCGCTCTTCTAGGAAGGTGGTGATTCATAGCCCGTCTCATGGCATGAACACTTGTGCTCCTAGTAAGAAGCCCATTTTTGTTGATGGGTTTTATGACTCCTTTTCTAGTGGGATAGGTCATGGTCGTGGACATGCTTCTAGTGCTTCTTCTCTTGGTCCACGTCATGCTTTTCATGATGCTTCTATTGGTTCTTCTACAAAGACCTTGGAAGATGTTTGCCCCTTTTCCCGTGGTACGACTCGTTCTTCTCCTCGAGTTGTCCTTTTGAGGAATGCTTCCAAGGGTGTTTCACAATTGCTTTTGAACCAGCATTTGCATCATGCTAACCCACAGGATAAGTTGAGATTTGTGACCAAGTCCTGGATTCCCAAGTACATGCTTGCTAACCCTTCGGGATCCAAGACTCGGGTTATTTTGTCCTCTTGTGTGTAGATATGAGGACGCGGGGTGGAGAACATGCGCCTGATGGAGCTTGATCTTTTAGATGTGATCAAGTGTTGATGGTTCTCTACACCCCGCTTAGATTTGCCTCCAAAGAGGCCTTTATAGCTTGGTGAGCTTCCTTTTTCACTCATACCTTGTACATCCTTGATCTATGTCTTGTGGTATGAGATGGTTCATCATGTGCTCACTTGTATAGCTTTTACATGTACATTTTCTTTTGTATCATGTTTTGTTTTAGTCTAGCATGTGTTATCCTGTATATCATGTCATGCTAGCTTTATGTATAGTTTTTGTGGAGAAGCCACTTTTCATGCTAGTTGGTGATCCTCATGAACATTATGCCATGTTTTACCATATTTCTCCATGAGCTTTACATGTAGAGGTATGTTGTTCATTAGGTGTCACTTTTCAGGTGCTAGTTTTGTTAGCTACATGTACCCTGTTGATATGATTAGTTTGAGCACTAGTCTTTCCTCGATTTTATCATATTACATGCTTTTGGATCTATTGCTATCATTACCTTGCATTGTAGCATGTGTTGAGGCTTAGGCTATGTTTGGGTTGATCATGTTTTTAGGCTGCATTGAGCTATATAGTGCTTTATCCTGTTGCATGGTAGTCTAGACTAGTTTGAGTTCAGTTCTCCTTGCGGTATCATTCATAGGTAGATCCCTTTTTCTTGAGAGTTCACCTTATGCTTATTTGACTAACCGTTTTCGTGGAGACCTTGAGGTCACACTGGACGAGACAATGCCTTGTGTTTTCTTCTGCTTTTGAGTGTGCAGGAGAACAGGAGCCTGGAGAGAGCATTTCGGCTCACGGACCCGATCCCACTTCTTCCACGACTTGGGGTTCCGTTCGAGCAGTTCTCCAGTGAGCACCAGCAGCACCTGGGCGAGCGACAGCATCAGGCGAAGGGGAGGCGACTTCGGCGAGGCAGGCGCCCCGGAGTTCAGCAGCATCAGGCGTCCCCTCGGGCATCACACCAGCAGGCGGTCATGTGCTTCATGAGGTACCTCCGACACACTTCTGAGTTCGGTTTTTGGTACACTCCTTCTTCGACCCCTTTTCTGCTGTGTGGTCTTTCCGATGTGGATTTTGCTGCCTGTCGCTTGAGCATTTCCTGGCTCTTCGCTTGTGAGCTGGATGTGTGTTTCCCTTTTAGTTGGGGAAGCATTTTGCTTATTGTATCATAGTTGGTCTTCTCCGATACCCTTTTGTTTTGGGAGTTCCTTTTAGGCTAGTTTTTGCTTTGTCTTTGATAGACTAGCTTTTGCATGCATCTCATCATGTACATTTTGCATTTTAGAGCTTCATGTATATAACAATGAGAATGAGACTATGCTCTTTTTGGTATGCCCTGCTTATTCATGATGATGCTTGTAGCTTAGGCTCTTTTTGATCACTTGATACATGTTATGAGCTAAGCTATTTTTGCAAATGGTGAACTTGACTAATTAACTATGAAACCTTTAATTTGTTCACCATTGAGATTGGCAACTAGCATGGGTAGGATGTGTTGAGATCACTTGTGCTATCTTTTGTATGCTAGGTTGCTATGTCTCTTGCACTGAGTCATTCACTTGCTTGGATTGTTCATATGTACATTGTGCTTAAAATTTTGATCCAAGTATTAGTGAAATGAAAAGATCGAGATGGGATTGCATGTGTCAGCACCTCACGGTATCGAGACTGTTTCTCATTGCACATTTGAGTTAAACTTGAGCCGTGTAGTGTAAGACCGAAACCGGTGCTTTAAGCTTCTGATTGCTTTTCTTGCATAGGCTTAGCCCGGTTGAAAAGTTAGGCAATGACCATGCTTTCAACCTCTCGCAATCACATGCTTTAATATGAACTTGTGTTAATACCGCTGCAAACTCCAATAAAATTTGAAAAAAAAAAATAACACAAGTCTATGCTTCATTCTATTGCATGATGATTGAACTTTGCTAGGGGTAGTTCACCTTTTATACCTGAGTTAGCACTTGGTTGATTTCCTGTCTATCCATGCTAAGTGCTATTTTAGTGGTGAACACCTTTTCGAATGGCTTAAAACTGCTCATATGCTTAATTGTTCATATTTCGTATTCATTTGATCAGTTTGAGCCTTAGCTAGCATTTGTATTGATTGCTACACTTTCAGGGCAGCACCCCATTGAGCATCTTTTTATTCTGATTGCTATACACTTGAAGCTGTTGCATTGTACATTTCATGCATTTTAGCTTAGTGTGCATACCCCCAGCTCCGATATTCTTTGTGGTCACCTTCAATTGGTTTCGGGCCACTTTTAATGCTTCTCACTGCCCCCATATGCTTTTGGATGACTTGTCTTGTGTTTGTGTCAATTTTGTGGAAAATGTCAAAACCCCTCAGCATGTTCCCTTTTGTCAAGGGGGAGAAGCTGTTTTCAAGGGGGAGCTTGAGTGTTGGCACAAAGGGGAGAGTCATGCATTTTGGGGAGAGCTTTGAGCGAGGGGGAGTTTTAGCTCTTTTGGTTTCTTCTTCAATTGGTATCTTCACTCGGTATAGCTCTTTTATGTGTTCCAATTGGTATCCATCTTCCGGTATGGAATGCAATTGATGTCTTGAGCTGTATTGCCTAGCTTTTGTATATAGGCTTGCTTTCAGGGGGAGTCGCTTTTGTCTTGCTGCTTCTCCGCATGCTCCGAGTGTTTGTGCTCCATTTCGACTTGAGCCTTTTCTTTGGGCTTTTTCAATTGGAATTGAACCTTCCTTGTGTTCCTTCATTGGTACGCTTCGATTGGTTTTCCATTGGTGCGGAGCATGTTTGGCCGTAAGGCATTGGTATCGAGCGTGCTAGTCGTGTTGAGCCGTTTTGCCTCTCTCTTGAGGGACTAGCAGTTTTTGCTTGGTATTTTTGATTGGTTTGGAGCCTTCAGCTAGTTGTGTTGAGCCGTTTTGCCTCTGTCTTGAGGAACTAGCTATTTTCACCAATTTGTGGCTGATTTTGAATGGTATCAAATTTTCTGCTAGTTGTGTTGAGCCTCTGTGCCTCTATCTTGAGAGACTAGCAGTTTTGCTTCTTATGCGCTGTTTCAGCCTCATTTGGTGTCGAGCCTTGAGCTAGCGGTGTTGAGCCCCTTTTCTGCCTCTTCTTGAGGACTAGCTCATTTTTGACTTGGTTGCGTCGAGCCGTTGCCCATGTCTTTGGGAACCAAGTCTTTTGCTCTTTGTTGAGTTGTTGCTCCGATCCTTCGCTTGGTTGCGTCGAGCCGTTGCCCATGTCTTTGGGGACCAAGCTTTCGGTGTTGGTATCTCAAACCATCTCTTGTGCTTAGTTTTTGTCAATTCAATCATCAAGGGGGAGAAATTTAGAAACCCAAGTAAGGGGGGAAATTTAGAAACCCAAGTAAGGGGGAGTAACCCAAGTGAATCCAAGTGGATAAGTACCTTGGTTTCTTTTTGTGATGATTGTTTGACAATTTTTGAGATTGGTTTTCGAGTGCCTTTTGGGATTCATGAAACTCTTGTCTTCTCTTGACTCTTCGGTTATGTGGAGGCTTTGCCCGCTTTTCCCATTTCGTTTGGGACCGAGAGCTTTTATTTGGAGTATTCATGATCCTCCCTCTCTCAAGTGGCCTTGTGTTTGCTTTTACCTGGCTTTTGGGCACTTGAGTGAGACTGGCCTTCAAACCCTTCCTTTTTGATTTTATTGTCAGTCAATGCATTCATCAAGGGGGAGATTGAGAATACATATGATGAATGATTGACTGTGTTGAGGAAGGTTTGAGGCTTTTACCCGGTTGAGTCATTATCTTGCTATGCGCTTAATGTTATGACTAACCGGTGGCATGAGTTGTGTGGTGTTTATGTGTTGGTGTGTGTGTGCAACATGTGTCTCTTGGCTGTGTTGATGTGCAGGTGTGGAGCTCGGAGACAGTGGTCTATGGTGAGGTGAAGGTCAAGTTGAGCCGTGCCGTGCTGACGGACCGGGTGCGGTGAAGGATGGGCGTGCCGTGCGGCGGACGTGCCATGCCGACGAACCGAGCGGTGAAAGGCGGACGGGAGGCTTGGACTGAGGGACCGGAGGGCCAGAGGACCAGCTGTGGTAGCTGGCACGTGGCATCGACGAGCGAGAGCACATGGGGATGTGCGGTGCATCGGCCAAGTCGGGAGGAAGGCGATGGCGTCGTGACACTTGGCGGGAGGTCGGACACGGGCTTGCGTGCGGCGCAAGTGCCGTCGGCCAAGTCAAGGAGGATGGCGAAGGCGTTGTGCCCGGCGTGGAGGCTGGACATGCATCGGCATCGGTGCCGGTGGTCGGGGTGTGAGAACCACATCCCGTCTTCGGCACGGGTTCGGTAGCTGAGCCTCAAAAAGCTACCATCGACGGTTTCCAGGTTTGGGCCTCAAAACCTGGGGTGGCGGGTTTCCGAGTTTGGGCCTCAAAACTCGGGGTGGCCGGTTTGCCTGGTTTGGGCCTCAAAATCAGGGGGTTGGTCCGAAAGGACGGTCGACGCGTGGCGGCACCGAGAGGCTTGCGTTGCGGCGAAGCTATCGGTGAGAAGGCGCGGCGGTCGACGGTGGCGGCACGTGGCGGCATCAGGGAGGTCGCGTCGAGGCGAAGCTACCGGATGTGCGGGCGTGGCCGTCGGATGAAGATTGACCGGTTTGGACGGTTGTACCCCTGGGGGGTATTTGGTCGAGTGCTTAATGTAAGGGCGTTTGTGTCATTGGACGTGCGCCTATATATATGAGGCGGGCTGCTAGGGCAGCCGCATCCTTGGGAGTTCCAGGTGGTGTCTCTCTCATTTTGTTCCTGTGAGAGTAGGCTAGGGTTAGGAGAGTTGGCTCTTGTTCTTGAGCTTTTCGCCATCCAAGCTTTGATCTGCTGGAGTGGCTTGTAGCCCGTACACCAAGTGCTTAATGAATCATCCATTCCTCTGAGTCCAAGGATCAAATTCGTGCTTTGATTTGTCTTGCGATTTTGTTCTTCGCGTTTGCACGTTTTCCCCTCTTTTGTTCTTCATGAGAATTCTTGTTTCGAGGGAAGATTCGCAAATCCGTTTGAACCATCTTCTAGAGCATCGTGAGAGACATCTTTCTACCGAAGGATTTTCTCCAATTCCTCACGAGCTAGTAGATCGGGCGGATTTTGTTTTGGATCACGTTCTTGCTCCCTTGCCCCGATTTTCTTCGATTCACCGATTTGGAGTTAGGTTCGAGCCATGATCTCTTAGGAGTAGCTCACTAACATCCTTGTGACTCCTCAGATCGAATCCCGGCCCTAGTGCTTTTGATTCGGAGGAGATCGAGTGGATTTCGCGGAAGAACAGTGCTGCGTCGGGGGCATCGGACGCTCGTGTTCTTGGCATCGGACGCTGACCCGAGTAGCATCGGACGCTCCGTTGCCACGTGTCAGTATCTGTGCTTTTGAAGGGGCATCGGACACTGGCATCGGACGCTACAGTGCAGCGTCCGATGGTCATGCAGTGAGGTTCCAGAAACCCTCATTTTGCATCGGACGCGTCCGTTGTCAGGGCATCGGACGCTACTGTTCACATCGGACGCGCCGGCCCCTCATCGGACGCTTACATCGGACGCTGAGTTGTTACTGTAGCAGCGTCCGATGCCAACTCAGTGAGGAAACAGAGAGTTTCTGTTCACATCGGACGCGTCCGATGCTAACACATCGGACGCACCTCCAGCGTCCGATGCAACTGTTTCTGCACTGTTTTGTCCGTAGCTCGTCCGTTTGGCTTTGGATTTGAGATCCGCTTTTTGCGTTGGATTCCCGATTCTGTGCTCTACAGAAACCGGGCTTCCCGCTTTGCGAGATTGCCTGAATCCCCCTCGCGTTGCTCGGGGGAGGTTGAGGTTACCCAAACTCCATCCTGTCACTAGTTGACTTGTGTGGATTTGGAAGAGGGAGCTTTTGTGGTGTCCCGCTGTGTTCCTAGGGAACATCCACCCATTCTCTTGGGTCGTGGACATCACGTGTGTCGGCTTTGCTCTTGGGGTTGATTTTGTTGGGACAGAGGCCGTAGTTTCTGAAAGGAAATTTTTAGGCTCCCATTCAACCCCCCCCCCTCTGGTCGCCTTGCTATAGCATTTTCGGTCCTTCACTGGCACTCGGCAAACTTCTGCGCTTTGCCGAGTGTCTAGGCACCAAACACTTGGACTTCTGTGCTTTCCCATCCTCCGCGTGTCGATTTTTTGCATTATCTTGAATCCAATCTTTGCGTTTTTTATTTACTACATCTCAATCTACTAAATTTGTTCACATCGAGTGAAAGAAAACTCAATCTGTTAATTGTTCATGACAAGTTTATAATAATGGGTTGATAAAATTGATATGTTTGCTTCCCATATGCAATCACTTATTGTAGCATGTGGTCATGTTTTGAGTTTCTTTGTCGTTGGTCAACTTGGAATCCTACATCGGACCATGGTATGTGTAAAGTCGATGGGATCAGTTTTTATCACTTCTTCATCATGATGACTATTGTCTACATGAATGTTTTCGGTTATATACGAAGAACGCAACAACTATGCAAATTCACATGATCACATCTCATTGTCAATGTTTAAGACGCCAACTGAATTAAGATCTTGCTTAGGTTATACATAACGCCATCAGTAGCACCAACTACTACTGTTTAAGTGGAAAATAAATTTACCAGTGAGTTACTTTATTTGGCAAAATCACCGACTTTCATTTGGAATTTACATTATTCCTGACTTGTTTCTATGAGATAAAAATCGTTAGGTTCCCTCGAACATTCAGAAAACATGCATGTGTACCATGATCATTTTCTTTTGCAGCACTACAAAATTACCGCAGCAAAGCGCGGGGCATCTCATCTAGTACCTATTAAAAACATTTTATTATAGAATTAAAAATAACTAAAAAATCATAAAAATATCGCTTAGACAAATAAAAAGCATCTTATATTTTCAAATAGAAGAAGGGAAGGAGCATCAGTTTTAGATACAGATCCGAATTTGTGTACAACAATTAGTAGGCCACATGAATAACAATAACAATAAAAAGAATAATAACAATAATAAGAACAATAGTACAATAACAACACCGACGACGATGACGATAACCATAACAACAATAACAATAACAGTAAGATTAACAACAACAACAACAATAATAATTATAACAATAACAGTAACAATAACAATAACAATAACAATAACAATAATAATAGTAATAATAACAACAATAAGATTGAATAATAATAACAAATAACAATAACAACAACAATAACAATAACAACAATAATAAATAATAATAATAGATAACAATAGTAATAAGTAGTAGTAATAATATAGTAACATTAATTAATAACATAATTAAACCCTACGTCGCCTCCTCTCCTGTTCTTGGCTCTTCCTCTCTTCTTCTTGGCGCTTCCTCTCTTGTTCTTCCCGGTGCAGGTAATCTGTCATAAGCCACAGTATAGTAGTCAACTCACCACCATTGCTGAGTTTCTTGGCATGGGACTCCCTGCTGCATCTATTGGCCGCATACAGAAGAAAATCCGTCCACACATCGAGGAGTAGCTTCAGCTTGGCCCTTCCTTCGTCTTTCTCGTCTTCATTTTCCATCCGTCCGTGTAGCTCTTGAGCAACTTTATAGGAAAAGTAGAGGCGAGGCTCATCAAGGTTGAGGTCTGGCCCCCGCTTCTCGGAGAGGATGCTAGTGGCGAGGTTGCGTGCGTGCATCAATCCGTCATCCGAATTGGGATCCTCATGCAGCCTGAAGAATTCCTTAAGCTTGGTCCATAGGTCCTTTTTGTGATGCTGTTGATTGCGAGTTCGTGCCTCCAGATTATGAAAGGTTTGTCGGTACAACATGCTCTGAGCAAGCCCTGGTAGCATGTAGGGGCGGTCTACCAGGAGGAAAACCATGTAGTTGGACAGCGTCCTGATATCCCTCACTAGGTCGTCCGCATTGTCGTCTAGACCGCTCTTGACCATGAAAACATCAGTAGCAATGTGCCAAATGATGACGCCCTCTTGGAACTCAGCTCCAAGGTAATTGTTGTCCTCTTTGAGAATGTTGTAAAGCTTCATCTCCTTTTGGTCCTGGAATGCCTGTTTACCCCAGCTCCTCCTTATCACACCCTGCATGTTCAGCTTCCCCCTTTTTGTTAGGTTTTTAGTGTACTTGAACAGCTGGCGCTTCAGGCGCTGTGAGAATTCCACCGTCCCGGAGAAATGGTACTTGATGAACCAGTCCTTGTACCCGAGCATGCTGGCCATTCTGCCGAGCAGTGACTCATATGCTCTGCGTTGGCGGCTGCTAGCATGCAGCATGTTGTATTGCCCAATCTTGCCGGACCACCTTCTTGCCGATCTCTTGTCCGGGCCGCCGCCTCTTCCTGTCATCGCCTTGACAAGCCTGCGGAGGCGATCCCACCTGCCACTGCAGAGAGCTGTGTACCGGAGCCAAGAGCTCCTCTTGTTGCTGCACAAGAAGTGATAGGTCCAGGTTGACCCCAGAGCTCTCAGCAGCGATGCCGTCTCCAAGAGGAAGGCTCCCGACAATAAGGTATATGTAACTGCAAGGTCAACTATGCCATGGCCGTCTTTGCCATGGCTACTAAACTGGAAGAGTAGGAACGAGGCGGCGGCGGCGAGGGAGGAGGCGACACGGATGCCGTAGCCAGGCCAAGTGTGGATCATACCTGCCTTGGTGTACAGGTGGTCGTACATCAGCGACAGCTCCATCTCCATCAGTGGCCACATGCTGCTCAATTCTTCTGTCTTCTTGTCATCCGCCGCTATCGGAATCACCGTCTCAGCTGGATGATCCTCTGCTGGGTCATCCTGATGTTTCCCGCTGACCACCAAAGCCCAAGAGTCCACTATCGCACGCTTGCATATGTGGAACTTGGAGTGCGCACGGCGCAAGTGGAATTCGTCGTCTTGTACGGCTTCCACCATGGACGCATAGTCTGCAGGGTGGAAATGGCAGTGGTGGTGCTTGCCAATGTCTTCGTCTTTTTTTTCCTCCAGAGACTCCCGGATGCTGCCCAGCTTGCTGCGCTGGAGCGCCCATGTCCTCTCGCCGTACTTAGTAACACCGACGGTGAACATTAATAAGGAGGCCAGCAAGATGTAGGCGTCGCCACCGGCGACATACTTGTAGAGGACATACGCCGCTGCTAGGACCTGCACGACGAGGTTCTGCAGATGGCGCAGCCACAGCTTGCTGTCCTCCAGCGAGTAGGCGGTGATGTTGTCGGGGCCGCCCAGGTGGAGCAGCAGGAACGGCGCCCAGAACGCCACCAGCTGGTGCTTGCTCGGCCCACGGCTGCTGAGCGAAATGTGCCCGAGGGCATAGATGGCGGTGGAGTCCGCGAGCAGGTACGCCAGCCACAGGAGGCCTCACGGCGACGGATCCCAGCGAGGAGCAGGAGGACAACCTGCAGCGCGAGGCTCAGAAGCACAAGGATCTGGGTCGCCCACTCGTTCCAAATCCCCAGCGGCCCTCCTCCGGCCATTACTATATATATATTTCCTTTTGGACCTTCGTCTACCTAGCACCCGTCTGATCCTACAGGCCGGAAATAAAGAATGTATAACATAACAATCTGATGAAGACGACGTACACGCTGACTATAGGTGATAAAGCATCTAATCCATGTTCATGCAAAACAATAATACTATGTAATATCTAGGAGACAATATAAGGCATAAGTCGTCTTTCCAATAATGGGGTCAATATGACCACCACACCAGGGAATTAATACGTACATGACCGGTAGGTAGCTTTGCTTGCTACAAGTGGATAATGGATTTATTAGCTGCAAAAACAAGTTAGGAGAGTGCTGTTCCTGTTGATGGTATTATTAGGGCGTCCCCAGTGATATCAACGACGTAGACAGCTGATGTGGAACATAGAGAAAACTAGAATGATTATTTACACGTTCTCTCTCATACTTAGTTGTTCTTACGATGCAGCTGGTCCCATCTACTCTCTCACAGTATGCTTTGTTGTTCTTTTTTGAGATGAAAGAAGAATTGTATTAAATTATAGCCGGGTACATCATCGTATTAGAAGTACTCTGGAAAAAACATATATCCAGAAACTGATTCTCATCTATATTATACCCACGCTGTGAAAGGCTCAAACTCTCAAATCCAAACCTGTTTGACGCTTCGTATAGATGACCGCACAGGCAAATACTCGGAAACAGTTGTTTTCGGCCTGAGAACATATGCCCAACGGACGGCCAACATTCCTGCAGGCGGAGTTGAAAAACTTCTTCTTTCTTGTTTGTGTCTTTCTTCTTCTTCTTTCTGCCACCGAAGAATAAGGAAGACTGATTTGAAAATTATTCTCCCTAGTCCTTCATCGTGGCCAGATCCAACCACAACAAAACAAAGAAGGGACCGGAGAAAATTATTCCATGGCGGCGACATCATCTCCGTCTTGATGCCGAAGCCCGAAAACAAAAATCTCCATGTTGTCTTGTCGATGTAGATGTTGACGTCGAAGTTGTCGCTCTTATCTTCAACAGAGTCACCATGGAAAGACCGAATCCACTCTACCTCCTCATCGTCACTAGGAAGAAGGAGGAGGAAAAACACCTCCAATACTAAGATCCTTGTCATGGAGAAACCCTAACTCTAAATGACTCGATCTACTAGAAAACTTATTAAAAACGATGGATCCCGGAGAGGGGGAGGGAGGGGGACCAACGGTGAAGAAGATGGAGGAGGCGGCGGCGAACAACCTAGGCTCTAGGTATGCTTTGTTGTTCTCGATCCACGTGAAATCGCCTAGCGAGTTTGCCGTCGCTAGCGAGAAGAAATTTTAGCTTTCAGAGGACCAAGTGGCAGCAAGAAGAACAAGCAAGACGGGCTACCGGGGTTCCAGATCCATATGAGGGCATCGATCCAAGGGCAAAGGACTACATGAGGGCCCGTATTCCAAAGAGGCTGAAGCCCGGGGCGACCAAGTTTAACGAGCCCCACCTCGAGGACATCGAGAAGACTTTGATGGAAAAAGCAAAGCATAAGGACAACATCGTGGTCCGCCGGGGCCACGACTTGCTCACCGAGGTCCTAGGAACCCCCGAGCACCGCGGCCGCGTTCGTGGTGTCGGGTCGAAGATGAGCTGGAAGTCAGTTGAGTCGTGGCAATCCGACGCGGCCACATACAAGTCCAGGCAAAGGTATAAAGATGAGCTATATAACAAGGGCTTCAATGAAGGCGTGGCTGAAATGATTAAAAGCTCAATAAAGGAAGCCTTCACGAGCAACGACCCGGAGATGGTCGCGATGAGGTCGAAGATGTTTGATCACCATGGCCTGCCCAATCCTCAAGCAAAGGAAAAGAAAGCCTTACTGCCGATGAACGAGGATCGCCCAAGGGTCTCGAACGAGGACTTCAAGGAAAACCAGCACGTCCAACTCCTCATCCCGTTCGGAAGGTCCAAGAAGATGGTGGTGGCCGAGGGATGCATTCTTCCACACCACGAAATTCACGACTTCAACAAAGACAACACCTCTGAAGACTATGTGGTCGTGAGCCCGTTATGGCACGTTCCTGACCAGGAACATTTTGAATTGGACCATCCCAACCTACAACCGGCCAGGCACCTAGGGCAGGCACTTGGATTGGAAGTCCTATGGAACCGCGAGGACATCAAGATCATTGCTCGGACGCCAACTCCAACGCCGACACGAGCATCACAACCATCAACCGCTCGATCTTGTCCTCCGGAAGATCCAGATAACGACAGCGATGATGACGAAGAAAAGGGCGGGGACAAGGGAAAGAGAATGGACAAAGGAGAAGGCGGTAGCGAAGGCGGAGACAAGGAAAAGGTAGAAGGTGATGGCGCGGAAAAGGAAAAGGGCACTGACATGAGAACTGTGTCTCCCCCGCCTCCAAATAGTCCGCCGATCGGCCCGGTCCATGAGGCAAGAAGCTCAGAGGCCGGTAAGGGCGACAACACGACAAGCCAGCCAAACACGAACGAGCAACAGGGAGGCACGACGGCGGAGGCAACAGGGACGAAGACACCTCCCCCGTCAACCACAAGTCAATGTCCTCTCCCGCCCACCAAGAATCCAAGAACGTTCACCGACAAGCTCCCGTACACGCTCACGTTCGAAAGGTATGGTAACATTGAGCATAATACCACGTTCATAGTATATATGCTACTAACATCCCTATCCATCGTTTGCCAGGCCTGAAACTACCCGTCAACTATTTGATGAGGCCGAAGACTGCCCTGGCCACTATGTGTGCGGGAAGTTCTTGATTCCCAAGGCCCAGCTCATCGACGAGGAAAAGTGGGATACAAGGAGGTTCCATCTATGGTACATGGAAGCTGCAAAAGCCGGGATGACAAGTTTTAACGTCAAGATTCCCACGGAGTACTTCCACTTGCCCGCTGGTAACGAAATGCACCTACCCGTCGACTTTAGCGACATGTACAACCTGATGCGGGAAGAAGACCTGGACATCGTTCAAATCACCCTATTCACACTGTAAGCGATGAATGCAACTTCAATACATCACTACATTCGTATTTTCCATAGTTCTATACTTATTATATCACGATGACTTGTCCGTGCAGCATGACGGTCACTGTAAGTAATAAAAAGACACGTCCTGTACTCTACCTCTCTCCTGCACATATTGCCGAAAGAGTCATCAGGGGTTTCGAGATCACTGATCCGGAGCTGACAGTTCGACAGCGAGAGAAGAAATATGAAAAAAATATGAAAGCCGAGAAGACTAACTTGAAAAATTACATACTAGAATGCATGAAGAAGATCAAGCCGGATGGGCCCGAGTGTATAATGGCTGCCTACCATTTTGGATAAGTGAAATACATGTACGTACACCTAAGTCGCTAGCATATCATGCCTTCTAGTCATCATAAACACTATTTTGTTGCAATGGTGCAGCCAGGGCCTCGTCGGTGGCCACTGGGTAGCTTTTATCATATACCCTCAAGATGGCAGGGCCTGTGTGTTTAACTCCTTGAGCGTACCAAACAAGCAAGGGTATAAGGCATTCGAAGATTGTCTGAAAAAGTAAGTCATCCATCTTTTTCGTCAGTTACGGTTACCATAGGTTTTTAAATGGTGGCTAAAACAATTATATTTCGTACATCGCTTATAAGGAATATCAAAAGGTGTCCGGATTCTGGGACCGAAGAACTCAAAAGTTCAAGGACAAGCATAGGTACCACCTCAAAATCCGACGAAATTTCCCGGTAAGTATTTCAAAGGTTCAATTCATGTTTCATACATATATATGCGTTCTAATGCTTGTGTATCAATTAATCGTGCAGTGCGCCAAACAATCACTAGGATTCAAGACATGTGACTTGTACACATGCGAGTTTCTAAGGGAAAGGAAGGAGTACACCAATAGCTGGAAGAAGCTCAAGGAAGGTGTCAAGTATTGGGGAGAGCAGCAGAGCCGCAGGATGTGCTTTAAACAAGTTAAGGCGGACATATGCAAGTTTGTAATGGAGAAATGCATTCTCGAAGGAGAAACGTTCTTTGACAACGAATCCGACCTGACGTTGCTACCCCAATACGAGAAGCTCCGCAAATGGAACACAATGCTTCGTCCGACAGATTATGCTCATCAAGTTAAAATATGAATTGTAATTTCAATTTGAAATCAACCAAGTCAATGTGTATATGATGACAACAAACAACTAAGTCACTTTGTATGTTATGTCTAGATGGTTTATATGTGCATATATATATATATCTGTTAGAAATCTGGAATTCTGAAATTATTTGAAAACTGCAGATTTGAATTCCTGTTTCTGCTGGCTGCATTATTTATTTTTTTATCCAAAATTATTAACCGTGGCGGGCAATATAAGGCGCCCGCTACGGTTAAAGACATCTACCGCAGCGGGCAACATAAATAGTCCGCTGCGGTTAATCAGTTACCGCAGCGGGCGATTTAGGTTGTCCGCTGCGGTTAATGCTATTAACCGCAGCGGGCGCATTATGTTGCCCGCTGCGGTTAAGGCTTTTATCGCAGCGGGCAACAGCGCCCGCTGCGGTAATGGCCACGATTAACCGTGGCCTTGTCACCGCAGCGGATGCTGTTGCCCGCTGCGGTAAAGCGAAAACGCCCGCTGCGGTTAAGCATTGTGCAGTAGTGATAGCACACGCACGCACTGACACAGTTTATTCTGTCTGCTGATATAATCATATATATATGGCCTCCGGCGTACGGCACCGTGCGCTTAACAACCAACAATCATTGCCAATGTGACCTGAATTCTGTCAAGTTACAAGGCTATCCAACATCACCAACTACTCCTCAAGAGTCTAATGTCCTAACCGCTAGAAAAATCTTGTTTTTGTGAGTTCGGGGAGGTGAGGGAGCAAAACCAGATTTTGGTAAAGTCAAAGGGATTCAAATTAGACTTTTCCTTTTTTTTATTTGAGGGGAAGACTTTTCCTATTTTTGATGCTAACAGTTTAAGCATAAATGCTTATAATAAGCCCACGATTTTTATTTGAAGTGAGCCGTAGCCCATCTGCTGAAGTTCATTTCTTATTGTCGCGTGAAACAATCACCAGTTCACCAGCATCAAACTCACTCTCCTAGAAGGAAAAAAAAATACCAGCATCAAACTCACTAGTTGCGTCTCTTTCAGAAATGATCCCCCAATTTGTTTTTTTTTCCAACTTACAACTCTACCACCTCTTAGCAAGAACACGTGTACATCTGCTGAATTATTCATTCATTAAACTATTTATCACATCGGGGATCATACAGTTCATGTCAACTTGGTATACGCACACAATGGATTTGTGGACACAAACAATCGGGACGGCAAACACCGAAAAGAACAAGCATAATATCGGCAACGGCACGGCGATGGCTCGCCCACGGCTCACTTCGTGCGCCCGTGCTCATTGCCAGCATAGGAGCCGGCTCGGGACCCAGCCTATAGGAGCCAGCCTCAGATCCCGCGTACGAGTCCGCTCCTCCACGTTGGAGCCCGCCTACGAAACGAGCTTACACCCATCTGGCCATCTCGCGGCCTCGCGGGTCTGGAGGAATTGGTGTCTAACCCTAGGCGGCGGCGGCGCTCTAGGCGACCAGATCGAGCGAGCTACGGCGACAAGGCTGCAGCACCAATTCCGGTGGCGGCGCCCGCGATTGTGTTCACCTCCGCCGCCTGTACATAGCGATCTCCGACTCGGAGCCATGGGTGATGGTAATCGCACCTCAGCTACTCTCTTCGCTGGCAACAATTTACCTCAAATTTATTAATGCATAGGCATGTTTTGCTTACTTTGTGAGCACATTGTGTGCGCATTTGAACTCAATTTCAAGCTGCGAGTTAAACAAGAAGTTGCAGTTGTGAAGATAAATTAAATTTAACATACAATTTGTGCTGACATATACAAATACATCCATTATTTATGCTCGGTCTATTTCCGTTTATGCAGAAGTAGACATTAGATGTACACATTCGTTTCCGGTAGGCATCAAAGGTGGGCCTTGCCCGATTGTACATGCAATAGGGTGGAACCCTAAGCCTGAGGCATGCCCAGAAGCTAATTCCATTTCTATGATCGGTTCTATCTCAAGCAATGGAGTAAGGATATACAATTTACAGAAAAGGCACAAAAAGTGGACCTCAATGGTTGGTTCCCCCTTCCACCCCCCAAAAAAAAATCCTCCATCTTTCACGCAGAAGGAAAAAATCCATAGTTAACTTCCTGTTTTGAATGCAGGACATTGTACATTGTCCCACTTCTGAAGGGACATCGCTGGAGTGGCATGCAGGAGGCCAGGTCCTTGCTGCCGCAACAAATGGCTGGGGAAATATACCAGGGACCTTATCCATCCTGGAATACGATGGGAAAAATGGTTTTAGGACCAGAACAGCACTGCAGGTGTGTGCCTTTCGGTGTGTATGCATTACGTAGTTGTTTGGTTTAATTAACATGTGATGAAAATAATTATGAAGCACAATTCTGATTTCATGTAATCATAGGCCTTCAAGTAACATGGCTGCTGTTAATTTTAACTAGTTTGTCTTTCCAGTATCAGGTTGGGCCCAAATAATCTTTTCTAATTTTTATTTTATTTGTTAGTGCTCAGAAGGAGAGTCAATATCTTCACTATGTTGGGCATTTTATGACTGCTACCTTATTCTGGCCTTACAACCATCGTCAACTCTATGTGTTGGCACCAAAAGTGGCGCACTGTGCTAATCACACAGCAAGCCGGAGAAGCTGGCTTCAATCGTGGCCCGGGTGCTCGGAAATCCGGTGCGTGCCAGTCAGTTTGCCCTGCAACTAACAAGGGAGATAAACTGTTAAATACAAAGCTAGAACATGTCGGGTATGACCAGACAGTTCCAAAATATACGGCCCTGAAGCCACTTACGACGACATATAGCTATGAAAGCTATCTGCCAACAGGTTTAAAAGATTATTCTCGGCAATATGAACAAAGTTACGTGAATAACAGGTTGCCGAACACGTTTGCATGAGAATCGTACTTGCATGACGTATTAGATATAAGTTAAAACTTAACCAATCTCGATTGTACAACCGAGTTGGGATCCATGAAGATTGAACATACAAGCTAAGCATGACTAAGCTAATCTAAAGCCTGCGCCTGCCGCACGACACCTAGCCTTGTCATAGATCAAACGCACTCAACATGCATGAACCCTCACCACGTGGCAATCCAGATACGATCGGATCGGCTATTATGAACAATAGATCTACTGCATAACAGACCTTTCAATAATAAACATGGAAGAACAGAGCAGATCTATAAAGATGAAGCCGAACCGAACGGTATCTAGATTGGGCAAAAGTGTTATGATGAGATAAACATAACAAAACATATAACACAAGGTAACTTAATGAATCTATCAGATTGCCAAATCTAACAGAGCCGATAACTATTTTTACTCATGACTCAATCCGCCGCACGATACAAGGCATAAGCAAAAACCTCCCGTCATAAGCTTAAATCCGCCGCACGATACTAAGCTTAACGTACGAGACTACTTGCACCATATCTAAATCCGCCGCACGATACTAGACATGATAACAAGGTTGCCGGAACTTACGGAGGTCGACGGATCGATGGCCCCTCTCGAAGAACACGACGACACGACTTGGACTCGAAGACGGCACGGGGCCGGGTTGGTTGTATTGATTGTGAACGTCCTTACAATAGTCTCAGGGTTTATATTTATACCCTGGTGTCCTACGAGTCCTAGGAGGACACGATTACAACGACAAAACAGGAAACTTATCTAAAATACGATGCCTTTTATTCTAAGCCTCCCTTAATAATCGGCACGTGCTAACAATGACAAGATCTTCCGTTGCCGAATCTTCTGATATGCCGTATTTGTCGCAAACCGACTTAACCCGAGGTAGCCGACCGCAGCGCCATATTGCCGAACCCGCTCGCCACTGACTAGTCGCCTTTACAGCCTTGCCGAATGCATTGAGTTAGCCGACCGCGTTCGCTATCTGCCGAATCCCTTAGGTGGTGACTTCTTCCGAATCTGCGTCGTGCGGGCCCACTTGTCATAGTGCGAAAATTCTGTGTTAACACTATGTTTCTTTCGAGCCACAGACGAAGACCCAAAAAGGTTGAAGTATTTTGGAAATATTAAGTACACAAATCATTTTGATGAAGGGTCTCAGCTTATTCTAGCACCAGATCTTACTCGTGGTAACTTGCTTGTGTATAGCCATGAAAAACTTGTGGTAAGTAGTGTAGATATAACCTGATTGAAAATTTTTTCAGCGCACTATCAGACTTACAATTTGCCACGTGCAGGTGCTAGAGTGTTTTGGAGAATCTGATGGTAAGGCTGACTGGAGGATCATCAATGTCATGTAAGTATGTTATACTGAGAAAAGTGTATATTTGTTATGGAAATGATAGCATATTGACGTCCGATGTAGTCCAATTGTGTCCACCTTATCTAATTGTGTCGAAGCTGACAATGCTCGAGCGCAGCTGCGGGATGTAGTACACATCCGTCAGCACGCGGTGCTCGCCGTTCCGGCACCGGAAGACGGTTGTGCCCTGTCCACGGATGATGACCCGCGAACCATCTCTGAACTTGACCGATCCGGTCTTGTTCTCGTCGAGGTCGGAGAAGGCGGCCCTGCAGCCAGTAATGTGGTTGCTTGCCCTAGAGTCGAGATACCACCTGTGCTTGAGTTCGTCGCCGACCGCGCCCAGATGGGCTTGCGCGAGCGGTTCGTCAAGGTCGACGTCCTGCGGCGCAATTCTCTGCTCCGCCTTCGCCTCCTCTGCTTCGCCATCCTGCAACGCGCAATATTCCCCCATCAGGAGCACGTGCTCGTCGTCGCTGTCCTCCCGAGCCAAATGCGCCTCCCCATTCTTCTTCTCCGGCCTCTTCTCCGGGCACTCCCGCGCCTAGTGCTCTACCGTCCCGCAACGTCTGCACGCGTTGGGGTCGGTGAACTTCTTTCCTTGCGGCAGCTTGCCGCGCTGCTTGACGCCACTACCATTGCCGCCGCTACCACCACGACTGGAAGAGCCTTCCCCAGTCCGCCGCTTCTCCTTCATGCGCGCGGTCCACTCCTCGGTCAGCAGCAGCTTGCTGCTGTCCTCCTCCAGTGGCGCCGGAGTGTGATCCTCCACCATGATAGACCTCTTTTAACTCTTGTGCTTATCCATTAGGAATATGCTTATTATCTACTTTAGAATATGCTTTACTTTAGCAACAACTTGGCATCAACTTGGCAGCCAAGTTAGCTTTTGCAACAGCTTCTTGGCAGCCAAGTTTGCTGCCCTATATGTATCCCTGCAGTTATCCTTTGCCTAACAAGGGCTAATAGATCAGATTTGCCCCAAATTACCTATAATAATTTCCAACAAATGGTGCGACCATCGATGGCGACGGCGACGATGACCTCGCAGCCCTCGAGGCAGCGGCTGCGAGGGCCACCGAGCGGCTGGCGCGCGCTCGGGCCGCAGCTGCGCGCGAGCAGAGCGCGGAGGTGCTCGAGGCAGAGAGGAATAAGAAGGAGGTGGAGTAGCGGGCGGCGGCTGCTGCGCGCGCAGCGCCTCGCGGACACCGAGCTGGCAGCAGCGCGCGCGGCCGAGGCGGCGGCGGACGCGGCTGCAATAGCAGAGGCAGCCGCGGTGGAGGCGGGCGACGGCGCAGCAGGCCGCGACCCCGATGCGGGCTCTCCCAGGCGCGAGCGGCCGCGCCCAAGCAGCGCTGCGGGCCAGGCGGACACGGGAGGAGGAGGGCGCGCGGGAGGCGCCGGCGCGGGCGCACGCGCGGAGGCGGGCGCGCAGGGCGCGCACGCGCGCGGAGCAGAGGCGGGCGGCTACGACCGCAACCTGGGAGGCCATGGCTTCGGTCGGACCGTGTACGAGGAGGCCTGGGAGGATCGTGCAGCCCGTGACGCCAACCACTCGCTCGAGCGCGAGGAGCATGATGCGCAGGCGCGTGCCTTAGGCCGCGACCGCGATGCAGCAGCCGCTCGGGACTCGCGCATCCAGCGCGCGCTCGAGGAGCAGCGCAGGCGCGAGCGGGTCGAGCAACTGGAGGTGCAGCAAGGGATGCGGGCGCGTGATGCTCGAGCGCGGCTCGCACACGACCCGTACGGACACGAGCTGAACGCGACGATCGCGAGCTAGGGAGATGGGACGCTGGTGCACGCAACCCTCACAGGCGACGCGCCTCCCCTTCTCCAAAGCGGCGTCGTGGTCGCCGTGGTCGGCCAGGGACTCCTCCACTCGTCCAGACTGTCGTCAAGGGCGCCGGCGCTGGCAGCGGCTGTCCTATGCTTACCAAGACCAACTTCAACGAGTGGTCAATGGTGATGAAGGTCAAGCTGTAGGCGCGCCACATGTGGGACGTGGTACGGTACGACGACGTCGACTTCACCGAGGATCGGCGGGCGATGGAGGCGCTTCTCGCCGCTGTTCCGGTGGAGATGTAGACCACCCTTGCGGACAAGGACACCGCCAAGGACGCTTGGGACACCATCACCACGGCGCGCATCGGCAGCGAGCACGCGCGGCGATCCACGCTGCAGCGGCTGCGGAAGGAGTGGGGGGACATGACCTTCAAGCCCGGCAAGGACGTCGAGGACTTCGCCATTCGCCTCACCACTCTGCAGCAGCAGCTCCTGCGGTACGACGACACCAAGTTCGATGAGGAGGCGGCTGTCGAGAAGCTTCTTCCGCGTCGTCCCCGACAAGTACAAGCAGGTTGTTGTGTCGATCGAGATCCTGCTGGAGTTCACCTCGCTCACGATCGAGGAGGTGTCAGGTCGCCTCAAGGCCATCGACGAGCGCTGGAAGGCTCCATCGCAGCCGACCAACGCCGGTGGCAAGCTTCTCTACACCGAGGAGCAGTGGCTCGCTCGGCAGAAGGAGCGGAGGAAGGGCGAGGCTGCACCGTCGTCGAGCACCCGCAAGCGCCTTCCTCGGCTCTGCCAGTGACGACAAGATCAACGGCTGGTACCTCGACTCCGGCGCCACCCACCACATGACCGGGCGGCGGGAGTTCTTCTCTGACTTGGACTCCGGCGTGCGAGGCTCCGTCAAGTTCGGGGACGCCTCCGCCGTAGAGATCAAGGGAGTCGGCTCGGTCGTCTTCACCGCCAAGACCAGCGAGCACCGGCTACTCACTGGCGTGTACTACATCCCCGCGCTGAGGAACTCCATCATCAGCTTGGGACAGCTGGATGAGAACGGCTCGCGCATGGAGATCGAGCACGGGGTGCTGCGCATCTGGGACAGCAGTCGGAGGCTCCTCGCCAAGGTGAACAGAGGGAGGAATCACCTCTACGTCCTTCACGTGCAGGTGGCGCAGCCCCTCTGTCTTGCTGCCCGTCGTGATGACGACGCGTGGCGGTGGCACGTGCGCTTCGGGCACCTCAATTTTGAGGCCCTGAAGCAGCTGGGCAGCAAGGAGATGGTGCGGGGGATGCCGCACGTCGACCACGTGGAGCAATTCTGCGACACCTGCGTTGTCACCAAGCAGCGCCGGCTGCCCTTCCCTCGCCAGTCGAGCTTCCGGGCCAAGGAGAAGCTAGAGCTTGTACATGGCGACCTCTGCGGCCCCGTGACCCCTGCTACACCCGGAGGACGGCGCTACTTCCTCCTCGTCGACGACGTGTCCCGCTTCATGTGGGCTGTCCTGCTCGACACCAAGGGGGCAGCTGCGGACGCCATCAAGCGCCATCAAGTTGCTGCCGAGAAGGAGTGCGGCCGCAAGCTTCGGGTGCTGCGCACGGACAACGGCGGCAGAGTTCGCGGCGTACTGCGCCGACGAGGGGATCCAGCGCCACTTCTCCGCCCCGTACACCCCGCAGCAGAACGGCGTTGTCGAGCACCGCAACCAGACAGTGGTGGCCACTGTCCGCGCCCTCCTCAAGCAGAGAGGGCTGCCGGCGATCTACTAGGGAGAGGCAGTGATGACGGCTGTCCACCTCCTCAACCGCTCGCCCACCAAGGCGCTTGACGGCAAGACGCCATACGAGGCCTGGCATGGGTGCAAGCCGACGGTCGGCCACCTTTGCGTCTTCGGGTGCCTCGCGTTCGCCAAGGAGCTCGGCCACGTCGGCAAGCTCGACGACCGGAGTGCACCTGGGGTCTTCATCGGCTACGCGGAGGGCGTCAAGGCCTATCGCATCCTCGACCCTGCGACACAGCGCGTCCGCATCTCGCGTGACGTCGTGTTCGACGAGGGACGAGGCTGGGCATGGGACAAGGCGGTGGACGACGGCTCGACTTCGACCCTCCGAGACTTCGTCGTTGAGTACGTCCACTTCGAGGGAGCCGGGGGAGCTAGTAGCTCGTCTTCGTCGAGCTCGCCCGCCTCGACTCCTCGCTCGCCTCCAGCTTCGGCGAGTCCTCCACCACCTTCGGCACCGGCCACACCCCACGCTTCGCCACCTTCGGCACCGGCTACGACCCACTCTGCACCAGCACCAGCTCCTGGCTCTCCAGCACCGGTTCCTGCATCTCCTGCACTGGCCACTCCACGCTCTCCTGCACCGGCGGCCACACCACCGGGATCGGCCACAACAGCTCCGGTCCACGACGAGCAGCGCTCGGTGGAGTTCGCCACTCCACTGACCGACGATGAGGACCGCGTCGACGTACCACGACGACGAGCCCCTGCGCTACCGCACCATGGACAACCTCCTCGGCGAGTTGCCCGTCCCAGGACTGGCGCAACACAAATTCGAGGGGGAGCTACACTTGGCGCACGACGACGAGCCCCGTTCCTTCGCTGAGGCGGAGGGAGACGCGGCATGGCGTGCCGCGATGAAACAGGAGATGGACGCCGTCGAGCAGAACCACACGTGGGAGCTGGCGGATCTTCCTGCCGGCCACCGCGCCATCACCCTGAAGTGGGTGTTCAAGCTCAAGAAGGATGAGGCTGGTGCTGTGATCAAGCACAAGGCACGACTTGTGGCGCGCGGGTTCGTTCAGCAGGAGGGAGTCGACTTCGACGACGCCTTCGCACCCGTTGCACGCATGGAGTCCGTTCGCCTGCTACTCGCTCTGGCAGCCCAGGAGGGCTGGCACGTCCACCACATGGACGTCAAGTCTGCCTTTCTCAACAGCGACTTGAAGGAGGAGGTCTATGTCCGTCAGCCGCCGGGTTTCGTAATCCCCGGCAAGGAGAACAAGGTTCTTCGCCTGCGCAAGGCCCTCTATGGCTTGCGGCAGGCACCTCGAGCTTGGAACGCCAAGCTGGACTCCACCCTCAAGCAAATGAGGTTCCAGCAGAGCGCTCACGAGGCTACTGTCTACCGGCGGGGCAAGGGAGGCAACGCCCTGCTGGCGGGCGTCTACGTCGACGACTTGGTGATCACCGACACCAAGGAGGACGAGATT
Source organism: Coix lacryma-jobi var. lacryma-jobi (assembly GCA_009763385.1). Taxonomy (NCBI): domain Eukaryota; kingdom Viridiplantae; phylum Streptophyta; class Magnoliopsida; order Poales; family Poaceae; genus Coix; species Coix lacryma-jobi. The sequence goes on from CM019830.1 coordinate 130,390,277, forward strand.
GAGGCGTTCAAGGCGGAGATGAAGACCGTCTTCCAGATGAGCGACCTGGGGCTCCTCTCTTTCTACCTGGGAATTGAGGTCCACCAGGACAGCTCCGGCATCTCCCTTCGCCAGACTGCCTACGCCAAGCGCATCGTCGAGTTGGGCGGGCTCACCGTCTGCAACCCAGCCCACACTCCTATGGAGGAAAGGCTGAAGCTGAGCCGCGATAGCACGGCGGAGGAGGTTGACGCCACGCAGTACCGGCCCATTGTGGGCAGCCTTCGCTACCTCGTCCACACGCGGCTGGACTTGGCATTCGCCGTGGGCTACGTCAGTCGGTTCATGCAGCGACCGACGACGGAGCATCAGCAAGCCGTCAAGAGGATTCTTCGCTACGTTGCGGGTACCTCCGACTACGACCTGCACTACCCGAGGTGCCCTGGTGCGGTGCACTTCATCGGGTACAGCGACAGTGACCACGCCGACGACATTGACACAATCAAGAGCACCAGCGGGACGCTATTCTTCCTTGGCAAGTGTCTGATCAGCTGGCAGTCGGTCAAGCAGCAGGTGGTGGCTCTGTCCAGCTGCGAGGCAGAGTACATCGCAGCCACTAACGCTTCGACTCAGGCCATCTGGCTCGCTCGGCTGCTCGGCGATCTCATTGGCAGAGATGCAGCACCCGTGGAGCTGAGGGTGGACAGCAAGTCCGCCTTGGCTTTGGCAAAGAACCCCGTCGTCCACGAGCGCAGTAAACACATCAGGGTGAGATATCACTTCATCAGAGACTGCCTGGATGAGGGGAGCATCAAGGCTGGCTACATCAACACGCAAGACCAGCTTGCTGATTTCCTGACGAAGTCCCTTGGGCGAGTCAAGTTCCAGGAGCTCCGCGCCAAGATTTGGATGGTCCAGGTTGCTCAGAAGCATACACACAAGACTTAGGGGGAGATTGATAGACCTCTTTAACTCTTGTGCTTATCCATTAGGAATATGTTTAGTATCTACTTTAGAATATGCTTTACTTTAGCAACAACTTGGCAGCCAAGTTAGCTTTTGCAACAGCTTGGCAGCCAAGTTTGCTGCCCTATATATGTAGGGAATGTATGCTATGCAAACTAGACTCCTGTGCAAACTATGCAAACTTTAATCAAGACCACATCAATCTAATTTGATGGCTGATAATTTTAGCACTCAAACCCCTCACTCATCTTATCCGGCTGTTGCAAAACGCCCTCATGAGTGGAGGGGTTTATGTGCTAAAATTTCCAGCCATCAGATTGGATTTTTGTGGTCTTGATTAGAGTTTGCATAGTTTGCATAAGTGTCTAGTTTGGATAGCATACGTTTCCATATATGTATCCCTGCAGTTTTCATTGCCTACAAGGCTAATACATCAGATTCAGCCCCAAAATTACCTGTGCTAATTTCCAACACGGACAACGGCGGCGAGTTCACGACGGCTGAGTTCGCGATGTACTGCGCCGACGAGGGGATCCTGCGCCACTTCTCCGCCTCGTACACCCCGCAGCAGAATGGCGTCGTCGAGCGCCGCAACCAGACAGTGGTGGCCACTGCCCGCGCCCTCCTCAAGCAGAGGGGGCTGCCGACGTTCTACTGGGGAGAGGCGGTGATGACGACTGTCCACCTATCAACCGCTCGCCCACCAAGGCGCTTGACGACAAGACGCCGTACGAGGCCTGGCACGGGCGCAAGCCGACGGTCAGCCACCTTCGCGTCTTCGGGTGCCTCGCGTTCGCCAAGGAGCTCGGCCACGTTGGCAAGCTCGACGACTGGAGTGCACCTGGGGTCTTCATCGGCTACGCGGAGGGCGTCAAGGCCTATCACATCCTCGACCCGCGACACAGCGCGTCCGCATCTCGCGTGATGTCGTGTTCGACGAGGGACGAGGCTGGGCATGGGACAAGGCAATGGGCGACGGCTCGACTTCGACCCTCCGAGACTTCGTCGTCGAGTATGTCCACTTCGAGGGAGCCAGGGGAGCTAGCAGCTCGTCTTCAGCGAGTTCGCTCGCCTTGACTCCTCGCTCGCCTCCAGTTCCGGCAAGTCCACCACCTTCGGCTCCGGCCACACCCCACGCTTCGCCACCATCGGCACCGACTACGACCCGCTCTGCACCAGCACCAGCTCCTGGCTCTCCAGCACCAGTTCCTGGATCTGCAGCACCGGTTCCTGCATCTCCTGCACCGGCCACTCCACGCTCTCCTGCACCGGCGGCCACACCACCGGGATTGGCCACAGCAGCTCCGGTCCACGACAAGCAGCGCTCGGTGGAGTTCTCCAATCCGCTGACCGACGATGAGGACCGCGTCGACGCCTACCACGACGATGAGCCTCTGCGCTACCGCACCATGGACAACCTCCTCGGCGAGTTGCCGGTCCCTGGATTGGCGCAACACGACTTCGAGGGGGAGCTGCACTTGGCGCACGACGACGACGAACCCCGCTCCTTCGCTGAGGCGGAGGGAGACGTGACATGGCGTGCTGCGATGAAGCAGGAGATGGACGCCGTCCAGCGGAACCACACGTGGGAGCTGGCGGATCTTCCTACCGGCCACCGCGCCATCACCCTGAAGTGGGTGTTCAAGCTCAAGAAGGATGAGGCTGGTGCTGTGATCAAGCACAAGGCACGGCTCGTGGCGCGCGGGTTCGTTCAGCAGGAGGGAGTCGACTTCGACGACGCATTCGCACCCGTCACGCGCATGGAGTCCGTTCGCCTGCTACTCGCTCTGGCAGCCCAGGAGGGCTGGCACGTCCACCACATGGACGTCAAATCTGCCTTTCTCAATGGCGACTTGAAGGAGGAGGTCTACGTTCGACAGCCGCCGGGATTCATCATCCCCGGCAAGGAGAACAAGGTTCTTCGCCTGCGCAAGGCCCTCTATTGCTTGCGACAGGCGCCTCGAGCTTGGAACACCAAGCTGGACTCCACCCTCAAGCAAATGGGGTTCCAGCAGAGCCCACACGAGGCTGCTGTCTACCGGCGGGGCAAGGGTGGCAACGCCCTGCTGGTGGGCGTCTACGTCGACGACTTGGTGATCACCGGCACCAAGGAGGATGAGATTGAGGCGTTCAAGGCGGAGATGAAGACCGTCTTCCAGATGAGCGACCTGGGGCTCCTCTCTTTCTTCCTGGGAATTGAGGTCCACCAGGACAGCTCCGGCATCCCCCTTCGCCAGACCGCCTACGCCAAGCGCATCGAGTTGGGCGGGCTCATCGACTGCAACCCAGCCCACACTCCTATGGAGGAGAGGCTGAAGCTGAGCCGCGACAGCACGGCGGAGGAGGTTGACGCCACGCAGTACCGGCGCATTGTGGGCAGCCTTCGCTACCTCGTCCACACGCAGCCGGACTTGGCATTCACCGTGGGCTACGTCAGTCTGTTCATGCAGCGACCGACGGCGGAGCATCAACAAGCCGTCATGAGGATTCTTCGCTACGTTGCGGGTACCTCCGATTACGGCCTGCATTACCCGAGGTGCCCCGGTGCAACGTACTTCATCGGGTACAGCGACAGTGACCACGTCGGCGACATTGACACAAGCAAGAGCACCAGCGGGATGCTATTCTTCCTTGGCAAGTGTCTGATCAGCTGGCAGTCGGTCAAGCAGCAGGTGGTGGCTCTGTCCAGCTGCGAGGCAGCCACTACCGCTTCGACTCAGGCCATCTGGCTCGCTTGGCTGCTCGGCGATTTCATTGGTAGAGATGCAACACCCGTGGAGCTGAGGGTGGACAGCAAGTCCGCCTTGGCCTTGGCAAAGAACCCCGTCTTCCACGAGCGCAGTAAACACATCAGGGTGAGGTATCACTTCATTAGAGACTGCCTGGATGAGGGGAGCATCAAGGCTGGCTACATCAACACGCAAGACCAGCTTGCTGATTTCCTAACCAAGTCCCTTGGGCGAGTCAAGTTCTAGGAGCTCCGCGCCAAGATTGGGATGGTCCAGGTTGTCCAGAAGCACACACACAAGACTTAGGGGGAGATTGATAGACCTCTTTAACTCTTGTGCTTATCCATTAGGAATATGCTTTACTTTAGCAACAACTTGGCATCAACTTGGCAGCCAAGTTAGCTTTTGCAACAACTTCTTGGCAGCCAAGTTTGCTGCCCTATATGTACCCCTGCAGTTATCCTTTGCCTAACAAGGGCTAATAGATCAGATTTGCCCCAAATTACCTGTGATAATTTCCAACACACCGCACCGAGTCGCCCGACCACATCCTCCAGAGACAATGTGGCCATGTCCAGCATGGTCTCGATGGAGAGGTCCAGCTGGGTGTACTTGGCCGGCACGACGCGAAGAAGCTTGGCCACGACATCCTCCTCGTCCATCGGCTTCCCGAACGCGGCCAGCTGGTTGGCCACGGACCGCAGCCGCAGCGAGAAGTCCTCCACAGACTCGCCATGATGAAACTTCATGTCGTCAAACTCGCGACACAGCTGCTGCGCCTTGGCCTTCTTGGCTCGATTCGAGCCAACGTGGAACGATGCAAGCATCTCCCAAGCCTCCTTCGCCGTGTTCTTTGCACCGGTCGCCTCATGGAACTCGGCCGGAGTGGATGCCAGCAGTGCCTCCATGGCAGCCACCTCCGCATCCTCACCGGCACCTCCAGTCTCGACGGCGGCCCAGCAACGGCCGGCGCGCATCTTCCACTTCATGTGGTCAGCCCACTCGCCATAGTTGGTGCGGGACAACATCGGCCAGGAAGTGTTGCTGACTTCCCGCACCGTGCGCACCTCTACCATGGGCTGAGTGGCCAAGGGAAGCTCCTTCCCCCCTCCTTCCCGGAGGTCTCAGTCCCCTTCGGCGCAGCAGTGGTGTCGTCAGCCATCGCCGGCGGTCAAGCGCAGCGGCGGTGTACGGCTCCGATACTACTTGTTGGTCCCTGCAACCAAGAACCAGGTGAGCAGACCCTGCTCACCGTCCCTCTCCCTCTCCCCTGAACCAAGGAAGCAGAGGAGCCTAAGCTCTCTGAACCCACACACACAACACGCACTGTCTTCAGCGTTGGCTGAAGACTGAACACTGAAATGCTGGCAAAGAACTGCCTTGGGCTGGTGCCCTTTCCCTTCTATTTATAGCTGAAAGCAACTACTTACAACAGCCCTAGTGGCTTTCCTAGAAATTACCTAAGTGAAGACCTTGACTTGAGTCAAGTCTTCAGTCCTACCAAGCTACTAGGAAGGTGCTCTGCAGCTGCAAAGAAGTTGCACTGCAGCAGCAAGGAAACTGCATGACCTATCGTCAACCCTGCTACAGGAGGAGAGATTTGCAGCAGATTACATCTTACAATTCTTCCCCTAATCCTGCTACTAAACCTTGACCTCAGCCATGCCAATCATCTGCCTCATCTCCGAGAATCTGAGACGTCCAAGTGACTTGGTGAGAATGTCGGCGAGTTACCGCCCGGTCTCGACGAACTCGATGACGAGGTGTCCTCCATCGACACAGTTCCTGAGGAAGTGGAACTTGATGTGAATGTGCTTGCTCCGGTCATGGAGGGCAGGATTCTTCGCCATCGCAATGGCCGGCTTGTTGTCCACCATCAGCGCTGGTGGGCGAGCCTCAACGCCGGTGAGCTCACCCAATAGCCGGCGCAGCCACACGACCTGGCACGCCACGGTGGCTGCTGCAATGTACTCTGCCTCACTGCTTCAGTGACTGCCAAGCGATCGCCGCTGAACCGAGGAAGATGAGCATGCTCGAGGTGCTCCACCGCCCATCAACGTCATCAGCCATGTCTGCATCACTGAAAGTCGTGAGCCCTGGCTCACCTTCACCGGACTTGGGTGGCGCCTCGCTGAAAACAGTCAGCTGTAGCTCGCCGCGCTTGGGGAAGACGACTGCTTGATCAAGTGACCCCTTGATGTAGCGCAGCAGCCGCTTCATCGCCGTCCAGTGGTCCTCCCGCGGATTCTCCATGAACCGTCTCACGTACCCGACAGCGAAAGTGATGTCTGGCCGAGTATGAGTGAGCCACCACAGCCCGCCAACGATGCTCCAGTAGCGCTTCCCGTCCACCTTCGCTGCCGTGCTGTGCTTGGACAGCTTGATTTGCTCCTCCATCGGGGTCGGCATGGACTTACAGTACGCCATGCCAGCTCGCTCCAATAGCTTGATCTGCTCCTCCATCGGGGTCGGCATGGACTTACAGTCTGCCATGCCAGCTCGCTCCAATAGCTTCTGTGTGTAGGCGCGCTGCCCCAGCGTGGAGTCCTTCCCCTGCTTCACCTCGATGCCGAGGTAGTAAGACAACGCGCCCAGGTCACTCATCTTGAACCAGGCCGCCATCTCCTCTTTGAACGTGTTGATGTCGCACTCTCGTGCCCCAGTGATGATCAAGATGTCCACGTACACGCCGACGATGAGCTCCTCCCCCCTTGTCGCGTGTACAAGGCGTGCTCTGTTGCGCAGCGTGCGAACCCGAGCTCTGCCATGGTGGCATCGAGCTTGGCGTTCCACGCCCTTGGAGCCTAGCGCAACCCGTAGAGCGCCTTTCGGAGCCGGAGCACCTTGTGCTCAGCCCCCTTTACCGCGAACCCCGGCGCCTGCTTGACGTAGACGACCTCCGTCAAGTCGCCGTTGAGGAAGGCCGACTTGACGTCGAGTTGGTGGACGCTCCGGTCCTTGGCTGCCGCAAGCGCCAGCAGTAGCCGTACAGACTCCATGCGTGCTACCGGCGCGAAGACTTCCTCGAAGTCGATCCCCTCACGTTGTACGAATCCGCGGGCGACGAGTCGTGCCTTGTGCTTCAACACGGCGCCGTGCTCGTTCTTCTTTACCTTGTAGACCCATTTTAGCCCAATCGGCCGGCATCCCGTCGGCGGATCAACTAACTCCCAGGTCCGGTTGTCCTCAATGGCCTTCATCTCCTCCGACATGGCTCGCCGCCAGTTGGCATCGCGCTCCGCCACCGCGAACGTCACGGGCTTCTCCGCGCTCATCAACAGCAGCTCCGGGTCATCGTCGAGCAGACGTGCCGTCATCCCCAACGCATCCGCTTCCCCGATGACGTTGTCCACTCGGCGGAATCGGACGTCCTCGCCATCGTGGAAAGCATCCACAAACTCGGAGTAGTTGCTCGGGGGCGTCGCAAACTCGATCTTCGCCGCCGCGGGGTTCCCCTGTTCTCGCGAAACAGGGGAATGAATGGGCGAGCCTGCCGCAGGTGAACTTGGCGGTGGCTCCGCCTCTGCAGCCGCGAGCTCTCCTGTCCCTGCTTCCCCTGCCACCGGCTCCTCAGTGACCTCGTCGCCACCATGGATTACCAAGTGTTCCACGATTAATGAGTTGGTGATGCCGCCTGCACCCACAGCTTCCCCTGCCTTTGGCATGTCCCATTTCCATGCCGCCGCCTCGTCGAAGACGACGTCCCGAGACACCACCACCTTTCCGCCGATCGGATCATAGAGCCGATAGGCCTTGGATCCCTCCTCGTAGCCGAGGAACACCATCTTGGTGCTCCTGTCCTCTAGCTTGCCGAGGCCCGGCTTGGTGGCCTTCACATGGCCGATGCAGCCGAAGGTGTGCAGGAACGAGACATTAGGATTGCGCCCATGCCATGCCTCGAACGACGTCATCCCCTTCAGGGCCTTGGTGGGCGAGCGGTTTAGGATGAACACCGCCGTGTTCACCGCTTCACCCCAGAACTCTGTCGACATCTGTTTTGCCTTCATCATGGAGCGTGCCATGCTGACGATGGTCTGGTTTCGGCGCTCCACCACGCCATTCTTCTGCGGCGAGTAGGGCGCAGTGAGGTGGCACCCCACCCCCTCCTCCGCACAGTAGGCAGCAAACTCCACCGCCGTGAATTCGCCGCCGCGGTCCGTCCTCAGCACCTGCAGCTTCTTCCCGGACTCACCTCTGCGCGTGCTTTGAAGCGCTTGATGGCGTCCGCCACGTCACTCTTGCTCGTCAGGAGCTGCAGCCACATGTACCGGTTGTAGTCGTCCACGAGCAAGAGGAAGTACCGCCGGCCGCAGTGTGTCGCCGGTGCGATTGGCCCGCAAAGGTCCCCATGGACCAGCTTGAGCGGATCCGCCGCCCGGTACTTCGTCGCCTTGGGGAACGACAGCCTCCTCTGCTTCCCCGCCAGACAGCTGTTGCACAGCTCGCCGGTGTGCTTGATGTGGGGCAGCCCGGTCACCATCTTCTCTAGACGGCCCAGAGCGTCGAAGCTCAGGTGGCCATAGTGCGCGTGCCAGAGCCATGGCTCCTCCGTGCCCTGTGCCGCCAAGCACACCGAGTGCTCCACCTTCAAGTCAAGAAGATACAACCGATTACGGGAACGCGATACCTTGGCAAAAAGTCGCTGTTCCTGGTCCCTGATCCGCAGCACTCCGTCGCGGATCAGCACCTTCGAGCCACGCTCATCCAGTTGCCCCAAGTTGACAATGCTCGAGCGCAGCTGCGGCATGTAGTACACATCCGTCAGCGCGCGGTGCTCGTCGTTCCGGCAGCGGAAGATGACTGTGCCCTGTCCACGGATGATGACCCGGGAACCATATCCGAACTTGACCGATCCGGTCTTGTTCTCGTCGAGGTCGGAGAAGGCGGCCCTGCAACCAGTCATGTGGTTGCTTGCCCTAGAGTCGAGATACCACCTGTGCTTGAGTTCGTCGCCGACCACGCCCAGATGACTTGCGCGAGCGGTTCGTCAAGGTCGACGTCCTGTGGTGCAATTCTCTGCTCCGCCTTCGCCTCCTCTGCTTCGCCATCCTGCAACGCGCAATATTCCCCCATCAGGAGCACGTGCTCGTCGTCGCTGTCCTCCCGAGCCAAGTGCGCCTCCCCCTTCTTCTCCGGCCTCTTCTCCGGGCACTCCCGTGCCCAGTGCTCTACCGTCCCGCAACGTCTGCACGCGTTGTGGTCGGTGAACTTCTTTCCTTGCGGCAGCTTGCCGCGCTGCTTAAAGCCACTACCATTGCCGCCGCTACCACCATGACTGGAAGAGCCTTCCCTGGTCCGCCGCTTCTCCTTCATGCGCGCGGTCCACTCCTCGGTCAGTAGCAGCTTGCTGCTGTCCTTCTCCTCCAGTGGCGTCGGCGTGCGATCCTCCACCGCACCGAGTCGCCCGGCCACATCCTCTAGAGACAATGTGGCCATGTCCAGCATAGTCTCGATGGAGAGGGCCAGCTGGGTGTACTTGGCTGGCACGACGCGAAGAAGCTTGGCCACGACATCCTCCTCGTCCATCGGCTTCCCAAACGCTGCCAACTGGTTGGCCACGGACCGTAGCCGCAGTGAGAAGTCCTCCACAGACTCGCCATGATGGAACTTCATGTCGTCGAACTTGCGACACAGCTGCTGCGCCTTGGCCTTCTTGGCTCGATTCGAGCCAACGTGGAACGATGCAAGCATCTCCCACGCCTCCTTCGCCGTGTTCTTTGCACCGATCGCCTCATGGAACTCGGCCGGAGTAGATGCCAGCAGTGCCTCCATGGCAGCCACCTCCGCATCCTCACCGGCACCTCCAGTCTCGACGGCGGCCCAGCAACGGCCGGCGCGCATCTTCCACTTCATGTGGTCAGCGCACTCGCCATAGTTGGTGTGGGACAACATCGGCCAGGAAGTGTTGCTGACTTCCCGCACCGTGCGTGGCCAGGGGAAGCTCCTTCCCCCTCCTTCCCGGAGGTCTCAGTCCCCTTCGGCGCAGCAGTGGTGTCGTCAGCCATCGCCGGCGGTCAAGCGCAGCGGTGGTGTACGGCTCCGATACCACTTGTTGGTCCCTGCAACCAAGAACCAGGTGAGCAGACCCTGCTCACCGTCCCTCTCCCCTGAACCAAGGAAGCAGTGGAGCCTAAGCTCTCTGAACCCACACACACAACACGCACTGTCTTCAGCGTTGGCTGAAGACTGAACACTGAAATGGTGGCAAAGAACTGCCTTGGGCTGGTGCCCTTTCCGTTCTATTTATAGCTGAAAGCAACTACTTACAACAGCCTTAGTGGCTGTCATGGGCAGCCAGTAGGCTGCCACCGGCCCAATGGGCCCAAGAGGCAGTAGCTTAGCCGCCAAGTTAGTGTTAGGTAGTGGTACTGTAGCGCGGTACTGTAGCACGTGAACAGTACCGCGCGTGGAGATTAGATTGATTAGATTTTGTTTGGTTTGTTAGGAAAAAGATAAGTTGGTTTGTTAGGAAAGGGATAAATGAGTTAGGAAAGAATTAGGATTCAGTTAGGATATTTCCTTAGGAGTCAAGTCAGCCCGATCTATATAAGGAGGGGCATATGTATCGATTGAAAAAACAATGAATTATGAAGAAACAATTCTAGTGTCCCTCAATCTCTCAAGCTCTTGGCAAAGCATAAGGCCTAGTTATCCTCTCAAGCTCTTGGCAAAGCATAAGGCCCAGTTATCCCAAAATACGCATCTACATAACAGCTGGTATCGGGAGTTAGTCGATTCTTCCACAACCGCTGCCAATTCTCTCCATCTCAAAAAAAAATCATTGATCCAGATCCACCTCCTCCCGGTCCCTACCACCACCAGCCGCCGCCACAACCCACCACCATCAGCCGCCGCCACAGCCCACCACCAGCTGTCTGCCCGAGTCCTCGCCGCCCGCAGATCCACCCCCCACCACAGCCGCCGTATTCAGCCATCACCACTCGATGGATTTTCCTCAGTTTGATGGGACCTCTGATCTGGTGGCCTTCGTCCACAACTGCGAGTTCTACTTCCGCCGAGAGCGCATCATGGCGGAAGAAAAAGTATGGCTGGCTTCCCGCAATTTCAAAGATGACGCCCGGGTTTGGTTCCTCCAACTCCAGGAAGCTGAAGGCACCCCGGCGTGGCGTCGCTTCACCGAGCTCCTGCACCTGCGCTTCAAACCGACTCAGTGTCCCGACCTGCTCCATCAGGTATCTCTTGGTGTAGACAACACCCTACGCATCCTTGCTGATGTGTCCACACAACTGGATCGCATCAGGGTGCGTCTCGAGGCGAAGGACAAGGAGGACCATGAACGCCGGGCGGCAGTACGCCTCCAGGCAGCAGCACGGGGACTACTAGCACGCCGCCGAGCACAGGCTCTTCAGGCAACAAAAGCTTCGAAGGAGCAGGCAGCGGCCTGCTGCTGGTCGGGCGTGCCTTCGCCCAGCGTCCCACGCCTCCACGCAGAGGCAGCGACCAGTGGGTCGGCCGCAACCAGCGGGTTGCTCCTCGACGCGCTCCTGGCCCCCTTCGATGACATTTTCACCGAGCCCAGGGGGCTGCCCCCACAACGCGCCCGTGACCCCACCATCCCGTCGCTGCAACAACTCCACCGGGTCTCGTCTGTAATGTTTGCACCCCCTGCAGAAGTCGAGATCTAGGTATGCAGCCCCTCCGCACGACCAAAGATGGTCGTCTCCTTCCTTCTGGCACCTGCCTTGGTGCTGGACAGACCCAACATAAGAACAGGCTGGTACCTCCACCTTTCATCTAACAGGAAGTCCGCCGTTCAGCTCTTTCCTTGGGATCCAGGAGCACAAGAGGACATAGCTGCAGTCCAAATTTATATTTTAGTTCCAAATTTATTTAATATTTTCAATGGTGAGCCGAGATGTAAAAGGCTTAACCCTAGGTCGCGTCAAATAAGTCTGCGGCGATAATCCAGCTCGAGGGCGAGCTGGGTCTCCAAGGGCGGGGGAGATGTCATGGGCAGCCAGTAGGCTGCCACCGGCCCAATAGGCCCAAGAGGCAGTAGCTTAACCGCCAAGTTAGGGTTAGGTAGTGGTACTGTAGCGCGGTACTGTAGCACGTGAACAGTACCGCGCGTGGAGATTAGATTGATTAGATTTTGTTTGGTTTGTTAGGAAAAAGATAAGTTGGTTTGTTAGGAAAGGGATAAATGAGTTAGGAAAGAATTAGGATTCAGTTAGGTTATTTCCTTAGGAGTCAAGTCAGTCCGATCTATATAAGGAGGGGCATATGTATCGATTGAAAAAACAATGAATTATGAAGAAACAATTCTAGTGTCCCTCAATCTCTCAAGCTCTTGGCAAAGCATAAGGCCTAGTTATCCTCTCAAGCTCTTGGCAAAGCATAAGGCCTAGTTATCCCAAAATACGCATCTACATAACAGTGGCTTTCCTAGAAATTACCCAAGTGAAGACCTTGACTTGAGTCAAGTCTTCAGTCCTACCAAGCTACTAGGAAGGTGCTCTGTAGCTGCAAAGAAGTTGCACTGCAGCAGCATGGAAGCTACATCTTTATGCAGATATTGACCTATTGTCAACCTTGCTACATGAAGATAGATTTGCACCAGATTACATCTTACACTAGTTTCTGAGAGCAATACAAGGTCAGAAAGTTCCCCAACCTATGTTGTCTCCAACATTTGGTATCTAGAGCCCTAGGTTCCCCTTGAGTGCCATGTCCACCTCATCTAGTAGAGTCAGGCGCGCCGCCGCTGCTGCTAGCAGCGCATCACTGCGGCGGCTGCGCAGGCAGCAGAGACAGCGAGGCAAGTGGCTGCTGCGGCGGACGTTGCTGCTGTGCTGCGTGCAGAGTTGCAGGAGCATCTCGCACCAAGGGGAGCGCGGTGCCCTCACAGGCGACACGCACCATCACCATTCCAGAGCCCCGCCGTGGCAGCGGGCGAAGAGGAGGCGATCACAACGCCTCGTCGCCCGTCCAGGCGGTGTTCAGGGAGGCCGGCGGGAGCATGCCATGGCCCATGCTCACGAAGACAAACTACAACGAGTGGAGCTTGATAATGAAGGTGAAGCTTTAGGCGCGCGACCTGTGGGACGCCGTCCGCTACGGCGATGCTGATTTCCACGACAATCGGCGGGCGATGGAGGCGCTCTTGGCAGCGGTCTTGACGGAGATGGCCCCGACCCTCGCAGACAAGGAGACGCCGAAGGAGTCCTGGGACGCGATCGCCGTGCTGCGCGTCGGCTCGCACTGCGCCCGCAGGGCCACTAGGCAGAAGCTGCGCTAGGAGTGGGAGGATCTCGTGTTCCGGCCGGCTGAGGATACCGATGACTTTACTCTCCGGCTCATCACCACAATGCAGCAGCTCAATCTCCATGGTGACAACATCGACGAGGAGAAGGCGGTGGAGAAGCTCCTCCGCGTCGTCCCCGAGAAGTACTGCCAGATCGCGGTCGCCATCGAGACGATGCTCTATTACGAGGATCTCACGCTCGAGGAGGTGGCCAGGAGGATCAAGGCAGTCGACAGGCGCTACAAAAACTCCACCTTGAACACCACTGACGCCGGCGGCAAGCTCCACTACACCGAAGAGCAGTGGCTTGCTCGCCAGAAGAAGAGAAGGGGAGTCTTCAAGCGCTACTGGGGCTGCGAGCGGGCGACATCGGCGACCGCGCAAGAGGAAGGACGATCGGGCACCATGACAGCAGGCCAGCGCTGATGGCGGTGCCGCCGGCGAGCGAAGGGCGACCCGTGATGATACCTGCCTCAACTGCGGCAAGACTGGACATTGGGCAAAGGATTGCCGTCTTCCACCACGCCACGGCGGCCAAGCTCATGTCGCACGAGCAGAGTAGGATGAGCCTGCTCTGTTTCTAATGCAGGGCATCGTCCAGGAGGAGTAGGAAACAGGGGAAGGGGAGGAAAACTCAAATGTTTCCCCTCCCGCGTCGATTGGGATGGCCCTGCACCATCTCAACGAGCCGCAAGCACGTGTCTTCCTCGGCAAAGACACTAGCGACGAGAAGATGGATGGGTGGTACCTTGACACCGGGACCACTCATCATATGACCGGGAGACGTGAGCACTTCTCTAACCTAGACTCTAGCGTGAGAGGCACTGTCAAGTTTGGCGATGCCTCCGCTGTCGAGATCATGGGAGTAGGCTCGGTCATCTTCAAGGCGAAGACAGGGGAGCACCGAATGCTGACCGGCGTGTACTTCATCCCTGCCCTGAGAAACTCAATCCTGAGTATCGGGTAGTTGCATGAAAATGGCTCGCACATGGAGATTAAAGGCGGTGTGCTGCGCATTTGGGATAGAAGTCGTCGCCTGCTCGCCAAGGTGATTAGAGGCAAAAATTGCTTGTATGTGCTTCATGCACAGGTCGCTCAGCCCCTCTGCCTGGCTGCGCGAAAGGACGACGAGGCCTGGAAGTGGCTCGAGCGCTTCAGGCACCTCCACTTCGACGCCCTGAAGCAGCTTGTCAAGGAGTGATAGACTTCTTAACTCTTGTGCTTATCCATTAGGAATATGCTTAGCATCTACTTTAGAATAATCTACTTTAGAATATGCTTTTACTTTAGCAACAACTTGGCATCAACTTGGCAGCCAAGTTAGTTTTTGCAACAGCTTCTTGGCAGCCAAGTTTGCTGCCCTATATATGTATCCCTGCAGTTTTCATTGCCTCTAAGGCCAATACATCAGATTTGCCCCAAATTACCTGTGATAATTTCTAACAAATGGTATCTAGAGCCTAGTTCCTTTCCTGGTTCTTCCCTTCCCCATCCCAATCCACAGCCATGTCTCTGCGTTCCCTCTCCTCTTCCTCTAGCCACTCTACCACCTCCAGCGGGCGGCGCAGGCAGGCAGCCATCGACGGCGACGGCGACGACGACCTCGCAGCCCTCGAGGCAGTGGCTGCGAGGGCCACCGAGCGGCTGGCGCGCGCTCGGGCTGCAGCTGCGCGCGAGCAGAGCGTGGAGGTGCTCGAGGCAGAGAGGAGGAAGAAGGAGGCGGAGCAGCGGGCGGCGGCTGCTGCGCGCGCGCAGCGCCTCGCGGACGCCGAGCTGGCAGCAGCGCGCGCAGCCGAGGCGGCGGCGGACGCGGGTGCAGCAGCAGAGGCAGCCGCGGCGGAGGCGGCGGCGCTGCGCCTGGAGGCAGAGCCGCGTTGGGCGGGCGACGGCGCAGCAGGCCGCGACCTCGATGCGGGCTCTCCTAGGCGCGATCGGCCGCGCCCAGGCAGCGCTGCGGGCCAGGCGGACATGGGAGGAGGAGGAGGACGCGCGGGAGACGGCCGCGCGGACGGCCGCGACTTCGACGGACGCAGCTTCCGCGACATCGAGCGGGAGGAGATTCTGCGGCAGGAGACCGCGGCCTCGACCTGGGCGGCTTCGGCCGGGCTGGACGCGAGGATGACTGGGAGGATCGCGCAGCCCGCGACGCCAACCGCTGGCTCGCACGCGAGGAGCGCGGCGCGCAAGCACACGTCTTCGGCCGCGGCTTCCGTGAGGAGCAGCAGGAGCGCGACCCGCGCATCCAGCGCGCGCTCGAGGAGCAGCGCAGGCGCGAGCGGGCCGAGCAGCTGGAGGCGCAGCGAGGGATGCGGGCGCGTGATTCTCGAGCACGACTCGCACACGGCCCGTACGGACGCGAGCTGAACGCCTTCGACGACCGCGAGCTGGGGAGATGGGATGCTGGTGCATGCAGCCCTCACAGGCGACGCGCCTCCCCCTCTCCAGAGCGGCGTCGTGGTCGCCGTGGCCGGCCAGGGACTCCTCCACTCGTCCAGACCATCGTCAAGGACGCCGGCGTTGGCAGCGGCTGGCCTATGCTCACCAAGACCAACTTCAACGAGTGGTCGATGGTGATGAAGGTCAAGCTGCAGGCGCGCCACATGTGGGACGCGGTACGGTACGGCGACGTCGACTTCACCGAGGATCGGCGGGCGATGGAGGCGCTTCTCGCCGCTGTACCGATGGAGATGCAGACCACCCTTGCGGACAAGGAGACCGCCAAGGACGCTTGGGACGCCATCACTGCAGCGCGCATCGGCAGCGACCACGCGCGGCGATCCACACTGCAGTGGCTGCGGAAGGAGTGGGGGGACATGACCTTCAAGCCCGGCGAGGACGTCGAGGACTTCGCCATCCGCCTCACCACTCTGCAGCAGCAGCTCCTGCGGTACGGCGACACCAAGTTCGATGAGGAGGAGCAGCGCAGGCGCGAGCGGGTCGAGCAACTGGAGGTGCAGCAAGGGATGCGGGCGCGTGATGCTCGAGCGCGGCTCGCACACGACCCGTACGGACACGGGCTGAACGCGACGATCGCGAGCTGGGGAGATGGGACGCTGGTGCACGCAGCCCTCACAGGCGACGCGCCTCCCCTTCTCCAGAGCGGCGTCGTGGTCGCCGTGGTCGGCCAGGGACTCCTCCACTCGTCCAGACCGTCGTCAAGGGCGCCGGCGCTGGCAGCGGCTGTCCTATGCTTACCAAGACCAACTTCAACGAGTGGTCAATGGTGATGAAGGTCAAGCTGTAGGCGCGCCACATGTGGGACGTGGTACGGTACGACGACGTCGACTTCACCGAGGATCGGCAGGCGATGGAGGCGCTTCTCGCCGCTGTTCCGGTGGAGATGTAGACCACCCTTGCGGACAAGGACACCGCCAAGGACGCTTGGGACACCATCACCACGGCGCGCATCGGCAGCGAGCACGCGCGGCGATCCACGCTGCAGCGGCTGCGGAAGGAGTGGGGGGACATGACCTTCAAGCCCGGCAAGGACGTCGAGGACTTCGCCATTCGCCTCACCACTCTGCAGCAGCAGCTCCTGCGGTACGACGACACCAAGTTCGATGAGGAGGCGGCTGTCGAGAAGCTTCTTCCGCGTCGTCCCCGACAAGTACAAGCAGGTTGTTGTGTCGATCGAGATCCTGCTGGAGTTCACCTCGCTCACGATCGAGGAGGTGTCAGGTCACCTCAAGGCCATCGACGAGCGCTGGAAGGCTCCATCGCAGCCGACCAACGCCGGTGGCAAGCTTCTCTACACCGAGGAGCAGTGGCTCGCTCGGCAGAAGGAGCGGAGGAAGGGCGAGGCTGCACCGTCGTCGAGCACCCGCAAGCGCCGGCCGCGCAAGCGGGACAAGGCTCCCCAGGCGCGTGGTGGCGCTCCTGACGGCGCCGACGGCGAGCGCAAGGCGAACCGGGACGACATCTGCAAGAACTGCGGCAAGACCGGCCATTGGGCCAGGGACTGCCGGCAGGCGAGGCGCGGCGGTCAGGCTCACGTCGCGCAGGCACAGGAGGGTGATGAGCCGGCTCTGTTCCTTATCCACGGGGACATTGAGCTGTGCTCCTCTCCTGCGCCGACCGCCGCCGCGCTTCTCCACCTCGACGAGCCGCGAGCCCACGCCTTCCTCGGCTCCGCCAGCGACGTCAAGATCGACGGCTGGTACCTCGTCTCCGGCGCCACCCACCACATGACCGGGCGGCGGGAGTTCTTCTCTGACTTGGACTCCGGCGTGCGAGGCTCCGTCAAGTTCGGGGACGCCTCCGCCGTAGAGATCAAGGGAGTCGGCTCGGTCGTCTTCACCGCCAAGACTGGCGAGCACCGGCTACTCACGGGCGTGTACTACATCCCCGCGCTGAGGAACTCCATCATCAGCTTGGGACAGCTGGATGAGAACGGCTCGCGCGTGGAGATCGAGCACGGGGTGCTGCGCATTTGGGACCGCAGTCGGAGGCTCCTCGCCAAGGTGAACAGAGGGAGGAATCGCCTCTACGTCCTTCACGTGCAGGTGGCGCAGCCCCTCTGTCTTGCTGCCCGCCGCGACGACGACGCGTGGCGGTGGCACGAGCGCTTCGGGCACCTCAACTTTGAGGCCCTGAAGCAGCTGGGCAGCAAGGAGATGGTGCGAGGGATGCCGCACGTCGACCACGTGGAGCAGTTCTGCGACACCTACGTTGTCACCAAGCAGCGCCGGCTGCCCTTCCCTCGCCAGGCGAGCTTCCGGGCCAAGGAGAAGCTGGAGCTTGTACATGGCGACCTCTGCGGCCCCGTGACCCCTGCTACACCCGGAGGACGGCGCTACTTCCTCCTCCTCGTCGACGACGTGTCCCGCTTCATGTGGGTTGTCCTGCTCGACACCAAGGGGGCAGCCGCGGACGCCATCAAGCGCCATCAAGCTGCTGCCGAGAAGGAGTGCGGCCGCAAGCTTCGGGTGCTGCGCACGGACAACGGCGGCGAGTTCACGGCGGCTGAGTTCGCGGCGTACTGTGCCGACGAGGGGATCCAGCGCCACTTCTCCGCCCCGTACACCCCGCAGCAGAACGGCGTCGTCGAGCGCCGCAACCAGACAGTGGTAGCCACTGCCCGCGCCCTCCTCAAGCAGAGAGGGTTGCCGGCGATCTACTGGGGAGAGGCGGTGATGACAGCTGTCCACGTCCTCAACCGCTCGCCCACCAAGGCGCTTGACGGCAAGACGCCGTACGAGGCCTGGCACGGGCGCAAACCGACGGTCGGCCATCTTCGAGTCTTCGGGTGCCTCGCGTTCGCCAAGGAGCTCGGCCACGTTGGCAAGCTCGACGACCGGAGTGCACCTGGGGTCTTCATCGGCTACGCGGAGGGCGTCAAGGCCTATCGCATCCTCGACCCCGCGACACAGCGCGTCCGCATCTCGCGTGACGTCGTGTTTGACGAGGGACGAGGCTGGGCATGGGACAAGGCGGTGGACGACGGCTCGACTTCGACCCTCCGAGACTTCGTCGTCGAGTACGTCCACTTCGAGGGAGCCGGGGGAGCTAGCAGCTCGTCTTCATCGAGTTCGCCCGCCACGACTCCTCGCTCGCCAGCAGCTCCGGCGAGTCCTCCACCACCTTCGGCACCGGCCACGCCCCATGCTTCGCCACCTTCGGCACCGGCCACGCCCCACGCTTCGCCACCTACGGCACCGGCTACGACCCGCTCTGCACCAGCACCGGCTCCTGGCTCTCCAGCACCGGTTCCTGGATCTCCAGCACCAGCTTCTGCATCTCCTGCACCGGCTACTCCACGCACTCCTGCACCGGCGGCCACACCACCGGGATCGGCCATAGCAGCTCCGGTCCACGACGAGCAGCGCTCGGTGGAGTTCGCCACTCCGCTGTCCGACGATGAGGACCGCGTCGACGCCTTCCACGACGACGAGCCCCTGCGCTACCGCACCATGGACAACCTCCTCGGCGAGTTGCCTGTCCCTGGACTGGCGCAGCACAACTTCGAGGGGGAGCTGCACTTGGCGCATGACGACGACGAGCCCCGCTCCTTCGCTGAGGCGGAGGGAGACGCGGCATGGCGCGCCACAATGAAGCAGGAGATGGATGCCGTCGAGCGGAACCACACCTGGGAGCTGGCGGATCTTCCTGCCGGCCACCGCGCCATCACCCTGAAGTGGGTGTTCAAGCTCAAGAAGGATGAGGCTAGTGCTGTGATCAAGCACAAGGCACGACTCGTGACGCGCGGGTTCGTTCAGCAGGAGGGAGTCGACTTCGACGACGCCTTCGCACCCGTCGCACGCATGGAGTCTGTTCGCCTGCTACTCGCTCTGGCAGCCCAGGAGGGCTGGCACGTCCACCACATGGACGTCAAGTCTGCCTTTCTCAACGGCGACTTGAAGGAGGAGGTCTACGTCCGTCAGCCGCCGGGTTTCGTAATCCCCGGCAAGGAGAGCAAGGTTCTTCGCTTGCGCAAGGCCCTCTACGGCTTGCGACAGGCGCCTCGAGCTTGGAACGCCAAGCTGGACTCCACCCTCAAGCAAATGGGGTTCCAGCAGAGCCCACACGAGGCTGCTGTCTACCGGCGGGGCAAGGGTGGCAACGCCCTGCTGGTGGGCGTCTACGTCGACGACTTGGTGATCACCGGCACCAAGGAGGATGAGATTGAGGCATTCAAGGCGGAGATGAAGACCGTCTTCCAGATGAGCGACCTGGGGCTCCTCTCTTTCTACCTGGGAATTGAGGTCCACCAGGACAGCTCCGGCATCTCCCTTCGCCAGACCGCCTACGCCAAGCGCATCGTCAAGCTGGGCGGGCTCACCGACTGCAACCCAGCCCACACCCCTATGGAGGAGAGGCTGAAGCTGAGCCGCGATAGCACGGCGGAGGAGGTTGACGCCACGCAGTACCGGCGCATTGTGGGCAGCCTTCGCTACCTCGTCCACACGCGGCCGGACTTGGCATTCGCCGTGGGCTACGTCAGTCGGTTCATGCAGCGACCGACGACGGAGCATCAGCAAGCCATCAAGAGGATCCTTCGCTACGTTGCGGGTACCTTCGACTACGGCCTGCACTACTCGAGGTGTCCCGGTGCGGTGCACTTCATCGGGTACAGCGACAGTGACCACGCCGGCGACATTGACACGAGCAAGAGCACCAGCGGGACGCTGTTCTTCCTTGGCAAGTGTCTGATCAGCTGGCAGTCGGTCAAGCAGCAGGTGGTGGCTCTGTCCAACTGCGAGGCAGAATACATCGCAGCCACTACCGCTTCGACTCAGGCCATCTGGCTCGCTCGGCTGCTTGGCGATCTCATTGGCAGAGATGCAGCACCCGTGGAGCTGAGGGTGGACAGCAAGTCCGCCTTGGCTTTGGCAAAGAACCCCGTCTTCCACGAGCGCAGTAAACACATCAGGGTGAGGTATCACTTCATTAGAGACTGCCTGGATGAGGGGAGCATCAAGGCTGGCTACATCAACACGCAAGACCAGCTTGCTGATTTTCTGACCAAGTCCCTTGGGCGAGTCAAGTTCCAGGACCTCCGCGCCAAGATTGGGATGGTCCAGGTTGCTCAGAAGCATACACACAAGACTTAGGGGGAGATTGATAGACCTCTTTAACTCTTGTGCTTATCCATTAGGAATATGCTTAGCATCTACTTTAGAATAATCTACTTTAGAATATGCTTTTACTTTAGCAACAACTTGGCATCAACTTGGCAGCCAAGTTAGTTTTTGCAACAGCTTCTTGGCAGCCAAGTTTGCTGCCCTATATATGTATCCCTGCAGTTTTCATTGCCTTTAAGGCCAATACATCAGATTTGCCCCAAATTACCTGTGATAATTTCCAACAAGGAGGTGGTTCGTGGGATGCCAATTGTGGACCACATCGAGTAGCTCTATGACACCTGCGTGGTCACCAAGCAGAGGCGCCTCCCATTCCCACACCAAGCCAACTACCGCGCCGGCGAGAAGCTTGAGCTGGTGCATGAGGACCTTTGCGGTCCCGTGTCACCAGCCACACCTGGAGGGCGCCGGTACATACTGCTGCTCGTCGACGTCGCCTCGCGCTACATGTGGGCGACGCTGCTCATCACCAAGGCTGTTGAAGCAATCAGGCAGCAACAGAGAAGGAGAGCGGGTGCAAGCTCAAGGTACTGCGCACTGACATTGTGGTGAGTTCACTATAGCTGAATTTGCAGTATATTGCGCCGAAGGAGTACAACGGCACTACTCTGCTCCCTACACGCCTCAGCAGAATGGCGTAGTGGAACGCCGCAATCAGGCGGTGGTCGTTGCGGCCCGCGCACTCCTGAAGCAGCGCGGAATGCCGGCGGAGTATTGGGGCGAAGCGGTGATGACCGTTGTACACCTCCTGAACCGCTCACCAACCAAGGCGCTCGACGGCAAGACTCCATTCGAAGCCTGGTATGGCCGCAAGCCCGCAGTTGGCTATCTGCGCACCTTCTGTTGCCTGGCGTTTGTGAAGGAGTTGAACAACATCGGCAAGCTCGACGATCGAAGCATTCCAGGGGTGTTCATTGGATACGCTGAAGGAGTCAAGGCATACAGGGTGCTTGACCCTATGACAGGACGAGTGCGCGTGGCGCGCGACGTCGTGTTTGATGAAGGGCGTAGTTGGGACTAGGACAAGGCTGCGGAAGGAGTATCAGCCTCAACCTCTAGCGACTTCACCATCGACTACATCCAGGTTGAAGCAGCGTGGGGAGTTGGCGGAACACCGTCGGCCTCACTGTCTCCACCGCCATCTGCTTCTACTCCAGCGTAGTCCACTACACCAGCAACCCCAGCAACGCCACCCGCGCAGCACAGCCCTGCTCCAGGCTCCACACCGGCGACCCCAACGCATGATGATCAGGTGGACTACGCCACGCCACTGTCCAATGACAGTGAGCGCGTGGATGCTTACCACAACGGGGAGGTTTTGCGCTACCGCACCCTGGACAACATCCTTGGTGATCAGCCTGTCCCTGGGTTCGCGGAGCATGACACTGAAGCAGAGCTGCATCTGACCATGGAGGGGGAGCCCTGCTCGCTTGTTGAAGCAGAGGCAGACATGGCGTGCCACCGAGCCATCACCCTCAAGTGGGTCTTCAAGCTCAAGAAGGATGAAGACGACGTTGTGATCAAGCGCAAGGCGCGACTGGTGGCTTGAGGTTTCATCCAACAAGGAGTGGACTTCGATGATGCGTTTGCGCCAGTGGTACGGATGGAATCAGTCCACGTTCTTCTTCCGTTGGCTGCCCAGGAAGGATGGAGCGTCCATCACATGGACGTCAAATCAGCGTTCCTCAATGGAGAATTGAAGGAAGAGGTCTACGTCCGCCAGCCACCGGGGTTCGTTATCCCGGGCAAGGAGAACAAGGTTCTCCGCCTGCGCAAGGCACTCTATGGCCTGCGCCAGGACTTCGATGATGCGTTTGCGCCAGTGGCGCGGAAGGAATCAGTCCGCGTTCTTCTTGCGCTGGCTGCCCAGGAAGGATGGCGCGTCCATCACATGGACGTCAAATCAGCATTCCTCAATGGAGAATTGAAGGAAGAGGTCTACGTCCGCCAGCCACCGGGGTTCGTTATCCCGGGCAAGGAGAATAAGGTTCTCCGCCTGTGCAAGGCACTCTATGGCCTGGAACTCGAAGCTGGACGCCACCCTGAAGAAGATGGGCTTCCAGCAGAGCTCGCATGAAGCTGCAGTGTACCGACGGGGCAGGGGGAGCTCAGCTCTGCTCGTCGGTGTCTATGTCGATGATTTGGTGATCACCGACAATGAAGAAAAGTGAAGGCGTTCAAGGATGAGATGAGAGCTGAATTCTAGATGAGTGATCTTGGCCTCCTCTCTTTCTACCTAGGAATTGAGGTTCATCAAGACAACGCCGGCATCAAGCTCCGCCAAACCTCCTACGCCCGCCGCATTGTGGAGTTGGGTGATCTCTCTGACTGCAATCCGGCACACACCCCCATGGAGGAGCGCCTCAAGCTGAGTCGGGACAGCACAACAGAGGAGGTGGATGCTATGCAGTACCGGCGGATCGTCGGGAGCTTGCGTTATCTTGTCCACACCAGGCTGGATTTGGCATATGTTGTTGGCTATGTGAGCCGATTCATGTAGCGCCCAACAGCTGAGCACCAGCAGGCCGTGAAGAGGGTCCTGCGCTGTCGCCGGGACTGCAGAGTATGGGCTGCACTATCCCAGGTGCCCTGGTGCTGCGCAGTTCATTGGGTACAGTGACAGCGACCATGCCGCGACATTGACACCAGCAAGAGTACCAGTGGCACACTCTTCTTCCTTGGGAAGTGCCTGGTAAGCTGACAATCAATCAAACAACAAGTGGTGGCCTTGTCCAGTTGTGAAGCTGAATACATCGCCGCCACCACTGCATCAACTCAAGCTCTATGGCTAGCTCGGCTGCTTGGTGATCTGTTGGGGAGAAAGGCAGAGGCAGTCGAGCTAAGGGTGGACATATCAGGGTACGCTATCACTTCATCAGAAGCTGCCTGGATGATGGGAGTCAAGGCAAGCTACATTTGCACCCAGGACCAGCTTGCAGATCTCCTGACCAAGTCACTAGGCAAGATCAAGTTTCAGGAACTGCGTAAAAGGATTGGCATGGTCCAAATTCCCCAAGAAGCATTACACAAGACTTAGGGGGAGAATGAGAGTACAAGACTTAGGGGGAGAATGAGAGTATAAGTCTTGTTTATGTACCAGTAGAAGTAGAATTATTTTATGCTTTAGTAGGTAGCTTCACTCCTAAGGAAATAGGTAGCTTCTTTCCTAAGTAAGTCCTAGCTTCATTGCTAAGCAAGACCCTTTGGTCTATATATGTAACATACCCCTACTAGTTTCTGAGAGCAATACAAGATTAGAAAGTTCCCCAACATGTGTTGTCTCCAACACTAATTACTCCACGTGTCTGGTGGCAGAAGAAATAGACTCACATCCACATGGCCATGCTCTACCAGATACCCACGTCCAGAGTAGAAATAACCGCTCCCACAATTTTCCCCATTCCCTGTGCTACCTCCTTTCCTCTATGGTTGCAGAGGAGAGGCATCTCTGCTTCCACCTCCACACTCTTTCAATTAGTTGCAAAGGCAAGACATCTCAAGGGGCACCCCTCCCTAGCACCGGAGCTAATTAGGCATGTTTAGCTGTTCATTTCCAATGTCGCAGGACAGTGTTCTTCCTGTTGCATGGACTGTTCTTTTTCTGCTTGTTGCAATGTAGTATACATATGTTTCATTTACATTTCATGAATGTTGAACTGAATTTGATTCAAGATGCTTTTTTGTGAGTGGCAAATCTTTTGTTGTAGAAGAGTAATTACCATGTTCCAATGCAATGCAAATACAGGATCATTCTGGACAGACATGTGGGAGTCATTTAGGATGTTTTGATGCTCACCTTTGGGTGCTGCAATCGTTATTTGTTGCACTAGACCATTCAATTTGTTGCGATGGACTTTTTGAGATGCTGCGAATGTTGATTTTTGAATGAAAGTTGAACTCCAAATTTGTTACATTGTTGCATTCTCTTTTCATAGTTGTTTCCGTGGTCATTCTGATGTTCCATTGAGATCTTATGTTTTTTTTTGTACTGTCATGCTATTTGCAGCAAGGTTCCAACCGGCATTTGCGGTCATGTCTATGATTCTGGTGACAGTGGGTTATTTACTATAGAGTGAGTACTATTTTGTTAGTAATTTTCCTATTGTTAGTAATTTTCCTATTGTTTTGGTGAGGAAACTCATTTTTTTTTCCTCAGGAGGGAGAAATGGAGCTATTGGTTAATTTATGGGGCAAAGTATGTTCAAAAAAACATTCACCTGTAATTTATTTTGCGATTAAAGTCCTATAGGACTGATTGTTTAACGTACTGCAGTTTGACTTTCGTTGCTTCTTCGCCCGATAACGAACATGAAAGAAGAAAAGGCAAAATAAAGAGGGGGGGATCTGATTCATCAGGCTATAGGTCTATAGCTGTATCTAGGTTAATATTTATTTTCCTACATTCAATTAATTATTTGTTTTAGAGGTGTGTATTAAATTGGTTTTTCAAATCTGTAATTTTCAGGTCAGGAAAGTTCTTTGCAACTGGAGGACACGATAGCCTTTGCTATCACGAGAAGAAACGCGATGAACATGGACACATATTTGAGATGGCAACTCTAGGTTGCAGGGCACATAACATAAATTTTGGTTATGTCAATTGTATTCAATTCAATCCTTTGGTAAACTGTTCTTTTTATATCAGCATATTTGTTAGTGTTAAGTATATTTTTCAAAGGTTATTGTTGAACTGAGCCAGTAAGTGACTTTTGCTTTTTATTTATAGGAGATCAATACTAGGCTTCTTGCCTTGGGTGGAGATACAGGATATATCAGCATTTGGGCAGTAGGCAAAAAAGAAAAGCTCAAAAAAGTTACTCACGCGGATAGAGTTGAGGAGTATAACAAGGATTACTATAATAGAACATTCAGTGATGCTGATAGGCAAGTCGACGAAGTGGTGGAGGAGTTTGGCAGGCCTTGCATCAAGATAAAGCCTCAAGAAATACATGTTGTCATGGTTGTCACGGACTCAAGTTCAACTGAAGCTGCTGAAGATACATATGGATCTGCCGATGCTGTTGAAAGTGTTACTGCTCCAGAGGGACCTGTTGATGATGTTCAAAGTGTTGCTGCTGTTGATGTGTCAGCGAAGGCCAGCACAAGTTCTGATCCAGTTAACATTCAAGGGAAGACAGCTGAAGATCGTTCAAATGTCACACTTGCTGACCAGCTTGCTTCAGTCAAGGTGGAAATAAATGAAATGCATCACAGTCACACTCATGAGGCGTTCGGTAGACTCAGTCACATTGCTGACGAAGCTGTTCATAATGTGATGTCTCTTGGAGCGCGAGCTGATAACATGTTGTCCCGTATTGATGAACTTACACAAGGTGAAGTAAAGGATTTCCTTGAGAAGGCCTCAGCTGCTCAAAGAGGGAGACTGTAGTATGACTAAGTGTTGGTCTCTGTATTCACCTGGTTCCCTTTTAATGCTGCCTCTTGTAAAACTTCAATGATACCACTCTGTAAGTTGCGGCACATTAGGTGATTGGTATTCATTCACTAATTGCTTAACCAGGGCAACTGAATACAGCTGATCTCCCTCCCTTAATTTTCCATCGATACTGCATGGTACTTTATTTCTGCCACTTCTGATCCAATTGTGCATGTCCCAGTCATTGATGTGTGCTCCTCAGGGCAGGCATACCTGGACTGGAAGCAATGTCGGGTGGTGGGTTTATATATTGATTGATGTGTGTTCCTCAGGGCAGGCATACCTGGTACTGGAAGCAATGTGACATTCTCGTGCTGATGGTTTGGGTTTCGGTCTCCACGCACACGCATGTAGGGGGTGGAGGTGGGGGTGGTTTGAATGTGTAATGGTTTTCTATTACTCGTGGGCATGTTCACCACCAACCATTACAATTATGCGTTCTGGACCCGTCCAGCCCTTAGCGCAGCGGTCCCTCATCGCTAGATCTCCGTGTTGCCCGCCTCCTGCTACACACCGCTGGCCTGCCAAAATCTTTGGTCCTGTTTAGATCAACTAACTTTAGCCCTTGAGATGTTTGGATGCAAGAGTTAGATTAATAATAGATATGCTTTTTTAATTATTTGGCTCATTTAAACCATCTTTTCATCCGGATTTGATGTGGCATCTATTTGTGTGGCTTCCTTCCGCTCACATATGACAGAAATGTACTAGAACAATCAAATTGGAACAACGGAATGTATTGTACGAACATTCGCTGGGGCTGCGTAACATAAGATCAACCTGGCTAAGCAGTAAAAAATAAAGAGTGGATAGTGCTGCAAGACATGCATGCAATTTTACATAAACAAAATACTCAGGTTCTTCGATTCTCTTGTTGATCTATCGACAGCCGAAAATTCATGAGTCAATTCTAGCACATGGCGTCCGGGGGCGGCAATGTGTGGCGGCGGCAATATTCTTGCGGCGACTCGCGACGGGAGGAAACGCGACTCACGTGGGGGAGCAAACTCGCGATCTGATCTGCTGCGGCAAGGAAGGAGAAAAAAAAAAGGAGGTTTTCTATTGGCCCCATCAAAACTAGCGCAAATAATCATCCCTTTGGTGATATAGTTTTTTTGGGGTGGACTAGTTTCAAAAAACTAGCTCTAGCCCTCATGTTTGGATGCTTTTGAGCTAGTTTGACTCAAATATATGTTTGACTCAAACTAGCTCTAACTCATGGATCCAAACAGAACCTTTGACTGCACCCTACTATCGGCCAGCTTTTCTCAATAAAACATCACAATCATCATTTGCAGTGGGCATAGCACTAGAGTTGGTCTACATATATTTGAGTAAGTGATGATATTTCAGCTGGGACATGTAGCCTCACTTATCTAACTATTTTTTTTTTACAAAACTCTTGATCATGTAACTATGTGGCTAGGATTATGTAGACATCTTTGTGATATAGTATATATCTATTTGCTCACATTATTTGTTTCCAGATCCAAATTTTGCTTGCAATGGCATGTGAGGTTTTTTTAAGCGTAATCTAATGTTTCTATGTTAGTGAATTGGGTTGAGAATATTCTTACTAATCACTAGATACTCCCTTGGAGTTGATGGCAGCTTTGTGTTTTTTAAGGAAAATATACAGGGGCATTAATGCTCTCTTTATGTGTTATGGTCTTTTTTTTTGCGACTAAGAGGCCATCCATTCATCAGATAATCGGGGAGTATCTGCAACTAGCTGATGTTGAATACAGGTTGGGGCATACTGCCACTCACCCAACCTAAATTCATTTGTGGCTTGCTTAGCTATAACATGCACTTCTTGATTACAAGCTCTATTTGCATACATCAAAATAAAATCTTGGAAACCCAAGCTAATATCTCGAATCTCCTGCAAGATCGGTGCAAGATAAGACCTCTGAAAACTCCCCCTTTTCCACAAGTTGACGAGCTCTTGGCTGTCTGTCTCCACCTGCAATTTTGTCACTCCCTTCATTATGGCAAAGATCATCCCATCACGACAAGCTAGAGTCTCTAGCATCAAGGGGCATCCAATGCATGAGGGTACCAGCATGCTCGACCACCATCGAATTTTCCTGAAGAGTCTCGAAGAACTATGCCCATTGCCCCTTGGTTGACACCTTTTTTAAAGGCCGCATCTGAATTGCACTTTGTCCATCCACTCGGCGGTGGTTGCCAGGTTGGTAGAGCCAAAGATGGAGGCACCTATTGTTTAGACTGAGTTATCTGCCATAAATCACTCGCCAAGTCCACCGTCCATTTAACTGCATTTCGGATCGATACTTGGCTGTCTCCATGACTGCGCCTGTTTCTCTGCATCCAGAGGGAGTACATCCCAATGATGAGCATACTTCTTTCCTTTACTGAACACAAGTCCTCATGTAGGATATCTGTAGCCCAAGTGTATGCATGCAGATTAGGGAGTTTGAAACCAGATATCAGTTTGATCTCCCGCCAGAACTGCAGAGCCATGGTGCATTCGATGAAAATATGTCTTATTGTTTCCTTCTCTGCACCACACATTTCACAAAAAGTCGTTGGTTCAATATGCCGATGATTTAACACAGATTTCGTTGGCAAAAACTCATGCAAGACCCTCCACCAAAAAACTTTAACCTTTGGTGGAACGTCTAGTTTCCAGACTTTGACCCAAGAGTCGTCACCCGAACTACCTGGAGCTACTGAATTATCATGCTCATTCATTGCCGCAAGCTTCCGGTATGCTGACTTTACTGAAAATTCTCCATGCTTTTCAAGTTCCCAAGCCCACCAGTCCACCTCTTGCGTCCTCAACGGAATCCGAAGAATTGGTTCTGCATCAATAGGAATAAACACTTGCCTGATCAAGCTTTCATTCCAACATCCTACTTCAGTCATCAACTCTGAAACCATTGTGAGCTCCTGTCCAGTTTCAGGTGTAAGCGGGTAGGCATCAAAGTGATTGGGAATCCATCTGTCCCGCCAAATTGTAAGTGCAATCAAGCCCTAATTGTGGGTTTTGGTGATAATAACCACGCGATTGAAGGACTAATGAGATTTATGAAGTTGATAAGCAGGTTATAATAAGAAAGGATGGTATATATACGTTGGTGGACCCCTCACACTACATTTCATCGGTTTCGGACACAAAGTGCTACAAAGAGATTTCATTTTGATTAATTGAGTTTTAGGAATGCCGTACTATCAAGAGGGAATGCAAATTCATTGCTATGGCTGAATGACATGTGCTCAAACCAACCCAAACCATCCATGCTTCTAACCAAAGACAGCTGCACCAGTTTTAGATCCACCTCTGTCTGTTGGTATGCGCGACAGTGCCGCTCAGGGCGCGGCAGTGCCGGGCCGCGGCACTGCCGGGCTATGGCCGGCACTGCCGCGACTTGTTTCAACCGTTGGATGGCAGGGGGTATTTACATCACCCCTCTGCCTCCCCAACGGTCACCCACGACCATTCACTCGCACCTACCTCCAGACAAGGCTCCTCTTCCCCATTGAAGGCCCTTCAAGCTCTCTCTCACCAAATCTTCGATTCTCATTGATTCCAAGTGATTGAGAGGCTTAAACCTTCACCAAAGAGAAGCCCTAGCTGAGATCTACTCCCTAGAGCACTTGATTTGAGCCATAGCCGGTGGATTTGCTTCTATTACTCTTGGGTTCTTGGAACCTTAGCCGGCTAGGCGTCGCCCTAGAGCCTTGCCAACTTGTGTGGCGGCCTAGGGAGGTTTGTAATCACTTGTGCAGCTAGTATTATTACCCTTCACTTCAAGAATTTGGTTCCTTGACTTGAGAACGAGGTAGAGTTGCAAAGCTCTTGACCTAAGTGGTCAACCTCAACAACGTGGAGGTAGGCAAGCCTTTGTGGCGAGCTGAACCACGAGATAAATCACTTGTCTCTTGTGCTTGCTTAGTTTCATACTTCATATTCATGAGCTTGTGATAGATTCTAGGATTTGGCCCGATCTACTTTACTCCTCATATTTGGCTTGGAGTAGTTGGTTCTGCTGGTTCACAGAGCTTGTTGTAGCATTTCTATTCATATAGAATCTGTTAGCTGTAGCTGGATTTCGAATTGTAGCTTCTGTTCTCATACTGCGCGGCAGTACCGCGCTGAGACCGGCAGTGCCGGGCAGCGGCAGTGCCGGGCACAGGGCGGTAGTGCTGGGCTTATCTAATTAAGTTTTGAGCTGTGATTTTTGACAGGCCTATTCACCCCACTCTAGGCCACACAGGTCCTTACAAGTGGTATCAAAGCCTGGTCTCTCAGCAGCACTTCACCGTGCGAGAGAATGGCCACCGACGGAGGAATGGGTAACGCTAGCGTTGTGCAACCCAATCCCTTCGAAGAGGAGGTGCACACTGCTAGCAGCAGCGAGAGTGTCTCCACGGCAAGCGGAAGGACACTCCCTCAATTGGATGTGTCGGCCGGAGAACTCGCAAGAAAAAAGGAAGAAAGAAGATTGAGAAGAGAAGCTAGAGCCAAAGCAAGAGAGGATGCAACGGCTCTCAAAGCAAAAGAAGAAAGGGCTCAAAGAAGAGAAGAAAGAAGAATTAAAAGAGAAGAAAGAGCCAAGAGAAGAGAAGAGAAGAAGAAGAAGAAGGAAGAGCTTCAAGCAAAGAAGAGTGTGCACTTGAGTGAAGACTCAAGTAGCACCGAAGATGGTGATGATGACATCTCCTATCATCTCAAGGGCGACAAGAAGAAGACGGTGGAAACCAAAAAGTCATATGGAGCCGTATCCTTTAACTATTCTTCTATGACTAACCATGATTTTAGGCCTCTCATTAATGTACCCGCGGGCAAGTTACCTCGTTTCGATGGGACTAACTTTGCCAAGTGGAAGCACATTATGAAGACCTATCTTATTGGTCTCCACCCAGGTATTTGGGAGATAGTGCACAATGGACTTGAAGCACCGGTTGATCCAAAGAACCCCACCCAAGATGAGTTTCGCAACATTCATCTCAATGCCCAAGCTACTAGTGTGCTACTTAGTGTGAGAACACAAGGTTGATATGTGCCCTTGTGGTTCCCTTCCTGAGTGATGAGTGATCGATCAACCGGCAACATGTCTCTTAGCTATGTTGATGTGCAGGTGTGGAGCTCAGGCAGTGGTCGAAGGTGAGGTGAAGGTAGAGTGGGGACGTGCCGTGCCGACGGACCGGGAGCGGTGAAGGGCGGACGTGGAACTTGGACCAACGGACCGGGAGACCTGAGGACCAGCTGTGGAAGCTGGCACATGGCGTCGACAAGCAAGAACACATGGGGATGTGCGGTGCATCGGCCGAGTCGGGAGGAAGGTGATGGCGTCGTGACACTTGGCGGGAGGCCGAGAAGGATGGCGAATGCACTGTGGCCGGCGTGGAGGCTGGACATGCTCCAGCATCGGTGCTGGAACTCGGGGTGTGCGAACCACATCCCGTCTATGGCACGGGTTTGGTAGGTGAGCCTCGAAAAGCTACCATCGACGGTTTCCGAGTTTGGGCCTCAAAACTCGGGGTGGATGGTTTCCAGGTTTGGGCCTCAAAACCTGGGCGCGCGAGTTTCTGAGTTTGGGCCACAAAACTCAGCCGGAGGACAGGTTTCCCGGTTTCAGCCTCAAAACCGGGGGATGGCCTAGGTTTCCTGGTTTTGGCCTCAAAACCGGGGGGAGGTCCGCAAAAAGGACGGTCGACGCGTTGCGGCGTGGAGAGGCTGGCGCGGCGGCGCAGCTATCCGCGAGGAAGGCGCGGCGGTCGACAGGGCAACACGTGGCGGCATCCTGAGGCTTGCGTCGAGGCGAAGCTAAGGATGAGGAATGCGCATGGCCGTTAGATCGTCATCAAGCAGAGTTGGACCGGGATACCCCTAGGGTTGGCCGTTTCGCTCATCTATCTAGGGTTAGAAGGGGATTATTGTTTAGGCTATAAATAAGAGAGGCACCCCTCCTCTCTCCTCATTCTTCTTGCAGTCATTTGCTCCTAAGTACTCTCTCTCTCCTTAGCCCCCGCTTAGGTTCTAATCATACCTGGCTGTAAGTGATCCACAGAAAAGACTCAATCATGTCTCTGTGTTTTGGGAAGTTTATGAAGTGAGACCGTAATCTCACGGTTATAGCATGTGTTCGCCACACGGTTGCAATTTCGTGTTTGTGATTCGCGTTTTGGTTGTGTTCTTCGCGAATTGCTTTTTGGTCTCGTTTTTCCCATCACTTGATCTCTGTGCTTGGTGTGTCTTTTGCAAATCCAATTGAACCAAGTTGTTCTAGATCGTGAGGCAATTCTTTCCACCAAAGGGATTTCTCTCAAACCTCACGGTCTAGGAGATCGAGCGATTTTCGTTTTGGATCACGTTCTTGTTCCCTTCCCTCGAAACTTCTTGATTCACCGATTTGTGGTTAGGTTCGAGCCATGATCTCCTAGGAGTAGCTCACTAACCTCCTTGTGATCCCTCAGATCGAATCCTAATCCTAGTGCTTTTGATTCAGAGGAGATCAGTTTGAATGACCGAAGAACTGCACTGATTTCGAGGCGACCAGACTCTTGGTCGAGATGACCGGACGCACCATCTCAGAGTCCGGTCGATGAACATCTTCTCTGCACGTGCTCAGTGACTTGACCGGATGCTTTGTTTCTCGTACGACCGGACTCGCTCCTAGCACTGTTCATTCGGCTTGTTTCTTGTGACCGGACGCTCGTCATCTGACTGGACGCTCAGACACCGTGTGTCCGGTCAGGAACAGAGAGTTCCCAAACTCGATTTTGGTTGACCGGACGCGTCCGATGCCTGATGACCGGACGCACCAGTGAGTCCGGTCAGTGCTGATTCTGCGTAGTTTCGTCCGTGGTTGGTTCGTTCGTTGTCGGTTTTGGTTTCCGGCTTTTGCGTTGGGTTTCTAGAGTCGTGTAGTGTCTCGCTGTGCTTCTTGGAAGCATCCACCCTACATCTAGGGTTGTGGACACTTACGAGCTCTAAGACTTGCCTCTGGGGTGACTTCAGGGACAGTGGCTGAAAGTTTCTGAGAAGAAATTTTTAAGCTCCCATTCACCTCCCCTCTGGTCGCTTATCCGGTCCTTCAATTGGTATCGAAGCCGGTTAAGGATCTCTTCTACCTTAATCGGTTTCGGATCCTAAGGGCGACATGGATCGAGGGAATGGCAAGGCTCCCTACTTCGATGGGACGAACTATCCCTATTGGAAGATTTGGATGCGTGCCTATCTTAGCAGCATCAGTTCTTCCGTTTGGGAGATATGTGAGAATGTCGATTACGTGGTCCTTGCGGCTCGAGTTGGTCAGCACCAAATTGACCAACACGAGGCCAACTCTAAGGCCCGTAATGCGCTCTCGGCCAACATCTCCCTTCCTGAGTTTGAGCGTGTTTCCGAGCTTCAAACTGCTCGAGAGATCTGGGTGAAGCTTCAGAGCTATCACGAGGGGACCGCTCAGGTCAAGACCAGACTCTTCGAGACTTACAAGCGGGAATACGAGAACTTTGTTCAGTTGGAGGGAGAAACAATTGACGCTATGTTCGCTCGTTTCCAAACGATTGTGAACAAGATGCGTGCCAATCGGGCCAACCTACCCTATGACGATCATGAGAGGGCACTCAAGTTGCTATACGCCCTTGATCAGAGGGTATGGGAGGTGAAGGTGTCGACTATCATTGAGTCTGCTGCTTACGACACCCTCACCGTGGACGAGCTATTCAACAAGCTCAAGTCCACTGAGATCGATCACTTGACTCAGGCCAAGCTGAAGAACCCATCTTCAGATTCCATGGCTTTGGTCTCGGGCAAGGGTGGATCGACTCTTTCCGCTGACGCTTCACCACCTCTCTTTGCTTTGTCTTATTTGCTTTCAGTGACTGAGGAGCAGGTGGAGGCGTTGGACCATGACGAGCTCGCCCTCATCTTCACCCGGTTCTCGCGGTTTCACAACAACCGCCTGAATCGCCGGCGTGGTGGCGCACGTGAGGGCTGCTACGGATGTGGAGATCCGGATCACTTCATCGCAAGCTGCCCCAAGCGCGACAAGACCTTCCCCGGCAAGAACCGCAACTCCAGGCGCAAGGCAAGCCGGAGAACAAGGCCGGGAAGAAGAAGAAGGGCGGCTATCGCCGAGAGGACATGGAGAAGGCCTTTGACGCCGGCAAGCGTGCTTTCCTCGCCACCTTCAGCGATGGCGAGAAGTCCTCCGACGACGACTCCAGCGACGATGGGTCCGAGCACAAGACCGAGGAACGCTTCAACGGACTCTGCTTCTTCGACAAGTCCTCCAAGAGTCTTTGCACCATGGCCTTGGATGAAGAGGACTGCAAACGCCAGGACAAGGGCAATGGCACCGACGACGACGACGATGACTCTTCCGAGGTATCATCCTCTTCTCTTGTCGATCGTCTTACCGGTGAGCATGATTCCCTTGTCGACATAGTTCTCGGTTAGGACAAGCAACTCAAGCGAGCTATCCGTGAGCGAAATGAGTTTAAGGCTAAGATGAATGATGCGCTTAAGGAGCTTGAGTTTGCTAGGTCCAAGGTGAAGGTGACCAATGAGGAGGAGTGTGAGGAGTGCACGATGCATATGACAAACTTTGCCACCCTGCAAACCAAGTATGCCTCTTTGATTGAGGTGTATGATGAGCTGAAGAGTAGGCTAGACTTGGTGGGTGATTGCAAGGAGTGTCCCTCCCTGAAGGAGCTGGAGGAGGTGAAGGCGAGGCCTTTTTTGTTGGGTGCGTGCAAGCTTTGTCCTAGCTTGCGAACTGAGTTGGCAGAAGTTAGTGCCAAGCTTGATGAAGCCATGAAGGCCAGCTCGGTTAGCACCATGTTCGCTCCATGTGAGCGATGCGTGGGGATGGAGCTTGAGATTGCCAACTGTAGGCATGCCAGGATGCAAACCGAGGAGGAGAACACAAGCCTTCGGTCCATTCTAAGTTGGGTGTCATGTAGTGAGCCACATTTGGGCATGATGATCAGTCAGTTCAAGAGGGGAACTGATTGCTCGGGAGTTGGCTTTGAGTTAGGTGGGAAGAATGCTAGTGCCTTTGGCAAGATTGGTGAGTTTAGTCGAGTAAACCCCAGTGAGAAACCATCCACTATCCCTAAGCTTATCAAGATCACCCCACCTGAGCCTCCCAAGCCTATCACCAAGGATGGCATCCTTGATGAACCTCCCAAGGCTCCACCTCGCAAGCAAGTGTGGGTTCCCAAACCTAACCATCTTAGGAACACACTTGACACCCTTCCTGAAGTCTCTAGTGATCCCCTTCCGAAGGGTAAGCAGCCAGCCAAAGTGAACAACCCTCGCAACCATAGAAACCAACAACCCAAGAGAGTTGTGAGGTTTGAGTGCGAGTACTGTCACCCTGAGGGTCACTTAGCTGAGTTTTGCTTTCGGAGGAAGAGAGACGCTAGGAAGGAGTTGGAGCTGAACAACCAGGCCAGGCACCACCCTCTCCATGGTGTGCAAGGTTGGGGTGTACAGAGGCAGGGCGCTAGGCTTGGAGGTACACCCCCTCAGGCGGCTAGGCCCCAGGCAGCTAGACCATGGGGTGGTGGTCGTGCCCGTCGCGGTTCCGGTCATCCTCAATACGATCTGGAGCCGAGTGTAAGAGGCTTTGCTGCTCAGTCCCATAGCAGACCACCTTTTCAGTATGGTGGTGATCGCTTTGCTCAGATGGGACAGGTAGGTCAGTTTGGAGGTTTTCTGAAGGACCGGATAAGCGACCAGGGGGGGTGAATGGGAGCTTAAAATTTCTTCTCAGGAACTCTTAGCCGCTGTCCCAGAAGTCACCCTAAAAGCAAGCCTAGAGTCTGAATAATGTCCACGACCCTAGATGTAGGGTGGATGGTTCCAAGAAGCACAGCGGGACACTAGAAACCCAACGTAAAAACCGGATACCAAATCCAACACCGAACGAACGAACCGCGGACGAAAACGTGCAAAACCAGTCGCATCAGACGCTGACCTGTGTCCGATGCCTGACCACCGGACGCGTCCGATGCAAACAGTACATCTCTAGAACCTTACTGTTCCATCATCGGACGCTGTGCACAGTGATCAGCCAGCGTCCGATGCAACTGCCCCGGCGCGTCTGATGGGCAACGGACGCGTTTGATGCCTAGCGTCCGATGCCACTACAAACGCTGAAAAAGCGACACGCGTCACCGGAGCGTCCGATGGTTTGAACACCAGCGTCCGATGCTCCCGAGTCAGCGTCCGATGCCCCCGAAAACAATGTTGTTCTTCGGTGATTCAACCCGATCTCCTCTAAATCAAAAGTACTAAGACGAGGATTCGATCTGAGGGGTCACAAGGATGTTAGTGAGCTACTTCTAAGAGATCATGGCTCGAACCTAACTCCAAATCGGTGAATCACAAAAATTTCAGGGCAAGGGAGCAAGAACGTGATCCAAAACGAAAATCGCTCGATCTCCTAGACCGTGAGGTTTGAGATGAATTCTTTTGGAGGAAAGAATAGCCTCACGATCTAGAACAACTTGGTTCAAGTGGATTTGCAAAAGACGTACCAAGCTAAGAGATCAAGTGACGGGAAAAAATGAGACCAAAAGCAATCCACGAAGAACACAACAAAATGCGAATCACAAGCACGAAATTGCAACCGTGTGGCGAACACACGCTACAAACGTGAGATTACGGTCTCACTTCCTAAACTTCCCAAAACACAAAGACATGATTAAGTTTGTTCTGTGGATCCTCTACAGCTAGGTATGATTAGAACCCTGAGCGAGGGAGGGCTAGAGAGAAAGAGTGCTCAGGAGTAAATGACTGCAAGGATAAGAGGAGAGGAGGGGTGCCTCTCTTATTTATAGCCTAAACAATAATCCCCTTCTAACCCTAGGTAGGTGAGCAAAACGGCCAACCCTAGGGGTATCCCGATCCAACTCTGCTTGATGTTGATCCGACGGCCACGCGCCTTCCTCACCCTTAGCTTCGCCTCTACGTAAGCCTCAGGATGCCGCCACGTGCCACCCTGCCAACCACCGCCTCTTCCTCGCGGATAGCTGCGCCGCCGCGCCAGCCTCTCCACGCCGCCACGTGTCGACCGTGCTTTTTGCGGACCTTCCCCCGGTTTTGAGGCCAAAACCGGGAAACCTGGGCCATCCCCCGATTTTGAGGTTGAAACCGGGAAACTTGTCCTCCGGCTGAGTTTTGTGGCTCAAACTCAGAAACCCGCGCACCCAGGTTTTGAGGCCCAAACCTGGAAACCGTCCACCCCGAGTTTTGAGGCCCAAACTCGGAAACCGTCGATGGTAGCTTTTTGAGGCTCAGCTACCGATCCCGCGCCGTAGACGGGATGTGGTTCGCACACCCCGAGTTCCAGCACCGATGCCGGAGCATGTCCAGCCTCCCCGCCGGGCACAGTGCATTCGCCATCCTTCTCGACCTCCAGCCAAGTGTCACGACGCCATCACCTTCCTCCTGACTCGGCCGATGCACCGCACATCCCCATGTCTTCTTGCTTGTCGACGCCATGTGCCGGCTACCACAGCTGGTCCTCAGGTCTCCCGGTCCGTCAGTCCAAGCTCCACGTTCGCCCTTCACCGCTCCCGGTCCGTTGGCACGACACGTCCCCGCTTGACCTTCACCTCACCTTCGACCACTGTCTTCGAGCCCCGCACCTACACATCAACACAGCCAAGAGACATGTTGCCGGTTGATCGATCACTCATCACTCAGGAAGGGAACCACAAGGGCACATATCAACCTTGTGTCCTCAATCTCCCCCTTGATGAGTGCATCGTCAACTCATAGTAACCGTAACAAAAGATAAAAGAAGCAGAAATAGATAGAAGGAGAAAACTTACTCGAGAAGTCCAAAAGCCAAAGAAAAGGCCGAAGGAGAACTCAAGATAAGCAAAGCTTGGTCCCCAAAGACATGGGCAACGGTTCGACACAACCAAGCAAGAGATCGGAGCAACAACTCATCAAGAAGCAAAACCCGATCGAAAGCAGAGCAAAGAACTTGGTTCCCAAAGACATGGGCAATGGCTCGACGCAACCAAGTCAAAGACAAGCTAGTCCTCAAGAAGAGGCTGAAAGGGCTCAACACCACTAGCTAAAAGCTCGAATGCCAACTGAAGACTGCATAAGAAGCAGCTATTGCTAGTCCCTCAAGATAGAGGCACAGAGGCTCAACACAACCAGCAGTAGACACGATACCAATCAAGAATCATCGAAACAAGATGAAGACAGCTAGTCCCTCAAGACAGAGGCACAAAAGCTCGACGCAACTAGCTGAAAAGATCGATACCAATTGAAAAACACATCCACTGAAGAAAGCAAAACCTACTCAACAGCGAACCGAAAAAAGCAGAAAGCCAGAAAAGGCAGAAAAGCTCCCCCTTACTCGAAGACTCCCCCTCAACAAGTGAAGCATAAATTGCAAATTGTCACCACAAATTTCACCCTTCTCCCCCTTGGGGGCAATTTGCAATCAAAAGACATGGGAAAGACCTCAAGTAAGTCAAACGGAGCTAGGTCATGCCTATCGGAGTCGAGCACATGCATATGAGTCAAAAATGCATGTTAGCAGCTTCAGGTATATACTCGAAAGAGTGAATAAATGCTCTAATGAGTGCTGATCCGATTACATAGCAACATACACAAGTGCTAGCAAAGGCTCAAACTGATCACAGAATACAAGATATGAGTGCATAAGCAAGGTGAGCAGTTTTAAGCCATTTGGAAAGAGGTTTCACCATTAAGATAGCACTGAACATGTATAGATAGGAAGTCAAACAAGTGCTAAAACATGTATACAAGATGAACTACCCCTAGCAAAGTTCAAACATCATGCTATAGAATGAGACATAGACTTGTGTTCTTTAGATTTTATCGGAGAATTTGCAGCGGTTATTAACACAAGTTTAAAATCAGCATGTGATTGCAAGAGGTTGAAAGCTTGTCATTGCCTAACTTTTCAACCGTGCTAAGCCTATGCATAGGCAATCAGAAGCTTAAAGCATCAGTTTCAGTCTTACACTACACGACTCAAGTTTAACTCAAAGTGCAATGAGAAACAGTCTCGATACCGTGATGTGCTGACAAAGCAATCCTATCTCGATCTTTTCAATTCACTACAACTTGGTTCATTTTCAGCAGTTTATGAACAGTCCAAGCAAGTGAATGACTCAGAACTAGAGACATAGTAACCTAGCATATATAAAATAGCTCAAGTGACCTCAACACATCCTACACATGCTAGTTGCCAATCTCAATGGTGAACATGTATCAAAAGTTTTAAGTTCATTAAGCATGTTCATCATTCTAACAAGTAGCTTAGCTCACAACATGTATCAGTGATCAATAAGAGCCTAAGCTACAAGCATCATCATATATCATCAAGGCAAACACTAATCAGAGCATAGATTCATTCTCAAGAATATAGACATGAAGCTTGAAAATGCAAGATGCATATATGATGAAGTCAGAATCGGAGTCAAAAACAACTGAAAAAGACTCAAGACCCAAAAACAAAAGGATCAGAAAGTTAGCCTATGGTACATAAACAAAATGCTTCCCCCATCTAAAAGGGGAAACACACACCAAGCTCACCTCTCAACCTAGCAAAGGTTGAGAGATCCAAAGGCTTGGTGAAAATATCCGCAACCTGGTTATGGGTGTCTACATGCCTAAGATCAATGTCGCCTTTCTCGTAGTGATCACGAAGAAAGTGAAAGCGAACATTGATGTGTTTGGTCTTGGAGTGAAGAACTGGGTTCTTTGCTACACTAATGGCAGAGGTGCTATCGCAAAGTAAAGGGATCCGACAGAAATCTAGACCAAAATCACGCAATGTAGCAACCATCCATAAAAGCTGCAAAGCACAAGAAGCAGCGGCAACATACTCAGCTTCTGTAGTAGACTGGGCTACGTTCGACTGCTTGCGAGAGGACCACGAAACCAAAGAAGAGCCAAGAAACTGACAAGTCCCAGAAGTAGACTTGCGCTCGAGCCGACAACCGGCAAAATCCGCATCGGAATAACCACAAAGTGAGAGATTCGAAGAAGAGGAATACCAAAGTCCGAACTCAGGAGTGTATCGGAGGTACCTCATGATGCGCTTGACCGCTTGCTTGTAGGAAGTCCGAGGGGACGCCTGAAAATGAGCGCACAGACACACAACGAACTGTATATCCGGCCTCATCACCGTCAAGTACAGGAGCGAGCCAATCATGCTCCTGTACTCCTTCTAGTCAACCGGCTCTCCGTCTTGGTCCGCATTCATCGCCGCAGTCATCGGCATGGGCGTCGTAAGAGGCTTGGCCTCGCCCATGTCGAACTTCTTCAGGATGTCCTTCGTGTATTTTCCTTGATGCACGAACGTCCCATCTCGGGTTTGTTTGATTTGCAACCCGAGGAAGAAAGTCAACTCACCCATCATACTCATCTCAAACTCTTTGCTCATAGTATCTGCAAACTTGGCAACAAGCGCATGAGAAGAGCCACCAAAGATGATGTCATCCACGTAAATCTGGACTATCAGAGTATCATTGCCTTGCTTGAGGAGAAACAAAGTCCTATCGACCCGTCCCATTTTAAAATCCTTAGAGAGAAGAAAGGTTTTCAAACGATCATACCACACTCTCGGGGCTTGTTTCAAACCATACAAAGCTTTTGAAAGTTTATAAACATGGTTTGGAAACTTGGGATCCTTGAAACCTGGGGGTTGCCTAACATAAACCTCTTCCTCTATATACCCATTCAGAAAAGCACTCTTAACATCCATCTGATATAGCTTAAAACCCTTCGAAGCAGCAAAGGCTAGAAGGATTCTAATGGCTTCTAAACGGGATACAGGGGCAAAGGTTTCCTCATAGTCTATCCCCTCTTTTTGACAAAAACCCTGAGCTACAAACCTAGCCTTGTTCCTCACAACCATCCCATCCTCACCCTCTTTGTTTTTGAAAACCCATTTGGTACCTATAGGGTGGCATTCTGGTGGTGGTGGAACTAGGGTCCAAACTCGGTTTCGCTCAAAGTTTTCTAGCTCCTCATGCATGGCATTGACCCAGTTAGCATCAGAAAGTGCGTGTCCAACATCCTTGGGCTCAAAAGAAGCAACAAATGCAGAATGAGCAAAGTGTGAGATTTCATACGCTCGCGACCGTGTGACTCGCTGGTCGATGTCGCTAATCATCTGCTGTGGGGGGTGAACATGTTGAACGCTTCGGGGCGCTTGCCTCGCCGAAGTCGCCTCCCCCTCGCCCGATGCAATCGCTCTCCCGGGTGCTGCCGGTGCTTGCTGGAGAGGTGGCTCCAGAGGACCCCAAGAAGAAGAAGTCATGGGATCGGGTCCTCAAGCTGAAGTAGTCGTCGCAGGTTCGACGTGGGCAGCCAGTGGAGTTGGCTCGGGATCACCCCAATCGGCATTCTCCTGCTCCTCCTCCACAAAGATAGTCTCTCCCAGCTCCTGTTCTCCTGCAACATCAAAAGCAGAAGAAACACAAGGCATAGTCTCGTCAAATGTGACCTCGCAGGTCTCCACTATCCGGCTAGTCTCAAGGTTAAGAACTCGATAAGCGCGCGAATGCGAAGCATAACCAAGAAACACGCCATCAGCAGAGCGAGATTCAAATTTATCCAAATTGCCTAGCTTCAGGATAAAGCACTTACACCCAAACACCCAAAAATGAGACACCTTGGGTACACGTCCAAACCGCAACTCATAAGAAGTCTTCTTCATGAAAGCCCGAAGAAAGATGCGATTTGCAACATGGCAAGCGGTGTTGATCGCCTCGGCCCAAAAACGCCTAGGAGTCCTATGCTCATCGAGCATCGTCCTGGCCATCTCAACAAGGGTCCAGTTCTTGCGCTCAACAACACCTTTTTGCGAGGGGACATAAGGAGACGAAAACTGATGCTCGATTCCATTTGAAGAACAGAAAGAGGCAAACTGAGAGTTATCAAATTCAGTACCATTGTCACTGCGAATAGCTCTAATGGTATTAGGGGGAAACTCAGTTTTCAACCTCAAAATCAAGTCACGAGCAAAAGGAAAAGCTTCATCCTTACCCTCCATGAAAAATACCCAAGAGTACCTCGAAAAATCATCAACGATCACTAGAACGTACCACTTCCCACCCACTGAGCAAACCCGAGCTGGACCAACTGTGTCCATGTGTAAAAGCTCACCGGGTCGCTTTGTCATCACCTGATTAACAGGTGGGTGAGAAGCAGCAACCATCTTCCCGTGACGACAGGGATGGCAAACAAGATCCTTCTGAAACTTATGCTTGGGCAATCCTTGGATTAGGCCAAGTGAGCTAAGTCTTGCAAGCAAGTCAAAACTCAAGTGACCAAGTCTCCTATGCCACTTCCACAAATCAAAAGAAGGACCAGCCATCAAACATCTAGCAGAGCCGAAAGAACGAGAAAAGTCGGCTCTGAAAACACGGCCAAAAGGGACAATCCAACAAATAAGATCTCCCCCAGGGTCTAAGACACGACTCAAACCCTTCTTAAAGCGCACTTCACAATCATCCTCAAGAAGTTGCGAAACGGAAAGCAAATTGAAATGCAAGTTAGAAACCAGCGCAACATCCTTAAGAACAAAGTTCTCATTGAGCCGGATAGCTCCATGAGAAACAACCTTACCTCTACTATTATCCCCGAAAGTGATGTACTCCTTGTGCACCATGGGGGTCAGGCTAGAGAACCATTCCTTCTTTCCGGTCATGTGGCGCGAACACCCGGAATCCATGAGCCACATGTTCTCCAACCGAAGTTCCTGCATCAATAGAAAGGCAGGAAGTGAGCATATGGCACAACACTGGGGTTAGTATACTGAGAAGGATACCAATGCTGTGTCATAGGCCCAGAAAAAGTGTTAGTAGCAACACCAAACTGTCCTCGTCCCATGGGTGGATAGTGATCACCACCAACCTGAAAGGGTGGTCCGCTATGGAACGGAAAACCTCCTAACTGACCTACCTGTCCCATCTGAGCAAAGCGATCACCACCATACTGAAAAGGTGGTCCGCTATGGGACTGAGCAGCAAAGCCTCTTACACTCGTCTCTAGATCGTATTGAGGACGACCGGAACCGCGACGGGCACGACCACCACCCTGTGGTCTAGCTGCTTGAGGGGGTGTACCTCCAGGCCTAGCGCCCCGCCTCTGAACTCCCCGACCTTGCACACCATGGAGAGGGTGGTGCCTGGCCTGGTTGTTCAGCTCCAACTCCTTCCTAGCGCCTCTCTTCCTCTGAAAGCAAAACTCAGCTAGGTGACCCTCATGGTGACAGTACTCGCACTCAAACCTCACCACTCTCTTGGGCTGTTGGTTTCTATGGTTGCGAGGGTTGTTCATCCTAGCCAGCTGCTTGCCCTTCGGAAGGGGATCACTAGAGACGTCAGGAAGGGTGTCAAGTGTGTTCCTAAGATGGTTAGGTTTGGGAACCCACACTTGCTTGCGAGGTGGAGCCTTGGGAGGTTCATCAAGGATGCCATCCTTGGTGATAGGCTTGGGAGGTTCAGGTGGGGTGATCTTGATGAGCTTAGGGATAGTGGATGGCTTCTCACTAGGATTCACTCCGCTAAACTCACCAATCTTGCCAAGGTACTAGCTCTCTTCCCACCTGACTCAAAGCCTACTCCCGAGCAATCAGTTCCCCTTGACTGATCATCATGCCCAACTGTGGCTCATTGCATGACACCCAACTCAGAATGGACCGAAGGTATGTGTTCTCCTCCTCGGTTTGCATCCTGGCATGCCGACACTAGCCATCACCTTTCGGCAGGCCTAACCTTCACCTGCAACAAGGTGGGATAAAACCCTGAGTACTCGAATGTACTCAGCTAGACTTACCCGTCATAAACCAGAAATAAAGTAACACCAAGGAGTATGCAAGGCTGTATCTGGGGTTGGCCATACTTACCTTTTTGCATAAAAGCATTTTCATTATTACATAATCATCATTAGAGTATTAGCAGTCAATTTTATATAATTAACCTGATTAA
Source organism: Coix lacryma-jobi var. lacryma-jobi (assembly GCA_009763385.1). Taxonomy (NCBI): domain Eukaryota; kingdom Viridiplantae; phylum Streptophyta; class Magnoliopsida; order Poales; family Poaceae; genus Coix; species Coix lacryma-jobi. The sequence continues at coordinate 130,434,209 of CM019830.1, forward strand.
CTAGATTTGCACCTGATCTAAAGCAAGCACTTGACTACTTATTCAAGCAAGAGTGACTATTTCATCAATAGCCTTTCAGATTCAGCACCATAACCATCCTTAGTTCCATAAGTTACTACGGTAACACATGCTCAGTCAAGTTACTCACTGTCCAGGAGCGATGACGATTATAATCGATTCCTACCAGCTGGGGATAAAATGTCGCACGCTCGCCCGTCACACCCTGCCAGGTGGCCGATGGCAACCAATTCAGGAGGTTCGAGAACCCAAATCGCGGGACGGCCATGGACCCTTCTACACCGAGGGTTATCTCAATGCCAGGTCGCTCAAGCTATTAACTGCCCACGGTCATGCCAGGTCGATCAGGCCCTGCCTACCCTCGGACCATGCCAGGTCGATCAGAATAGTTGCCCACGGTACATATAAGGCCCTGGGTGTTAGGCGTCAACGTCTCCATCACCGGCTCGAATCACCTTACTCGGCTTCACGGGAGGTACCCGCACCTGCTCCGTTAAGTGATTGACGCGTTCAAAATGACTGAGGTGTGCCTTCGTCGGTTCCTAATCGACACAGACGGGAGACTACCAGCACACAGAACCCATGTCCTGCTGCTCCTACATCCCGCCCGGTCTCAAATTAATTATCACATGGTTATCTCCATGATAGCACCAGGCTAAACATGTTTAGTATCCACCTATATGCGGGAGACAGGAAATCACCCGACTTTTACCGGTCTAGGCAGGGCTAAGCATATAATCGAGCCTAGACTTAACAGGGATATCAAGATAATAATTGTAGGTGGACAAGGATAAGTAAGTAATGCATCAACGGTATCATTCAACTCCTATAACTTAATGCAACAATCATTATATTGACTCGATTGCATTTATAAAAGATCGATAGGAGACTTAGAATGCTCCGGGGCTTGCCTGGGAGACAACGCTTAAGCTAGTGTTAGATGGCACCACTTCGGGAACATCACCGCTCCAGAAACTTGTGAGGTTCGCCAAACACCTTCTTCGGGATGGCCACCCAATCACCATCTTCAGGTTAGCTCCAACACCACACACTTCACTTCCCGCGTTCATCATCTAGCGTACCTAGCATGAGGTGCACAATGCATATATATGAACATACGGGATGTAACTCATGATGCAACATAAGGCACATAGGACAACTATAACAAGAACTATTGACATAGCACCTAAGTAAATTTAACTTAAGCTAGTGCATGACACTAACAACCATAGCCCAAGTAATCCTACCAACAAACAACCAGCAGGTTACACATATTTAAGGGTTATTTGGCTTACTAATTAACTCATGGGAGTCAGACCTATCAAGCAATTAAGTTACACACAAACAAGTCACACTTCAAATTCTGGACAGCAGGACAGTAGTGCACTAATTTCAACATAACTCGAGCTACAAACATCCAAACAGGGCAAACTAAGACTTTCTGGAAAGCTAACAAGATCACCTACAACTTTGCTATTCAACATAAAAGCTAATTCAAAGGTTATCTAACTCAAAAATAGATAACTATGCAGCTCTGTCCAGCTGTTGGACAGCAGGACAGACAGAGATTTAGAGAAGCTTAACTCACAAAATAAACATCACATGGGCATGAAATTAGACATTATAGAAAGATTACAAAATTATCTAAACCTTTCTTATTATTAGCTCAAGGTGAATCACAAGTTAACATAGCCAAACAAGTCAAGGAAGGCACCTCTGTCCAGACATGGACAGATTCAGCCATCTACACTAAAACAGCAATAACTCAAGTTATAGAACTCCAACAAACATGATGTAATACAATTTAGAAATCTTATGAAAAGTACTACAACTCTTCTATAAACATCAACACATGATTCACAAGATAAATTGGCCAAACAGTCCACTGTTTCAGATCTGCACAGAAAGCAATGGAAACCTGACAGCAAACTTCTAAAATTTATAACTCCTAAACCACTTGGCCTAAAATCATGAAATTTCATGACAAGCAAGATAAGGAAGTTATCTACAACTTTTGTATAGACCACATCTACAGAAAACATGATTATCATCACGAACTAATCACCACCACAGAAACTATACATGCAGCCATTTCAGCAAAACTAGACATACACACAGCAGCTAAGTAATCAAATCACAACTTGAGCTACACAACTCTAAATGACACACAACAAGACATTATGGAAAGCTTATGAAAAGGACTACAACTCTTTTATAAGCACCTAAGCATGATTTGCAAGTGAACATGGTCAAACTAATACATTCCTCAAATCTGGTCCAGAGATTCTAGAGAGCACCTATCTCTGAACTGAACTTTGAACAGCCATAACTCCCAATCCATTTGACCAAAAATCATGAAACTTTAACACAAGCTAGATATGTAAGTTATCTACAACTTTGCTATAGATAAGTTTCACAGAAAACATAATTTACAAGGGGCAACTATTTAAGCCCTATAATCTGTCTAGAACATGCCGAAATCAATTATAGAAAGATGATAATTCCAAAACTCTATGTTTTGCATAACAACTGACTATAATAAAATTATCTAAGCTACAACAACACAATAGAAATGCATTGGAGCCACCTTTTCTATTTTTACATGCAACCATTTGCTACAATTCACTTTAATTCATTTAATGAGCTGAAAGCATGATATAATCATAACTAATTCGTACATGCACCAAAATTGCTGAAATTTTTATCATAGCACACACATGACCAGAGGAGCCTACCATAAAAATCTCACATCATTTCAAGCAACATAACAGCAGACAACATTTTCTCCCTATTTAAACCTATTTAACACAAATAAATCACCACTGCAGAAACTTTGCACTAACAAACATCATTTTATATATCCACTGGACAGAGCCTTTCACAAGGATTCCAAAAAGTCCACATATGCAATTTTTGGATAAACACACAATTTACCACACAATTTACAAATTTGCATCAGATTTGCAAATTAATTAAAAACGTGAATAAAAACTGATTTTGCAGTTAGCACCCCTTGATCTGCAGAAAACAATTAAGGACCAATTAGTAAATCTAATGAGTCATACAACTTTACACAAAAACACCTATAAAGAGTTTCAGCTTCACAAATCTACCCTTTCACCATGGATTCACGGGAGAAGCTCGGGAAACTGGAGGGGATGGCCGGCTTGCTCGAGGAGGACGGGCTGGCTGTCGCCTAGGGTTTGGGGCGCCGCCCTGCTGCTGCTTGCTGTTGGCCTGGAGGCGCGACGGGGCTGCTGCCTGGCGCAGCTGGTGGCCGGCCCGCGGCAGCGCCCGCCCGGGGTCGCGGCCTCGCGCGCCCGGGGTCGCGGCTCCGCGGCTGCGGCTCTGCCCGGCGTGGCCTGGCAGCAGAGGGTCAGGAAGAGAGAGAACACCCGCTGTCGCCCCTATGGAGAGGAGAAGGCCGAGGGAGCAAGGAGGGCGGCCTTGGCAGGGAAGGAGCTCGATCTGCAGCCGGTTCTGCTTGCCATGGACGAGCGCCTGAAGAGGAGCGAGAGGGAGACCAGAGAGGAGCGTCGGTCTCTTTTTTTTTTTGCGATAATGGGAAAGGGGAGGAGAGGAGACCGCAGGGGAGGCACGGGCTCGGCCTTTTATTTCACGGCAATTTCTTTCTTTTTTTTCCAAATTGGCAAGTTTTCGGAAACGTTCGGTCAAACTCCAAAATTGCGAACACTGCTTAAATGGACTCCAATTTCGACGAAACAAATTTTGTTGTCGTCGTCTCGCCGAGTACTCCGACTTTCATTAAAGGCACTTGGTCAAATTTCCAACGGTTTGCCTGGTAACGATCGTCGACGGCAGCTTCGCGGCGACCGAAATTTCAATTTTGCAGTTCAGACTTAACTGTTTTCTGGAACCTGAAAACTGCGCAGAACTCTATCTTGCGAGCTCGTTTTCACCTCTTTCGGCACCGATCCAGGTCTCGGTCATAAAACGAAACTTGTTCCTCTCGATCCGAACTATAATTTTTGTTTAAGGCGCGTCGACATGCGAGCATCTGAAAATACCGTTCAATGCCGGTCAAAGCAGTCACCCGGTAGGATCCGGTTTAGGGTTTCTCGTCGGTCGACACATTTTCTGGCCATCTGCTCAACACGGAACTTTCATAACTTTTGACTATGAGTTCATATATAGTTGATCGGGAATAACTGCAACACTTGGTTGGACCCAAATGATTTTCTTCCGTTAATCAGTCAGCACTGTCAAAGCAGCGACTCGTCATTTCATGTGACTTTTTGATTCCAAACTTCACAAAACTTTTTCACCAGTTACTATAGACAGGAATGGAGGTGGGTCATATGAAAAATTCATGTTTGGCATGAACCCTGAATATTCATAAATTGACAAGCATTATTAACTGGCTCCATTAATTATTTCCTGAATAATTCAAACGGAGGTTCTGCCTCTGAGATTGATCCCGACACTTCTGTCACCACTGACCAACCTTGAATTTAGTTCTTCATCGTTGCTTGATATATCAAGTCTATGCTCAACTGACTGCTCAACTGACGGCGAACACCTAGGGTGTTACAGCCCTTCCCCCTTAAAAGAATCTCGTCTCGAGATTTCGAACGAAAGACTTTTCCAAGGGAAGAGGAGTGTAGCACCTACCCTTAATCACAGACCATTGATATCTCAAGATACTGACTTCTTGATAGAGCAGAAATTGTTATGAAGATAACAACTTTCCGATCTTTCACGTCATTTCCTGATTACTAGCTCTTGTCAGAAGAAATGTTCTTCACTAATTCCCATTGAACACTGAGGTACACTCACAATATCACTGTCAGGTTGAACGGGAACCAAAACTGCATTATTACTTTGGGAGGAATCCAAAATAATATTACTTCAAATATTAGACCTCGTCCAATGGAGATTATAGCATAAATATATCCTCGAGATGGTCAGGAACTGATTGACGGCAATCAGTGTTTGTACTACTATGAATGTCTGATTAATCAGATAACAATTGATGGAAAGCTACATAAGGTTCCACGTGTGCAGTTCTCTTTTTGTGACGATAACACTGTATTATGTGAATCTGATGAGAGAGCGGTGAATGTGATAGCCGACTCCACTAATTCCATGTTTTCACTGATCCTTCTGCACAGAAATTCTTGTTCCTTAAGCTGCGACAATCACTCTGGTTAAATTTGATGCAACCTCTTGGACAGAAATACCAGGTTACTGAATCTCTGCACTACCAAGCAGATCAATATCATTTTTCTTCATGGTGTAGTTGCAATTCAGTGAGACTGACTTGCTGTACCACTTGGGTCATAGAGGGATCTTTTTTAAATTTACTCAGCACTGCAGGAACACAATCTGAAATCTATCGTTTGACACTTCAATTGCCATCAATCTGCACTTCTAAGAGTTGATTTTTGGTACAACGCCTTAACTGCTCAAGAATAAGGGATTGATTCTGAAAATCCTTTTCTAGCTTCATCCAAAATAATCTGGAATAATTCCTTCCATAGTACTCAAATGTATTACCAAACAGTCCTTACTCCTGGTATGATCCTGACTTGAGTTACTAGGTAGGTGTACCATCTTGTATTACCATTAAAATTTCTTCCAGATAGAGTTGGTTGGAACATGTCAGAGACTTGGATGTACGAGTGCGACAAACAATATTAATGGATTTACAGACTTCTGACATAGCATTGTCTTGTGAGACATAGCCTTCATAGCTACCAAAGAGTCATTTTAGAACTCAAGATTAGCGTTTCAATGACCGAAAATAACTAGTTGTCTCTCAACACTAAAGCTCCAAGGTTTCAACTTTACTGCAAGCACTGTCAGATATCAATGCACATGATCACCACCGAAGTCAGCCGAGAATCAGACACATCTGGGAAGATTGGGTTAACTGCGAGATCATCACGCAGATAAATGTACCAAGTTCAGGCAACAAACTTCTGGACCTCAGGGATCTGGTTCAATAACATACCATTTCCGTTACTCATCCTTCAGCTAAGACTTGCCCACTTTTAAGAATTCAGTGCCACCTTGCTTCACTATGATCATATAGGTCGCTCAGTCTTTGCTGTTGATCAAACAGAGTCCTTTGTCTACCACCTCTTACAGTCTGTTACTGCTTTCCTCTTTGACCGATTCTTAGAAAGTCATCCTCTTTGCCATTTTTAGAAAGAAACACTGCCTTATCCGAGCCGACATAAGGATTTTTCTGAAGGAATATAGGAGATAATCAAGGAGGAAGCTTCATGAAAGATAACACATTAGCGCAGTTCTATAATAGATCTTGATTAGAACCCACGGTACCAGTGCGTGCCGAGCAGCACAACCATGTGTCTGCAGCCACAGGAGGCTCCCGGTTTCGTCGCGGCACCATTAGTTCTTAACCAAGACACTATTACCGAATCCACAACCAGTGAGGAATCCCACCTGATGCAGACAAATCTTGCATGGATAGACATCACACGCAAGGCATAAGTTGGCAAAACAAGAATGATTACAAGGTTTGGAAACCAACAAGGAGGTGATTTCAAGGATAAAACATGGCACGAGACAACAAGAATTCGTCTGGTGCACATCAAGGTCATGACAAGATGAAAGATTTCAGGAACTTGATTTGGCCAAGCAGCAACAAAAGAGCAACCGAGGGAATACATAGGTTTGGTCATGATCTCCACATCTAGGCAAGCCAAACTATGGCAAAGGCTGAGGCTAACCAGAACTAAACTTGGTTGGCCAAACAAACAAGGGGCTCTAGCAAAGGGTACACACATCTATGGCTTAGGCAACCCTCTAAGGCCAAACTTGGGTCTACAGGTTGGTTAAAGGCATGGCTGCACAACAAGCATAGGCATACCATGGTTTAGATCTAGGATTTTTGGAAGGTTAGCTAAGGCCAACTGGTCCAACAAAGGGCATGGACAGGCCTAGGTACAGGTTTTGGCATAATCATTTTAAAACATCAAGACTAGACACAGAAAAACACAGGCCTTCAAGCAACCAGGGTTTAACTATAGGCATCTCGGGAGATCATGAGGGCTTAGGCACGGTTCTAACCGATGGTTGACAAACCACTCATGTACTCACCGAGGACAAAGGTTGACTAACCAAGGCATCACTTAGATAACAGCACATCTACACACAGCCTAAACAAGCATTTGTAACACCCAACAAACGGCTTAAGCAACCAACGCTAGTCACCAAGCTCAAATTGGATAAGCATCTATCAAAAGCACACAAGCAAACATAGACATGCAAAACATGGTGAACAGATGTTGTCACTATTTTATTTCCTGTTTACTAAATTGGAGCACAACTCTTTATCTAGAAGCAAACATACCAAGCAAACTAAGGCATACTTGTTTCATAACTACAAGCAGTTTACAACTTTAAGTTAACTCACATATCTAGCAGATAAAGCTATCAATCAAGCAACAAGTTCATGCATAGTCTATATTCCGAAAAGGAATAAACAAACACTAAGTAACAACAACTAACTAGAAGCATGCAACAACTTGATTTTAGGGTGCAAGAAAGTGTAACCAACAGCTTAAACATTCTAATCATGTTAGAAAAGCTAAACTACAGCCAGTCAAATTAGTTGCAAGCATTTAATTTTAACAAGCATGTAAGCTAATATAAATTAAAGCTAGATTAAAGAGCAATTACAAGGCATGGTGTACATAAAAACATAATTCTAGGCATAACCATGTATGAAAACAGTTTAGATGCATCTTAAACATGTTAGACAATCCATGATTAACCCAAATTAGATTCTTACATGCACTTATTACTTTACCTAGTTAACAAGGTAAGACATAGAGCTGTTTCAATCTAATTCCAGATAATTTTAGGAAGATTTATAGAAGTTCTCTCATGCATTTAGTAGACTATTACTAGCATTTCAACATTTTTGAGCAAGTTAAAACAGCCTACACAATTCTAGCAAGTAAACAAGCTCAAAACAACTTAAACCGGTTGAAACTATTTAATGTTGTTAAACAAGTTTTACAATTTCCTTGCAGCAACATGATACTAGTGAGGTATGAAAATTAGTTTCACAAACTTTTAAGTCATATAACTCTAGTTCTCACTGTTGCAACAAAAGACAAGCAGGAAAACAAGATGCAGTGATTATACATGAGAAAAAACAAAAAACAAAAATCTAACAGGTTTCAGTTCATTGTTAAAGCAGTAAATCTAACAAAACTAGACTTACATGTTTAGGAAGCACTAGCTCCGCAACCAGAAATGCACACAAAATAGGCTCAAAGCAGCAAGTGTTTTATTGTCTCTTTGGTGGAGCATTTCAAAACAAAAAATTAATCAATTGGTTTCACCCAAAAGAGGTTTCTTAGTCTAAACATTGAACCTACCAAGCTTAGCACGGTTTGCCAACGAACAGAGATAACATCGCATAAGCCAGTTAGTTACTCACAAGGCATTTTAATATAAGGAGAAGAAACATTTTAATCCATTCGCGCTTCGTGGGCCCTCCTTTTCGAGCCCGCCTCCCGCCGGCCGTCCGCCCCCCCCCCCACCCTCCCCCCACCCCCCCCCCCCCCCCCCCTTTTTTTTTTTTTTTTTGGTTCCTGCTGCGCTCACTTATCTAGACAACATGGAACACTCATACAGAACACTGCACACTACCAACCATCAGGAACAAGACCATATTACATCTAACTCAGGGCAACATATCTTATCAAACAGAACATTTATTTCTAACCTTTGCAAACAAGCTAGCACATCATTTTGGAAGCACTAGTTCACAACAAGCTTTCATCATTACAGGAACAAAGGTGGAGGAGAAGCATTCTGATGCACAAACAACCATTATATTTTATTATTACATTAGTCACACTTGACAACAAGTTGTTTATTATTAGAACAAGGTGAGAGAAGCATGTTCATGAGCAATGCACAAAAGATGTCTTTATTAGAATCAAAGAGTAAGAGGAAGCATGGGTCATGAGCAATGAAACAAAAGCATGTTATGCTCGTCCTATACATTCCTCACAAATTGCCAACTAAGGTAGCAATCACCGTTCTAGGTCGGTGGCATCCACGCACTTCGATTAAAACAGTAGTCGTCAACTATGCATACTATTCGAGGTTAGCGTACCTACAGAAAATCTCATTTCAGCCCATTCCCACAACAGATATTAAATAAATTGCAGGAATTTAATCTAGATACTAACTTAGGTGCATACCCAGTATACACGTAAGTAGTTATATGCACCATCAGAAAGTATTACTCCCACATTAAATACCTTCATAATAACTGCGTGTAACACGTTATATAATCCAGTACCAATCTAGCACACCCCTAGATCGGCGGTTGTCCGATCATGCTCTCACATACCATTACTCTACCCAGTTCCTAAATTTACCCGTAATTAAATACCTTCACTTGTACCCGTGTGCTTAACGAGTACAAGTTCCAGTACCAAACTAGCACTTCCCTAGACCAACGGTTGTTTGGTCATGCTCTCATAACTCACACTTACCTGAGCGTAGGTGCGACGTTGCATAAAATAAATTCAACTACCCCACATATATGAGTACATCATATGTGAGGGCTACCTCCAACATTAGACCACAGGGTAGCATAGTGCGGTCATCTACACGTACCTTTTGAGTCGACGTGTCGTTGCAAAAAGTAAAAACCCCCAAAGTTAGTATACTTAACTAAGCCACCTGAAAGTCCTAGTGGGCATAACTGGAGGTTGTCACTAGCACATAGTTTATAAATTAGGTTTTGACAAACTTGCCTACAAGCTAAAGCTTTTTAGATAAAATAGGCTTTTCAAAACAAAACTTGTTTTAAAACCATGCACATGACAGTATTATGCTTAACCTTGCTCCGATGCCAGCTGTAACAGAACCGACCAATTTATAAGGGCACAAGTGCGAAAACCTCCGCTGAAGCAGCTGAATTAGCACACTTGAGCCCATATAAACCCGGTAGTCCGGAAATCTCGAAGGATTTCAAACTTTTCAACCTCTCAGCCAAGATCGCATGGTCAAGCAAATACAAATCATGTCTACGGAGCTTGCAGCGGAAAATAATATTACAATAGAGTTCACAAATAATAATACAAGTTGAGTTCCACTTAATTTAGAAGAACAACATAGCTTGAAAAAGAATATCATAACATAAGTCGAAATACTGCTAGCTTGGGTGACATCCTCCAAACAGCACAAAGAGAAGAAGTATGGAACTGCCGAGCCCACCGACACTGGCCATCACCTTTCGGCAGGCCTAATCTTCACCTGCAACAAGGTGGGAATAAAACCCTGAGTACTCGAATGTACTCAGCTAGACTTACCCGTCATAAACCAGAAATAAAGTGACACCAAGGAGTATGCAAGGCTGTATCTGGGGTTGGCCATACTTACCTTTTTGCATAAAAGCATTTTTCATTATTACATAATCATCATTAGAGTATTAGCAGTCAATTTTATATAATTTAACCTGATTAACTAGATTTGCACCTGATCTAAAGCAAGCACTTGACTACTTATTCAAGCAAAGAGTGACTATTTCATCAATAGCCTTTCAGATTCAGCACATAACCATCCTTAGTTCCATAAGTTACTACGGTAACACATGCTCAGTCAAGTTACTCACTGTTCAGGAGCGATGGCGATTATAATCGATTCCTACCAGCTGGGGATAAAATGTCGCACGCTCGCCCGTCACACCCTGCCAGGTGGCCGATGGCAACCAATTCAGGAGGTTCGAGAACCCAAATCGCGGGACGGCCATGGACCCTTCTACACCGAGGGTTATCTCAATGCCAGGTCGCTCAAGCTATTAACTGCCCACGGTCATGCCAGGTCGATCAGGCCCTGCCTGCCCTCGGACCATGCCAGGTCGATCAGAATAGTTGCCCACGGTACATATAAGGCCCTGGGTGTTAGGCGTCAACGTCTCCATCACCGGCTCGAATCACCTTACTCGGCTTCACGGGAGGTACCCGCACCTGCTCCGTTAAGTGATTGACGCGTTCAAAATGACTGAGTGTGCCTTCGTCGGTTCCTAATCGACACAGACGGGGAGACTACCAGCACACAGAACCCATGTCTGCTGTGCTCCTACATCCCGCCCGGTCTCAAATTAATTATCACATGGTTATCTCCATGATAGCACCAGGCTAAAATGTTTAGTATCCACCTATATGCGGAGACAGGAAATCACCCGACTTTTACCGGTCTAGGCAGGGCTAAACATATAATCGAGCCTAGACTTAACAGGGATATCAAGATAATAATTGTAGGTGGACAAGGATAAGTAAGTAATGCATCAACGGTATCATTCAACTCCTATAACTTAATGCAACAATCATTATATGACTCGATTGCATTTATAAAAGATCGATAGGAGACTTAGAATGCTCCGGGGCTTGCCTGGGAGACAACGCTTAAGCTAGTGTTAGATGGCACCACTTCGGGAACATCACCGCTCCAGAAACTTGTGAGGTTCGCCAAACACCTTCTTCGGGATGGCCACCCAATCACCATCTTCATGTTAGCTCCAACACCACACACTTCACTTCCCGCGTTCATCATCTAGCGTACTAGCATGAGGTGCACAATGCATATATATGAACATACGGGATGTAACTCATGATGCAACATAAGGCACATAGGACAACTATAACAAGAAAATTGACATAGCACCTAAGTAAATTTAACTTAAGCTAGTGCATGACACTAACAACCATAGCCCAAGTAATCCTACCAACAAACAACCAGCAGGTTACACATATTTAAGGGTTATTTGGCTTACTAATTAACTCATGGGAGTCAGACCTATCAAGCAATTAAGTTACACACAAACAAGTCACACTTCAAATTCTGGACAGCAGGACAGTAGTGCACTAATTTCAACATAACTCGAGCTACAAACATCCAAACAGGGCAAACTAAGACTTTCTGGAAAGCTAACAAGATCACCTACAACTTTGCTATTCAACATAAAAGCTAATTCAAAGTTATCTAACTCAAAAATAGATAACTATGCAGCTCTGTCCAGCTGTTGGACAGCAGGACAGACAGAGATTTAGAGAAGCTTAACTCACAAAATAAACATCACATGGGCATGAAATTAGACATTCTAGAAAGATTACAAAATTATCTAAACCTTTCTTATTATTAGCTCAAGGTGAATCACAAGTTAACATAGCCAAACAAGTCAAGGAAGGCACCTCTGTCCAGACTTGGACAGATTCAGCCATCTACAAAAAACAGCAATAACTCAAGTTATAGAACTCCAACAAACATGATGTAATACAATTTAGAAAGCTTATTTAAAGTACTACAACTCTTCTATAAACATCAACACATGATTCACAAGATAAATTGGCCAAACAGTCCACTGTTTCAGATCTGCACAGAAAGCAATGAAAACCTGACAGCAAACTTCTAAAATTTATAACTCCTAAACCAGTTGGCCTAAAATCATGAAATTTCATGACAAGCAAGATAAGGAAGTTATCTACAACTTTTGTATAGACCACATCTACAGAAAACATGATTATCATCACGAACTAATCACCACCACAGAAACTATACATGCAGCCATTTCAGCAAAACTAGACATACACACAGCAGCTAAGTAATCAAATCACAACTTGAGCTACACAACTCTAAATGACACACAACAAGACATTATGGAAAGCTTATGAAAAGGACTACAAACTTTTATAAGCACCTAAGCATGATTTGCAAGTGAACATGGTCAAACTAATACATTCCTCAAATCTGGTCCAGAGATTCTAGAGAGCACCTATCTCTGAACTGAACTTTGAACAGCCATAACTCCCAATCCATTTGACCAAAAATCATGAAACTTTAACACAAGCTAGATATGTAAGTTATCTACGACTTTGCTATAGATAAGTTTCACAGCAAACATCATTTACAAGGGGCAACTATTAAGCCCTATAATCTGTCTAGAACATGCCGAAATCAATTATAGAAAGATGATAATTCCAAAACTCTATGCTTTGCATAACAACTGACCATAATAAAATTATCTAAGCTACAACAACACAATATAAATGCAGTGGAGCCACCTTTTCTATTTTTACATGCAACCATTTGCTACAATTCACTTTAATCATTTAATGAGCTGAAAGCATGATATAATCATAACTAATTCGTACATGCACCAAAATTGCTGAAATTTTTATCATAGCACACACATGACTAGAGGAGTCTACCATAAAAATCTCACATCATTTCAAGCAACATAACAGCAGACAACATTTTCTCCCTATTTAAACCTATTTAACACAAATAAATCACCACCGCAGAAACTTTGCACTAACAAATATCATTTATATATCCACTGGACAGAGCCTTTCACAAGGATTCCAAAAAGTCCACATATGCAATTTTTGGATAAACACACAATTACCACACAATTTACAAATTTGCATCACATTTGCAAATTAATTAAAAACGTGAATAAAAACTGATTTTGCAGTTAGCACCCTTGATCTGCAGAAACAATTAAGGACCAATTAGTAAATCTAATGAGTCATACAACTTTGCACAAAAAATACCTATAAAGAGTTTCAGCTTCACAAATCTACCCTTTCCTCCACAAATCTACCCTTTCACCGTGGAATCACGGGAGAAGCTCGGGAAACTGGAGGGGATGGCCGGCTTGCTGGAGGAGGACGGGCTGGCTGTCGCCTAGGGTTTGGGGCGCCGCCCTGCTGCTGCTTGCTGATGGCCTGGAGGCGCGACGGGGCTGCTGCCTGGCGCAGCTGGTGGCCGGCCCGCGGCAGCGCCCGCCCGGAGTCGCGGCCTCGCGCGCCCGGGGTCGCGGCTCCGCGGCTGCGGCTCTGCCCGGCGTGGCCTGGCAGCAGAGGGTCAGGAAGAGAGAGAACACCCGCTGTCGCCCCTATGGAGAGGAGAAGGCCGAGGGAGCAAGGAGGGCGGCCATGGCAGGGAAGGAGCTCGACCTGCAGCCGGTTCTGCTTGCCATGGACGAGCGCCTGTAGAGGAGCGAGAGGGAGACCGGAGAGGAGCGTCGGTCTCTTTTTTTTTGCGATAATGGGAAAGGGGAGGAGAGGAGACCGCAGGGGAGGCACGGGCTCGGCCTTTTATTTCACGGCAATTTCTTTTTTTTTCCAAATTGGCAAGTTTTCGGAAACGTTCGGTCAAACTCCAAAATTGCGAACACTGCTTAAATGGACTCCAATTTCGACGAAACAAATTTTGTTGTCGTCGTCTCGCCGAGTACTCCGACTTTCATTAAAGGCACTTGGTCAAATTTCCAACGGTTTGCCTGGTAACGATCGTCGACGGCAGCTTCGCGGCGACCGAAATTTCAATTTTGCAGTTCAGACTTAACGTTTCTGGAACCTGAAAACTGCGCAGAACTCTATCTTGCGAGCTCGTTTTCACCTCTTTCGGCACCGATCCAGGTCTCGGTCATAAAACAAAACTTGTTCCTCTCGATCCGTACTATAATTTTCGTTTAAGGCGCGTCGACATGCGAGCATCTGAAAATACCGTTCAATGCCGGTCAAAGCAGTCACCCGGTAGGATCCGGTTTAGGGTTTCTCATCGGTCGACACATTTTCTGGCCATCTGCTCAACACGGAACTTTCATAACTTTTGACTGTGAGTTCATATATAGTTGATCGGGAATAACTGCAACACTTGGTTGGACCCAAATGATTTTCTTCCATTAATCAGTCAGCACTGTCAAAGCAGCGACTCGTCATTTCATGTGACTTTTTGATTCCAAACTTCACGAAACTTTTTCACCAGTTACTATAGACAAGAATGGAGGTGGGTCATATGAAAAATTCATGTTTGGCATGAACCCTAAATATTCATAAATTGACAAGCATTATTAACTGGCTCCATTAATTATTTCGTGAATAATTCAAACGGAGGTTCTGCCTCTGAGATTGATCCCGACACTTCTGTCACCACTGACCAACCTTGAATTTAGTTCTTCATTGTTGCTTGATATATCAAGTCTGTGCTCAACTGACTGCTCAACTGACGGCGAACACCTAGGGTGTTACATAGAGGTAGGGCCTTTTTACACTAACAAAATTCCACAGTTTTGGTGAATATATTTTTATACAAGAACAACTTGATTCGGGCCAAAAGCAAAGGAGGAATTGAAGGAAAATCAAAATCAAATACCAAAGTGTATCAAACTGCAGACAAATTCAAACTCATCTCATTTTTCTAAACCCAATGGGCTTTGGCCAGCCCAAGTGGGCCCAGCCCGGGGGCGCCCGCCCCCTGCTGACGTCATCCGCCCATCGCCTTTGCAGAGGCGGTACAATCAATGTGTTAAAGACGGTGCCGGGTGCAATTTGCAGAAAACCGCCTGTTGAACCGACCTTGAGCTCCTATATAAACATGGGGAGAGCACCTCTCCAAATATGACTTGAGGATACAAGAGAAGAATTAGAGAGAGGAAGAGCTTTCACTCATATCCTTAGCCTTTAGGTTAGGAATAGAATATGGAGCGAGATAGAGAGTAGAGTAAGAGAAGTGGTAGAGCAACCGGCTCCATCCCCTAGTTGCACTAGTCGGGAAGCCGAAGTGTCGACTACTCTCTGCGCTGTACCTCTACAATCCACTGTACCTCTACAACCCGACTTACTATTTGGAGTAAGGAAAGGTTGAGTTCTACTTTTGTTTTAGAAAGCTTTTTGAGCATTGTTATCTTGTTCTTACGATCTTGCGGGTTCGTTGTCCATCTTTGGTGGATACTCTAGTAGAGGAGCCTCTGAATCATTTGGAGGGGTTCCTGGCCAACGCTAGAGTAGTAGTTAATAGCGTAGACATGGTGTCTAAGCTAAGAGCTACCTCGTTTGCCTCGTATCCCACGGTGAGGGGTCGGCAGCAGGTGGTGACAGCCCTGTTTGCCCTTAGTTTCCCCCACGTTCGGATACGGTGTAGAGCTATAGGCCGGAGTTACTTGGCAGACCAGGTATAAGCCGGTGCCCGAAGTAAGATTGAGGAAACACGTTACCTTGCTCAAGGCTTCTAAGCATTAGAAGAACCTCGCTACCCAAGTCATTCCCCTCTTTTCTCTCTAGGGTTTAATAGATCCGTAACCTTGAACACTTCCGTTCCCTGAGAAATTACGATACCCTGAATACCACCGGGTGAAGTGCTACAACGGTATCTTCCGTGCGCTTGCGGACTTTGCTGCTTCGCTAAGAAATACCAACAAGCATTTGTGGCGCCGTTGCCGGGGAACGGTTGTCGTTTTTGTGTTCGAACCTAGTTGCCCGTGTATCTCTTTCTTTTCTTATTTCTTTTACCTTTTCTTTTTACCAGATGGAGCAAAACTCTCTTTACCAACTTTCTGCTCCCAATGGTGAGCTCATAGAACCACCGCAATCATCCAAACCCATAACAACTTCAGGTTATGAGCTCCGTCCTGGTTTTATAGCCATGGTCCGAGAACAACCCTTCTCTGGTTTAGACTACGAAAACCCATACCATCACTTACGGGAGTTTGAGCAACTCTGTGCATGCCTGACCATTTCAGGCATGTCAC
This sequence comes from Coix lacryma-jobi var. lacryma-jobi, assembly GCA_009763385.1. Taxonomy (NCBI): domain Eukaryota; kingdom Viridiplantae; phylum Streptophyta; class Magnoliopsida; order Poales; family Poaceae; genus Coix; species Coix lacryma-jobi. The sequence goes on from CM019830.1 coordinate 130,450,779, forward strand.
AAGAAACTCTTAGGTGGAAATTGTTCCCTTTTTCGCTTGAAGGGGAGGCAAAACAGTGGTACGCCTACAACGTAGGGAAAGTAAGTGGAGATTGGAAAGAACTGAGGAACAGATTCTGTCTCACGTTCTTCCCTATATCTCGAGTTGCTGCCCTGCGACAAGAGATTCTCAGCTTCCAACAAAAAGAGAAGGAAACCATAGGTGCAGCCTGGGATAGGTTCTTGATCCTTACCCGTTCTGGCCCTGACTTGTCAATACCTAGCCATGTTCTTTTACAACATTTTTGGCTAGGTCTTCACAAGGAATCGGCCCTACAACTAGACCTAGCTGCCGGAGGTTCGTTTAACCATAAAACCACAGCGGAAGGAGAAGCGCTCCTAGATCGCATTTTAGAAAACACTCCTCCGCTAGAACCCCTCCGTATAGAACCCGAACCAGAAATTGCGGAAGTATCCATAGCCACCACCAAAAGCACACCTGTAGAGACATTTCCACCCGAGCTGGGACCTCCTAAGGAAATTTATCATTCCTTGGATCTCCCGGATTTTGAGGATGATCTTTTTAAAGATTACAGAAAAACCTCGAAATACTCATGCCAAAGAAAACATCAAGTTGCCGCTACCACTGATCAGCCGGATGAAGAATTCATAAACAATTCTATCAAACAACTCACAGCGATCATGAGTAGTGAATGGACGGAAGAAGTGGAAGGTTCCCCCGATACGCTTCATATTACCTTCCCATCTTCTTCAATCCGTTGTGAAGTTCGAGGTAGCTGGGATTGCGTGCTATACAATCCTCATGTTGGAGTGAATTTGATGTCAAAATCTTTCGCTACCACCTATTTTGGTGATAAGCGTCTCACTCCAACCCACAAAATTCTTAGGATTGCCCCTTGTACTAATTTGCAAAGCTGTGGAATTCTCCACCAAACTACAGTACGATTTGAGAATATCAAAATTATGTCTCGATTTATGTCTTTGACATACAAAGTTTTGACCTTTTGATTGGGCAACCCTTAGAAAGCTTAGTCAACGTTATCCCACCTACAGGGGCTCTGGACTTGCACTTAGGGAGAGACACTTTTACCATTCCCATCACTCGAGCCAACAACTCAGTGTCAGACTCTCTCCCTAACCTTAAAATGCCGAAGGAGGTGATGGCCGTTTCACCTTTTGAAACACCCGAATCGTCTTTAGAAAAAGATGCTGAATCCTTTATCCAGGAAGAAGACGAGTTAGGTGAAACGATAGAGCTCCCCAAGGATGAAACGCCGCCAAAACCCCCTGTTGAGCTTAAACCCTTACCCGCTGGCCTACGCTATGTTTTTCTTAATGGCAACAAAGAAACTCCCGTTATCATCAGTGATAAGTTATCCGATGAGGAGACAGACAAACTCATTGCTGTTTTAGAAAAACATAGAGCAGCCTTCGGGTATTCCCTACAAGATCTTAAGGGAATAAGTCCAACCCTTTGCACACATCGCATACCTACGGACCCTGATTTGACACCCTCTCGTGAGCCTCAGCGTAGACTTAATAATGCGATGCGTGAAGTCATGAAAAAGGAGGTTCTTAAACTTTTTCACGCCGGGATCATCTATCCCGTACCACATAGTGACCGGGTTAGTCCCGTCCAAGTGGTCCCTAAGAAAGGAGGCATGACAGTCGTTAATAATGCTAAAGATGAGCTAATTCCTCAACGACTGCCAACAGGGTGGAGGATGTGCATTGACTACCAAAAACTTAACAAGGCAACAAAGAAAGACCATTTTCTGCTGCCCTTCATTGATGAAATGCTAGAGCGGTTGGCAAAACACTCTTTCTTTTGTTTCCTTGATGGGTATTCAGGTTATCATCAGATACCTATCCACCCTGACGACCAAAGCAAAACCACATTCACATGTCCATACGGAACATTTGCTTATAGGCGTATGTCCTTTGGACTATGCAATGCGCCCGCCTCTTTTCAAAGGTGCATGATGTCTATTTTCTCAGACATGATAGAAGAAATCATGGAAGTTTTCATGGACGATTTTTCAGTCTATGGAAAAACTTTTGATCACTGTCTGGAGAATCTAGACAAAGTTCTGCAAAGATGCCTAAAAAAAGACCTGGTACTTAACTGGGAAAAGTGCCATTTCATGGTCAGGGAGGGCATAGTTCTTGGACACTTAGTGTCTGAGAGGGGGATCGAGGTAGACAAGGCTAAAATTGAGGTTATAGAACGTCTACCACCCCCGGTGAACGTCAAGGGAATCCGAAGCTTCCTAGGTCATGCAGGGTTTTACAGACGGTTTATCAAGGACTTCTCTCAGGTTTCTAGACCCCTCACGAACCTTTTAGCTAAGGACGCACCCTTTGAGTTCACTGATAAGTGTCTTAATGCTTTCCACACCCTTAAGAAAGCACTCATCTCAGCGCCAATCATTCAAACCCCAGATTGGTCGCTGCCGTTCGAGATAATGTGTGATGCTAGTGACTATGCTGTAGGAGCAGTTTTGGGTCAAACAAAAGATAAAAAGCATCACACAATTGCTTATGCTAGCAAAACTATGACAGGAGCTCAATTGAATTATGCTACCACTGAAAAAGAACTCCTTGCAGTAGTCTTTGCTATTGATAAATTCAGATCTTACTTAGTTGGAGCAAAAATCATTGTTTACACTGATCATGCTGCATTAAAGTATTTGCTCACTAAGAAAGATGCAAAACCTCGCCTAATTAGATGGATTCTGTTACTTCAAGAATTTGATTTAGAGATAAAAGATAAAAAAGGAATAGAAAATACAGTAGCAGACCATCTTTCGCGCATGCAAGTCACTAACATGCAGGAGCTACCCATCAACGACTTCTTGCGCGACGACATGCTATTAAAGGTGACCGACTTGAACCCGTGGTACGCCAACATCGTCAACTACATGGTCACAGGGTACGTACCACCGGGCGAGAACAGGAAGAAACTGCAAGTTGAAAGCCGCCGCCACCTTTGGGACGACCCATACCTGTACAGGGTCTGTTCTGACGGGCTGCTGAGGAGATGCATACCAGCCATAGAAGGAGAGCAGATCATAGAGCAATGTCATTCGGCACCATACGGAGGCCACTACGGAGCTTTCCGCACACAATCCAAGATCTGGCAGTGTGGATTCTTCTGGCCAACGATGTATGAGGACACCAGAGAATTCATCCGAAGGTGTCGAAAATGTCAGCTCCAAGGAGGCATCACTGCACGCAACGCAATGCCTCTCCACTACAACATGCCAATAGAAATATTTGATGTGTGGGGCATTGACTTCATGGGACCATTTCAGAAGTCCCATGATTGCGAGTATATCCTAGTGGCTGTGGATTATGTGTCAAAATGGGTAGAAGCACTACCATGCCGAGCTGTGGACGCCAAGCACGCACGGAAGATGTTCCATGAAGTGATCTTTCCTCGGTTTGGAACACCAAGGATGGTTATAAGCGACGGAGGGTCACACTTCATCGACAAAACATTCAGAAGCTTCTTGTGTGAACTTGGTGCAAAACACAACATAGCTACCCCATATCACCCTCAAACAAGCGGGCAGGCAAAAACTTCAAATAAACAGATAAAGAACATCTTGCAGAAAACAGTCGACGAAATGGGGAAGGGTTGGAAGAATAAGCTTCCAGATGCCCTTTGGGCATACCAGACTGCTTATAAAACCCCCATAGGCATGTCACCGTTCCAAATGGTTTATGGCAAAACATGCCATCTCCCTGTTGAGCTTGAGCACCGAGCTCACTGGGCAATAAAGAAATGGAACATAGACGTTAAGCTAGCCGGAAGAAACAGGCAGAGACAAATATCCGAGCTAGAAGAATGGCGAGAAAAAGCTTACCACAGTGCCAAGTTATACAAGGAAAGAACAAAAAGATGGCACGATCACCGGATCAAGCCAAAGGAGTTCAAGATAGGCGATCGCGTCCTGCTCTTCAACTCCAAGGTAAAATTATTCGGTGAAGGAAAACTTCGGAGCAAATGGAAAGGACCAAACACTGTCATCAACACATCTGAACATGGAGCGATCACCATTCAAGATGACAACGGTAATATCACGAAGGTAAATGGTCAACGTTTAAAAGTTTTCCTAGAAACTACTTTTGAAAAAGAAATTGAAAGAATAAAATTGGTTAATTGGGATTAGAATTTCCAAAATAAAAATTTGAATAAGATCAGAATCAATAAAGATGCTTTCATGAATATTCTATCAAAATTTTTATAAGAAAAATTCAAAATACTTTAATGTGTTTATTCTTCCCATTTAAACCAATTTTGGCATGCAACGGTTGATTCTTCACATAAGTGCAATAATTTGCATGCATCTTCGCATTTGGGAGGGGAATTAAAAACCAGAGCAAAATTTTTGGGGCATTTGATGCCTGAGCTGGGGCTGCCGCCCCAGGGGGCGATCGCCCCCCTGGTGGCGCCTCTCCTGCCCATTCTTGTCCTGGTGCTTTCACTCTGCATGATCGTGATCTTCGCGAGTGAAATTTCAATTTTTATGGCCGCGAGATCACCAGGGATGCCTTTTCTCCCTATAAAAGGACCCCTCTCACCCCTCCATTCTCATCAACCCAAGGAGCTCTCTTCTCTCTCTAAAACACACTCTCCACACCAAAAAGTAGTGCTAGGAGATGGCCGGACACGCGCTAGCACTGTTCGTGGAGTCGGGCGGCTCTTTCGACCCCGAAGGAGAGTTCTCCGAGGCCAACATGAAGGCCTCATACGGAATGGAGGAGGGGGAGATGCTGCCTCCACTTTCCATGCTCCCTCCTCCAAGCGCCACGAGCCAAGGGACGAGCATGCGTTCCACGGCCCGTACCAAGATGGCGGCACGACGGACTACACGCGAGGATACGCCAACGTCGTCGACCGGCAAGCGGAAGACACCTAGCGAATCTTTTCATGTAATGCCTTCGGGCAGTCTAGACTCTAGGTCGCTCGCCTCAGGTTCCACCGCCCAGGCTGACCCGTCCTACACTGTGGGGGGAGTACAGCACCCCGGTGGAGGATGTGGAAAAGGTCTCATGCGCAGGCCTAGGCCCAATGCACCTGCACCGGTAGCTAGTGCAGCCATGATTTCTGCGTCCGGTCCTCTGCGTTTTAAGCGCACCAATCCCGCACCCAGAGGACTAGCTTCTAGGCTGCCTAGCGATTCTAAACTGCCCTCATCCCAAACAACTGCCGCCACCTCCCGGGCAACCAAACCTAAGCGTAAAAACCCCATCCTTAGAGGTCAGCCCAGTGGTTTTCTTAGCGACTCAGGTAATGAGTCCAAGCGGCAGGACGCACGCACCATTGCTGCCCTAAGGACCTCAGTCCGGTCTCTACGCCGGACCGTAGAAAACCTCCGAAGAGAGCTAGCTGATACACAGCTCAAATTCGGAGAGATGGCCAATGATATAGCTGCAGTACAGTTCGGTCTAACCAACCGAATCCTTAAAGTGGCCAGGGCAGCAGGGGTAGAGCATGTGGTTAACACCAATATCATTTAGAAGCTCTCCCTTAGCCGAGCATTCTTATTTTTCCCTTTTTTCAATCATTTCCCTTACATCATTTCCCTCATTTTTGCAATGCTCGAGCTAAATCATGAATAAAGAGTTTTTCCTTCGTTCGAATATATTTGTCTCCACTTGTTTTTGTATTCTTTGTGTCTATTTGTTTAAATCAAAAGATAGGTACAAAAAAAACAAGTGTGGGGGAGGAGGATTCAACACTGAGGTATATTTACATCACAATTTCACCAACATTCTTTTGTTCCTCCCACGACAATAAAAAGAGAGAATTATCCCAATTCCTTTCTATCATTGAAAATAATCTGCATACTCTTATTCCTCGCTAAAATTCCTATGACTCATGAGCAACTTGTTATAGGGACCCCAATTCTCTAAGTGATTGAAATTTGCGATATAGTAGGATGATATGAACTTGTTCACTCTTGCAATGAACTTGGGATTTATTTTACAAATCAAATTCAAAAGCCTGCTCTTCTATGATATATCCTACCAGAGCCATATGATGAAAAACTTTGCAAACCATATATTCATATGCTGCTTGTTTTTGTAATGAGCTTATTCAAATAGTTGTGACCTATGTGTAGATTCCTTTCATACATTCAAGATCAAGATTCACGTACACCCACCAAATAAAGCTAACTCTTGCATTAAGAGTTACGCAAGACATGTCATGCATCCACCACAAAAAAATAAATGCTCCACCATTGATCATGATCTTTCTCTCCCGAAAAATCTTGAAAAGAACTATGGGCTATTTCAAAAAAAAGAGAAAATGAGAGAGTAAAAAAATGGACAAGTGCCCAAATGAAAACAATGGGTACTCCGATGCCCGCCTCTCTCTAAAAAATGATGAATAAGAGAGTAAAAAAAATGGACAAGTGTCCAAATGAAAACAATGGGTACTCCGATACCCGCCTCTCTCAATGAATAAAAATAGCCCATAGTGCCCAAATTTTCCAAAGGGAGAAAGGCATGAGGAAAAAAAAGGAGTATTAAAAAAAAGAGAGAAAAATTTCCACACACTTGCACTTCTTGATCTAAGTGTATGACTGAAGTCTCCTAAGGTCCAATTCTTTGACTTTGCAATACTTACAAATACAAGTATGCCTACTTCTTTCTCTACCCAAAACTCCAGATACAGCTTTCGTTGGTAGAATAAAAAGATGGGCAAAAAGCCTTTGGTGAGGATCATACACTTCTTGAGTGACTTGAGAGTGTCATTTGAAGAGCAAGGCTATTTCTTTTATCAAAATACAAAACCCCAAGTTTCAAGCAGAGTTGAATAAGAAGAGTTGACTCCACACTGTTCCATTTTTCAATTACCTAAGATGGCTTGGTAGACACTTCTGAATGCTCATAAGTCCAGGTGAAGCCTGGAATAACTTGTATGCAGATCTATTACCATGAGAAAAGGAACAATCTTAGTCCAAACACAAAACTTTACTCGAGGACGAGCAAAGGACTAAGTGTGGGGGAGTTTGTTGGCGATTCTTAACACACATTCTACATCGCCAACATACTTATGATTCTCTATAAAAATGTCACCAAACTAGAGGTAGGGCCTTTTTACACTAACAAAATTCTACAGTTTTGGTGAATATATTTTTATACAGGAACAACTTGATTCAGGCCAAAAGCAAAGGAGGAATTGAAGGAAAATCAAAATCAAATACCAAAGTGTATCAAACTGCAGACAAATTCAAACTCATCTCATTTTTCTAAACCCAATGGGCTTTGGCCCAGCCCAAGTGGGCCCAGCCCGGGGGCGGCCGCCCCCAGGGGCGATCGCCCCCCTGCTGACGTCATCCGCCCACCGCCTTTGCAGAGGCGGTACAATCAATGTGTTAAAGACGGTGCCGGGTGCAATTTGCAGAAAACCCCCTGTTGAACCGACCTTGAGCTCCTATATAAACATGGGGAGAGTACCTCTCCAAATATGACATGAGGATACAAGAGAAGAATTAGAGAGAGGAAGAGCTTTCACTCATATCCTTAGCCTTTAGGTTAGGAATAGAATATGGAGCGAGATAGAGAGTAGAGTAAGAGAAGTAGTAGAGCAACCGGCTCCATCCCCTAGTTGCACTAGTCGGGAAGCCGAAGTGTCGACTACTCTCTGCGCTGTACCTCTACAATCCACTGTACCTCTACAACCCAACTTACTATTTGGAGTAAGGAAAGGTTGTTGAGTTCTACTTTTGTTTAGAAAGCTTTTTGAGCATTGTTATCTTGTTCTTACGATCTTGCGGGTTCGTTGTCCATCTTTGGTGGATACTCTAGTAGAGGAGCCTCTGAATCATTTGGAGGGGTTCCTGGCCAACGCTAGAGTAGTAGTTAATAGCGTAGACGTGGTGTCTAAGCTAAGAGCTACCCTCGTTTGCCTCGTATCCCACGGGTGAGGGGTCGGCAGCAGGTGGTGACAGCCCTGTTTGCCCTTAGTTTCCCCCACGTTCGGATACGGTGTAGAGCTATAGGCCGGAGTTACTTGGCAGACCAGGTATAAGCCGGTGCCCGAAGTAAGATTGAGGAAACACGTTACCTTGCTCAAGGCTTCTAAGCATTAGAAGAACCTCGCTACCCAAGTCATTCCCCTCTTTTCTCTCTAGGGTTTAATAGATCCGTAACCTTGAACACTTCCGTTCCCTGAGAAATTACGATACCCTGAATACCACCGGGTGAAGTGCTACAACGGTATCTTCCGTGCGCTTGTGGACTTTGCTGCTTCGCTAAGAAATACCAACAGTGGCAAAGTTAGTCATGCTCTTTGAAAACTTCCGTGAGCCTCTTCTCCAAAACACCGACTAGACCCACAAACCTATCTCTCTCCTCAATGAGACGATCGACTTCAAAAGAGTTTGATACCTCGGAGGTGCTGTCTTCATCATTGTCATCGCTGTGGGTGTCATCGGGGTCCTCTGCCTGGAGCTTGCAGTCCTCACCATCCAAGGCCATGGTGCATAAGCCCTTGGAGGATTTGCCAAAGAAGCAAAGATTGGTGAAGCGTCCTTCAGTCTTGTGCTCGGACCCATCGTCGCTGGAGTCGCCGTCGGAGGACTTCTCGCCATCGCTGAAGGTAGCGAGGAAAGCACGCTTGCTGGCGTCGAAGGTCTTCTCCATGTCCTCTCGGCGGTAGCCACCCTTCTTCTTCTTCTCGGTCTTGATCTCAGGCTTGCCCTTGTGCCTGGAGTTGCGGTTCTTGCCGGGGAAAGACTTGTCGTGCTTAGGGCAGTTCGCGACGAAGTGATCCGGATCTCCACATCCGTAGCAGCCATCACGTGTGCCACCACGCCGGCGATCCAGGCGGTTGTTGTGGAACCGCGAGAACCGGGTGATGATGAGGGCGAGCTCGTCATCGTCCAACGCCTCCACCTGCTCCTCAGTCACTGAAAGTAAAGAAGACAAAGCAAAGAGAGGTGGTGAAGTGTCAGCGGAAAGAGTCAATCCACCCTTGCCTAAGACAAAAGCCATAGAATGTGAAGATGGGTTCTTCAGCTTGGCCTGAGTCCAGTGATCGATCTCAGTGGACTTGTGCTTGCTGAAAAGCTCATCCACGGTGAGGGTGTCGTAAGAAGTGGACTCAATGATGGTCGACACCTTCACCTCCCATACCCTCCGATCCAGGGCGTATAGCAACTTGAGTGCCCTCTCATGATCATCATAGGGTAGGTTGGCTCGATTGGCACGCATCTTGTTCACAATCGTCTGGAAACGAGCGAACATAGCATCAATCATCTCTCCCTCCAACTGAACAAAGTTCTCGTACTCTCGCTTGTATGTCTCGAAGAGTCTAGTCTTGACCTAAGCGGTCCCCTCGTGATAGCTCTGAAGCTTCACCCAGATCTCTCGTGCCATCTCAAGCTCAGAGACACGCTCGAACTCAGGAAGAGAGAGGTTGGCCAAAAGCGCGTTACGGGCCTTAGAGTTGGCCTCATGTTGGTCAATCTGGTGCTGACCAACTCGAGCCACAAGAACCACGTAATCAGCATCCTCGCATATCTCCCAAACAGAAGATCCGATGCTGTTGAGATAAGCACGCATCCAAATCTTCCAATAAGGATAGTTCGTCCCATCGAAGTAGGGAGCCTTGCCATTCCCTTGATCCATGTCGCTACTAGGATCCGAAAGCGATTAAGGTAGAAGAGATCCTTAACCTGCTCCGATACCAATTGAAGGACCGGATAAGCGACCAGAGGGGGGGGGGGGGGTGAATGGGAGCTTAAAATTTCTTCTCAGAAACTCTTAGCCGCTGTCCCAGAAATCACCCTAAAAGCAAGCCTAGAGTCCGAATAATGTCCATGACCCTAGATGTAGGGTGGATGCTTCCAAGAAGCACAGCGGGACACTACGCGACTCTAGAAATCCAACGCAAACCAGATACCAAATCCAACACCGAACGAACGAACCGCGGACGAAAACGTGCGAAACCAGTCGCATCGGACGCTGACCTGCGTCCGATGCCTGACCACCGGACGCGTTCGATGCAAACAGTACGTCTCTGGAACCTTACTGTTCCATCATCGGACGCTGTGCACAGTGATCAGCCAGCGTCCGATGCAACATCCCCGACGCGTCCGATGGGCAACAGACGCGTCCGATGCCTAGCGTCCGATGCCACTACAAACGCTGAAAAAGCGACACGCGTCACCGGAGTGTCCGATGGTTTGAACACCAGCGTTCGATGCTCCCGAGTCAGCGTCCGATGCCCCCGAAAACAGTGTTGTTCTTCGGTGATTCAACCCGATCTCCTCCAAATCAAAAGTACAAAGACTAGGATTCGATCTGAGGGGTCACAAGGATGTTAGTGAGCTACTTCTAAGAGATCATGGCTCGAACCTAAGTCCAAATCGGTGAAACGAAATTTCGGGGCAAGGGAGCAAGAACATGATCCAAAATGAAAATCGCTCGATCTCCTAGACCGTGAGGTTTGAGATGAATTTTTTGGAGGAAAGAATAGCCTCACGATCTAGAACAACTTGGTTCAAGTGGATTTGCAAAAGACGTACCAAGTTAAGAGATCAAGTGACGGGAAAAAACGAGACCAAAAGCAATCCGTGAAGAACACAACAAAACGCGAATCACAAGCACAAAATTGCAACCGTGTGGCGAACACACGCTACAAACGTGAGATTACGGTCTCACTTCCTAAACTTCCCAAAACACAGAGACATGATTAAGTTTGTTCTGTGGATCCTCTACAGCTAGGTATGATTAGAACCCTGAGCGGGGGAGGGCTAGAGAGAAAGAGTGCTCAGGAGTAAATGACTGCAAGGATAAGAGGAGAGGAGGGGCGCCTCTCTTATTTATAGCCTAAACAATAATCCCCTTCTAACCCTAGGTAGGTGAGCGAAACGGCCAACCCTAGGGGTGTCCCGATCCAACTCTGCTTGATGTTGATCCGACGGCCACGCGCCTTCCTCACCCTTAGCTTCGCCTCGACGCAAGCCTCAGGATGCCGCCACGTGCCGCCCTGCCGACCACCGCCCCTTCCTCGCGGATAGCTGCGCCGCCGCGCCAGCCTCTCCACGCCGCCACGCCAGCCTCTCCACGCCGCCACGTGTCGACCGTGCTTTTTGCGGACCTTCCCCGGTTTTGAGGCCAAAACCGGGAAACCTGGGCCATCCCCTGTTTTGAGGCTGAAACCGGGAAACCTGTCCTCCGGCTGAGTTTTGTGGCTCAAACTCAGAAACCCGCGCACCCAGGTTTTGAGGCCCAAACCTGGAAACCGTCCACCCCGAGTTTTGAGGCCCAAACTCAGAAACCGTCGATGGTAGCTTTTTGAGGCTCAGCTACCGAACCCGCGCCATAGACGGGATGTGGTTCACACACCCCGAGTTCTAGCACCGATGCCGGAGCATGTCCAGCCTCCCCGCCGGGCACAGTGCATTCGCCATCCTTCTCGGCCTCCCGCCAAGTGTCACGACGCCATCACCTTCCTCCTGACTCGGCCGATGCACCGCACATCCCCATGTCTTCTTGCTTGTCGACGCCATGTGACGGCTACCACAGCTGGTCCTCAGGTCTCCCGGTCCATCAGTCCAAGCTCCACGTTCGCCCTTCACCGCTCCCGGTCCGTTGGCACGACACGTCACCGCTTGACCTTCACGTCACCTTCGACCACTGTCTCCGAGCCTCGCACCTGCACATCAGCACAGCCAAGAGACATGTTGCCGGTTGATCGATCACTCATCACTCAGGAAGGGAACCACAAGGGCACATATCAACCTTGAGTCTTCATTTTCCGTTCCATAGCGGACCACCCTTTCAGGTTGGTGGTGATCGCTATCCCCCCATGGGACGAGGACAGTTTGGTGTTGCTACTAACACTTTTTCAGGGCCTATGACACAACACTGGTATCCTTCTCAGTATACTAACCCCAGTGTTGTGTCATATGCTCACTTCTTGCCTTTCTATTGATGCAGGAACTTCGGTTGGAGAATATGTGGCTCATGGATTCTAGGTGTTCGCACCACATGACCGGAAAGAAGGAATGGTTCTCTAGCCTTAGCCCCGTGATGCACAAGGAGTACGTCACTTTTGGGGATAATAGTAGAGGTAAGGTTGTTTCTCATGGAGCTATCCGACTCAATGAGAGCTTTGTTCTCAAGGATGTTGCTTTGGTTTCAAATTTGCATTACAACTTTCTTTCTGTTTCGCAACATCTTGAGGATGATTTTGAAGTGCGCTTTAAGAAGGGTTTGAGTCGTGTCTTAGACCCTCGGGGAGATCTTGTTTGTTGGATTGTCCCTTTTGGTCGTGTTTTCAGAGCCGACTTTTCTCGTTCTTTCGGCTCTGCTAGATGTTTGATGGCTGGTCCTTCTTCTGATTTGTGGAAGTGGCATAGGAGGCTCGGTCACTTGAGTTTTGACTTGCTTGCAAGACTTAGCTCACTTGGCCTAATCCAAGGATTGCCCAAGCTTAAATTTCAGAAGGACCTCGTTTGCCATCCCTGTCGTCACGGGAAGATGATAGCTGCTTCTCACCCACCTGTTAATCAGGTGATGACCAAGCGACCCTGCGAGCTTTTACACATGGACACTGTTGGTCCAGCTCGGGTTTGCTTAGCAGGTGGGAAGTGGTACGTTCTAGTGATCGTTGATGATTTTTAGAGGTACTCTTGGGTATTTTTCATGGAGGGTAAGGATGAAGCTTTTCCTTTTCCTCATGACTTGATCTTGAGGTTGAAAACTGAGTTTCCCCCTGATACCATTAGAGCTATTCATAGTGATAATGGTACTGAATTTGATAACTCTCAGTTTGCCTCTTTCTGTTCTTCTAATGGAATCGAGCATCAGTTTTCTTCTCCTTATGTCCCCCATCAAAACAATTTTGTTGAGCGCAAGAACTGAACCCTTGTTGAGATGGCCAGGACAATGCTCGATGAGCATAGGACTCCTAGGCGTTTTTGGGTCGAGGCGATCAATACCGCTTGCCATGTTGCAAATCGCATCTTTTTTCGGGCTATCATGAAGAAAACTTATGAGTTGCGTTTTGGACGGGTACCCAAGGTGTCTCATTTTCGGGTGTTTGGGTGTAAGTGCTTTATCCTGAAGCAAGGCAATTTGGACAAATTTGAATCTCGCTCTGCTGATGGCGTGTTTCTTGGTTATGCTTCGCATTCGCGTGCTTATCGAGTTCTTAATCTTGAAACTAACCGGATAGTGGAGACCTGCGAAGTCACATTCGACGAGACTATGCCTTGTGTTTCTTCTGCTTTTGATGTTGCAGGAGAACAGGAGCTGGGAGAGACTATCTTCGTGGAGGAGGAGCAGGAGAATGCCGATTGGGGTGATCCCGAGCCAACTCCACTGGCTGCCCCCGTCGACCCTACGATGACTACTTCAGCTCGAGGACCCGATCCCACGACTTCTTCTTCCTGGGGGTCCTCTTGAGCCTCCTCCCCAGCAAGCACTGGCTACACCTGGGAGAGCGACAAGATCTAGCGAGGGGGAGACGACTTCAGCGAGGCAAGCACCCCGAAGTGTTCAACAAGTACACCCCCCGCAGCAGATGATCGGCGACATCGACCAGCGAGTCACGCGGTCGCGAGCGTATGAAATATCTCACTTTGCTCATTCTGCATTCGTTGCTTCTTTTGAGCCCAAATATGTTGGACACGCACTTTCTGATGCTAACTGGGTAAATGCCATGCATGAGGAGCTAGAAAACTTTGAGCAAAACCGAGTTTGGACCCTAGTTCCACCTCCACCAGAATGCCACCCTATAGGTACCAAATGGGTTTTCAAGAACAAAGAGGGTGAGGATGGGATGGTTGTGAGGAACAAAGCTAGGCTAGTAGCCTAGGGTTTTTGCCAAAAAGAGGGGATAGACTATGAGGAAACCTTTGCCCCTGTAGCCCGTTTAGAAGCCATCAGAATCCTTCTAGCCTTTGCTGCTTCGAAGGGTTTTAAGCTTTACCAGATGGATGTCAAGAGTGCCTTCTTGAATGGGTATATAGAGGAAGAGGTTTATGTTAGGCAACCCCAGGTTTCGAGGATCCCAAGTTTCCAACCATGTTTATAAACTTTCAAAAGCTTTGTATGGTTTGAAACAAGCCCCGAGAGCATGGTATGATCATTTGAAAACCTTTTTACTCTCAAAGGGTTTTAAAATGGGACGGGTTGATAGGACTTTGTTTCTCCTCAAGCAAGGCAATGATACCCTGATAGTCCAGATTTACGTGGATGACATCATCTTTGGTGGCTCTTCTCATGCGCTTGTTGCCAAGTTTGCAGATACTATGAGCAAGGAGTTTGAGATGAGTATGATGGGTGAGTCAACTTTCTTCCTCGGGTTGCAAATCAAGCAAACCCGAGACGGGACGTTCGTGCATCAAGGAAAATACATGAAGGACATCCTGAAGAAGTTCGACATGGGCGAGGCCAAGCCTCTTACGACGCCCATGCCGACGATTGCGGCGATGGATGCGGATCAAGACGGCGAGGCGGTTGACCAGAAGGAGTACAGGAGCATGATTGGCTCGCTCCTGTACCTAACTGCGACGAGGCCAGATATACAGTTCGTTGTGTGTCTGTGCGCCCGTTTTCAGGCGTCCCCTCGGACTTCCCACAAGCAAGCGGTCAAACGCATCATGAGGTACCTCCGATACACTCCTAAGTTCGGACTTTGGTATTCCTCCTCTTCGAGCCTCTCGCTTTGTGGTTATTCTGATGCGGATTTTGCCAGCTGTCGGCTTGAGCGCAAATCTACTTCTGGGACTTGTCAATTTCTTGGCTCTTCTTTGGTTTCGTGGTCTTCCCGCAAGCAGTTGAACGTAGCCCAGTCTACCACAAAAGCCGAGTATGTTGCAGCTGCCTCTTGTGCTTCGCAGCTTTTATGGATGTGTTAACAGCAGATTTTCGCACCATGACGAATGGGCTGGCCCAATATGGGTTCAGAAAGATCACCATTTGGGAGAATCGGCAGACGCTGGGAGCGGTCGGCTAATTTGATGGCAATGTCATAAAAGCAACGGTGAGTGGGTTCAGCAACGCGGTGCTGCAGTGGGCTAGCTTGGACAATAATCGATTCGTGCTACAAGGTGATGAACCTGGCGTGTCAGAAGATCCGACGATAAGATCTTGTCGCGTGCCGGTTATCGAAGGAAGCTTGAGATGAAAGATGTCATATCTTAGATAGTTTCCTAATTTTGTCGAATGTAATCGTGTCCTTCTAGGACTCAGAGAACACCAGGGTATAAATATAAACCCTGAGGCCATTGTAATATCTGTTCACAACCAATACAACCAACCCGGCCCCGTGCCGTATCGAGTCCAAGTCATGTCGTCATGTTCTTTGAGAGGAATCATCGATCCGTCGACCTCCGTAAGTCCTGGCAACCTTGCTATCATGTCTAGTATCGTGCGGCGGATTTAGATATGGTGCAAGTAGTCTCGTACGTTAAGCTTAGTATCGTCCGGCGGATTTAAGCTTATGACGGGAATCTTTTGCGTATGCCTTGTATCGTGCGGCGGATTGAGTCATGAGTAAAAGTAGTTATCGGCTCTGTTAGATTTGGCAGATCTAATAGATTCATTAAGTTATCTTGTGTTATATGTTTTGTTATGTTTATTTTATTATAACACTCTTTTGCCCAATCTAGATTGATCTTCCGTTCGGCCATGTCACATAAGCTCGCTTATGCTTTTTCCTAATCATAATACCATGACGGCCGAACTGACTTTCGATCTAGGTTGTCACATGTTGCGGGTTCATGCATGTTGATCATGTTTAGGCTCTGATAGGACCGGGTGTCGTGCGGCAGGCGCATGTTTTAGATTAGTTTAGCCATGTTTTGCATGTATGTTTCTTCTTCATGGACCCCAGTTCGGCTGTATCGCCGATTCTGGTTATGCTTACACGAGTAATGAGTGAATATAGATCTGTTCAGACATACAAGTGCTTTTAGCTCCTTATGATTAGGTCGTATCATCCGGTGGATTAATCTGGTTGCAAGGAGTGGTATAGGGGTATGGCAAGTGGTATCATGCGGTGGATTAGCTTTGCTTGAGCCTATACCTGACGGGTTTATGAAGGTTGGACGTGCGGCAGATCAGCTGGATTGGCCTATGCATGCGTTGTTTGGATAGATTATATTTACGAGTTGCCCCTTTTATATCCTATTGTTATTTACATGTTCGGCATTCAGTATATTTGTGTTTTGTCCTTATAATTGCCGAATGAATCTTTAAATCTGTTGGCAGATAGCTTTTATAGCTATATGTCGTTGTAAGTGGCTTCAGGGCCGTATATCTTGGAACTGTCAGGTCACACCCGACATGTTCCAGTTGGTATTTAACGATTTCCTTCCCTTGTTAGTTGCAGGCAAACTGACTGGCACGCACCGGACCTCAAAGCGCCCGGGCTACGTTTGAAGCTAGCTCATTCGGCTTGCTGGTGTGCTTCCTCGGCGCGGGGCGACGAGTTTCGCGCCAACACATCTTTTTGGCACGCCCGGTGGGACACACACTCTTTTCCTACGACGATGGTTGAGCTCAGCGATAATGAAAACGGTGACAATGGGGAGATCATACGGGTGCACATCGACGAACTGCCCGCTGAATACAGGACACAAGTGCTCGACGCTTGTGCCGAATACCAGGCCAAGTGTATGGAAGCCTTCTCCAAGAACAAGAGCGGGAAGATCCGCCGCCTGTATAATCTGCCAAAGCCTGTCCAGATCGAATCAACTGACCCCAAAGAAGCAGAGGAAGTGCTCAAGATAGCCAACATAGTCAATGAAGCCGTCTCCGGTGCTATCGGTCGCATGCATGGGGCGTTCCTCAACACTTTCCGTGCTATCATGATCGACCAATTCGGTCCTAAGGCTGATGAAGCTATGGAGACACAGTTTGGCCCCATGGCAGGACCACACCTCTTCAATCTGCCTAAGCACCCCAGGGGGGCAGGAGCTCCTGGCGAACAAACCCCACCTAATCCGCACACGAGCGGGCTGACCGCTCAAGAGAAGCAGACACCAGAGGGTCAGGTACCGAACACGAGTCAGTTCATGATCAGCGCCAGGGGGCAGCCGCCGGAGTTAGCACGTAGGATCTCCACGCAGCACAGTAGGCTCATAAGAGACTACTTCGGAAACGGGTATCACGAGATGCTTGAGCCTCACAATCTGGAGGGCCTCCCAAACCCGGGGTATGGAAGGTCGACGGCCGAAAGAACTACTAATGCTAATGTCAATGTCATGCTGGAAAAAATGGCGGACATGATGCAACGCACTGTCGGCCTAAAGCCTAAAGGTACCCATGTTTACAGGACGCCGTTCCCGGAATGGTTCAACCGTGTGGCGCTGCCTCCCAGGGTCAAGGTGCCAACGGACCTCTCCAAGTTCTCTGGTTTGGACGACACTAGCACAGTGGAGCACATCAGTCGCTACCTGCTCCAGCTGGGGGAAGCCAATACCGATGACGCATTCAAGGTTCGGTACTTCCCATCATCGCTTACTGGACCGGCGTTCGTTTGGTTCACGTCACTACTGCCGGGTTCCATTCTCTCTTGGGCGGATTTGGAGCAAAAGTTTCATACGCACTTCTACACCAGCACCAAGGAGAAGAAGCTGGTAGACATCATGTATATGCGTCAGAGGCCAAACGAGACACCACAGGAGTATCTGCGCAGGTTCAGGGAGGTCAAGAGCCAATGCTTCGGCATCCACCTGCCGGATGATCAGCTTCCATCATTGGCCGTGGCAGGCATGCTCCCGAGCGTCAGAGATAAGCTGTTTGGCCAAGAGTTTGAAGACCTGGGTCACCTCTCTCGTCGGTTGAATGAGATGGCTATACAAGCGCAAGGCTTCCGCAGGGAAGGGCGCTTCCAGAAAGATAATGTCGCGGCTCAGATGTATCAAGCTTTCTTGGATGAGGCTGATGATTACTCCGATGCTGAAGATGAGGTGGCTGCTGCAGAGCTCAACTGGAGCAAAGAGCCGACTCAGGCCAACAAGCAGTGGCTACGCCAACAGAAGGGGGCATATGACTTCGACGTCACAAAAGCCGACAAGCTCTTTGAGTTCTTGATAGCCGAAGGGAGAGTCAGGCTACCCCCGGATCATCCGATGCTGCGTCCTGGTGGCATTAAGGACAAGAAGTACTGCGGCTTCCACAATACTAATACTCATTCTATTAATGATTGCCGCGTGTTCAGGGCAAGGATCCAGAAGGCCATCCAGGATGGCCATATCAAATTTGATGGCAAGATGAAGATCGACGCTAACCCCTTCGCCTAGAACACCGTATTCTTCGCGGTGAACATGGTGGCTCCAGGTCGTCCCGATGACAGGGGCAAAGTCAAAGTCCTCACTTCTGACAGGGCACGCGAGTCTGGTGCGGTGGACCCCGATCAGCAAGTCACTAGCGATGAACTCCAACAGCGTACCTGAACCACGAATGGCCAGCATGAGCGCGGAGAGTCGTCATCCAGGCGCAGGCCTACCCACAGGGATCTCCTCAACAAGTGGCGTCGGCAAAAGGAAAAAGAACAGAGGCGTCTCCAGTGCGAAGAACAAGAATTCACGAGAGAATATCAGCACGAAGACAGCTATACGGGAAACACCAATACCGTCTAGAAGAAAGGGTTCACTACAGGGAACGAGCCCACCACTGGGAACGAGAACGTCGCCATGAACAAGAACAGGCTCACTGGAGTTGCCCGTTCTTCCGCCACTGTTGGAACGAAGGCTTGAAGTTACCTGCTGTCGACAATTGCCCTGAGTGCAGCAATCAATACAAGGAATATAGGCAAGGTCAAGTCAACCGCCGTCCTGTCCATGAAAGATTGGGAGCCCGTATCCTGATGGACGATCGCCGCTTAAAAATAGAGAGCCCGGATCGGCAAGCTAAGAGATACGCCGATCAAGGGTGGGTGCACCATCAAGATGACAGCAAGGGGGCACAACCTCGCCCCCATAGGTGGCAAAAAGGACAATGGTGCCCACCAGGGCTCAGGAAAAGCCAGAAGAGAAGGGTGCAGCGCCTCCGAAACAGAGAATTGGAGGAAGCGGCTGCTGATGGAAAGAAACAAGAATGGCGTCCGAAAGAGAAACCAAATGACACTGACAAGGGTGCTGATGTGGCAATGGCCTTCTTCCTCCCTATAGAGTTTATGGCTCCTCCTGGCCGGGAGGCACAAGATGAAGTGTATTCGGACTTTGATGAGACCGAATATGATGAGCTCGCTGCGCAGCTCGTGCTGTCCCAGAAAGCAGCGTTCGACAAGCCAGTCAAGCATCGGCACCTAAAGCCGTTGTATGTCAAGGGGTACGTCAATGGTAAGCCACTGACCAAGATATTCGTTGACGGTGGCGCGGCAATCAACCTCATGCCCTATGCTACTTTTAGAAAGCTGGGTATGAACGATGAAGACTTGCTCCAAACGGATATGATACTCCGTGACTTTGCCGGCAATCCTTCTGACACTCGGGGTGCCATGCCCGGGAAACTGGTGATTGGGGCCAAGATGCTTATAAAGACTTTCTTGCATTGAGGCAAGGGAACATACAGTTTGCTCCTTGGCAGGGATTGGATCCATGCTAATGATGCATACCTTCAACCATATGCACGAGATGTCATACAGTGGATTGGAGATGACTCGAGATTGTCCAAGCTGACGATATCGTGAGTCTGTGTTGCCCCATTGATCCCAATTGTGGGAGTTCGACGGAGTGGATTGCTTCTCCGGTCGTGAGTGGGAGGAAGGTCCTGTCAACATCTATGGCAAGGATCAACAGCCGATACAGGCAATCGACTCTCAGAGTTTCTTTTAAATGGATAGTCCGAGGACGGCATCGGCCGATGAACTGCAAGAGACAGATGTCGATGACGCGAGTAAAAGGAGGCCGATGTTCATGAGTTCTAGTCTAGGCCCTGATTTTAAAATACAATTATCAGATCTTTTGAAGAAGTTCGAAGAGGGGGATTTGATCTGAAAATTATCTTTACAATTGATACCAAATGCAAGGTGATCGGCAAGTAATTCACTGACTGAGAAGGGCCTTTTCGAGTTCTGAGGGATATTCCAGGCAACATATATGAAAAATCCTCCGAGGAAAGATTTTTCTAGATTAACGGACAGTGCTTAAAAGATTTTATCCTAGCATGGAGGTTGGTGCATAATGGATTCAAGGACTGACAGGCACCGATGGCCGATACAGAATTGTGTCGCCCTTAGCACAAAAATGGCCGATAGAATCTATCGCCCTTAGGACAAAAATAGCCGACATGGTGTGTATGTCGCCTTTAGCACGAAAAACACAAAGCCAATGTACACGCGGTGGTGTGTAATCGGCTAAAGAGGGAATCAAACATTCAACAAGTACAGAAGGGAACTAAGTTGCTCACGTACATGGCAAATAAGAGCATTGTTTCATAACCAGGACTTTACAAGAAGAACAGATCAGTTATCAAATACCCTGTTGATAACCGTCTGCGGATTGGAGACTATGGAAAGGGCGTGAGCATGATCTTCATAAGACTCCAGAAAATCATCGATTTGGGCGACGTCTTCTGGGAACGCCCCGCCGGGGAAGCCGACCGGCGTCACGGAGAAGTCCTCCTCCGTGCGGACCGTCAGCGCCGACAGCCCTAAGGCCACGCCGTGATGCACGCCGTGCAGGGCGACCTGCTCGATACGGCCGCTCACATTGGCCAGACGTGCCTCGGCGGTGTCGCCTTGGGCGTTCACCCGATCGGCGACGGCGTTCGCCGCCATCTTCAAGCGCTCCAGCTCTTCAGACAGCGCTGTGGGACGGATTGACTGAGAGATCGAATAGAACTACAACAAGTTAACCCAAGAGTGGATGATTCATACCTGTGATTGCATCGCAGAACTGCCGGCGCTGGTCCTCCCACTCCAACTGGTCGATTCCGTACTGCTTCGAGACGGCGGCCAGCTCTTCCCGGCACTCGTCCCGTAGTGCCATGAAGTTCAGGGCGTCATTGTGATTGTAGCGGTCATCGTCGGAGTCCCAGGCCGGGTTTGCCTCCCAAGGTTGGGAGTGGTAGGAGAGGCTGTTGGAGGAGCTCGACGAGCCTGATGGTGGAGTCCCTGGCTCCCCGGCCGTGGAAGAAGGCCGGGCATGCCCGCCGGCGGAGGAGATGACGGGGATCATATCAGCGAACAGTAACAGGATGAGAGCGGGGTTTTCTAGGAACTACCGCGGAAGGTGTGAGCGAGAAATCTCACCCACGCTGACGGAGGCGCCGAGCGCGACTTCCTTCGGCCTCCTCTGCCGTCGGGCGCTTGCCGCGGTTGTCATTGTTCGCCATCGCACCTGGAAAAACTAGGGTTTTCTGAGGAAGAGTATGCAAGGAAGTGGGAGCGGCGATGAGTACTAGAAGAGCAGACGCAAGATGTGGAAGGAAGCAGACTTTCGGAGGTGGTTTATAGAATCGGAACACCAACCGGCAGACTGAGGCTTTCCCACTTCCCAAGATGGGCCTCTACAGTAATGGGCTGGACGGACCGCCTAGATATGACTCTGAGTTCGGCAGAAACAGAGGCACCGGACTTTGGCAGAGATTGCCGATTCAGCTGGCATTTGCCGAATTACCGAACATGCAGTTGGTTACGACGCCATCGGAACAATAGCCGAGTGAGTAAAAGACAGGATATATCGCAGGAGAAATGTTTAAATTAACCCAATGCCGAGCTATCAAGAGTGGAAAAGTTCATTATACAACCACGTCAATTGTTTAGAAATTGGGTAATGGCCGCCAAAGCATCGGCTTTGACTTGGTTGACATACTCCAATGCTTTTTGGTCCTCTTCTTCAGTGCTTTGTGCCTGCGAGAGCCTTGCGTTGAGCTCAAGGTCCTCGTTGAGTGCGAGTGACAATTTGGAAGATGTCGATTCAATAATGTTTGGCAGACCTGATAGCTGAGATGCGCATGACTGGATGTCGGAGTTGACTTGGGCTAATTGGGTCTCCAACTCGCTCTTCTTTTCTTGCAGTTTCTTTAGTTGATTCTCCAGGGTTTCTTGAGAATTCTTGGCCTTCTGAAATTGAGAATACAAGACATTGACCTCCTGAATGCACTTGGACTTAGTGATCTGAAGATCAGCATTTCTGATTGCCCGTTTTACTTTGGCAAAATGGTTATCCAGTGTAGATACAGTTTCCAAATGGAGCTTCAGAGTCTGGAATGTCCTCGGCGATGGGTTTAAGGAAGTTTTTGACTTCGTCGGCATCTCTAACCAAGGACAAGTTATCTTGGTTAAGGAAATCTGTCACGCTGCTCAGAATGTCTTGGACAGATGCTGACGGTCTGTTGACCATGGTTCTTTTGCTCAGAAAGGCATCAACATCGAACCCATATTTGAAAATTGGGTTGGCGGAAATCTGCGACAAATCACGAAGGTTAGCCGATTGGAGCAAGGAAGGAGAAAGTGGAGCAAGAAATTAATTCCTACCTGATGAATCGGCTGATTGGCGAGGTTTTGGTCTAATTAGGAACCGGATGGTCCGGTAAGGTCTAGAGTTGAGCCGGTGAGAGTCTCGTCAATGGTGTTATCTGTGAGATTGCTGGTCAGCCAGGAGGCAAAGATCTAACAATTAAAAAAGATGACTGAAGAACATACCAATGTTGGCGTTATCTAGATTTTGGGTGTTCGCTTCTTCACCACCTGCATGTTCATCGTCTTCAGATGTTGGAGGCGCTGTTTGAACGTTTTCTTGTTCAGGGGAGGAAGCCTGTAGGTGCGTACCGGCCAGTCAAGGGCAAGTTAATAATGATGAAGGAACCAAAACGTCTTACCTTTGGGGAAGGTGTGTTTTGCCTGGCCTTGGTTTGTCTGGAGCTGGAGATGTCTTCAGTGGCCTTTCTCTTCTCTCCTTTGGCTAAGAGGATGGACAATGAAACTACTTGAGATTTCATAAATTGAGCCAATGTGGGAGCGTTATGTCCCAGGACAGTGATTGGGCCTGCTTGGCAATATTGAGTAGGCCTGATGTCAGGATTGGGTATGAGGTCCTGCAGAAATTTTGGAAGGGTTAGGAGTTTCAAGGACCGAATATTGAAATAGCAAGTGGATTGTTATCTTGCCTCGTTGTCAGGGCTGAAATCTGCTTGGAGTTCCAGGCACATAGGATGGACTGGGCTGCTGAAGATGTGATTTCGCCATTCCTGCCACCAGGATCCAAAGAGGGGATGGGCAGTCTGAATCAAATGAAGAGGTGCTGGTCTGTAATCTGGCAAGTCCTGCCCCAGGCTAAATACTCGATGGGCCTGCATTTTTATTTGCCCTTTGGGCTGAATTTGCACCCTGGGCCTGATGATGGTAGAGAAAATGAATCTTGGAGGGAGTTGTCCACAACCCAGTTGTCTGGCTGCTATGTTGGGATAGTAGAACTCATAAGTGTGCTTCACTTGTCTTCCTTTGTTGAATTCGGCTGGTAGTATGCAGGGTTTAATAAATGAGTTGAAGACTTCAGTGGCCATTTCATCTGCACAACCGTCGTTGAAGCTGAATTTGATGGGAAAGGTGAAATCGTCGTTCTCCCTGTAGGGAAGCCAGAGCACCTGATTGAAGCCCTTAAAGAATAGCTTGAAAAGATTGCCAATACTCTGGTTTATGGTTAAAGCAGTAGCTGCTTCCCCATAGGTTTGGCAAGCTTTCCCTATGACTTCTTCGTCTTCGGCGAAATTGCTGGAAGGAAAACTGAGATTGTCCAATGGCACAACGATGATTTGGTGCATATATAGATGGAGCCACATTTGGACAAACCACCAAGGGCCATTGACACAATCAATTGGAGGCAAACTATCTATGTTATCATGAGTAGCATGATACATTTGAGTGTAGATTTGGTGCATCATATGGTATATGGATCCCAGAAGAAGCTTGCCTAGAGGAATTTGCTTTCCTTTGGATAATTTATCAGCCAATGCAATGTAATTGAGGGTTGGCTCATTGGATCTTCCACAAAATATAAACCTGCACAACCACATGTTCAAGAAAGCTCTGTGCTCTGTTTCTGCCACTGGGCCTGACACTTTGTTGTGAATCTCCACATACCTCGTCCAGCCGACACTGACATCAATGGACCTTTGAGGAATTTTCTCTAACAATTCGTCAGCATTCAGAATGGAAGTAATGTTCAGACCGCTCATCATGAAGACATCGGCTAATGTGATTGTCATTATACCATGGCCGAATACGAAAGCATTAAGAGCATCTGACCAGAAGTGGGAAGCCGCTATGAGCAATGATTCATTTCTGGGCATATCGGCCAAGGACAGTTCTAGGGCATGATGGATGTCTTGAGTTTCCCAAAAGGGACCGAGTTTTGCCTGAATCCTTCTGTACCAGTTCCTCCAGCCAGTAACTGTGGGCAGGGGCCAGTTTTTGAAAGTGTTCCGCCACCTGTTTGATGAAATGATCCCGTGCTTGAAAGGGATTCTGTTGGTCTCCATGCTGATGATATTAGTTGGATTGGGGTCTCCCATTGGACCTAAGAAGTAGGAGTTGGGATCCGCATCACAGGGAATGAGGATTTCACTCCTGAGAGCCTGAGGAAAGCGAAGTGTGCAGGGGAAGCTAATTGAGCCAAATGCCAACATTAATTGAGTTGAAAGGGAAAAGTGAAATCTACCTCCGGAATCTCGTCATAAGTCGCCATTGCAAAGCTTGCGGAGTTTGAGGGCGGTGATGATTTGGGGGAGGTGCGGAGTATGAAACGGCGCTGACCTAGAGTGCGCGACGAACTCGTGACCAATTTCAGAACAAAGGTCTTCGTTCAGAAATTGAGGGGGCATGTGTTAACACCAGATTTTCGCACCATGACGAATGGGCCGGCCCAATATGGGTTCAGAAAGATCACCATTTGGGAGAATCGGCAGACGCTGGGCGCGGTCGGCTAATTTGATGGCAATGTCATAAAAGCAACGGTGAGTGGGTTCAGCAACGCGGTGCTGCAGTCGGCTAGCTTGGACAATGATCGATTCGTGCTACAAGGTGATGAACCTGGCGTGTCAGAAGATCCGACGATAAGATCTTGTCGCGTGCCGGTTATCGAAGGAAGCTTGAGATGAAAGATGTCATATCTTAGATAGTTTCCTAATTTTGTCGAATGTAATCGTGTCCTTCTAGGACTTAGAGAACACCAGGGTATAAATATAAACCCTGAGGCCATTGTAATATCTGTTCACAACCAATACAACCAACCCGGCCCCGTGCCGTATCGAGTCCAAGTCGTGTCGTCGTGTTCTTCGAGAGGAATCATCGATCCGTCGACCTCCGTAAGTCCCGGCAACCTTGCTATCATGTCTAGTATCGTGCGGCGGATTTAGATATGGTGCAAGTAGTCTCGTACGTTAAGCTTAGTATCGTCCGGCGGATTTAAGCTTATGACGGGAAGCTTTTGCTTATGCCTTGTATCGTGCGGCGGATTGAGTCATGAGTAAAAGTAGTTATCGGCTCTGTTAGATTTGGCAGATCTAATAGATTCATTAAGTTATCTTGTGTTATATGTTTTGTTATGTTTATTTTATTATAACACTCTTTTGCCCAATCTAGATTGATCTTCCGTTCGGCCGTGTCGCATAAGCTCGCTTATGCTTTTTCCTAATCATAATACCGTGACGGCCGAATTGACTTTCGATCTAGGTTGTCACATGTTGCGGGTTCATGCATGTTGATCATGTTTAGGCTCTGATAGGACCGGGTGTCGTGCGGCAGGCGCAGGTTTTAGATTAGTTTAGCCATGTTTTGCATGTATGTTTCTTCTTCATGGACCCCAGTTCGGCTGTATCGCCGATTCTGGTTATGCTTACACGAGTAATGAGTGAATATAGATCTGTTCAGACATACAAGTGCTTTTAGCTCCTTATGATTAGGTCGTATCATCCGGTGGATTAATCTGGTTGCAAGGAGTGGTATAGGGGTATGGCAAGTGGTATCATGCGGTGGATTAGCTTTGCTTGAGCCTATACCTGACGGGTTTATGAAGGTTGGACGTGCGGCAGATCAGCTGGATTGGCCTATGCATGCGTTGTTTGGATAGATTTATATTTACGAGTTGCCCCTTTTATATCCTATTGTTATTTACATGTTCGGCATTCAGTATATTTGTGTTTTGTCCTTATAATTGCCGAATGAATCTTTAAATCTGTTGGCAGATAGCTTTTATAGCTATATGTCATTGTAAGTGGCTTCAGGGCCGTATATCTTGGAACTGTCAGGTCACACCCGGCATGTTCCAGTTGGTATTTAACGATTTCCTTCCCTTGTTAGTTGCAGGCAAACTGACTGGCACGCACTGGACCTCAAAGCGCCCGGGCTACGTTTGAAGCTAGCTCATTCGGCTTGCTGGTGTGCTTCCTCGGCGCGGGGCGACGAGTTTCGCGCCAACAGGATGGTTGCTACTTTGCGTGATTGTGGTCTAGATTTCAGTCGGGTCCCTTTGCTTTGCGATAGCACGTCTGCCATTAGTGTAGCAAAGAACCCTGTTCTTCACTCCAAGACCAAACACATCGATGTCTGCTTTCACTTTCTTCGTGATCACTATGAGAAAGGCGACATTGATCTTAGGCATGTAGACACCCATAACCAGGTTGCGGATATTTTTACCAAGCCTTTGGACCTCTCAACTTTTGCTAGGTTGAGAGGTGAGCTTGGTGTGTGTTTCCCCTTTTAGATGGAGGAAGCATAGACTAACTTACTGATCCTTTTGTTTTTGGATTTTGAGTTCCTTTTCTTTTGTTTTTGGCTCCGATTCTGACTTCATCATGTATTCATCTTGCATTTTCAAGCTTCATGTCTATGCTCTTGAGAATGGATCTATGCTCTGATTAGTGTATGCGCTGATGATATATGATGATGCTTGTAGCTTAGGCTCATTTTGATCACTGATGCATGTTGTGAGCTAAGCTATTTTTCAGAATGATGAACATGCTTAATAAACTTAAAATTTGATACATGTTCACCATTGAGATTGGCAACTAGCATGTGTAGGATGTGTTGAGGTCGCTTGAGCTATTTCATATATGCTAGGTTGCTATGTCTCTAGTTCTGAGTCATTCACGTGCTTGGATTGTTCATATGCTGATTAAAATGAACCAAGTCTTAGTGAATTGAAAAGATCGAGATGGGATTGCTTTGTCAGCACATCACGGTATCGAGACTGTTTCTCATTGCACTTTGAGTTAAACTTGAGCCGTGTAGTGTAAGACCGAAACCGATGCTTTAAGCTTCTGATTGCATATGCATAGGCTTAGCACGGTTGAAAAGTTAGGCAATGACAAGCTTTCAACCTCTCGCAATCACATGCTGATTTTAAACTTGTGTTAATAACCTCTGCAAATTCTTTGATAAAAACTGAAAACACAAGTCTATGCTTCTTTCTATAGCATGATGATTGAACTTTGCTAGGGGTAGTTCACCTTGTATACATGTTTTAGCACCTGTTTGACTTCCTGTCTATACATGTTTAGTGCTATTTTAATGGTGAAACTCCTTTCAGAATGGCTTAAAACTGCTCACTTAGCTTAAGCTTTCATATCTTGTTTCGGTGATCAGTTTGAGCCTTTGCTAGCACTTGTGTATATAGCTTAGTCGGATCAGCACTCATTAGAGCATTTATTCACTCTTTTGAGTATATACCTGAAGCTGCTAACATGTATTTTTGACTCATATGCATGTTTTTGACTCCGATAGGCATGACCTAGCTCCGTTTGTCTTACTTGAGCTCCTTTTCTTTCTCCTTTAATTGCAAATTGCCCCTAAGGGGGAGAATTGGGTGAAAATGTTGTTATGTGGTGACAATTTGCAAATTCTGCTTCTCTTGTTGAGGGGGAGCTTTGAGTAAGGGGGAGTTCTTCTGCCTACTCCAGATTTGGGTTTCACTTGGTTTTGATGGTTCTTGATTGGTATCATGCCTACTGCTGGTTGTGTTGAGCCTCTGTGCCTCTATCTTGAGGGACTAGCAGTAGTTACTCCTTATGCAGTCTTCAGTTGGTATTCGAGCTTTTGCTAGTGGTGTTGAGCCCTTTCTGCCTCTTCTTGAGGACTAGCTTGTTTCTGACTTGGTTGCGTTGAGTCGTTGCCCATGTCTTTGGGAACCAAGTCTTGTGCTCTGATCTCGATTGGGTTTTGCTCCTTGATGAGTTGTTGCTTTGATTTCTTCGCTTGGTTGTGTCGAACCGTTGCCCATGTCTTTTAGGACCAAGCGTTGCTTATCTTGATTTGTTCGTTTTCAGCCTTTTCTCTGGCTTTTGGACGATTCGAGTGAGTTTTTCTCCTTATATCTATTTCTGCTTCTTTTATTTTGGTTACGGTTACTATGAGTTGACGATGCACTCATCAAGGGGGAGATTGAGAACACAAGGTTGATATGTGCCCTTGTGGTTCCCTTCCTGAGTGATGAGTGATCGATCAACCGGCAACATGTCTCTTGGCTGTGTTGATGTGCAGGTGTGGAGCTCGGGCAGTGGTCGAAGGTGAGGCGAAGGTCGAGTGGGGACGTGCCGTGCCGACGGACTGGGAGCGGTGAAGGGCGGACGTGGAACTTGGACCGACGGACCGGGAGACCTGAGGACCAGCTGTGTGTTGACGGTCCTTAAACACCTGTTTTACCGTCAACATTTGACCCTAAAGTCCACCAAAAAGGCATGAAATGTAGTCAAATAGGTTTCAAACTAACGAATTCCACATGTCCATAGAATTTTATTTGAATGCAGGATTTGAGCCAAATTTGGACATTTTGACCCACCAGGAGACAAGCCCACTCGGCAGAGCCCAAATGGGCCGAAGAGAGGTGGCGCTCGCCACCCCTAGGTGGCGCCCGCCAGCTCCAAGTGGCTCCCGCCACTTGGGTTGGCCCAACTTCGCTCCCTACCACGTCATCGATCTGTGTGACCTCCCTAGGGCCAAATCTTGGCCCTTGGTCACTAGGTCAAGTGGCATCAGACGACTCAGGATGAAGTGACGCGGATCATGGCTGATGGGCGGTTGCTAGGACATGCAACCGACCTCCAAACCGCCTCGGACAAACTCCTGGAGGCCGTTGGATCAAGGGCGGTGCATCCAGTGGCCAGCACACTAGCGGCCGCCAGTTACTTGTGGCGCCCGCCACCTGACCCAACCCTAGGTCGGGTGGCTGCCCACTATAAATACCCCCCTCACTTCTCAAACTATAAATACCCCCCGGGAGGCACCTCTCCATTCGTACCATTCCAAGCAAAGCAACTCCAGGCAAGAGAAGTGAGAGCTAGGTTAGAAGCTTAGAGAGCTTAGGCAAGTAGGTAGCTAGTTGAGCAAGGCATCTTTGCCCTCGCGGTAGCGCTGCTCAAGGATTAGCTCAAGAGCAGAGGCGTGCGAGTGATCGGTTCTGGAGCAGGGAAGAGTCTTCCCTCATCTCCAGTTCAGGTATTGCTCTTGTTACTCAAGCTTTTACTATATTCTAGTATTATCATTTCAAGTATTTACTTTACTTACTTATCAGTATTGAGTGTTATATGCTATACTTGATTGATTGCTTGAGTGCCTAGCTATCCCATAGTTCAATTCACTTTGCCATAGTAGTTAATCTCTAGTGAGCTTAGTGTTTGATCTTTGCCAATAGATTGCTTAGTTAGTTTAGTGTTTATCTTATTAAGTCGTGTTTGCTCTGACGTCCGCAAGGGTGTCTCTATTCTAGGCCAGGGTAGAGATAGTTAGAATATAATTAGGCATGGTGCTTAGTTATAGACTTACCTTCAGATACGGCTGGACCCCCGGATAGCTGTGGTAGCAAGCAGGTGGTGACAGCCCTGTGCGCCTTGAATTCCACCACGTAGTTGGCCCAGTTTAACAGTAAGGCTCGTTGTGCTAGCGTTCAACCTAAGTAAGTGGTAAAGGCTAGTACGCCTCGATACTTGACAAGATAGGAATAAAACTATACTCAACTTGGTTGCTTTATTGTCTTTTGCCTGCCCTGCTTCGTCATTATCTTGCTTTGTAGTTATCTTGTTTAGTGGTTACCCAGGTTAGTTATCCTAGTTATCCTTAGTTACCTTAGTTATCCCTAGTTATCCTAAACCCCCTACCTATCTATCCACCCTACCTTAGCCATTCCTTTCATCCTTACCTAGTCATCCATACATTCTTTCTAGCCCTTTCATCTTCCCTTCTCTTCTTTCCCCTTTTCTCTCTTCGACTCTCATCCCCTCCTTGACTCAACTCATCCACCACCCTAGCCTTCCCTTGGGATCAAATAAATCAACACCTGGTACTCCCAGGCGAAGTGCTACTATGATAGTTCTGTGCGCTTGCAGAATCTCCTCTTGGTAGATTGCATTCACTCTAACTAGCTCCTACTAGTGTCGGGATTGACAACCCCGCTTGGCATTAGTAGATAGCTGCTTTAGCTTCACTCCTTTAGGTATAGTGACTGGACTTGCTTCAAGCACTTCTAACACCGTTGCCGGGAATAGACTCCATAGTCTACTCCTAGTGACAACGTTAGCAAGTGCCAACAAGCATTTCTGGGCCGTTACCGGGGATAGTGCCTAGCTCTATCTTTAGTGAAGTTAAGAACTACCAACAAGCATTTCTGGCGCCGTTGCCGGGGAAGGCATTCGGTGTATCGGTTGAGTCCGTGTCGAATTTATCCTCGCTTAAGCTCCTGCTTAGCGAATCCCATCCTAACCCATTCTTTCTTTCTTTGACTCTTCTTATCTTTTTCCTTCATCTTTTTCAACTTCTTTCTTTCCTATCTCGTTCTATCTTTGCGATGGCCAACAAAGCAATTCGTGAATTCTCTGCTCCTTATGCCGCTAATATAGCGACGGGACCAGACGTGATCGATGCCAACCTCAATTTTGAGTTGAAACCGGCTCTGATCACGATGGTCCAAGCTAGCCCGTTCTGTGGCAAGGCTCATGAGGATGCCAATGCTCACCTCCAACAGTTTTTGGAGATTTGCGGCACCTCCACCATTAAGGGGATAACCCAAGAAGCCATTCGTCTTCGTCTCTTTCCTTTCTCTTTGCTAGGAAAAGCGAAGCAATGGTTCTATACCGATCGCAACCCTGTAGACACATGGGACAAGTGTTCCAATGCCTTTCTCGCTAAATTCTTTCCGATGGGCAAGACAACTGCTCTTCGCAACAAAATCTCCAGCTTTATGCAACAAGCCAAGGAATCTATTCCCGAGGCTTGGGAGAGAATGCAAGAGTATGTCGCTGCTTGTCCGCACCATGGTATGGAGGACTGGCTGTTGATCCAGAACTTCTACCATGGCCTAACCCCACTCTCTAGAAGCCATTTGGACGCCGCCGCCGGCGGTGCATTCTTTTCTCTAAATGTTGCAGATGCTAAGGCTCTCATAGAGAAGATGGTGTCAAACCAAGGATGAAATGACGAGAAGTTACAACCCCGTAAGCGAGGTATGCATTCCCTTAAGGAGGCCGACATGATCGTGGCCAAGATGGACCTGCTGGCAAAGAAGCTGGACAGTTGTGAGAAGATAAACCAACAAAAGAGTGTCCAATCTCTGGAATCCTACATGACTTGTGAAGTCTGTGGAGAAACTGGACATTCTGGGAACTACTGCCTTGAGCTACATGAAGATTTGAACTTCATCAACAACAACAACGGTTTTCGTCAACCAAATCAAGGATGAAATCAGCACTCCAATTCTCAAGGTAACAATTCATTCCCTCGCTCTAATTTTCATAATTCTGATAATTTCTCGTTCTTAAAAGATTTAGTTTACTCACAAGGTAAAACTACTGAATTTTTGAATAAGAAATTAATGGCGAATGATAAAATTCTTGAGAATATAAATGCTAAATTGGAAGATTTCTCATCTGCTCTGAAAAATCAACTTAGCTTTAATAAGATGTTAGAAACCCAATTAGCTCAACTTGCTGCTATCATACCATCTTTTGAATCTGGTAAAATTCCTGCTAAACGTGACATGGAAACTGCTAATATGGTTGAAATTAAATATTTTAACTATTATGAAGATCAAACCATGACTATTAAAAAGGGTGATCCTGGTAGTCCCATAATTAGATGCTCAATCTTTGGTGAAGTCTTTAAAAATGCCATGTGTGATTTAGTATCGAGTGCGAACATTTTATCTAAAGATTTTTATGAAAACTCATTCTTTCCACCCATGTCATCCACATCTGCCTATGTTGTGCTAGCTGATCAATCCACTTGCTATGTAGAAGGAATAGTAAATGACTTACCTGTTCATATTAGAGGCTCCTATGTTCCTACTGATTTCATAATATTAGATATGGGAAATAGGAAAGATGTGCCTTTAATTTTGGGTAGACCCTTCTTGAATACTGTTAATGCTTGCATATATGTCGGGAGTGGTAAAATTCGTATGACATTAGGAGGGAGGAAGGAAATATTCTCCTTCTCCCGAGGTCCCGCTTATGCCGCTAACATGCAGGTAGCAAAAACCGTTCATACCAAAAAGAGGTGCCCAGGAACAAGGTGGAACAGAAAGAAAGAACCACCTCCTCCTAAGTTGTGTGATTCACATAACAAGGGAGAGGTGCCAAAAAAAGAAGAACCAGATGGAGTACTAAGAGAAGAAGTGCCCAAGGAAGAAGATCCACCCGATAAGGATGAAACTCCATGGACCTAAGGTATGGTTTTATTTTTATTTTTATTTCCCTTCAATTTTCCCTTTTCGAATAAATAACATATGCCATGCATGCAACTAAAAAAATCAGTTATCATTAGTTATATGCATAGGTATATGTTAACTTAGTTAGAATAATATCATAGGATAGTTTCCCTTTTCACAACATTAGATAGTTTCCCTTTTTAATAAAAATGAGAACAAGAGCTCCGACTGAGAAGAAGAAGGCCCTTCACCAAGCAAGAAGCCAGCTTGGGGGAGACTCCCGCTCCAATAAGGTATGTCTCAAGCTTACCCTTTACATTCAGTTCTTAAATTCTATATCTCTTTGAATGTCATATGCTTGCCTAAGTATCCATTCCATGATAAAATCTGCTTAAACATGTTGAAACCTGAATAAGATTTGAAATATGTCATGCAAATGCTATTGCTATGGTTTGAATAACTGGTATTATCTAAGTTGTAGCTTTTGTGGGTTGCACATGCTTTAACTGAAATCATGCTTAGTGAGTAAAGTTAGTAAGAAATGGAGTAATTCTTTAAACTTGTTAAGGTAAAATTAGGACCTAATCTGGAGGATTTCTTTTAAAAATTATGAAAACCTCGCTAAAAGTTCCTCCTAGATTTTATCCCATCCCACCACCAGCCAAATATTTGCTAGTCATTAGTCAAAACCACATAGAGCTTTGTTTGTGTTGAGCTTTGTTAGGCCTCATAGATCTTAGTAGAGAAGCTTATCATAACTTTTGAATCAAGATACACGTACACCCACCATAAATTGCCTACTATCCATTCTGGAAGTTTGCAACCACCAAATAAATTGCTTAGTCTCTACACTGGAGATATGCAATACCCTGCCAAACATCCCATTGCTAGCCTTATGCTTATTCCTACACTGGGAATAAGCATTTCTCTCCCTTTCCCTATTCATTTCAAAAATCCTTTCCTATAGATAATCTGGGGAATTCTAGAGCTAAAAAAAAGAGAGAAAAAGCTTTTGAGCAAATTAGCTCAAAAGAGGACTATGTCCTAGAAAATGTGAGGACACATTTTTGTCTACTCACACTGTATCCCCCCCAAAAAAAAGAGCAAAGTAGCTCAAGAGAGGACCATGTCCTAAGAAAGTATGAGGACACAACTTTTGTCCACTCACTTTGTATTCAAAAAAAAGAAGAGAGAATTATCATTAGCTCTAGACCCCAGAAAATCAACTAGGAAGGATTATGAAATGTCTCTCCATACACTTCCACATAACCACACATGCACATCTTGATCAACTTTTATGATTTGCTGCTCCTTGTGATCTGAGTGTCTAACTTAGCAATAAACATCAGGCAATTTGCTCATGGTTCTTAGCCTACCTATAGCTCCACATATCATTCTTTAGAAATAGGAAAGGCAACATTTTGGCCTAAGTGAGGATTTAAACACCATTGAGTGATTGAGTGATCTAGGAGGACTTAAGCAAGTTGTTATCTTTTGAAAACCTTGAAAAACCTCCAGACAAAATCCTAGTCACACCTAAGCAAGATAAAAGTTTCCCATCTACTGCTTTATTTCACTCTTGCATGTTTGAAGTGAAAAGCTATAAGCCCCACATTGCTATGATTCATGATATATACTAAGTTACTTCTTACTATACAATATGCACTTGCATACATTTTAATTTTGCTATCTATCTCATGCTTAATGCTTAAACCGCATTGTTGCTCGAGGACGAGCAACAGGTTAGCTTGGGGGAGTTTGTTGACGGTCCTTAAACACCTGTTTTACCATCAACATTTGACCCTAAAGTCCACCAAAAGGCATGAAATGTAGTCAAATAGGTTTCAAACTAACCGAATTCCACATGTCCATAGAATTTTATTTGAATGCAGGATTTGAGCCAAATTTGTACATTTTGACCCACCAGGAGACAAGCCCACTCGATAGAGCCCAAATGGGTCGAATAGGGGTGGCGCCCGCCACCCCTAGGTGGCGCCCGCCAGCTCCATGTGGCGCCTGCCACTTGGGTTGGCCCAACTTCGCTCCCTGCCATGTCACCGATCTGTGTGACCTCCCTAGGGCCAAATCTTGGCCCTTGGTCACTCGGTCAAGTGGCATCGGACGGCTCAGGATGAAGTGACGCGAATCATGACTGATGGGCGGTTGCTAGGACATGCAACCGACCTCCAAACCGCCTCGGACAAACTCCTGGAGGCCGTTGGATCAAGGGCGGTGCATCCAGTGGCCAGCACACTGGCGGCCGCCAGTTACTTGTGGCGCCCACCACCTGACTGAAAGTTCCTTGTTTGGTTTTGATAATTGAGTGACAACCTAGGTGAACTAATATGTGTTTAAGTGAAATATGCATGAGATTAGTTCACAAGTTAATGTGCAATGAAGGAGCTTATTGCATATGAGACATGACATGGAGTCATGTGGCTAAGGTGGTGAAGATCAAGACAAGACTTGGCTTGATGGACCGGTTGCGAAGGTGAAGGGCAAGTTGGAGGCTTTGAAGTCGTTGGTACCGAGTGTCGGGAGGCTTGAGCTAAGACTTGGCGCTGATGGACCCAAGCAATGGTGAAGAGCAAGTGAGGTCAAGATCGATGGACCATGGAGGCCATGTGATGATATGAAGTGGATCATATCATTTGATCAAGATTGGTGCATGTGTTGCATCAACTTTGGAGGAGTTGAAATGGAATGCGCAAGGCAAAGGTATATTTATAGGGCATTTCATTTCACCGGTCTAAGTTGAGTAGAGAAGTGCTTGACCAGGTTTAGGATAGATAGCCGTACTATAAAGAGGAGAAATCTTTTAGTTGCAACGATTATCTAGTGCCACTAAGTGTGAGTTTCATGTGCATATGCATTGCGCTTAGTGACGTGGTGAGATGGTTGAGATTAACCCTAAAAGATCTTTGTGAAAATGCTAACTCAAGTGCTAATTTGTTTTAAGTCTTTTGGAAGGAATAGCACTTGAAAAGAGGGAAAAAGGGAGAAGCAAAGCGCCTTAACAGAGAAGGTCCAGCCGGAATAACATTCGGCCCTAGCCGGATATATTGTTCGGACGTCCGTTTTTGCTTTGCACACAACAGAGAACCCCCATCCGGATATATTCTCAACCCTAGCCGGATATTCCGTTTGAATTCAGCTCATCTCCATTCGTGTGGACAGTAAGGTGCTGCTCAGATATTTTCCTCGCTCTACCCAGATATTCCGGTTCAACTGAGATCCAAGCGTCCCAACGGTCAGTGCACGAGCTGAGGGGATTTAGGGGTGTTGCAACCTCCTTCTGCCTTATTCCTCTCCCCATTTTCTCACCTTTGGAGAGCAAGCAAGTTAGGGTTCATCCTCTCCTCTCTCTCCCCCATGATTTGAGCTAAAATTTCTAGGAGAGATTGAGGGCCCTTTGTGGGTGTGGATGAGAGAGTGAAGATCCACCTCTTCCTCTTTCTCTCCCTCTCATGCTTGGTGCTAATTTGAGTGAGGGATTGAGAGCCTAGTGTGTGTGCATTTGAGGATTGCATTTGGTGGCACTAGGAAATATTTGTGATTTGGGGATTTCTTATTACTCTTGGTGATTGCCATCACCTAGACGGTTTGGTGGATTGTGGTCTCCGTTGTGAAGCCCGCGTGGTGATTGTGCGTGGCTCCGGAGAAGGATTTGTGAGGGGTGTTGTGCTCAACCCGCAGGAGATCGTGAAGAGCAACTCTAGTAAAAGAGAGACGTGAAGAGCATCAAGTGGTTCGGTCGGGTCAAGTGCTAGAGCTTGTGGTAAGCGCTCCTTGTGGGAGAGTGTGACTTGTAGTCACCACTAGCAAGAGGACCGACAACAACCTTGAGCTTGTCTCAACGGGGACTAGCTTGGTGGCAACCAAGTGAACCTCGGGATAAAAATCACCGTGTCAACATTGTCTACATCTTCTCGGTGGTTTGCAATCTCCATACACAAGCTTGTATTTACTTTGTCATACATATTGTGCTTGTGTAGTTGCTCTTGTAATTAGTTAGCTTGTGTAGCTTGCTAGTTACCTTCCTTGCTTGTGTAGCATAGAAGTAGCTCTATTGCATGACTAATTGGCTTGAGTAGCCTTGTTAGTCACTTTGCTTAGTTTGTGTAGCTAAGTAATTTGAGCTCTCTAATTTGGCTCGTGTAGCCTTGTTATTGAGCTTTGCTAGTGAGCTTAGGCTTTGTGCGCTTTGTATCACTAGATTGTGTAGGAGCTCCCTTGTTCTTAAAGTACTAGTTGCATAGGTTTGTGTGACCTTGCTTCTAGAATTATTTAGGTGAGCTTTGCTAGCCTGACACCTTATTTGCTTTGTTTAGGATCTTTGTAAGGTGCTAGAGAATATAGATAGAGGGGTGTAGTATTGGCTAGACCGAATAGATAATTCCGCATTTGTTTTGGTTAGCCGGTGCGATTAATTTTAAAAGGACTATTCACCCCCCCTCTAGTCCGCCATCTCGACCCTACACGTGGTATCGGAGCCGTGGTCTCTCATTTGTGGTCTTCACCGACCCGAGAGGATGGCGACTTATGGGCTAGATGTTGATTATCCACACATTTTTGATGGTACACACTTTGCACGATGGAAAAATTGGAATATATGCAATTTCAAGTTTATTTGCCCTCAAATGTGGTGGATGGTAGATGTAGGCTTTTCTCATGTGTTGGATGAAAATAATCTAACTCAAGCACAAGAGAAATGCCTAGATCTTGACATCCAAGCTACTAACATCATCTATAGATCTTTGCATGATGATATATTTGGAGAGATCATGGACATGAAGTCCTCCCATGAGATTTGGAAATATCTCAATGATAAGTATGGAAGTGTCTCTCATGATGGTGATGATGATGCTGATGAGCCGAAGGAGACACATGAGGATGTTGAGCATGCCCACAATTTGGTGATTGTGGAAGATTGCTCCACCACATGGTCAAGTGATGATGATGATCGATCTACAACAAGTTCACTTGACAAAATTGATGATGATGATGATGATTGTTTATGCCTGAATCACATTGCTACTACAAGCCCATCAACTACATCACATTGCTTCATGTCACATGGTGACACCAAGGTATCCAATGCAAATGTGATTGATCTTGATTCATATGAGGAGCTTTTATATAGATTTGGTAGAATGATCAAAGCTTTATAAAATGAGATGGCTAAAACAAGGAAATTGGAAAATGAAAACTCATTTCTAAAGAACACATGTGAACAACAAAAGCATCTACTCTATGTTACTACTTGTTCACATGAGGAGCTAAAATTGGCTCATGAGGAACTTAGTGTTGCTCATGATAACTTGGTACAAGACCATGCTTTGCTCACTAAGAAGATTTCTAATGTAGAAACTAAAACTAGTGAGAGCTCATCATTTGGGTCAAATGATCAATCACATATTTGTGCTAACCCATGTGATGTAGAGAAGAAGAATGTATCCACCTCTTGTGATGACTTATTATCTATGCCATGTTCTTCACATATAAATGCTTGTTCTACTTTTATGTCTTGTGAGACTAACATTTTGAAGGAGAACAATGAGCTCAAAAGTGAAGTGAAGAATTTGAGCAACAAGTTAGAGAGGTGCTACAAATCAAAAGTCACTTTTGAGCATATGTTGAACAATCATAGAAGTTATGGTGACAAGAGTGGCATTGGCTTCAACAAGAGCAATGTCAAAGGCAAGAGATGGGGCAAGAGAAGACACGAAAGAGAGATGAAGAAGCAAGAACAAGAGAAGTTATCTCACTTCATGTGCTACAAATGCCATGAGATGGGACATCTCACAAATGGTTGCCCTAACAAAGAAAAGCTCAAGTTGAAGAAACAAGAAGCGAGGCTCAAGCATGTCAAGTGCTTCAAGTGCCGCACTAGAGGACATCTTACCTCTATGTGCCCAACCAAGAAATTGGTGAAGCAACAAGAAAAGCCTCAACCAAAGCCACAAGTTGAGCAAAAAGAGAAGCCCCAAGACCAAATCAAGAACAACCATGATGATGGTGGCTTGAGAAAGAAGAAGACAAGAAGGGGAGGTAGAAGATCAAGATCAACACAAGACCTCACCCAAGTCAAGTGCTATAGTTGTGATAAATTGGGCCACCTAGCTTTGGGTTGTCCAAACAAGCTTGAGAAAAAGGATCAAGCAAACAAGAAGAAGCAAGGCAATGAGAAGCAACAAATGAGCAAGGAAGAAAAGGCTCAATCAAAGAGAGTTTGCTACTCATGCCGGGAAAGGGGACACATGACTAATTCATGTCCCCTAGGTAACACTTCTAAGCCTATTTCAATTGATGATAATGTTGTGCTTAGAAAGGATGACAATGGTACCTCATTGGTTGCTATTGCAAAACATCCCGCTACTCATACTAAGGCATTGCCTAAGTATGTTGCTCCTAACTTGAGAGGACCCAAACAAGTTTGGGTACCATCAAAAAGTGGATGAATGTGTGTAGGTACCATGGCATTGGAGGCTTGATTCAATTGATATCTTATTGATCATCATATGATTGTGTCGAGCAAATGAAGCTTAGGGATAGTGCAATCCAATCCCAATGCCAAGTCAAAATAGTGAAGTCCAAATGTGCTATGACATACAAGTGCAAAGTTCAAGTTGTGGTAATTTTATTGGAAATATTTGAAGGTTTGCAATTTATTGAAGTAGAAGCTTGATAATGAATGATCATGAGCTACTAAGGTATATATCTCTTGTTGATCAAATTTATTTGGGTGCATATGAGTTGATTGAATTGGATATATATGCATATGTTGCTTGCTATAAGATGATTGAATGAATTAAATGCTTAGTAATCAAGTTTGAGTTGGTTTGATTGAATATAATCACAAGGTGACCTTTAGTAAGTGGTTTGAATGGACATATGTCTTGTGAGAGTATCCAAACAAGTTGATTTCGAGTTTGATTCATATTTAAAGAAGAATAGCTCAAGTAGTGAAATCTGTCCAAATTTGAAATCTGAGCTAGTTGCGATGATAGCCATGTTTGAATGATAAAATCTATTTGGATTGGCTTAAAATTTGGTATACATGCTCTGAATTTATGGTATTAGTTGCTGTAAAAATTTCATGAGTATTGGATAAGGGATACTTCAGTTTTGGAGTGGATCTTGTCAACTATAGTGCAGCAGTTTTCAGCATGTAGTAGTGTGGAAAGATGTCAAATCTGGTAGTAATCTAGAAGTCCAATGAAGCTCAAATTTTTATGGCTACTAGAATACATAGTGAGGCACATCTCCACCAAATTTCATGGTAATTGAATCAATATATTGTGAGATATGACCATTTCATTGAAGAGAACAGAATTTTCCATATAAGTGACATTTATTGGATAGATCACAAGTCACTTTGACTGAAAGGCCCTCAAGTTGGAATTGAAGGACCGAGAAAGCTCACACAAGGTGACCAGAGGGGGGGGGTGAATGGGAGCCAAACAAAATTCTTTCGAATCTTTGGCCGAGTGTCCCAAATTCAACCCCAAGAAGCTCGAACTCAAAGCGTGATGCTCACGACCCTTGGAAGAGGGTGGATGATCCCTAGGATCATAGCGGAGCACCACCGAACACAAGCGATGCAAAGACCAAAAGCACCGGCACAAGTTTGCCCTTGGAAAACCAGGTCTCGAATGTAGATAGACGGCTACGTCGAGAAATCTCCAAACACCGATGCTAACAAGTAGCAAAGATATCTAGAGAGGTTCCTTGGTGAACTCTAGGGTCAAACGAGAAGTCCGAAAACCAAGCGAGCAAGCCGGGAGAGCAATCGCACTAAAACGGACCAATCAGCAGGGTCCCGGACAGTCCGCCGTCAGGCTCCCGGACTGTCCGGTAAGAGCCAGACTGTCTGTCACTAAAGGCCGGACTGTCCGCCGGTGAAAACAGCAAAAACGCACTGCTGCTGAAACCTCCCTGGACGGTTCGCGGACTGTCCGTGACTGACCACTGCGGACTGTCCGCCGGTCAGTTCGGACTTGTCCGAACGTGCAGCGGCTGGGTCTGCACAGCCTTGGCCGCGATGCCCAGACTGTCCGGGGCTTACACCTGCGGACTGTCCGCCGGCAGGGTTTCAACCTATCCGAGCGAAGAACAGCCGCTCCTGTCCGAACCGACCCCGACCCCCGGACTGTCCGGGGTGGGAGTGGCGGACTGTCCGCGAGGACACAGAAAGGGGCGATTTGATCGCCTCCAACCACTCTCTCCAAAAATCCGAGCCAAATCACAATCCCAAGTTCCCAAACTTGGAGAAGATGATCATGGGGTAGTTAGGAGACTATCCCCAAGAGATCATCCACTCAAAACAACTCAATCCACGGGAAATCAAAAGGGAAGGTGAGATGAACCGAAAAACGCCACGAAAACGAAATCGACCCGATCTACTTGTTCGTAGGGAGATAGATGAATTCCTTCGGTGGAAATGATCTCCTTTCAAATACGAACAAGTTGATTCAAACGGATTTCACAAAGATGCACCGGAGAGGGAGATCGAGTGACGGGAAAATCGTGGAGAAACGAAGAACGCGAAGAACAACGACGAACTCGAATCAAAACACGAATTGACACACGATCTGCAAGCCGAAGCGCAAACACACGCTATGACAAGGTGGTTACGGCCACCTTTCCTCATAATCACAGTACACAGAGTCACGGTCTCTCTGCGAATCTCAGCTAGCTACAACAGGGAATGGGAGAGAAGGAAAACCTAATGGCAAGAGTGCAAATGGCTGAGATAGGGGAGGAGGGTGTCTCCCCTGGACTATCTAAACTAAACTAGACTAAGTCTATTTCCTACTCTACCCCTCTCTAAACTAATTACAGAGCGAACCAGCTAAACCCTAAGGCTATTCTGGTCCAACCCGCAGTGGTAGGTAGATTCGACGGCCACGTCCGCGCAGTCGTCCGCGTTGCCTCCACGCAACCTTCCGATTGCCGCCACGTGCCGCCCTCGCTCTGCACCCCCGGTTTTGAGGCCCAAACCGGGAAACCAGCTTTTTCCATCAGCCCCCGGTTTTGAGGCCCAAACCGGGAAACCAGCCTCCAGCCCGAGTTTTGTGGCCCAAACTCGGAAACCCGCAACGCCCAAGTTTTGAGGCCCAAACTCGGAAACCGGCCCACGCCCAGGTTTTGAGGCTCAACCTGGAAACCGTCGCGCCCAGGTTTTGTGGCTCAACCTGGAAACCCAGCGCCCAGGTTTTGAGGCCCAAACCTGGAAACCGTCCACCCGTTGGTTTTTCCCTGGCTCAACCAACAAACCGGCGTCGTAGAGTGGATGCACCGCCCGTGCACCCCGTCCACCGACATGACCGCATTTCTTCACTTGTCGTCGCCACAGGCTGCCAGCCACCACAGCTGATCCTCCGGCCTCTGGTCCCTCAGTCCAAGCCTCACGTCCGCCCTTCACTGTCCGATACATCGGCATGGCACGTCCGCCGCACGGCACGCCCATCCTTCATCGCGCCCAGTCCATCGGCACGACACGTCTCAACTTGACCTTCACCTGCCTTCGATCACTGTCTCCGTGCTCGACACCTGCACAACACAAGCCAAAGAACATGCGCATCAATCCAGTTGACAATCACTCATCACTCAGAGACTCGGCATACACCCATGTATCCGCAATCTCCCCCTTGATGAGTGCATTGTCAACTACACAACAA
Source organism: Coix lacryma-jobi var. lacryma-jobi (assembly GCA_009763385.1). Lineage (NCBI taxonomy): Eukaryota > Viridiplantae > Streptophyta > Magnoliopsida > Poales > Poaceae > Coix > Coix lacryma-jobi. The sequence continues at coordinate 130,493,079 of CM019830.1, forward strand.
ATCATAAGTAACAGAAAGAGGGTAGGAAGGAGAAGGAAGAGAGAACCCAACCAAATGACCCAAAAGCATAGCAAAAGCCGAAGAAGGTCAAGTGGAAGAAGCAAAGAACTTGGTCCCCAAAGACATGGGCAACGGCTCGACGCAACCAAGCAAAGCAAAGCTAGCCCTCAAGAAGAGGTAGAAAAGGCTCAACACCGCTAGCTAATACCAACTGAAAATCCAATCGAAAATCGGAGCAAACACAGGGCAAAATGCTAGTCCCTCAAGATAGAGGCACAGAGGCTCAACACAACTAGCAAGAAAACCACTCCGAACCAATTGGAAAGCCAAGACAGTCGATACCAAATGAGGATAAACTCAGGAAACGTTTGCTAGTCCCTCAAGATAGAGGCAACGGCTCAACACAACTAGCAAACTCCCCCTCGACAAGTGCAAGCAACTAATCGGAGCAAAAAAGATTTTCTCCTCCTTAGTTGAACAACTTAGGAGTATATGATTTGCAAAAACCCTCCCCCTTAGTTGAAAATGCACTAATCAAGCAAAAGGTACCGAGTAAAACTCTCCCCTTGAACATAAGCTCCCCCTTCCAAAATGCATATGAAGTCAAAAATGCAAGTTAGGAGCTTCAGGCATATAATCAAAAGAGTGCAAAAATGCTCTAATCGGTATAGCTCCAAAGGCACAATCAAGCACTCAAATAGCAAAGGCTCAAACTGATCACATATACGAAATATGAAGCATGTGAGCAAGTGAGCAGTTTTAAGCCAAAAAGATAGTCACCATCAAAATAGCGCTAAACACGTATAGATAGGAATCCAAACAAGTGCTAAGCATATATACGAGGTGAACTACCCCTAGCAAAGTTCAATCATCATGCATAGGAATGAAGCATATACTTGTGATTTCAATTTTAAATCGGAGTTGCAGCGGTAAAGAGTTCACAAGTTCATTTATTTAGCATGTGATTGCGAGAGGTTGAAAGCTTGTCATTGCCTAACTTTTCAACCGAGCGAAGCCTATGCCGAAGCAATCAGAAGCTTAAAGCTACGGTTTCGATCATACACTACACGGCTCAAGTTTAACTCAAAGTGCAATGAGAAACAGTCTCGATACCGTGAGGTGTTGACAAGCAATCCCGTCTCGATCTTTTCAATTCACTAACACTTGGTTCAGATTTTAAGCAAGATATGAACAACCAAGCAAGTGAATGCCTCAGAACTAGAGACATAGCAACCTAGCATATATGAAAAGCATGAATGGACTCAACACACCCTACACATGCTAGTTGCATATCTCAATGGTGAACATTTTCAGATTATATACATTAAGCACAATTCACCATTCCAAAAATAGCTCGCTCATAACATGTATTTGTGATCAGTAGGAGCATAAGCTACAAGCAACATCATAAGCATCAGAGCAACACTAATCAAAGCATAGTTACATTCTAGTGATTATAAACATGAAGCTCAGAATGTAAGTGCGTATGCTAAAATGCAAAGAAAAGAAACTCAAAGAAAAGAGTCAGTCTGAACAAGATCCAAAATGCTTCCCCCATCTAAAAGGGGAAACCCACACCAAGCTCACCCCTCAACCTATTAAAGGTTGATTCGTCTAAAGGCTTGGTGAAAATATCAGCCAGTTGGTGATGAGTATCGACATGGCGAAGGTCGATATCACCCTTCTCCTGGTGGTCTCGCAAGAAATGAAAGCGCACATCAATGTGTTTGGTTTTCGAGTGAAGCACGGGGTTCTTAGCAACGCTAATTTCACTTGTGCTGTCACAAAGCAAAGGCACTCGAGAAAAGCTCAAACCAAAATCACGCAAAGTGGCCATCATCCAGAGTAACTGGGAACAACAGCTAGCCGCAGCAACATATTCAGCCTCCGTGGTAGACTGAGCGACACTAGACTGCTTACGAGAAGACCACGACACCAGAGAAGACCCAATAAATTGGCAAGTCCCAGAAGTGGACTTGCGCTCGATGCGATAACCAGCAAAATCGGCATCCGAATAACCGCAAAGCGAGAGGGTGGAAGAAGCAGAATACCAAATCCCAAACTCAGGCGTGAAACGAAGGTACCTGAAGATGCGCTTCACCGCCTGACGGTGAGAGGTGCGCGGCGAAGCCTAAAAGCGCGCACACAGGCACACCGCGAACTGGATGTCTGGGCGTGTCGCCGTCAGGTAGAGGAGCGACCCAATCATGCTGCGGTACTCCTTCTGGTCCACTGCTTCTCCATCCTTGTCAGCATCCAGGGCAGTCGTCGTCGACATGGGTGTTGGAAGAGGCTTGGCCTCACCCATATCGAACCGCTTCAGCAAGTCCCTCGTGTACTTGCCCTGGTGCACAAACGTCCCCTCTCGGGATTGCTTAATTTGCAACCCGAGAAAGAATGTCAGCTCGCCCATCATGCTCATCTCGAACTCCCTGCTCATGGTATCTGCAAACTTGGCAACCAAAGCGTGAGAAGAACCACCGAAAATGATATCATCCACGTAAATTTGGACCAAGAGTGTGTCTTTGCCTTGCCGGAGGAGAAAGAGCGTCTTATCTACACATCCCATTTTGAAACCCTTAGCAAGCAAAAAGGTCTTCAACCTATCATACCAGGCTCTAGGGGCTTGTTTCAAACCATACAAAGCTTTGTGGAGTTTAAAGACATGGTTTGGAAACTTGGGATTTTCAAAACCGGGGGGTTGCTCAACATAAACCTCCTCCTCTATGTAGCCATTTAAAAAGGCACTCTTGACATCCATTTGAAAAAGTTTGAAACCCCGGGATGCAGCATAAGCCAAGAGTATCCTAATAGCCTCCAAACGAGCTACAGGAGCGAAGGTCTCCTCATAATCTATCCCCTCCTTCTGACTATAACCCTTCGCTACAAGCCGGGCCTTGTTTCTCACAACGTGGCCCTCCTCTCCTTGCTTGTTTTTAAATACCCATTTTATCCCAATAGGTTTACAGTCAAGTGGAGGTGGAACTAGAACCCAAACCCGATTTCGCTCAAAGTTCTCTAGCTCCTCATGCATGGCATTGACCCAATCCGGATCCGTCAATGCGTGTCCAACATCTCGGGGCTCAAAATTAGCAACAAAAGCAGAATGAGCAAAGTGCGAGATTTGCTGTGACCTGGAGGGAGTGACTCGCTCGCCGATGTCGCCGATCATCTGCTGAGGAGGGTGCTGGCACTGGATGTGTCGTGGCGCCTCCTGGGAAGAAGTGACCTCCCCCTCAACAGCAGCTGGTTCCACCCCGGGTACAAATGGTACCGCGCGAGGTGGATCCCACGGCCCCCAGGAAGAAGACGTCTCGGGGCCGTGAGTCGTCGTCGAAGCCGCCCTTGGCGGCGCGGCAGGCGGAGGGGGTGTTGGATCATCTATACCTTCAGCACCCTCTTCCTCGTCATCGAAAAGAGGCTCTCCAACCTCGTGATCACCTGCACGCTCAAAACGAGAAGAAGGAGAAACAAGAGTCTCGTCAAAAGTGACATCGGATGTCTCCACGACTTTGTTAGTGTCAAGGTTAAGAACTCTATAGGCTCTAGTGTGAGTACCGTAACCCAAAAACACACCGTCGGAAGAGCGAGACTCGAATTTGTCCAGGTTGCCCTTCTTCAAAATGAAGCAGTGGCAACCGAAGACTCTAAAATAACTCACCTTGGGTTGGCGGCCAAAACACAACTCATAAGAGGTCTTCTTCAAAAACGCTCTTAGAAAAATGCGATTCGAAATGTAGCATGCAGTGTTCATAGCTTCGGCCCAATAGCGCCTGGGAGTCCTATGCTCATCGAGCATCGTCCTGGCCATCTCAACAAGGGTCCGATTCTTCCTCTCTACAACACCATTAGAGGGCGGTGTGTAGGGGGAGAAAACTGATGCTCCAAACCAAGGCGGTCCCAAAACTTCTCAAAATCCGAATTTTTGAATTCGGAACCATTATCACTTCTAATAGCTCGCATCGAGTTCAAAGGGAACTCGTTCTGAAGACGCAAAATCAGATTGCGAGCGAAGGAGAAAGTTTCGGTCTTCTCAGTCAAAAAGAAGACCCACGAATACCTCAAAAAATCGTCAACAACAACCAAAACATACCACTTCCCACCAACCGAGCTCACCCGAGCCGGACCAACAAGGTCCATGTGCAAAAGCTCTCCGGGGTGCGAGGTCATAACCTTGGTCAAAGGATGGTGGGGAGCAGCAACCATCTTCCCATGTCTGCAAGCATGACAAACCAGATCCTTCTCCATCGAAAGCTTGGGCAATCCTCGGATTAGGCCAAGTGAGCTGAGTCTTGCAAGCAAGTCAAAACTCAAATGACCGAGCCTCCTATGCCACTTCCAAAGATCGGAGGAAGAAGGATTAGCAAAAAGACATCGAGAAGATCCAAACGACTTCGAGAAATTCACGCGAAAAACTTTCCCAAAGGGCGAAATCAGACATACAAGATCGCCCTGAGGATCTAAGATGCGACTAAGGTTCGGTTTGAAACGAATCTCATAGTCCTCATCAAAAAGTTGCGAAACAGAAAGCAAATTAAAATGCAGGTTAGAAACAAGAGCAACATCGCGCAACACAAAGTGCTCATTAACCCGCACCAAGCCTCGGGATAATACCTTACCTTTGCTCTTGTCGCCGAAGGTTATGTACTCCTTTCCGTCGATCGGACTAAGGCTGGAGAACCACTTGGGGTTTCCGGTCATGTGCATCGAACAACCGGAATCCACAAGCCAAATGTCCTCCAACCGTCTTACCTACATCAATAAAAAGACATAGGGTGAGCATACGGTCCAACACTGGGGTTAGTAAAATAAGAAGAATACCAGTGTTGGGCCGGCTGCTCAAAAGAACGGTCAGTATAAAAACCATCCTGTCCAGGGGGAAAGCGATCACCATCACAGGAAAACGTGGTCCGCTGGGGAAGAAGTGCTCACCGCGAAACTCAAACTGCGGTGGGGAAAAGCGCTCAACAAAGCCTCCACCATGGGGTCCAAAACCTGCAGCTGCAGGCCCCCGCCGGGCACGCTCTCTACTAGGTCTATGCCTAGGAGCCTGGGGCTCAACTACTCTAGCGTTTCTCCTCGGAGCTCTCTCCTGCCTAGGCCTGGGACCCTGACGTCCGGGCCTAGCACCTCTCCCCTGGGGCTTCGGAGCATGTCCACCATGAGCAGGGTGGTACATATCCGGGTTATCCATCTCCCTAGCGCGGCGCGCCTCTCGCTTGCGCCGAAAGCAAAACTCACTCAAGTGACCATCCCTCCCACAAAAGTCACACTGGTACCTCACCACACGCACAGGGGGTTGTTGGTACGCAGGGATGTGGGTATGGCTCACTTTGCCCTTCATTGGCAACTCCTGCTGGATGGGTGGCATTGTGTCCAGCTTGTTCTTGAGGTGGTTCGGCTTGGGTGCCCAGACTTGGTTCTTGGGTGGAGCTCTCGGGGGTTCTTCAAACACCCCGTCCTTGGTGACAGGCTTGACAGGCTCTTTGGGTGGAAGCTTGGTCAGTTTGGGAGTAGTGGTGGAGTTGGGCTTCTCACTCGGGTTTAGACCACTCGACTCTCCAATCTTCCCAAAAGCGGAAAGATCAACACCCTGCGCAAAGCCTACACCTGGACCACCAGCAGCTCGCTTGAATTGGGAGATCATCATCCCGAGCTGCGGCTCACCACAAGACACCCATGACAAGATGGTCCGAAGGTATGTGTTTTCTTCCTCGGTTTGCATCTTGTCATGCCTCACATTGGCTATCTCCATCTCCAAGCCCTCACACAAAGCACACCTCGAGACACAAGTGCTATCTGAGCTGGCCTTTCCTAAGGACTCAAGCTTGGCATTCTTCTCTGCCAACTCAGATTGCAAGACAGGACAAGTCTTGCACGCACCCAACAGCTGCGGCCTAGCACGGAGCTCATCCACCTCTCCTACCAACGCAGCATACTTCCCCCTCAAAGTGAGTAGGTCAGTCATGTGCGTGGTGCACGACTCACACTCCAACTCCTCCGACACAACCACGGTGGACTTGGCAAACTCAAGCTCCTTCACCGTGTCCTCCCACTTCTGCCTGAACTCCTTGCGCTCTCTAGCGGCACGCCTAAGCAACTTATCTTGGCTAAGGAGGGCAGCAGTCAACTTCTCTACCTCGGAGGAAAGCTCATCATAGGTGAGAGATACCTGGGAGGTGTCGTCGTCGTCGTCGTTCCGAGGCGTGTGCTCCAGCTCACCTCCGACCTCATCTCCGAGCGCCATGGTGCACAAGCCTCCGTCACCGGCGAAGAAGCACAAGCCCTTGAACTTGTCTTCCAGCTTCTTCTTCACGGACTCGTCATCGCTGGAGCCAGCAGAGTCGTCATCCGAGCCGTCGACGTCGCTGAGCGTGGCGAAGAAGGCACGCTGCTCAGCTTGTTGCTTCTCCAAGTACTTCTTCTTGATGTACTCTTTGTCGAAGCCGCCCCGCTTCTTGTGCCTTGGGGGAACGTGCTTCTCCTTGTACTTGGAGTTGTGCTTGTGCCCATGTTCGCCCTTCCCCGAGTGCTTGTTCTTCTTGGGGCAGTTGGCGATGAAGTGGTCAGGGTCGCCGCACTCGTAGCATCCCGTGCGTCCTCCTCCACGACGGCGGTTCATGCGGTTGTTGTGGAACCGCGAGAACCGGTTGGCAAGCAAAGCCAACTCGTCATCTCCCAAAGACTCCAGCTGGTCCTCTGTGACAGAAAAGAGACAAGACAGTGCAAAGCCAGCTGAGGGGTTAGAGGAAGAGCCGGAAACCAAAGCCATGGACGTGCGAGAAGGATTTTCAAAAGAAGCCCTCGCCATAGCATCAATCTCACTGGACTTGAGCTTACTGAAGAGTTCGTCGCACGTGAGGGTCTCATAGTTAGGTGATTCGATGATCGCCTGAACCTTAGAGTCCCACACCGACAGATCAAGGGTATGCAAAAGCTTCAAAGCCCTCTCATGATCGTCGAAAGGCAACTGCTCTCGGTTAGCCCTCATCCTGTTGACAATCACCTGAAAGCGAGCGAATAAACTCTATATGCTCTCGCCAGGCTGATGTCGAAAGTTCTCATACTCTCTCTTGTACGACTCGTAGAGCCGGGTTTTGACTTGAGAGGTGCCCTCATGAAAGCGCATGAGGGTGGCCCAAATCTCCCGAGCCGTAGAGAGGTGAGAAACGCGATCAAACTCCCCAGCGCTCAAACACGAAAAGAGCGCATTACGGGCTCGGCTATTGGCCTCGTGCTCATCGATCTGCTGCTGAGTCACACGGGCAGCCAAGACCACGTAATCGGCAGAGTTGCAAATATCCCAGATGGAAGAACCCAAACTCTGCAGATAGGCCGACATACGTATCTTCCAATACGCATAGTTTGACCCATCGAAAAACGGCGGTTTGCCCACGCCGCGATCCATGTCGCCTTCGGTGGATCTGGAACCGGCTAAGGTGGAAGATCCTTAACCCGCTCCGATACCAATTGAAGGACCGAGAAAGCTCACACAAGGTGACCAGAGGGGGGGGGTGAATGGGAGCCAAACAAAATTCTTTCGAATCTTTGGCCGAGTGTCCCAAATTCAACCCCAAGAAGCTCGAACTCAAAGCGTGATGCTCACGACCCTTGGAAGAGGGTGGATGATCCCTAGGATCACAGCGGAGCACCACCGAACACAAGCGATGCAAAGACCAAAAGCACCGACACAAGTTTGCCCTTGGAAAACCAGGTCTCGAACGTAGATAGACGGCTACGTCGAGAAATCTCCAAACACCGATGCTAACAAGTAGCAAAGATACCTAGAGAGGTTCCTTGGTGAACTCTAGGGTCAAACGAGAAGTCCGAAAACCAAGCGAGCAAGCCGGGAGAGCAATCGCACTAAAACGGACCAATCAGCAGTGTCCCGGACAGTCCGCCGTCAGGCTCCCGGACTGTCCGGTAAGAGCCGGACTGTCCGTCACTAAAGGCCGGACTGTCCGCCGGTGAAAACAGCAAAAACGCACTGCTGCTGAAACCTCCCTGGATGGTTCGCGGGCTGTCCGCGACTGACCACTGCGGACTGTCCGCCGGTCAGTTCGGACTTGTCCGAACGTGCAGCGGCTGGGTCTGCACAGCCTTGGCCCCGATGCCCGGACTGTCCGGGGCTTACACCTGCGGACTGTCCGCTGGCAGGGTTTCAACCTGTCCGAGCGAAGAACAGCCGCTCCTGTCCGAACCGACCCCGACCCCCGGACTGTCCGGGGTGGGAGTGGCGGACTGTCCGCGAGGACACAGAAAGGGGCGATTTGATCGCCTCCAACCACTCTCTCCAAAAATCCGAGCCAAATCACAATCCCATGTTCCCAAACTTGGAGAAGATGATCACGGGGTAGTTAGGAGACTACCCCCAAGAGATCATCCACTCAAAACAACTCAATCCACGGGAAATCAAAAGGGAAGGTGAGATGAACCGGAAAACGCCACAAAAACGAAATCGACCCGATCTACTTGTTCGTAGGGAGATAGATGAATTCCTTCGGTGGAAATGATCTCCTTTCAAATACGAACAAGTTGATTCAAACGGATTTCGCAAAGACGCACCGGAGAGGGAGATCGAGTGACGGGAAAATCATGGAGAAACGAAGAACGCGAAGAACAACGACGAACTCGAATCAAAACACGAATCGACACACGATCTGCAAGCCGAAGCGCAAACACACGCTACGACAAGGTGGTTACGGCCACCTTTCCTCAAAATCACAGTACACAGAGTCACGGTCTCTCTGCGGATCTCAGCTAGCTACAGCAGGGAATGGGAGAGCAGGAAAACCTAATGGCAAGAGTGCAAATGGCTGAGATAGGGGAGGAGGGTGTCTCCCCTGGACTATCTATACTAAACTAGACTAAGTCTATTTCCTACTCTACCCCTCTCTAAACTAATTACAGAGTGAACCAGCTAAACCCTAAGGCTATTCTGGTCCAACCCGCAGTGGTAGGTAGATTCGACGGCCACGCCCGCGCAGTCGTCCGCGTTGCCTCCACGCAACCTTACGATTGCCGCCACGTGCCGCCCTCGCTCTGCACCCCCGGTTTTGAGGCCCAAACCGGGAAACCAGCTTTTTCCATCAGCCCCCGGTTTTGAGGCCCAAACCGGGAAACCAGCCTCCAGCCCGAGTTTTGTGGCCCAAACTCGGAAACCCGCAGCGCCCGAGTTTTGAGGCCCAAACTCGGAAACCGGCCCACGCCCAGGTTTTGAGGCTCAACCTGGAAACCGTCGCGCCCAGGTTTTGTGGCTCAACCTGGAAACCCAGCGCCCAGGTTTTGAGGCCCAAACCTGGAAACCGTCCACCCGTTGGTTTTTCCCTGGCTCAACCAACAAACCGGCGTCGTAGAGGGGATGCACCGCCTGTGCACCCCATCCACCGACATGACCGCATTTCTTCACTTGTCGTCGCCACAGGCTGCCAGCCACCACAGCTGATCCTCCGGCCTCTGGTCCCTCAGTCCAAGCCTCACGTCCGCCCTTCACTGTCCGATACATCGGCATGGCACGTCCGCCGCACGGCACGCCCATCCTTCATCGCGCCCAGTCCATCGGCACGACACATCTCAACTTGACCTTCACCTGCCTTCGATCACTGTCTCCGTGCTCGACACCTGCACAACACAAGCCAAAGAACATGCGCATCAATCCAGTTGACAATCACTCATCACTCAGAGACTCGGCATACACCCATGTATCCGCAGGAATCATGTTTACAAGTGTTTGAGGGGCCTATGTTTGGTTTTGATATGGGTTAGAAGCATAACAAAGATGAGTACAAGGTCACTTGATTGTGAGTGTATTTGGCACACAATTTGGTACTCAAATTGAAGATCAAGAAAAATATCAAGATAAAGAAGAAGATCAAGTTCTAGTATCAATTGAAGATCATTTGGAAGAAAGAAAAGAACTCAAAGGAGGATTCAAAGTCACATTTCAAGAAGAGTTCAAATGGATCAATCAAACAAAGTCAATTCAAGTGAGTATCGAGGATGATTCTTTGGAGAGAGGTCACTTCTCCCTTTTGTAGGGGCTTGCCGCCTTTTGTAGGTTAACCAAGCAAGGCTTGGAAGGCTAACATGGAAGTGGTGATCTAAAGGGACATTTGAGATGCTTAGTTGAAGAAATCAAAAGGGTTAATCTAGAAAGCAAGCAAACCCAAAAGAAAGCAACAATCATGACAATCTCAAGTGGTATTCTCGTGCAAGCTATAATCAAAAGAAGAAGCAAGCCAACCACAACAAGATAGTGCACTTGATCATTAGTGGTTATTCAATCATGAGAATCTCAAGTGGTATTCTCGTGCAAGCTATAATCAAAAGAAGAAGCAAGCCAACCACAACAAGATAGTGCACTTGATCATTAGTGGTTCTTAATTCATATGGGTGAAGAATGGAATTCATACTTTATAGGCTACCACTATTGCTTGATTGGTTATATGATCTAGTGGTTAGTATATGAATTTATTCATGAGCTAGTGAACCCAAGTACTTGATCTACAAGATGGGCATTCAAGTGTCTAATTCAACGTGAGTAAGATAACCATTGAAAAATGTGTGAAGAAGCTTACTCTAGAGCAAACCGAGTTAGATATCTTATGCAAGTTGACTAGTTGAAGTCACAAATGAGAAGCTCATGAAGATGACAAATGTTCAAGAAGAAGACAACAATGCAAATGGATATCAAGTTCAACATACTCAAGTGGTATCTAGACTCAATCAATCCTTCGTGTTATTTACAAAGTGGTGTCTATATCAATATCACAAGTGGTATCCTACAAGATCTCAAGTGATCCTCAACTCTAAGTGATCAAATCAAGCAAAGTTCCCTCACATAAAAGAGCTTAAGTTCATCAAGTGGTATGACACTTGCTATGACAATGGGGAGGTGCCCCACCTATTGGTATCAAGGTCAAAGATCCTACAAGTGTTCTACATGTAGTATTTCAAAGTGGTTTTCATGCATCTACATGTGGTGTCTACAAGTGGTGTCATTCCAACACATATGGTAGTGTCCATCAAAAATTGAAGATTCAAGTGTCAACTATCTACCCCTTAGTGCAACCCTTTGTATGAAGAGAAGCATGTCATTTATGGTCACTGATGACAAAGGGGGAGAAATTATGGCAAAGATATGTCAATTGTGATATGTCAAAGGACAAAAGGACGAAAACAAGAAAACAAGATGGACATGGATCAAGAGGGAGAAAGTGTTAACACTGAATTTTCGTAGTATGACAAGTGGGCTAGCGCTACGCAGTTTCGGTGGAAGCTTCTGCCTGAAGGATTCGGTGAACGGCGAGTGCGGTCGGCTAATCCAATTGATTCGGAAGGGCTATGGAGATGATTGGCCAGTGACGGGCGGATTCGGCAACATGACACAGCGGTCGGCTAAGTTGATTAGCGTCGTGAGACAATGCGGCGTGTCGGAAGGCTTAGCAAAAGAGGTCTTGCCATTATTGGTTCATGACTAGTCATTAAAGGAAGCTTGGGATGAAAGGCATCATATCTTAGATAGTTTCCTGATTTTATCGTTGTAGTCGTGTCCTTCTAGGACTCAGAGAACACTAGGGTATAAATATAAACCCTGAGGCCATTGTAACATCTGTTCACAACCAATACAACCAACCCGGCCCCGTGCCGTTTCGAGTCCAAGTCGTGTCGTCGTGTTCTTCGAGAGGAATCATCGATCCGTCGACCTCCGTAAGTCCCGGCAACCTTGCTATCATGTCTAGTATCGTGCGGCGGATTTAGATATGGTGCAAGTAGTCTCGTACGTTAAGCTTAGTATCGTGCGGCAGATTTAAGCTTATGACGGGAAGCTTTTGCTTATGCCTTGTATCGTGCGGCGGATTGAGTCATGGGTAAAAGTAGTTATCGGCTCTGTTAGATTTGGCAGATCTAATAGATTCATTAAGTTATCATGTGTTATATGTTTTATTGTGTTTATTTCATTATAACACTCTTTTGCCCAATCTAGATTGATTTTCGTTCGGCCTTGTCGCATAAGCCTACTTATGCTTTGTTAATCATATCATCGTGATGGCCGAACTGACTTTCGATCTAGGTTGTTACATGTTGCGGGTTCATACATGCTGATCATGTTTAGGCTTTGATAGGATCGGGTGTCGTGCGGCAGGCGCAGGTTTTAGATTGGTTTAGTCATGCTTTACATGTATGTTTCTTCTTCATGGACCCCAGTTCGGCTGTATCGCCGATTCTGGTTATGCTTACACGAGTAATGAGTAAATATAGATCTGTTCAAACATACATGTGCTTTTAGCTTCTTATGATTAGATCGTATCATGCGGTGGATTAATCTAATTATAAGGAGTGGTGTAGATTTATAGCAAGTGGTATCATGCGGTGGATTAGCTTTGCTTGAATTTATACCTGACGGGTTTATGAAGGCTGGACGTGCGGCAGATCAGCCGGATTGGCCTATGCACGTGTTGTTTGGGTAGATTTATATTTACGAGTTGCCTCTTTTTATATCTTATTGCTACTCATGTGTTCGGCAATCAATATGTTTATGTTCCATCTTTATACTTGCCGAATGATCTTTAAACTGTTGGCAGATAGCTTTCATAGCTATATGTCGTTGTAAGTGGCTTCAGGGCCATATATTTTGGAACTGTCAGGTCATACCCGGCATGTTCCAGCTTTGTATTTAACAATTCTCTTCCCTTGTTAGTTGCAGGCAAACTGACTGGCACGCACCGGATTCTCAAGCACCCGGGCCACATTTGAAGCCAGCTCATCCGGCTTGCTGTGTGCCTAGGCGCGGAGCGACGCGTTTCGCGCCAACACACTTTTTGGCACGCCCGGTGGGACACACTCTCTTTCCTGCAGCAATGGTTGAGCTCAACGATACTGAAAACGGAGACAAGGGGGAGATCATACAGGTGCGCTTTGAAGAGCTGCCTGACGATTACAGAGGACAAGTGCTCGACGCTTGTGCCGAATTCCAGGCCAAGTGCATGGAAGCCTTCTCCAAGAACAAGAGCGGGAAGGTCCGCCGCCTGTATGATCTGCCGAAGCCCGTCCAGCTTGAATCAACTGATCCCAAGGAAGCGGAGGACGTGCTGAAGATGGCCAACATAGTCAATGAGGCCGTCTCCGGCGCCATCGGTCGCATGCATGGGGCGTTTCTCAACACCTTCCGCGCTATCATGATCTCCCAATTCGTCCCTAAGGCTGATGAAGCTATGGAGACATAGTTTGGCCCCATGGCAGGACCACACCTCTTCAATCTGCCGAATCCTACTAGGGGGGCAGGAGCTCCTGGCGAACAAACCCCACCTAATCCGCACACGAGTGGGCTGACTGCTCAAGAGAAGCAGACACCAGAGGGCCAGGTGCCGAACACGACTCAGTTCATGATCGGTGCCAGGGGGCAACCACCGGAGTCAGCACGCAGGATCTACACCCAGTACCATAGGCTCATAAGAGATTACTTCGGAAACGGATATCACGAGATGCTTGAGCCTCACAATCTGGAGGGCCTCCCAAATCCGGGATACGGGAGGTCGTCGGCCGAAAGAACTGCCGATGCTAATGTTGATGTCATGCTAGAAAAAATGGCGGACATGATGCAGCGCACTTTCGGCTTGAAGCCTAAAGGCACCCATGCTTACAGGTCGCCGTTCCCGGAATGGTTCAACCGTGTGGCCCTGCCTCCCAGGGTCAAGGTGCCAACGGACCTCTCCAAGTTCTCCAGTTTGGACGACACCAGCACAGTGGAGCACATCAGTCGCTACCTGCTCCAGCTGGGGGAGGCCAATACCGATGACGCGTTCAGGGTTCGGTACTTCCCGTCATCGCTTACTGGACCGGCGTTCGTTTGGTTCACGTCACTACCGCCGGGTTCCATTCTCTCTTGGGCGGATTTGGAGCAAAAGTTCCATACGCACTTCTACACCGGCACCAAGGAGAAGAAGCTGGTGGACATCATGTTCATGCGTCAGAGGCCGAACGAGACACCGCAGGAGTACCTGCGCAGGTTCAGGGAGGTCAAGAGCCAATGCTTCGGCATCCATCTGCCGGATGATCAGCTTCCATCATTGGCCGTGGCAGGCATGCTCCCGAGCATCAGAGATAAGCTGTTCGGCCAGGAGTTTGAGGACTTGGGTCACCTCTCTCATCGGCTGAATGAGATGACTATCCAAGCGCAAGGCTTCCGCAGGGAAGGGCGCTTCCAGAAGGACAATGTCGCGGCCCAAATGTATCAAGCTTTCTTAGATGAGGCCGACGACTACTTCGATGCTGAAGACGAGGTGGCCGCTGCAGAGTTCAACTGGGGCAAAGAGCTGACTCAGGCCAACAAGCTGTGGCTGCGCCAACAGAAGGGGGCATACGACTTCGACGTCACCAAGGCCGACAAGCTCTTCGAGTTCTTGATAGCCGAAGGCAGAGTCAGGCTACCCCCGGATCATCCGATGCTGCATCCTGGAAGTGTCAAAGACAAGAAGTACTGCAGCTTCCACAACACTAATACTCATTCTATTAATGATTGCCACGTGTTCAGGACGAGAATCCAGAAGGCCATCCAGGACGACCATATAAAGTTCGATGGCAAGATGAAGATCGACGCCAATCCCTTTGCCCAGAACGCCGTGTTCTTCTCGGTGAACATGGTGGCTCCAGACCGTCCCAGCAGCAAGGGCAAAGTCAAGGTCCTCACATCTGACAGAGCACGTGAGTCTAGTGCAGTGGATCCCGATCAGCAAATCACTGGCGATGAGCTCCAGCAGCGTGCCCAGGCCACGAACAGTCAACATGAGCGCGGTGAGCCGTCATCCAGGCGCAGGCCTACCCACAGAGATCTCCTCAACAAATGGCGCCGGCAGAAGGAAAAAGAGCAGAGGCGTCTCCAACATGAAGAACAAGAGTTCACGAGGGAACATCGGCGCGAGGACGGTCACACGAGAAAACACCGGTACCGTCTGGAGGAGAGGGCTCACTACAGAGAGCAAGCCCAACGCTGGGAACAAGAACGCCGCCACGAGCAGGAACAGGCTCACTGGGGTTGCCCGTTCTTCCGTCACTACTGGAACGAAGGCTTGAAGTTGCCTGGCGTCAACAACTGCCCTGAGTGCAGCGATCAGTACAGGGGGTATAGGCAGGATCGAGTCAACCGCCATCCCGTCCATGAAAGATTGGGAGCCCGCATCCCAACGGACAATCGGCACCTAAAAATAGAGAGCCCGGATCGGCAAGCTAAGAGATATGCCGATCAAGAGTGGGTGCACCATCAAGACGACGGCGAGGGGGCACAGCCTCGCCCATATAGGAGGCAAAAGGGACAATGGTGCCCGCCGGGGCTCAGAAAGAGCCAAAAGAGAAGGGTGCAGCGCCTCCGGAACAGGGAATTGGAGGAAGCGGCTGCTGACGAGAAGAAGCAAAAGTGGCGCCCGAAGGAGAAATCAGATGATAATGACAAAGGCGCTGACGTTGCCATGGCCTTCTTTCTCCCCATAGAGTTCATGGCTCCTCCTGGCCGGGGGGCACAAGGTGAAGAGTATTCGGACTTTGATGAGACCAAATATGACGAGCTTGCTGCACAGCTCGTGCTGTCCCAGAAGGCAGCGTTCGACAAACTAGCCAAGCATCGGCACCTAAAGCCGTTGTATGTCAAGGGGTACGTCAATGGTAAGCCGCTAACCAAGATGTTCGTCGACGGTGGCGCGACAATCAACCTCATGCCCTATGCCACTTTCAGAAAGCTGGGCATGAACGATGAAGACTTGCTCCAGACGGATATGATACTCCATGATTTTGTCGGCAATCCTTCTGACACTCGGGGTGCCGTGCACGTGGAACTGGTGATTGGGTCCAAGACGCTCATCACGACTTTCTTCGTCATTGATGGCAAAGGGACATATAGCTTGCTTCTTGGCAGAGATTGGATCCACGCCAATTGTTGCATACCTTCAACCATGCACCAGATGCTCATACAGTGGGTTGGAGATGACATCGAGATTGTCCAAGCTGACGACTCGGTGAGTGTTGCTGCCATTGATCCCACTTACTGGGAGTTCGACGGAGTGGATTGCTTCTCCGGTCGTGAGTGGGAGGAAGGTCCTGTCAACGTATATGGCAAGGATCAACAGCCGATACAAGCAATCGGCTCACAGAGTTTCTTTTAAATGGATAGCCCGAGGACGACATCGGCCGACAAACTGAAAGAGATAGATGTTGTTGATGCAAGTAAAAAGAGGCCGATGCTTGTGGATTCTAGTCTAGACCCTGGTTGATTTTCCCTGAGAAGAGGTCATGGGAAATCGGGAGTGTGATGTTCAAGCCGGTCATCAGGTAAATGTCAGACAGCATGATAGACATTATGCCATGACCAAAGACAAAGGCATTAAGAGTATCCGACCAGAAATGAGATGCAGCTACTAGCAGGGATTCATTCTTTGGCATTTCTGAGAGGGATAGCTCCAGGGCATGGTTGATTTCTTGAGCCTCCCATGTGACACCATACTGGCCATAAGTTCTCCTGTACCAATCTCTCCAGCCGGCGATGGGGGGAAGTGGCCAGTTCTTGAAGGTCTTTTTCCACTGTTTCGACGTCGATACTCCAGATTTGAAAGGGAGTCTCTGAGATTCCGTTTCAATGAGATCGGTTGGATCTTCGCTCCTCATTGGCCCGAGAAAGTAGTAATCAGGGTTGGCTGAAAGTGGAATGAGAACCTCGGATTTAAGGTCCTGGCGGGAGAAGTCGAGAGAAAGAGGGAATCAGAAAGCCGAATAACATGGAGAAACCGATTAAAGATTGCCGAAACTGTGATTATGGTTAGGGTTTTTACCTCCGAGACTATGTCAAAGGTCGCCATCGGGGATTAGATTGAGGTTTTGAGTTCCACGGGAGCTGATGATTTTGGATGGTGGCGGCGGAGCTTGAAGAGATGAAGACCTAGATTTGGGGTCAATTTCAGAACGAATGCCTTCGTTCAGAAATTGAGGGGGCATGTGTTAACACTAAATTTTCGTAGTATGACAAGTGGGCCAGCGCTACGCAGGTTCGGTGGAAGCTTCCGCCTGAAGGATTTGGTGAACGGCGAGTGCAGTCGGCTAATCCAATTGATTCGGCAGGTCTATGGAGATGATTGGCCAGTGACGGGCGGATTTGGCAACATGACACAGCGGTCGGCTAAGTTGATTAGCGTCATGAGACAATGCGGCGTGTCGGAAGGCTTAGCAAAAGAGGTCTTGCCATTATTGGTTCGTGACTAGTCATTAAAGGAAGCTTGGGATGAAAGGCATCATATCTTAGATAGTTTCCTGATTTTATCGTTGTAGTCGTGTCCTTCTAGGACTCAGAGAACACCAGGGTATAAATATAAACCCTGAGGCCATTGTAACATCTGTTCACAACCAATACAACCAACCCGGCCCCGTGCTGTTTCGAGTCCAAGTCGTGTCGTCGTGTTCTTCGAGAGGAATCATCGATCCGTCGACCTCCATAAGTCCCGACAACCTTGCTATCATGTCTAGTATCGTGCGGCGGATTTAGATATGGTGCAAGTAGTCTCGTACGTTAAGCTTAGTATCGTGCGGCGGATTTAAGCTTATGACGGGAAGCTTTTGCTTATGCCTTGTATCGTGCGGCGGATTGAGTCATGGGTAAAAGTAGTTATCGGCTCTATTAGATTTGGCAGATCTAATAGATTCATTAAGTTATCATGTGTTATATGTTTTATTGTGTTTATTTCATTATAACACTCTTTTGCCCAATCTAGATTGATTTTCGTTCGGCCTTGTCGCATAAGCCTACTTATGCTTTGTTAATCATAACATCGTGATGGTCGAACTGACTTTCGATCTAGGTTGTTACATGTTGCGGGTTCGTACATGCTGATCATGTTTAGGCTTTGATAGGACCGGGTGTCGTGCGGCAGGCGCAGGTTTTAGATTGGTTTAGTCATGCTTTACATGTATGTTTCTTCTTCATGGACCCCAGTTCGGCTGTATCGCCGATTCTGGTTATGCTTACACGAGTAATGAGTAAATATAGATCTGTTCAAACATACATGTGCTTTTAGCTTCTTATGATTAGATCGTATCATGCGATGGATTAATCGAATTATAAGGAGTGGTGTAGATTTATAGCAAATGGTATCATGCGGTGGATTAGCTTTGCTTGAATTTATACCTGACGGGTTTATGAAGGCTGGACGTGCGGCAGATCAGCCGGATTGGCCTATGCACGTGTTGTTTGGGTAGATTTATATTTACGAGTTGCCTCTTTTTATATCTTATTGCTACTCATGTGTTCGGCAATCAATATGTTTATGTTCCATCTTTATACTTGCCGAATGATCTTTAAACCTGTTGGCAGATAGCTTTCATAGCTATATGTCATTGTAAGTGGCTTCAAGGCCGTATATTTTGGAACTGTCAGGTCATACCCGGCATGTTCCAGCTTTGTATTTAACAATTCTCTTCCCTTGTTAGTTGCAGGCAAACTGACTGGCACGCACCGGATTCTCAAGCACCCGGGCCACATTTGAAGCCAGCTCATCCGGCTTGTTGTGTGCCTAGGCGCGGAGCGACGCGTTTCGCGCCAACAGAAAGATTGAAGAATGTAAAGGGATCACAATTCTTGGACAAGGGAAGCACACAAGTAGGGGGAGCAAGCTCATGAATACATGATTGATGCATTTGTTTGTGCATTACATTTGCTTGCTTGCATTGCATATGTTCTAAATACCTATATGCATGTGTGCAATGTTTGCTAGAACTAAGACTTGAATGATGTTTACTTCATTTTGGTATCTAGAGCCTAGTCTTAGTATAGCAAGTGGTAACTAGAACCTTGTTTATAATGTTGATCTCACGTGGTATCTAGTTTCACTTGTTTCTAGCAAGTTGATGCTAAGGATGATTTAAAATGTGGTATACACGCTACAAAGGTACAACTTTATCTTGTATACCTTAGCATCACTTAGTAGTGGTAACACTCCCACAAATTTTATATTTATGCATGTGTGCAAGTTTGAAACCAAACCATGTAGGGGGAGTTATCACTACCAAGTCGAGTTGTATGGTGCTTATCCAAATCTTCATATTGATCTTAATGTTGGATAAGTAACGTAGAATCCAAAGAGCTTAATTTCTATATCTTTGTAGAGTTGTCATCAATTACCAAAAAGGGGGAGATTGAAAGTTCCTTGTTTGGTTTTGGTAATTGAGTGACAACCTAGGTGAACTAATATGTGTTAAGTGAAATATGCATGAGATTAGTTCACAAGTGAATGTGCAATGAAGGAGCTTATTGCATATGAGACATGACATGGAGTCATGTGGCTAAGGTGGTGAAGATCAAGACAAGACTTGGCTTGATGGACCGGTTGCGAAGGTGAAGGGCAAGTTGGAGGCTTTGAAGCCGTTGGTACCGAGTGTCGGGAGGCTTGAGCAAAGACTTGGCGCTGATGGACCCAAGCAATGGTGAAGAGCAAGTGAGGTCAAGATCGATGGACCATGGAGGCCATGTGATGATATGAAGTGGATCATATCATTTGATCAAGATTGGTGCATGTGTTGCATCAACTTTGGAGGAGTTGAAATGGAATGCGCAAGGCAAAGGTATATTTATAGGGCATTTCATTTCACCGGTCTAAGTTGAGTAGAGAAGTGCTTGACCAGGTTTAGGATAGATAGCCGTACTATAAAGAGGAGAAATCTTTTAGTTGCAATGATTATCTAGTGTCACTAAGTGTGAGTTTCATGTGCATATGCATTGCGCTTAGTGACGTGGTGAGATGGTTGAGATTAACCCTAAAAGATCTTTGTGAAAATGCTAACTCAAGTGCTAATTTGTTTTAAGTCTTTTGGAAGAAATAGCACTTGAAAAGAGGGAAAAAGGGAGAAGCAAAGCGCCTTAACAGAGAAGGTCCAGCCGGAATAACATTTGGCCCTAGCCGGATATATTGTTCGGACGTCCGTTTTTGCTTTGCACACAACAGAGAACCCCCATCCGGATATATTCTCAACCCTAGCCGGATATTCCGTTTGAATTCAGCTCATCTCCATTCGTGTGGACAGTAAGGTGCTGCTCGAATATTTTCCTCGCCCTACCCGGATATTCCGGTTCAACTGAGATCCAAGCGTCCCAACAGTCAGTGCACGAGCTGAGGGGATTTAGGGGTGTTGCAACCTCCTTCTGCCTTATTCCTCTCCCCATTTTCTCACCTTTGGAGAGCAAGCAAGTTAGGGTTCATCCTCTCCTCTCTCTCCCCCATGATTTGAGCTAAAATTTCTAGGAGAGATTGAGGGCCCTTTGTGGGTGTGGATGAGAGAGTGAAGATCCACCTCTTCCCCTTTCTCTCCCTCTCATGCTTGGTGCTAATTTGAGTGAGGGATTGAGAGCCTAGTGTGTGTGCATTTGAGGATTGCATTTGGTGGCACTAGGAAATTTTTGTGATTTGGGGATTTCTTATTACTCTTGGTGATTGTCATCACCTAGACAGTTTGGTGGATTGTGGTCTCCGTTGTGAAGCCCGCGTGGTGATTGTGCGTGGCTCCAGAGAAGGATTTGTGAGGGGTGTTGTGCTCACCCCGCAGGAGATCGTGAAGAGCAACTCTAGTAAAAGAGAGACGTGAAGAGCATCAAGTGGTTCGGTCGAGTCAAGTGCTAGAGCTTGTGGTAAGCGCTCCTTGTGGGAGAGTGTGACTTGTAGTCACCACTAGCAAGAGGACCGGCGACAACCTTGAGCTTGTCTCAACGGGGACTAGCTTGGTGGCAACCAAGTGAACCTCGGGATAAAAATCACCGTGTCAACATTGTCTACATCTTTCTCGGTGGTTTGCAATCTCCATACACAAGCTTGTATTTACTTTCTCATACATATTGTGCTTGTGTAGTTGCTCTTGTAATTAGTTAGCTTGTGTAGCTTGCTAGTTACCTTCCTTGCTTGTGTAGCATAGAAGTAGCTCTATTGCATGACTAATTGGCTTGAGTAGCCTTGTTAGTCACTTTGCTTAGTTTGTGTAGCTAAGTAATTTGAGCTCTCTAATTTGGCTCATGTAGCCTTGTTATTGAGCTTTGCTAGTGAGCTTAGGCTTTGTGCGCTTTGTATCACTAGATTGTGTAGGAGCTCCCTTGTTCTTAAAGTACTAGTTGCATAGGTTTGTGTGACCTTGCTTCTAGAATTATTTAGGTGAGCTTTGCTAGCATGACACCTTATTTGCTTTGTTTAGGATCTTTGTAAGGTGCTAGAGAATATAGATAGAGGGGTGTAGTGTTGGCTAGACCGAATAGTTTAATTCCGCATTTGTTTTGGTTAGCCGGTGCGATTAATTTTAAAAGGACTATTCACCCCCCTCTAGTCCGCCATCTTGACCCTACACTGACCTAACCCTAGGTCGGGTGGCTGCCCACTATAAATACCCCCCTCACTTCTCAAGCTATAAATACCCCCCGGGAGGCACCTCTCCATTCGTACCATTCCAAGCAAAGCAACTCCAGGCAAGAGAAGTGAGAGCTAGGTTAGAAGCTTAGAGAGCTTAGGCAAGTAGGTAGCTAGTTGAGCAAGGCATTTTCGCCCTCGCGGTAGCGCTGCTCAAGGCTTAGCTCAAGAGCAGAGGCGTGCGAGTGATCGGTTCTGGAGTAGGGAAGAGTCTTCCTTCATCTCCAGTTCAAGTATTGCTCTTGTTACTCAAGCTTTTACTATATTCTAGTATTATCATTTCAAGTATTTACTTTACTCTACTTATCAGTATTGAGTGTTATATGTTATACTTGATTGATTACTTGAGTGCCTAGCTATCCCACAGTTCAATTCACTTTGCCATAGTAGTTAATCTCTAGTGAGCTTAGTGTTTGATCTTTGCCAATAGGTTGCTTAGTTAGTTTAGTGTTTATCTTATTAAGTCAAGTGTTTGCTCTGACGTCCGCAAGGGTGTCTCTATTCTAGGCCAGGGTAGAGATAGTTAGAATATAATTAGTCGTGGTGCTTAGTTATAGACTTACCTTCAGATACGGCTGGACCCCCGGATAGCTGTGGTAGCAAGCAGGTGGTGACAGCCCTGTGCGCCTTGAATTCCACCACGTAGTTGGCCCAGTTTAACAGTAAGGCTCGTTGTGCTAGCGTTCAACCTAAGTAAGTGGTAAAGGCTAGTACACCTCGATACTTGACAAGATAGGAATAAAACTATACTCAACTTGGTTGCTTTATTGTCTTTTGTCTGCCCTGCTTCGTCATTATCTTGCTTTGTAGTTATCTTGTTTAGTGGTTACCCAGGTTAGTTATCTTAGTTATCCTAGTTATCCTTAGTTACCTTAGTTATCCCTAGTTATCCTAAACCCCCTACCTATCTATCCACCCTACCTTAGCCATTCCTTTCATCCTTACCTAGCCATCCATACATTCTTTCTAGCCCTTTCATCATCCCTTCTCTTCTTTCCCCTTTTCTCACTTCTTCGACTCTCATCCCCTCCTTGACTCAACTCATCCACCACCCTAGCCTTCCCTTGGGATCAAATAAATCGACACCTGGTACTCCCAGGCGAAGTGCTACTACGATAGTTCTATGCGCTTGCAGAATCTCCTCCTGGTTGATTGCATTCACTCTAGCTAGCTCCTACTAGTGTCGGGATTGACAACCCCACTTGGCATTAGTAGATAGCTGCTTTAGCTTCACTCCTTTAGGTATAGTGACTGGACTTGCTTCAAGCACTTCTGACACCGTTGCCAGGAATAGACTCCATAGTCTACTCCTAGTGACAACGTTAGCAAGTGCCAACAAGCATTTCTGGGCCGTTACCGGGGATAGTGCCTAGCTCTATCTTTAGTGAAGTTAAGAACTACCAACACTGTAGAAGCTGGCACATGGCATCGACAAGCAAGAGCACATGGGGATGTGCGGTGCATCGGTCGAGTCGGGAGGAAGGTGATGGCGTCGTGACACTTGGCGGGAGGCCGAGAAGGATGGCGAATGCACTGTGCCCGGCGTGGAGGCTGGACATGCTCCGGCATCGGTGCTGGAACTCGGGGTGTGCGAACCACATCCCGTCTACGGCACGGGTTCGGTAGCTGAGCCTCGAAAAGCTACCATCGACGGTTTCTGAGTTTGGGCCTCAAAACTCAGGGTGGACGATTTCCAGGTTTGGGCCTCAAAACCTGGGCGCGCGGGTTTCTGAGTTTGGGCCACAAAACTCAGCCGGAGGTCAGGTTTTCCGGTTTCAGCCTCAAAACCGGGGGATGGCCTAGGTTTCCCGGTTTCGGCCTCAAAACCGGGGGGAGGTCCGCAAAAAGGACGGTCGATGCGTGGTGGCGTGGAGAGGCTGGCGCGGTGGCGCAGCTATCCGCGAGGAAGGCGCGGCGGTCGGCAGGGCGACACATGGCAGCATCCTGAGGCTTGCGTTGAGGCGAAGCTAAGGATGAGGAAGGCGCATGGCCGTCGGATCGTCATCAAGCAGAGTTGGACCGGGATACCCATAGGGTTGGCCGTTTCGCTCATCTATCTAGGGTTAGAAGGGGATTATTATTTAGGCTATAAATAAGAGAGGCACCCCTCCTCTCTCCTCATTCCTCTTGCAGTCATTTGCTCCTAAGTACTCTCTCTCTCCTTAGCCCCCGCTTAGGTTCTAATCATACCTGGCTGTAAGTGATCCACATAAAAGACTCAATCATGTCTCTGTGTTTTGGGAAGTTTAGGAAGTGAGACCGTAATCTCACGGTTGTAGCGTGTGTTCGCCACACGGTTGCAATTTTGTGTTTGTGATTCGCGTTTTGGTTGTGTTTTTCGCGAATTGCTTTTTGGTCTCGTTTTTTCCATCACTTGATCTCTGTGCTTGGTGTGTCTTTTGCAAATCCAATTGAACCAAGTTGTTCTAGATCGTGAGGCAATTCTTTCCACCAAAGGGATTTCTCTCAAACCTCATGGTCTAGGAGATCGAGCGATTTTCGTTTTGGATCATGTTCTTGTTCCCTTCCCTCGAAACTTCTTGATTCACCGATTTGGGGTTAGGTTCGAGCCATGATCTCCTAGGAGTAGCTCACTAACCTCCTTGTGATCCCTCAGATCGAATCCTAATCCTAGTGCTTTTGATTCGGAGGAGATCGGTTTGAATCACCGAAGAATTGCACAGATTTCGGGGCGACCGGACTCTTGGTCGGGATGACCGGACGCACCATCTCAGAGTCCGGTCGATGAACATCTTCTCTGCACGTGCTCAGTGACTTGACTGGACGCTCTGTTTCTCATATGACCGGACTCGCTCCTAGCACTGTTCATTTGGCTTGTTTCTTGTGACCGGACGCTCGTCATCTGACCGGACGCTCAGACACCGTGAGTCCGGTCAGGAACAGAGTGTTCCCAAACTCGATTTCGGTTGACCGGACGCGTCCGGTGCCTGATGACCGGATGCACCAGTGAGTCCAGTCAGTGCTGATTCTGCGCAGTTTTGTCCGCGGTTGGTTCGTTCGTTGTCGGTTTTGGTTTCTGGCTTTTGCGTTGGGTTTCTAGAGTCGTGTAGTGTCTCGCTGTGCTTCTTGGAAGCATCCACCCTACATCTAGGGTCGTGGACACTTACGATCTCTAAGACTTGCCTCTAGGGTGACTTCAGGGATAGTGGCTGAAAGTTTCTGAGAAGAAATATTTAAGCTCCCATTCACCCCCCCCCCCCCTCTGGTCGCTTATCCGGTCCTTCATAGTGCCTTGGATGGTGATGAGTACAACAAGGTCATGGGAGTTGAAGTTGCAAAGGAGATTTGGGACACATTGCATATTGCTCATGAAGGGGTTGACAAAGTGAGGCAATCCAAGATTGACTTGTTGATGGCTAAGCTCAACCGGTTTGTGATTTGTGATGGTGAGGGCCCTCAAGAGATATTTGATAGGTTGATGGTCATTGTTGGCAAGATTAGAGGGCTAGGTGGAAATGAAATCAATGATCACAAGGTTGTGAAGATTATGTTGGAAGCTTACTCACCAAGGAATGAGACCGTAGTGACATTGATTAGGGACAAGAAGAAGTTTGAGAAGTTCACACCTAGTGATGTGCTTGGGAGGATCATCACATTTGACATGCAAAGAGAGGAGGCAAATGAAAGGAGGAAGCTTGGAGAGTTGCAAGCAAGGCTAGATGGGATAAAGATCAAGGATGTGGCACTCAAGGCAAGCAAGTCAACAAAGCAAGCAACATC
Source organism: Coix lacryma-jobi var. lacryma-jobi (assembly GCA_009763385.1). Classification (NCBI taxonomy): domain Eukaryota; kingdom Viridiplantae; phylum Streptophyta; class Magnoliopsida; order Poales; family Poaceae; genus Coix; species Coix lacryma-jobi. The sequence continues at coordinate 130,518,239 of CM019830.1, forward strand.
AAACGAGCCAAAGACAAGCAAACAAGCCTCTACAAGCAAGCCCAAGCAACAAAAGAAGAAAATAGAGGTTGAGGACAACACATCATCCTCTTGTAAAAGTGAGAGTGATGGTGAAGAATTTGAGAATATTGATGATGTAGCTCTATTCATGAGAAGATACCGCAAGGGGCTCAAGAAGGAAGGATACAAATTTGTGAAGAGGAAGTTTCCCAACAAGAAGAAGAGAACTTGCTACAATTGTGGTAGCACCGAGCACTTCATAGCCCATTGCCCAAATGAGAAGAAGGACAACAAGGGCAAGAAAGATGACAAGGTCACTTACAAGAAGCATAACAAGAGATACATGGGAGAAGCTCACATTGGACATGAATGGGATTCAATCGTACAAACCTCAAGTGAAGAAGATGAGAAGATAGCAACCATTGCATTTCAAAAGTCATCTCCTTCACCAAGGCTATTCAACAACTTGTCCAATGATGATGATGGCAACTCCCACACTTGTCTCATGGCCAAGAAAGAGAAGGTGAAAAAGACTCACACTCCTAAACCTTCTCTTCCACCTAGTGACATCTCTAGTAGTGAACTTAGTGATTCCTCTAGTGATGATGATTCTAGTGATGAAGAGATAAACATGATAACTAAAAATTTGGATAGCAAAACCAAACTCTTTATCACTAAGCTAATGGAGGAACTAGAAGGTGTACAAGCCGAGCTAGCAATAAGTGAGGATGCCCTCATCAAACAAGAGGACCTCTACATTGCTTGCAAGGAAGCTCTTGCATTAGAGAGAAGTGAGTTGGATGTCTTGCATGAGGCCTTGGCCAAAGAGCAAGATGAACATGCTTCCCTAAAGAAGGCTCATGTTGCACTCAAGGAAAAGTATTGTGGCTTGGATGAAAAGCACAAAAAACTTGAGCTGCAATATAACCTTCTTTGGGAAAGCAACTCAACTCTCCCTAAGGCAAATGTCATCTCTATTCCCTCCACTAGTGAAGGTTGTGGAAAATGCTATAATCTTGATTTGAATGTCTATTCCACTAACCTTGTGAACATGGAGGCCATGAGAAAGGAAATAGCAAGGTTGACAAACATCATTGCAAGTGGTTGTGTCAAGTCTACCACAAGTGCTAGTGACAAGACCTAAGGGAAGAACATGCCCAAGTTCAAGAATGGAAGACGTCCTTTCATAAAGGATGGGTTGGGGCATCAAAAGGGAGCCAAAACAAATGGAAGGAAGAAGGTGAATGGCTATGAGTGTGTGAGATTTGAGAAGAAGGGTCTGATTGGTACAGTTCAGCCTGCACAGACCGCGGCAGTGCCGCGCCAGAAGGCGGCAGTGCCAGACCCCGGCAGTGCCGCCCCCAGGCCGGCAGTGCCGCGCCCCAAGAAAGGGAAGGCTACCAGTTTCCCTTCTACTCAGTCTCACACACAGCCCAAGCAGGTGCCCAACCAGAAGCAAGGGTCTCAGAAACCAAAGGAATCTATTTGGGTGACCAAGAACAAGTTTGTGTATCAACCCAAGATAGAAGCCCCGAGGAAGAGCATGTCCTCTTGTTACATATTAGGACACAACAACAGTGGTAAGGTTGTTGCAAAGTATGTTGGTGATGGCAAGAGGGCAGCAGACAAGTGTATTTGGGTTCCTAAGATACTTGTGACTAACATGCAAGGCCCCAATATCAATTGGGGACCTAAACCTAGGAACTAAACTTGTTTTGCAGGCATACTCCTCCGGTGGATCAAGTTGGGTGCTTGATAGTGGATGTAGAAATCATATGACCAGAGAAAGGAGTATGTTCTCATCATATTCCCCAACTACAAATGCAAGCGAAAACATCATTTTCGGTGATAACTCCAAGGGGGATGTGTTAGGTCTTGGTAAAGTTGCTATCACACTTGAACATTCAATTACTAATGTCTTACATGTTGATTCATTAAGTTACAACTTGTTATCCATTTCACAATTGTGTGGAATGAGTTTCAATTGTCTCTTTACGGATGAGGGTGTGGAAGTCTTTAGAAGGGAGGATTCCTCTATTGTCTTTACGGGTCATTTGAAAGGGAAGCTTTACTTAGTTGATTTCAACAAAAGTGAAGCTAAACTTGAGACTTGTTTAGTGGCAAAATCTAGCATGGGTTGGTTATGGCACCGCCGACTAGCTCATGTTGGGATGAGGAACTTGGCCAAACTTCAAAAGGATAACCACATCCTAGGACTAACCAATGTTGATTTTGAGAAAGACAGAGTATGTGGAGCTTGCCAAGCCGGAAACAAGTAGGCGTACCTCACCCACCAAAGAGCTATGACACTACTACTCATCCATTGGAGTTGATCCACATGGTTCTCTTTGGACCGGTTGCCTACCTTAGCATCGGCGGTAATAAACATGGTCTTGTTATTGTTGATGACTTTTCTCGTTTCACTTGGGTATTCTTTATGCATGACAAAAGTGTAGTGCAAGAGAAGGTGAAGATGTTCATACGAAGAGCACAAAGGGAATTCGGTTTCAACATCAAGAAAGTTCGTAGTGACAACGGAACCGAATTCCGAAACACCCAAGTGGATGAGTTTCTTGATGAAGAGGGCATCAAGCATGAGTTTTCAGTTCCATACACCCTTCAACAAAATGGTGTGGTGGAGAGGAAGAATAGAACACTCATTGACATGGCAAGGACGATGCTAGATGAGTACAAGACGCCGAACATCTTTTGGGCCGAAGCCATCAATACCGCATGCCATGCAATCAACCGCCTCTACCTCCACAAAAGAAGAAAGAAAACCTCCTATGAGCTGCTCACCGGTAACAAACCAAAGGTGTCGTACTTTAGAGTATTTGGGTGCAAATGCTTCATATTGAACAAGAAGCCCAAAGCCTCTAAGTTCGCATCCAAGGTCGATGAAGGTTTTCTTCTCGGTTATGGATCAAACGAGCATGCCTATCGTGTTTTCAACAAGGCCTCCGGCAAGGTTGAAATAGCAATAGACGTGACGTTTGATGAAACTAATGGCTCTCAAGTAGAGCAAGTTGATGAAGTTGTTGTAGGTAATGAGGAACCACCTTGTGAAGCAATCAAGCAATTAGTCATTGGTGATATTAGACCACAAGAACAGCAGGCTACTGGTCAGGATGGTCCTCAAGCTAAAGCTCCTGCTGGGACTGATCAGATACAGTCCCCGGCAGTGCCGGGTCCGACTCCGGCAGTGCCGGGCACACCCGGAGCAGCTGCAGCTACTCCACTTCATGGAGTAAACCTACAACCCATCTTCGAGCAAGATGAAGAAGAGGAGGCTGAAGATGAACCAGAACCCATCGATCATCCAAGACTCAAGCAAACTATTCAATGGGATCATCCCGTTGACAACATCCTTGGGAGTCTTCGAAAGGGGGTAACGACACGCTCTCATTTGGCAAATTTCTATCAATATTACTCGTTTGTGTCCTCTTTGGAACCTCTCAAGATAGAATAAGCCCTGGATGATCCGGATTAGGTGATGGCCATGCAAGAAGAGCTCAACAACTTCGAGAGCAATCAAGTATGGTCACTTGTGGAAAGACCAAACACCAATGTCATTGGTACCAAATGGGTCTTCTGCAACAAGCAAGATGAAGAAGGTGTGGTGACAAGGAACAAGGAAAGATTGGTAGCTCAAGGGTTCACTCAAGTAGAGGGCTTGGACTTTGAAGAAACATATGCACCAGTTGCAAGACTAGAAGCCATTTGAATTCTTCTAGCCTATGCAGCCCATCACAACTTCAAGCTATATCAAATGGATGTGAAGAGTGCATTCCTCAATGGCCCCATACAAGAGTTGGTATATGTTGAGCAACCACCGGGCTTTGAAGATCCCAAGTTCCCCAACCACGTCTTCAAACTCCATAAGGCGCTCTATAGGCTTAAACAAGCACCTAGAGCATGGTATGAATGCCTTAAGGAATTCTTGCTCAAACAAGGCTTTGAAATAGGCAAAGCCGATCCTACTCTCTTCACTCATAAAGTCGATGGAGATATCTTTGTGTGCCAAATATATGTCGATGACATAATATTTGGTAGTACTAACAAATCCTTTTGTGATGAGTTTAGTAGGATCATGACTAAGAGATTTGAGATGTCTATGATGGGTGAGCTCAAGTTCTTCCTTGGTTTTCAAATCAAGCAATTGAAGGAAGGGACTTTTCTTTGCCAAACCAAGTACACCCATGATATGTTAAGGAAGTTTGACATGGTGAACGCCAAGCCTATGAAAACTCCCATGCCAACCAATGGACATCTTGATCTCAACGAAGAAGGGAAAGCCATGGACATTAAGGTATATTGCTCCATGATCGGCTCTCTACTCTACTTATGCGCATCTAGGCCCGATATTATGCTTAGTGTGTGCATGTGTGCTAGATTTCAAGCTAACCCGAAAGAGTGTCACACTCCAAACCTTGGCTTGTGGTATCCTAAGGGCTCCAAGTTCGATCTACTTGGCTATTCGGATTCCGATTACACTGGTTGCAAGGTAGATCGAAAAAGCACTCCGGGGACATGTCAATTCCTTGGACGCTCCTTAGTGTCTTGGAGTTCTAAAAAGCAAAATTGTGTAGCCCTTTCCACAGTCGAGGCCGAGTATGTTGCAGCGGGTGCATGTTGTGCGCAACTACTTTGGATGAGGCAAACCCTTCATGATTTCGGATGTAACTTTACTCATATCCCACTCTTGTGTGACAATGAGAGTGCCATAAAACTAGCAAACAACCTAGTGAGTCACTCAAGAACCAAACACATAGACATCTGACATCACTTCTTGAGAGATCATGAAATCAAAGGAGATATCGCCATTAGACATGTGAGCACCGACCAACAACTAGCCGATATCTTCACTAAGCCTCTAGATGAGTCAAGGTTTTGTGCTTTGAGAAGTGAACTAAATATCCTTAACTCTCGTAATGTAGTTTGAAACCTAGCATGCTTGATTGTTCAACTAGAATGACCTAGGTAAAACCTTTTCAAAACTTTCATATATTGTGTTTCAAAACCTTTGTGAAAGAAACTTGCTTGGAATGACCATTGTTTTGAATTGATTACTTGTTACTGGTCTTAACATGCAAGTAGTGCTTGTCCACTCCTAGAATGAGCTGTAGTAACTTAGATAATAAATCTCTCTGCTGGTAACTGTCTGGCAGTGCCGGGCCAGGCGCGGAAGTGTCGGGCCCCCTGGTAGTGCCGCGACAGGCGCGGTAGTGCCGCGACAGGCGCGGTAGTGCCGCGACTTACCAATTCAGTGGAATCGGTTTGTTACCGAGTGGGGCCAAGGGAAAACTTTACCCTTCTTACCCGACGGCCCCCCTCTCTCTCTCCCTCATCCATTCACCCCAGCCCGTGACTCCTTTTCACCGCTCCTTCTCCTCACGGGCGATTCCAAGGGCGACGGACAACCACCATCTTCTCTGGGCTCCTTCCCGGCGAGTTTGTGGTCTGGCAGTGCTGCTCCGGGCTTCCCTTCGGTGCAGCCTCGGTTTCCCTTCCTCAAGGCTCTCCTTCCCTTTCCTCAAGGTGAAGATTCAAATTCCCTAACCCTAACTTTTCCCGATTTGAAAAATGCGCCATGGATCTTGTTCTTAGAGGTTGTAAAAGGGTTTGTAGATGATAGGGAAGTAGTAGAGGTGATGGATGTGGTGTTGGTTGGCTCAGATTCGGTTTGCCCGTGCGGCAGTGCCGCGCCATGCGCGGCAGTGCCGGGCCCCGGCGGTGCCGCTCCCAGAGCGGCAGTGCTGGACCATGAGCAGAGACCTGATCCAACTAACACCCTATCCATCAACGTCTATTGCCTCACTATGATCCACCAGCTCCTTTACAGTCTTCTAATCCACAGTTTCCATGTTTTAGATGTCAGGAGGAGGAGATGATGAAAGGAGGGTCAAGAGAAGGATGGATCCGCTCAGGGGGAGGAGCAAGCAGCCAGCCTGCCGAGGTGGCTCTAGCTCCCAAGGCGACGTTTCAGCAAGGTAGCAAATCCGAGATGAGGCTCATCTTCAAATGCAGGGTCGGCAGATAAGAGAGGATCTTTATCCCAACACTCCTGAGCACTTGGCAGAAGTTAGCAGGCTCACTTGCAGCCGTATGAGGAGGATGTGCAGGAGAGGCCTCCACAGGACACAAGGAACAGGCAGCCTGTGTCCTACTATTAGCAGTTCAGCTCTGTCAAATCTCAGCGCCAGGTCAACCCCTGTTTAGAAGGACATGGGCATTGATTATAGGTTCTGGAACGAGTTTCATTCTGATTTCTACCGTTCAGTCCTATACAATGCCAAGAAGCAGAAGATACTGAACATGAGATATGTTGATTGGGAGCACCTAGAAGCCAAGGCTGATCATGATATCAACAAGGCAGTGGCTGCATGCAAAGAGAGAAATATGTATGATCTGATGGGGTTTAGCTACAATTGGAACACTGAAATCATCCATCAGTTTCATGCAACACTATTTGTTGATAATGTGGTTGAGGAGATGCACTGGATGACCGAGGGTCGTCACTACAAGGTCACTCATGAGACCTTTAGTAGGATCCTTGGTTTGAGCAGCGAGGACAGGGAGTTTGATAACCTGCATGATGAGAGGACATTGACAGATTCTGAGATCTCCTTCATGTATGTGGATCCTCGCAAGGCAGATGGGTTGGTCAAGGGACTCAAAGGATTCTATTACATGCTCAACAACCTCTTCAGGCAGACACTCAACCCAAAGAGTGGGTCTCATTCAAACTTGTATGGGTATGGCAGGAACATGTTGGCTAGGATGGCCCCTGGGGCTAATCCCTTTTCCATATCCAGCTTCATATGGACCGAGCTTCAGGTTGCAGCCGAGGACGCTAGGAAGGCAGTTCTCTATGCCCCCTACATCATGTACATGATTGAGATGGTCTCCGGCTACACCTTCGTCAAGGATGGGTTGCATGAGCCGTACAGAGCAGAAAAGAAGAAGCAGCAGGAGCAGCAGGGCCAGCAGCAGCTGATAGGCCTGAGAGCTCCCGCCCTTCCTATTAGAGGAAGAAGAAGAGCAAGTTGGCCAGATGGATCAAGGCCATCTTCTCCACTTGCACCTATGCAGCCCAGACAGCTCACCAGGCACTAGTTGAGCAGCACGTAGAGCGAGAGCGGGCGGGTCGTTCGCCGTTACCTCCACCCCGCTCTCCACCTCACTTCGACCTCTCCAGTCTCGACTCAGATGACATAGACTCAGATGAAGATGAGGAGCAGGAGGAGATAGTGCCAGTGCCACCCCGTCGTTCTACACGTGCCTCGACCTCGACCCTCTACACCAGTACCACTCACCATCAGGGCAAGGTCGTGGTAGAGTCCGACGACGACGACGATGATGACGATGATGATGAGGAGGAGGAAGAAGAAGAAGTTCAGTGGGACAAGATTGCATCGGACGACGACTAAGTGTTTGGACACTCTTCTCTTTTCTCTTTTTCTCTCTTTTTGGTGACTTGTTGCCAAAGGGGGAGAATTAGGTGAAGAGAAGGGGGTACAACACTTTTTCAGCTTCATGTCCCCATCTTTTAGTAGTTGAGAGTTGTGAGAGTTTGATACGTTCAAAACTCTATGTTTTGTAATAATTTACTCTATGGTACTACCTCTTAGACTTGGATGTGGACATGTACTTTTACCTGCTTATTTAGCTTATGTCATATCTTGTTCAGTTCTGTTAGTGGTTATGCTTTGTGGCTATGCTTTTGTTCCGCTGCGTTTACTGTCTGCAGCCTGAGCGGCAGTGCCGCTCTAGGTCCGGCAGTGCCGCGCCCAGAGCAGCAGTGCCACTCTGGCAGAAAGGCAGCAAACACCTCTGATGTGCATAAACTGTCATTCACATCATGTATTATTTTTGACACAGTTACTGGCACCCCACAAAGCTAATAGATGTGAAACTGAACCCATACCACTCTCTAATATGTGAATGATTGGCCTTTAATGCCAATTTGAGATTTCAGCTCTCATTCACACATTAAGGGGGAGGTTTCACACCTAAGCTTCTAAATCTCAAGTATTGTACCCTTCTTTTGTAAGCTCCAATTGTGTTGTCATCAATCACCAAAAGGGGGAGATTGTAAGTGCAATCAAGCCCTAATTGTGGGTTTTGGTGATAATGACCACGCGATTGAAGGACTAATGAGATTTATGAAGTTGACAAGCAGGTTATAATAAGAAAGGATGGTATATATACGTTGGTGGACCCCTCACACTACATTTCATCGGTTCCAAACTCAAAGTGCTACAAAGAGATTTCATTTTGATTAATTGAGTTTTAGGAATGCCGTACTATCAAGGGGGAATGTAAATTCATTGCTATGGCTGAATGACATGTGATCAAACCAACCCAAACCATCCATGCTTCTAACCAAAGACAGCTGCACTAGTTTCAGATCCACCTCTGTCTGTTGGTATGCGCGGCAGTGCCGCTCAGGGCATGGCAGTGCCGGGCCGCAGCACTGCCAGGCTATGGCCGGCACTGCCGCGACTGCTTGTTTCAACCATTGGATGGCAGGGGGTATTTACATCACCCCTCTGCCTCCCCAACGGTCACCCACGACCATTCACTCCCACCTACCTCCAAACAAGGCTCCTCTTCCCCATTGAAGGCCCTTCAAGCTCTCTCTCACCAAATCTTCGATTCCCATTGATTCCAAGTGATTGAGAGGCTTAAACCTTCACCAAAGAGAAGCCCTAGCTGAGATCTACTCCCTAGAGCACTTGATTTGAGCCATAGCCGGTGGATTTGCTTCTATTACTCTTGGGTTCTTGGAACCCTAGCCGGCTAGGCGTCGCCCTAGAGCCTTGCCAACTTGTGTGGCGGCCTAGGGAGGTTTGTAATTACTTGTGCAGCTAGTATTATTACCCCTCACTTCAAGGATTTGGTTCCTTGACTTGAGAACAAGGTAGAGTTGCAAAGCTCTTGACCTAAGTGGTCAACCTCAACAACGTGGAGGTAGGCAAGCCTTTGTGGCGAGCTGAACCACGGGATAAATCACTTGTCTCTTGTGCTTGCTTAGTTTCATACTTCATATTCATGGGCTTGTGATAGATTCTAGGATTTGGTCCCATCTACTTTACTCCTCATATTTGGCTTGGAGTAGTTGGTTCTGCTGGTTCACAGAGCTTGTTGTAGCATTTCTATTCATATAGAATCTGTTAGCTGTAGCTGGATTTCGAATTGCAGCTTCTGTTCTCATACTACGCGGCAGTACTGCATTGAGGCCGGCAGTGCCGGGCAGCGGTAGTGCCAGAGCTGTGATTTTTGACAGGCCTATTCACCCCCCCTCTAGTCCTTACACAAATTCTAGTGGACGTACCATTGCCGATACGCTTAATCATTCCACGTAGCAGCTCCTCTTTACTTGCCATTATCGCTCGCCAAGTATGGCTAGCATGTTTCTTTCGTGTACTCGATATAAAATCTGAGTCATGGAAATAACGACCTTTCAGCACACAAGCACACAGGCTATCCTCCCTTGTGATGAGTCTCCAACCTTGCTTCCCTAACATGGCCTTGTTGAACCAGTGTAAATCACGGAAGCCCATTCCTCCTTTTGACTTATGTTGCATTAGTCATTCCTAGCGAAGCCAATGCTTGTGTCGGCTATCAATCAAGCCCCCCCACCAGAAGTTGATCATCGCAGTTCTCATCTTCTTGCAGGTTGTCTTGTAGAGAAGGAAACAACTCATAGAGTAAGTTGGTACTGCCTGTGCCACTAATTTCAGCAAAACCTCCCTTCCAGCGCTACTAGCCACTCTTCCACTCCAAGAGCCAATGAGACCTTTTATTCTTGCAGGAAGGAAATCAAAGGCGTCAGTGGTAGAGTGTCCCAAGGCTGTAGGAAACCCCAAATATTTATCAGATAAGGCCTCTGTATCAATATTTAATTCATCCCTGACCAACTGCTTTGTTTCCTCCAAACAATTCTTTTTTTTTGAAATAAACCATGGAGAATCACTCCCCGGGAATATATTAAATGAGCACAGATTACAAAAAAGTTAGCTGGGAGCTAACTGAGAGAGGAGGAGAACAAGACAGACTTACAACCTGCTGCCAAAGCAGCCCCGAGAGAAAAGAAAATTACAAAGCTTCTAACCAATTCATAACTAAAAACCTGCACCGACTTGGTAACCGAAGGAGATGAAGTTTAACTTCTTCCTTAAAAGAACGCTTCCAATTTGCCAAAGAAGCAGCTTTATGATTGAAAATGACATCATTCCTCTCTTTCCAAATTGTCCAAGCCGCAATCAAAACAAGATCCATGAAGTAGGGGCCCTGGAAAATACCTCTTTGATGTTGGAGCATTTGGAAAATGTTGCTTTGAGGTTCCCACTAGATCCCAATCATAAACCATCTAGTCACACTAGAGGGGCATTGGAAAAACAGATGGCTGGATGTTTCCTCAATATCATCATTATAGAGAACACATGAGTACCCCTCTTCCAAGTGCATGTGACGTCGTCGAAGGATCTCTCTTGTGTTTAGCCTATCTGACAGAAGGAGCCAAGCAAAGAACTTGATCTTTGGCATACATTTTGTTTTCCAAATCCACTGGAAGGGAGCTGCCGGGGAGAGGGAAGCAAAATGACGATTATAGAATTTACTTGAGGAATAGAGGCCGGTGCTCCACTGATAAACCTAGAGGTCTTGCTGATCATCTTCAGTTCGCAAAGAATTAAGGTTGTCCCGAAATAGTAGATATTCATTAAAAGCGTCCCTTGACATTGGCAATCTAAAGAGGTCAAGCAGCTCATGTTGTGCTAATGCTAGCTTCAAAGAAATTGGCTTTTGCCTGTCTGCCACATAGCTATATAAAACCAGGAATTTCAGACAAAAGGGGACCTGCAGTAATGCATCTTCCCATAGACTTACTGAATCACCTGCACCAGGTAAGCACCTAGCAACTCCTCTGAATTTAGAGACTAGTCCCAAAAGATCTTTCCACCAAAAAGAGCCTCGAGGAGGAGCAAGATGAGGAACTTTGTGCAGGTAGTAGGTGGACCAGATAAGTTGAACCCAAGGGACATCAGCCTTATTGTAAAACTTATGTAAGTGTTTCAAAAGCAATGCTTCATTCTGCAAGAATAGATTCTTAACACCAAGTCCTCCTTTGGCCTTAGGGATAGTAACCAATTCCCATGCTGCCAAGTTGTACCCTTTAGCATTAATATCAGCTCCTCTCCAAAGACATCTCTTTCTGAATCTGTCAATAGTCGTAATCACTGTCTTGGGCAGTTTTAAGGTGCACATGAAGTAAGTTGGGAGCGAGGAAATCACTGAATTGACAAGTTGCAGTCTACCAGCATAGTTGAGGAAAGAAGAAGAAGCAGAAATTTTCCTCCAAACAATTCTTGCTAAAATAGATAGCTGATTTGTCTCTATTAACCAACTGGCCAGACCCTCGACTATAAACATTCAAAATTTTCTGAACCCTGGCAGCCCCTCTTTGCGATGCTTCTAAAAAGATAATACAATCATCCGCAAAGAGCAAGTGCGATACCCATGGAGCATGGATACCCATGCGGACACCTATGGATAAATGTACTGGGCCAACTGATTTCAGGAGGCATGAGAGACCCTCAGCACACAACAGGAACAGGAAAGGAGAAATAGGGTCTCCCTGCCGAATACTTCGAGATGGTCTGAAGACATCTGATAATTCTCCATTAACTCTAATTGAGAAAGAAAAGGATGTCACGCATCGCATCACGAGCGAGACAAAAGCTTCATGAAGCCCCAATTTCAGCATGATTCCTCTAAGATAGTGTGTACACTCATAAGCAACCAACACGTTATCTGTGATCAATCTGCCTGGTACAAAGGCGCTTTGTTCTTCAGACACTATCTCGTCAAGCAAAGGCCTTAGTCTATTTGCCAGAACTTTTGAACATATCTTATAAATAACATTACATAGGGAGATTGGCCGGTATTGCTTCATTTCCTATGGTAGCTTCACTTTTGGAATAAGCATCAATGTAGTTCTGTTCAATCTCTCTGGTAGCTCGCCACCATTCAGGAAATCCAAGACAACATCCGTGACTGTAGGTCCCAACACTTCCCAATGATATTGGTAGAAGCCTGCTGATCAGCCATCCGACCCTGGTGCTTTATTAGCCCCCATCATAAACATAGCATCTTGCGGATACATGGGTGTATGCCGAGTCTCTGAGTGATGAGTGATTGTCAACGAGTTTGATCGCAGGTTCTTTGGCTTGTGTTGTGCAGGTGTCGAGCTCGGAGACAGTGATCGAAGGCGAGGTGAAGGTCAAGTAGAGACGTGCTGTGCTGATGGATCGGGAGCGGTGAAGGGCGGACGTGAGACTTGGACTGAGGGACCGGAGGGCCTGAGGATCAGCTGTGGTGGCTGGCAGCCTGGGACAGCGACAAGCGGAGACTTGCGGGGCACGATGTTGCTCGGGTCGAGAACCTGGGAACACGTGTCGGTGGACGGGGCGCACGGGCGGTGCATCCCCTCTACAACTCTGGTTTGGTGGTTGAGCCACAGAAAAACCACCGGGTGGACGGTTTCTGAGTTTGGGCCTCAAAACTCGGGTGCTCGGTTTCCAGGTTGAGCCACAAAACCTGGGCATGCGGCGGGTTTCCGAGTTTGGGCCACAAAACTCGGGCTGAGGACGGTTTCCAGGTTTGGGCCTCAAAACCTGGGCGCTGCGGGTTTCTGAGTTTGGGCCACAAAACTCAGGCAATGGACTTGGAGGCTGGTTTCTCGGTTTGGGCCTCAAAACCGGGGGGTAGCTGGAAAAGGCTGGTTTCCCGGTTTGGGCCACAAAACCGGGGGTGCAGAGCGAGGGTGACACGTGGCGGCAATCGGGAGGTTGCGTCGAGGCAACGCTGCCTGTTGTGCGGGCATGGCCGTCAGATACACCTACCACCGAGTTGGTCCAGAATAACCCTAGGGTTTAGCTGGTTCGCTCTGTAATTAGAATAGAGAGGGGTAGAGTAGGAATTAGACTTAGGCTAGAATTAGGATAAGTAGTCGGGGAGACACCCTCCTCCCCCTATCTCAGTTATTTGCTCTTTCACAGTTAGGGTTTCCTGCTCTCCCATTCCCTGCTGTAGCTAGCTGAGATCCGCAGAGAGACTCACCTCTGTGTACTGTTGATTTTGAGGAAGTGAGGCCGTAACCTCATGGTTGTAGCGTGTGTTTGCGCTACGGCTACAGATCGATGTGTTGATTCACGTTTTGGTTCGTGTTCTTCGCGTTCTTCGTTTCTCCGCGATTTTCCCGTCGATCTCTCTCTCTAGTGTGTCTTTGCGAAATCCGTTTGAATCATTTTGTTCGTATCATTGAGGAGGTCATTTCGACCAAAGGAATTCATCTAACTCCTCATGATCGAATAGATCGGGACAATTTCGTTTTTGTGGCGCTTTTTTGGTTCATCCACCTTCCCTTTTGATTTCCCGTTGATTGAGTCGATTTGAGCGGATGATTTCTTGGGGATAGTCTCCTAACTACCCCGTGATCATCTTCTCCAAGTTTGGGAACTTGGGATTTTGATTTGGATCGGATTTGGAGAGATTTGGGAGAGCGGCGATCAAAATCGCCCTCTCTGCAGGGTCGTAGACAGTCCGCGCCTGCAACCGCGGACAGTCCGCGCATTGGGCACAAGCCAGAGCAGTGGCTGCTGTGCACGTTCGGACAAGTCCAAATTTGTCCGGCGGACAGTCCGCCGTTGTGTCTGGCGGACAGTCCGGGACCGTCCAGGGAGTTTTCAGCAAGGTAGCTGTTTTGCGTTTTCTGCCGGCGGACAGTCCGCCAGTGAACCGCGGACTGTCCGGCCTTGGGCGGACAGTCCGGGACTCAAGGTCCGGACAGTCCGGGAATCGCCTGAAGCCTCCGGTTTAGTGCGTTTGCTCTCCCGGCTTCTTCGCTTGGTTTTCAGACTTCTCGTTTGACCCTAGAGTTCACCAAGGAACCTCTCTAGGTCTCTTTGCTACTCGTTAGCATTGGTATTTGGGGATTTCTCGACGTAGCCATCTATCTACGTCCGGGACTTGGTTTTCAAGGGGCAAACTTGTGCCGGTGCTTTTGGTCCTTGCTTCGCTTGTGTTTGGTGTTGCTCCGCTGTGATCCTAGGGATCATCCACCCTCTTCCAAGGGTCGTGAGCATCACCATTTGCGTCCGTGCTTCTTGGGGTTGATTTTGGGACAGTTGGCCAAAGTTTTGAAAGAAATTTGATTGGCTCCCATTCACCCCCCTCTGGTCGCCTTGCTTTTGCATTCTTGTTCCTTCAATTGGTATCGGAGCAGGTTAAGGATCTTTCACCTTAGCCGGTTCCAGATCCACCGAAGGCGACATGGATCGCGGCGTGGGCAAACCACCGTTCTTTGATGGGACGAACTATGCGTATTGGAAGATACGCATGTCGGCCTATCTCCAGAGCATGGGCTCTTCTGTTTGGGAGATTTGCAACAAGGCCGATTACGTCGTCCTGGCTGCTCGTGTTACTCAGCTTCAGATAGATGAGCACGAGGCCAATAGCCGGGCACGTAACGCCTTGTTCTCCTGTTTGAGCATGCCGGAGTTTGATCGCGTTTCTCACCTCCCCACGGCTTGTGAGATTTGGGCTACCCTCATGCGCTTCCATGAGGGCACCACTCAAGTCAAATCCCATCTCTACGAGTCGCATAAGCGGGAGTATCAGAACTTTCGACATCAGCCTGGCGAGAGCATAGAGAGTTTATTCGCTCGCTTTTAGGTGATTGTCAACAAGATGCGAGCTAACAAGGAGCTATTGCCTTTTGACGATCATGAGAGAGCTTTGAAGCTTTTGCACACTCTTGATCGGTTGGTGTGGGACTCAAAGGTCCAGGCGATCATCGAATCGTCTAACTATGAGACCCTCACTTGCGACGAGCTCTTCATTAAGCTCAAGTCTAGTGAGATTGACGCCATGTCGAGGGCTTCTTATGAGAATCCTTCTGGCCTGACTATGACTTTGGTTTCTGGCTCTTCTGCTAATCCCTCTGGTGGCTTTGCGCTTTCATCTCTCTTTTCTGTCACAGAGGATCAGCTGGAGTCTTTGAGAGACGAGGAGTTGGCTTTGCTTGCCAATCGGTTCACGCGGTTTCACAACAACCGCATGAACCGTCGCCGCGGAGGAGGACGCTCGGGATGTTTCGAGTGCGGCGATCCCGACCACTTCATCGCCAACTGCCCCAAGAAGAACAAGCATTCGGGGAAGGTCGATCATGGGCACAAGTACGACTCAGCGCAAGGACAAGCATGTTCCTCCGAGGCACAAGCGGAGGGGCGGCTTCGACAAGGAGTACATCAAGAAGAAGTACTTGGAGAAGGCCCAGGTTGAGCAGCGTGCGTTCTTCGCCACGCTCAGCGACGTCGACAGCTCGGATGACGACTCTGCTTGCTCAAGTGATGACGAGTCCGAGAAGATGAAGAATATTGAGGACAAGCGGAACGGACTTTGCTTCTTCGCCGACGACGGGGGCCTCTGCACCATGGCGCTTGGTGATGAGGTCGAGGGCTAGCTGGAGCACACCCCTTGGGACGACGACGACGACGGCACCTCTCAGGTAAGATGGTTGGAGGACATTTGGTTGGTGGATTCCGGTTGTTCGAGGCACATGACCGGAAACGCCAAGTGGTTCTCCAGCCTTAGCCCTGTTGCCGTAAAGGAGTTTATCACCTTCAGCGATAATAGTAAAGGTAAGGTGTTGTCTCGTGGGTCGGTGTGGGTTAATGAGCACTTTGTGTTGCGCTATGTTTCTCTTGTTTCTAACCTGCATTTTAACTTGCTTTCTGTTTCGCAACTTTTTGATGATGACTATGAGATTCGTTTTAAACTGAATCTCAGTCGCATTTTAGATCCTCAGGGCAATCTGGTTTGTTTGATTTCGCCCTTTGGGAAAGTCTTTCTCGCGAATTTCTCGGAGTCATTTGGTGTTTCCCACTGTCTTTTGGTGAGTCCTTCCTCCTCTGATCTTTGGAAGTGGTATAGGAGGCTCGGTCACTTAAGCTTCGACTTGCTTGCAAGACTTAGCTCACTTGGCCTAACCCGAGGATTGCCCAAGCTGTCGATGGAGAAGGATCTAGTTGGCCATTCTTGTAGACATGGGAAGATGGTCGCCGCTCCCCACCATCCAGTGACTAAGGTCATGACTTCGCACCCTGGAGAGCTTTTACACATGGACCTTGTTGGTCCAGCTCGGGTGAGCTCGGTTGGTGGCAAGTGATATGTTTTGGTTGTTGTCAACGACTTTTCGAGGTATTCGTGGGTCTTCTTTCTGACTGAGAAGACTGAGACTTTCTCCTTCGCTCGCAATCTAATTTTGCGTCTTCGGAACAAGTTCCCTTTGAACTTGATGCGAGCTATTAGAAGTGATAATGGTTCCGAATTCAAGAATTTGGATTTTGAGAAGTTTTGTGACCGCCTTGGTTTGGAGCATCAGTTTTCTTCCCCCTACACACCCCCCCAAAATGGTGTTGTAGAGAGGAAGAATCAGACCCTTGTTGAGATGGCCAGGACGATGCTCGATGAGCATAGGACTCCTAGGCGATATTGGGCCGAAGCTATGAACACTGCATGCTACATTTCAAATCGCATTTTTCTGAGAGCTTTCTTGAAGAAGACCTCTTATGAGTTGCGTTTTGGTAGACAACCCAAGGTGAGTTACTTTAGAGTCTTCGGTTGCCACTGTTTTATATTGAAGAAAGGCAACCTGGACAAATTTGAGTCTCGCTCTTCTGACGGGGTATTTTTGGGTTATGGCACTCACACTAGAGCTTATCGTGTATTTAACCTTGATACTAACCGAGTCGTGGAGACATCAGATGTCACCTTCGACGAGACTCTTCTTTGTCCTTCTTCTCATTTTGAGCGTGCAGGTGATCATGAGGTTGGTGAGGCTCTTTTTGATGACGAGGACAAGGGTGCTGAAGGTATGGATGATCCAGCACCCCCTCCACCTGCGGTGCCGCAAGGAGCGGCTTCTACGATGACTCACGGCCCCGACACCTCCTCTTCCTGGGGGCCGTGGGATACGCCACCCCGAGCGGTACCTTTTGTACCTGGGGAGGCACCAGCTGCTGTTGAGGGGAGGCTACTTCGTCTCAGGAGGCGCCACGACACATCCAGCGCCAACACCCCCCTCAGCAGATGATTGTTGGCATTTCTTAACGTTATTACTAAGAATGGACCTTACGATCCATCCCTAGCAACAGCGCCAGAAATGCGCGTCGACACTTACTAACGTCGTCACTAAGAATGGACTTTGTAATCCATCCATGGCAACGGCGCCGGATATTGGCATAGAAATGGACCCGAAGATCTATTCCCAGCAACAGCGCTAGAAGTGTCTGTACGATGTCTCTTAACAAGTTGCTTAGAATGGCGCGTTTCCAGCAACAGTGTTAAGCAT
The DNA here is from genome assembly GCA_009763385.1 of Coix lacryma-jobi var. lacryma-jobi. Lineage (NCBI taxonomy): Eukaryota > Viridiplantae > Streptophyta > Magnoliopsida > Poales > Poaceae > Coix > Coix lacryma-jobi. The sequence continues at coordinate 130,535,658 of CM019830.1, forward strand.
GCATCTTTACGATAGTTCATAGGTTTGGAGTTTAGGTCCGCAAGCGTACGGAATTATCGTGTAGCATTTCACCCGGAGATATACCGAGTATCGTGATTTATTGGTTCACTCGAGGAAGGCTTTGTATGTATCAAGTCCTAGGATAAATATAGTACCAAATACCATGATAGCAATAATGGATCAATTGTCATAGCAGGTGATAAACAGTGATGATTTGAATAGTGGAGAAACACAATCTTGAGCATGGCAAGAGGGCAAAGAGTAAAAAGAGACTAAAAGAATAAATGAATAAAATAATAATTGAATAACCTAATAGAGCAGGCATGGTCTGGATACAGGTCATACACAGAACAAGTTAATCATGCAATCATATGACATAGAACTAATCTCATGCTTCGGATGGTTCGGGAGATTACGCGAGTACTGGTCTGCCAGCAACCTCTCGTAACAATTTAGACTCCTACACCCTAGCCGAACGTGGGGGAATGCCAAGGACGGACAGGGCTGTCACCACCTGCCGCCATCCCCACTACCGTGGACTAAGCCATGCAATTACCCGGCCTCTACATCTAAGCACCATATTTGCATGCACAGAACCTACTCAGACTCCCCCAGGTCCCCGACCCTACGGATTGACAGGTAAGAAGCCTGAGCCTACTCAGCAGAGCATGATAAACCGCCACCCTTGTCAAGAGCTTATTTCTAATCATATAACAAGCATGAAACAATTAGACTAATGTTCTATGTGAGAATAATACAATACACACTTAGCTCTAGTTCATATAACACATCACTAACCCTAGGGCAGCAATAGATTATAAGAACTATACACTAGAATGTATATTATACTAATTCCACAAGAACTATTCCTAAGTTCATATACTAGCAACATGATATAAGACCTATGATCTAAGTCATATACCAAAGTACTAGAACAAGAACTATACTCTAGTTCATATGAAGAACTGTATCGAAAGAATGAGGACAGGGCTTTGGAGATCGGATCTTTCTTATTCATACCCAATATCTCTCCAAGGAGCCAAGCCCTCCTTGCTAGCTTTGCCTAGCTCTCTCTCTAAGCACAAGAACAAAGAAGAACTAAGAAGAGGTAGTGCCCAAATGTGTAGCTCAACAAGTGGTTGTGTTCTACTTTGGCCTCCCCTCCCCCTCTCCTTATATAGGTGTTTGAGGTCGGTTTGGTAGGGGTGTTGCTGCAAAATTCACCCGGAACCGCCTTCAAGGCATTGAGTGCACCGCCTCTGCAAAGGCGGTGGCCACGTGGCAGCACCAGGGGGGCGGTCGCCCCCGGGGGCGGCCGCCCCCGGGCTGGGCCCATCCAGCCCAGTCCAAAGTCTGGGCTTGCTCTTTTGGGCTTCTGAGTTCGATCCCGATTGAATTTTGCTACACTTATGTATGGGCTTTTTGTGTCCTTGTTCATTTTGCGCATTTTGGCATGTTGGATTGCGCCTTTTTGGTTGTTATCCACCTGTATGCATGTTTATGATCTGCAAAACATAACTTTGCACTACATGTGGAACTTGGTTAGTAATAAAAGTATATATGAGTAAAATACATGCTTTTCTCCTTTTATATGGACTATGTTGGCGGGATAAATATGTCAATAAGAACCGCCAACAAACTCCCCCAAGCTTACCCTTTGCTCGTCCCCGAGCAAAAGCTAAGGTTTTGGTTGTTGATCAGGAGTTGCTTCAATGCCGATTATTATTCACAAGTGCCAAGTCTATACCAAAGTGTCTACCATGGTTTGAATAAATTGGTCCATTACTCACCCTAGTACCTCGTCACCCTTGGGGCTTGTTAGCCTCCTCAAATCCTTAGTCACTGCATGTTAGATCGGCTTTCACAGAGGTGCTTAACTTTTGTTCCTTGAGCAACTTTATAATCCGGAGTTTTTGGGAGTTTTGAAAATTAAAGCAAGTTCCTCAAATGATTCACTCATTCGCTCAAGATGTGTATGATCCTCACCAAAGGCTTTTGCCTTTCTTTTCATTCTACCAACTAAAGCTTTATCTGGAGTTGTGGGTAGAAAGAAGTAGGCATACTTGTATTGTAGATATTGCAAAGTCAAAGAATTGGACCTTAGGAGACTTCAGTCATACACTTAGATCAAGAAGTGCAAGTGTGTGGAATATTTTCTTTTTGAATACTCCTTTTCTCATGTCTTTCTCCCGTTGGAAAATTGGGAACTATGGGCTATCTTTATTCATCGAGAGAAGCGGGTATCGGAGTACCCATTGTTTTCATTTGGATACTTGTCCAATTTTTTTTACTGTCTTATTCTTTTTTTAGAGAGAGGCGGGTATCAGAGTACCCATTGTTTTCATTTGGACACTTGTCCATTTTTTTTACTCTCTCATATTTTTTTTAGATAGCCCATAATTCTTTTGGGAGAGAAAGATCATGATCAACAGTGGAGCATTTAATTTTGTGGTGAATGCATGGCATGTCTTGCGTAACTCTTAATGCAAGAGTTAGTTTTATTTGGTGGGTGTACGTGAATCTTGATCTTGAATGCATGAAAGAACTCTACACATAGGTCACAACTATTTGAATAAGCTCAATACAAATACGAGTAGCATATGAGTATATGGTTTGAAAAGTTTTTCATCATATGGCTCTGGTAGGATATATCATCATCGAGGAACTTTTGAATTTTAAGTTTTTTTTAAATAAATTCTCCGGATGTCAAGTCTTTCTTAGAACTATGTCATAGCAATTCTCTGCTTATACCATATCATGACTAGCAATAACCTTGGACTTGAGTAAGCATGTGCATCCCACAAGTTTCAAGTTTTTAAGTGAGCCATTTACCAAAAAAAACTCAAATCTTAGTAGAAACTAAGTTATAAACTGGGCACAGGTGAATTATAAAACAGAGCAACTATTCATCATTTCAACAAGGAAGAAGCACATATCTTACATCACATATAAGAGTGGAATTCATATTTTTTTGGTCTTTTTAGCATTTTTTTCAGTTTTTTTAATTAAAACATGAATAAAATCTAAAGATGAAGATTGCATAAAGTAAACATGCTAATAGAAAAATAAGAATGCATGGAATTAAATATGCAATGCAACATACCTCAGAAGTGGGGGTCCTCCGCCAAGCTAGCTTTTGGCCTACTGATTGGGGTTGTACCCCATGAACTGCCAGAAACCTTGAGATTGCCTCAGCATCTCCTCTTGGTGTGCCCTTAATTCAGCCTGCTGTTGCTGGTACAGGGCCTGCTGCTGCTGGTACAAAACCTGTTGCTGTTGGTGATGTAGTAGCTCCTGTTCGTGCCACTCTATGGTCTGCCGGTGGTGTGCGTCAGTCGTTTGAATATGGTGCTCGAGGGTCTCCTGGATCTCATCTGTGCGCACCACCAATCCCCCAAGCTGGGCTTGGAGGCTATCAAAGTCGATCTGGTCACCTGTGGGAGCCTGTGAGTGCTCCTCTGGTGACTCAATGCTTGTTGGCATTTCTTAACGTTATTACTAAGAATGGACCTTACGATCCATCCCTGGCAACAGCGCCAGAAATGCGCGTCGACACTTTCTAACGTTGTCACTAAGAATGGTCTTGCAATCCATCCATGGCAACGGCGCCGGATATTGACATAGAAATGGATCCGAAGATCTATTCCCAGCAACAGCGCTAGAAGTGTCTGTTCGATGTCTCTTAACAAGTTGCTTAGATCGGCGCGTTCTAGCAACAGTGTTAAGCATGCATCTATACGATAGTTCGTAGGTTTGGAGTTTAGGTCCGCAAGCACACGGAATTATCGTGTAGCATTTCACCCGGAGATATACCGAGTATCGTGATTTATTGGTTCGCTCGAGGAAGGCTTTGTATGTATCAAGTTCTAGGATAAATATAATACCAAATACCATGATAGCAGTAATGGATCAATCGTCATAGCAGGTGATAAACAATGATAGCTTTGAATAGTGGAGAAACACAATCATGAGCATGGCACTAGGGCAAAGAGTAAAAAGAGACTAAAAGAATAAATGAATAAAGGAATAATTGAATAACCTAATAGAGCAGGCATGGTCTAGATACAGGTCATACACAGAACAAGTTAGTCATGCAGTCATATGACATAGAACTAAACTCTAGCTTCGGATGGTTCGGGAGATTACGCAAGTACTGGTCTGCCAGCAACCTCTCGTAACAATTTAGACTCCTACACCCTAGCCGAACGTGGGGGAATGCCAAGGACGGACAGGGCTGTCACCACCTGCCGCCATCCCCACTACCGTGGACTAAGCTATGCAATTACCCGGCCTCTACATCCAAGCACCATGCTTGCATGCATAGAACCCACTCAGACTTCCCCGGGTCCCCGACCCTACGGATCGACAGGTAAGAAGCCTGAGCCTACTCAGAAGAGCATGATAAACCGCCATCCTTATTAAGAGCTATTTCTAATCATATAAACAACATGAAACAATTAGACTAATGTTCTATGTGAGAATAATACAATACACACTTAGCTCTAGTTCATATAACATATCACTACCCTAGGGCAGCAATAGATTATAAGGACTATACACTAGAATGTATATCATACTAATTCCACAAGAACTATTCCCAAGTTCATATACTAGCAACATGATATAAGACCTATGATCTAAGTCATATACCAAAGCACTAGAACAAGAACTATACTCTAGTTCATGTGAAGAACTGTATCGACAGAATAAGGACAAGACTCTAGAGGTTGGATCTTTCTTATTCATACCCTATATCTCTCCAAGGAGCCAAGCCCTCCTTGCTAGCTTTGTCTAGCTCTCTTTCTAAGCACAAGGACAAAGTGGAAAACTAAGAAGAGGTAGTGCCCAAAAGTGAAGCTCAAGTGGTGAATTGTGTTCTACATTGCCTCCCCTCCCCCTCTCCTTATATAGCTGTTGAGGTCGGTTTGGGAGGGGGTTTTCTGCAAAAAGCGCCCGGAGCCGTCATGGGGGAATTAATGGCACCGCCTCTGCGAAGGCGGTGGCCACGTGGCGCCACCACGGGGCGGCCGCCCATGGAGGCGGTCGCCCCCGGGCTGGGCCCATCCAGCCCGGCCCAAAGCCTGGGCTGGCTCTTTTGGGCCTCTGGTTCCATCCCCGGTTGAACTTTGCTGCACTTTTATTTGGGCTTTTTGTGTTCTTGTTTATTTTGCGCATTTTGACGTGTTGGATTGCGCCTTTTTCTTTATTTTCCACCTATGTGCATGTTTAGGATCTGCAAAACATAACTTTGCACTACATGTGGAACTTGGTTAGTAATAAAAGTATATATGAGTAAAATACATGTTTTTCTCCTTTTATATGGACTATGTTGGCGGGGTAAATATGTCGATAAGAACCGCCAACAATCCTCCAGCGTGCTTGCTGCTCCCAGGCATTAGAGTCTGCCTCAGGCCACCCCTCAACACTTGGTGAGGGCATGGGTATGTCCCATCCTGACTGGTACCCGGGTGCTGGCTCAGGAACAAACCCATGCCCAAAAGTCGGTGGTATGTAAGAGGGTGGTGGCTGAGAGCTAGACTCTCCCATGCCTCTGCTAGATACACTGCGCCTGCGTGAGGACTCCACTGTCTGCAAGTCAAAGGTTAGCCTCCCACAACTATACAAGTGTAAGTCCGGGTTAGGTAACCGGATTACAGTTGTATACCCAGGGAAACAAAACACAAGGTTTCCTGCAGCATCTCTTTTCAGGTGATGACCACGTAATAGATAATGTTCATTTACAATGGTACGTTGGATAGGAATAAAATTAATTTCTTGCCCTTCCAAAGCACCAATACTTGTGGCCACTCGTGTTATAAGAGAAGTCATGGTAACAGCGGTGGAAGTCTTAATTGAATCTAACCAATGATTAACAATTTCTCGTACAGGTGCAACTTTTATTTTCATTTTAGCAGCATAGAGAAGCTTCATTTCAACAATTCGCACAACACGGAGATCTTGACTGGGGAACAAAGTCATGGAAATCCAAAGATGCAAGAATCTTAAAGTTGGGTGCTGAATCTGAGCATTCCTTGGATAATACTTTTTAGTATGAACTTGCCCCGAAATTTCTTCCCAAAGTCTATCTTTATTAAATCCTCTAGTGGCATAGTCTAAATCATGAGAGCATCTTTGATGAAAGCCAAGGCATTTGCTTAATTTGGACCATAAGATAAAATATTTTTTGCCAAATAAACGAACGGAAATGCCTTCATCTAATTCCCTTAAAGTGCATAAGAATTGAATAGTAAGGGAATAGGAGCCATACTCGGGGATTGGGTAAATGTTTTCCCAACCTACGGCCTTCCAAATGGAGTGGAACTCGGTGTCCATACCGATGTTAGAGAGGAGCGATTCGTCGAAGACCGGTGTGTGGATGAGGAGCCGTTCTTTGAGCAGGTTGTAGGCTTGAATTTCCCGGTCGTCCACCAAGTCGAATTGGTGGACTCCTCCTCCCCCCGTTGGGGCTGCATGTTGCTCCTCCACTTGTGGCTCCTCCGCTTGGACTTCCTCTACTTCCTCAACCTCCGGGGATCCCTCATTGCGAGGAGGGCTTCCCGGGGGTTCAGTGTAGTATGAGGAGGTACTCTCATACTAGCGCCTCGAGGATGACCTTGTGGCTCTCTTGAGTGCACCGGAAACCTTTCTCCCGAACTTTCTCATGATACAAAGTTTTGCACCGGCGAACCCTCGGGTGAGTGGGTGCTAGGGAAATTTTCCTTGCACCCAAGGGACTTTTTGGCTAGCTTGTGATGGGTGTTTTTATGAGGTTTTTCTACTGTTGGTTGGTTGGAAATGGCAAGAGAGTGGGGGTGGTGTTTGGAGAAGTGAGATGGGGGTGGAGAAGTGTTGTGGAAATGGATGGAGAAGGTCACACCCGAACCCCTGCTACTTATAGTCGCAAACTGCAGGTGGTTTTGGTTTGAGCTCAACGGATAGGAGCCTCCCCCAGCTGGCCGTTGGCCAGAGCCGTTGGGGCTGGGGCGGCCGACCCTGGGGGCGACCGCCTCCTGGTGGGCCCAGCTCTGCCTCCCCTTTTGGCTGCTTCTCCCAACGGCTATGTCCATGACATAGCCGTTTGAAATTTCAAACTTCTCCTGTCTGAATTATCCTTTTTGCAACTTCCAACATTTATTTGATAAAAAATTATTTCCGAAAAATGTTGAAAAAATATTTTTTTATGATTATAAACTATTCCCTATCAGAAAATGATTTCTAAACATTTTGATTTTGAAATTTTGAAATATATATATATATATTTTTGAATACATACCGATTACCTTCAGTGGAGGCTCAAATTGTTTTGAGTCCTTTGAGTGGGACTTCCTTCCGTTTTCCAGTTTCACCCTGCATGGTTAGTGGAAGAACTCTCGGGTTGTCCCGGGAGTCGTCCCGTACTTTCGGTAGGAATAGCAGCGGCGATTTGAGCTAATTGGGATTCTATCATTTTGTTGAAGCTCAGTTGATTTTGAACGGAGGATGTTAGGTTTTCTATTTTTGTATTTATATTTTCGAAAATTTTATCATTGGACAGCAACTTTTTAGTCAAATTTTCATTAATTTTAGCCTGTCCAAGAACTAAGTCTTTTAAAGAAGGTTGATTCGAATTGGAGTTCGAATTACCTTGGAATGGCGGCCGTGACTGGTTATTCCAACCATTGTTCTGGTTGGTGCCTCCTTTTTGGCGGAACCCGTTGTTGATGTAGGCGGCGTCTTCACGGGTTTCGGGGCAGTCGGTCCCCGAATGGCCAACATCACCACAGACTTCACACGTCATGTGTGAATCTATGGCTTTCACCGTATTTGTTTGGTTTTCTTGGTTTTTCTCGGCTAGGTGTTTTATAAGGAGGTCTATTTTTGCGGCAAGCATATCCGTCTCCTTCACGGTATGCATGCCTTTTTGTGCTTTGGCTGGTGTTTGTGTTTGGGTCCTCTCGTCACTCCAGCCTTGGTGTTCAACCATCTTCTCGATCAGGGCCTTAGCCCCGGCGGTGGTGAGCGATAAGAATGCTCCACCAGCGGCTGCATCTAGGTGCCCTTTCGACATGGGCGTGAGCCTGTTGTAGAAGTTTTGGAGCACCATCCAATTTTCCATGCCATGGTGGGGGCAGTTCAGGATGTACTCCTGAAGCCTTTCCCACGCGTCAGGGATTGATTCAGGGGCATCTTGCTTGAAATTGAAAATTCTTCCCCGCAAAGCATTGGTTTTGCTTATGGGAAAGAATTTAGCGAGGAATGCAGCTGAGCATTTCGCCCAAGTGTTGACAGCTTCCTTGTCCTAGTAGAACCACCTTTTCGCTTTCCCCGCAAGGGAGAACAGGAAAAGACGGAGCCGAATGACATCTAGGGTGATGTCCTTGATGACAATGGTGTCACATAGCTCCAGGAAGTGTTGTAGATGCGTATTCGCATCCTCGCTAGGCAAACCGCAGAACGGGCTTGCCTGTACCATGGTGATCAGGCCTGTACGGAGTTCGAAGTTCTTTCCGGCTGTGTCCACAACAGGGCCGGTAGCCACGTTGGTGACAGCGGGCACGGAGAACTCGCGGAGTGTCTTCTCGACCATGACCTCAATTGGGGTTGGTGCAGAACCGGCTGGTTGCTCTGTCGGTGGAGTAGCAGAAGACGGAACGGAACGAATCCGCTTAGCCCTTAGGAGTGCCTCCGGATTGTTAATGAAGTTTTCTGGCAGGGAAAAACCAGACATACACTATTCCTGTTTCATCCACAACAGGAGGAAAACAGGCAGAGTTAGCCTGCATAACAATGATTCACTATGCATATCAGATATTGGTTTATGTTTATCTAGAACTTTTTACATTAGCCTTCCCCGGCAACGGCGCCAGAAATGATTGTTGGCATTTCTTAACGTTATTACTAAGAATGGACCTTACGATCCATCCCTGGCAACAGTGCCAGAAATGCGCGTCGACACTTACAAACGTCGTCACTAAGAATGGACTTTGTAATCCATCCATGGCAACGGCGCCGGATATTGGCATAGAAATGGACCCGAAGATCTATTCCCAGCAACAGCGTTAGAAGTGTCTATATGATGTCTCTTAACAAGTTTCTTAGAATGGCGCGTTTCCAGCAACAGTGTTAAGCATGCATCTTTACGATAGTTCGTAGGTTTGGAGTTTAGGTCCGCAAGCGCACGGAATTATCATGTAGCATTTCACCCGGAGATATACCGAGTATCGTGATTTATTGGTTCGCTCGAGGAAGGCTTTGTATATATCAAGTTCTAGGATAAATATAGTACCAAATACCATGATAGCAATAATGGATCAATTGTCATAGCAGGTGATAAACAGTGATGATTTGGATAGTGGAGAAACACAATCTTGAGCATGGCAAGAGGGCAAAGAGTAAAAAGCTAAAAGAATAAATGAATAAAATAATAATTGAATAACCTAATAGAGCAGGCATGGTCTGGATACAGGTCATACACAGAACAAGTTAATCATGCAATCATATGACATAGAACTAATCTCATGCTTCGGATGGTTCGGGAGATTACGCGAGTACTGGTCTGCCAGCAACCTCTCGTAACAATTTAGACTCCTACACCCTAGCCGAACGTGGGGGAATACCAAGGACGGACAGGGCTGTCACCACCTGCCGCCATCCCCACTACCGTGGACTAAGCCATGCAATTACCCGGCCTCTACATCCAAGCACCATGCTTGCATGCACAGAACCTACTCAGACTCCCCCGGGTCCCCAACCCTACGGATCGACAGGTAAGAAGCCTGAGCCTACTCAGCGGAGCATGATAAACCGCCACCCTTGTCAAGAGCTTATTTCTAATCATATAACAAGCATGAAACAATTAGACTAATGTTCTATGTGAGAATAATACAATACACACTTAGCTCTAGTTCATATAACACATCACTAACCCTAGGGTAGCAATAGATTATAAGAACTATATACTAGAATGTATATTATACTAATTCCACAAGAACTATTCCTAAGTTCATATACTAGCAACATGATATAAGACCTATGATCTAAGTCATATACCAAAGTACTAGAACAAGAACTATACTCTAGTTCATATGAAGAACTGTATCGAAAGAATGAGGATAGGGCTTTGGAGATCGGATCTTTCTTATTCATACCCAATATCTCTCCAAGGAGCCAAGCCCTCCTTGCTAGCTTTGCCTAGCTCTCTCTCTAAGCACAAGAACAAAGAAGAACTAAGAAGAGGTAGTGTCCAAATGTGTAGCTCAAGAAGTGGTTGTGTTCTACTTTGGCCTCCCCTCCCCCTCTCCTTATATAGGTGTTTGAGGTCGGTTTGGTAGGGGTGTTGCTGCAAAATTCACCCGGAACTGCCTTCAAGGCATTGAGTGCACCGCCTCTGCAAAGGCGGTGGCCACGTGGCAGCACCAGGGGGGCGGTCGCCCCCGTGGGCGGCCGCCCCCGGGCTGGGCCCATCCAGCCTAGTCCAAAGTCTGGGCTTGCTCTTTTGGGCTTCTGAGTTTGTTCCCGGTTGAATTTTGCTGCACTTATGTATGGGCTTTTTGTGTCCTTGTTCATTTTGCGCATTTTGGCGTGTTGGATTGCGCCTTTTTGGTTGTTATCCACCTGTATGCATGTTTATGATCTGCAAAATATAACTTTGCACTACATGTGGAACTTGGTTAGTAATAAAAGTATATATGAGTAAAATACATGCTTTTCTCCTTTTATATGGACTATGTTGGCGGGATAAATATGTCAATAAGAACCGCCAACAAACTCCCCCAAGCTTACCCTTTGCTCGTCCCCGAGCAAAAGCTAAGGTTTTGGTTGTTGATCAGGAGTTGCTTCAATGCCGATTATTATTCACAAGTGCCAAGTCTATACCAAAGTGTCTACCATGGTTTGAATAAATTGGTCCATTACTCACCCTAGTACCTCGTCACCCATGGGGCTTGTTAGCCTCCTCAAATCCTTAGTCACTGCATGTTAGATCGGCTTTCACAGAGGTGCTTAACTTTTGTTCCTTGAGCAGCTTTATAATCCGGAGTTTTTGGGAGTTTTGAAAATTAAAGCAAGTTCCTCAAATAATTCACTCATTCGCTCAAGATGTGTATGATCCTCACCAAAGGCTTTTGCCTTTCTTTTCATAATACCAACTAAAGCTTTATCTGGAGTTGTGGGTAGAAAGAAGTAGGCATACTTGTATTGTAGATATTGCAAAGTCAAAGAATTGGACCTTAGGAGACTTCAGTCATACAATTAGATCAAGAAGTGCAAGTGTGTGGAATATTTTCTTTTTGAATACTCCTTTTCTCATGTCTTTCTCCCTTTGGAAAATTGGGAACTATGGGCTATCTTTATTCATCGAGAGAAGCGGGTATCGGAGTACCCATTGTTTTCATTTGGACACTTGTCCAATTTTTTTTTACTGTCTTATTCTTTTTTTTAGAGAGAGGCGGGTATCGGAGTACCCATTGTTTTCATTTGGACACTTGTCCATTTTTTTACTCTCTCATATTTTTTTAGATAGCCTATAATTCTTTTGGGAGAGAAAGATCATGATCAACAGTGGAGCATTTAATTTTGTGGTGAATGCATGGCATGTCTTGCGTAACTCTTAATGCAAGAGTTAGCTTTATTTGGTGGGTGTACGTGAATCTTGATCTTGAATGCATGAAAGATGTCTACACATAGGTCACAACTATTTGAATAAGCTCAATACAAATACGAGTAGCATATGAGTATATGGTTTGAAAAGTTTTTCATCATATGGCTCTGGTAGGATATATCATCATCGAGGAACTTTTGAATTTTAAGTTTTTTTAAATAAATTCTCCGGATGTCAAGTCTTTCTTAGAACTATGTCATAGCAATTCTCTGCTTATACCAGATCATGACTAGCAATAACCTTGGACTTGAGTAAGCATGTGCATCCCACAAGTTTCAAGTTTTTAAGTGAGCCATTTACCAAAAAAAACTCAAATCTTAGTAGAAACTAAGTTATAAACTGGGCACAGGTGAATTATAAAACAGAGCAACTATTCATCATTTCAACAAGGAAGAAGCACATATCTTACATCACATATAAGAGTGGAATTCATATTTTTTTGGTCTTTTTAGCATTTTTTCAGTTTTTTTTAATTAAAACATGAATAAAATCTAAAGATGAAGATTGCATAAAGTAAACATGCTAATGGAAAAATAAGAATGCATGGAATTAAATATGCAATGCAACATACCTCAGAAGTGGGGGTCCTCCCCCAAGCTAGCTTTTGGCCTACTGATCGGGGTTGTACCCCATGAACTGCCAGGAACCTTGAGATTGCCTCAGCATCTCCTCCTGGTGTGCCCTTAATTCAGCCTGCTGTTGCTGGTACAGGGCCTGCTGCTGCTGGTACAAAGCCTGTTGCTGTTGGTGATGTAGTAGCTCCTGTTGGTGCCACTCTATGGTCTGCCGGTGGTGTGCGTCAGTTGTTTGAATATGCTGCTCGAGGGTCTCCTGGATCTCATCTGTGCGCACTACCAATCCCCCAAGCTGGGCTTGGAGGCTATCAAAGTCGATCTGGTCACCTGTGGAAGCCTGTGAGTGCTCCTCTGGTGACTCAATCCTCCAGCGTGCTTGCTGCTCCCAGGCATTAGAGTCTGCCTCAGGCCACCCTGCAACACTTGGTGAGGGCATGGGTATGTTCCATCCTGACTGGTACCCGGGTGCTGGCTCAGGAACAAACCCATGCCCGAAAGTCGGTAGTATGTAAGAGGGTGGTGGCTGAGAGCTAGACTCTCCCATACCTCTGCTAGATACACTGCGCCTGCGTGAGGACTCCACTGTAACACCTCTAGTGTTTAAAATGTAATTAACCTGACATGTTATCATCTTAAGTCATTAATCATGCATTTGTGTTGCTTATTAGTGATGTATTGATCTCTTTTCAAAAACCCTAAAAGCCCAAATCTTCCTATAAGGGCAAAATGGTAATTTCACCTCTGTGTCTAGCTCTGTGTAAATCTTGTTCAAATTTGTGCCCTGATGTTTTGTTGTGTTGATCAAAGGTCAAAAATCAAAAATAGAATTGAATTTCCTTTTGCAAACCCTAATTTCCAAACTCTAGTTTTACCCCTCTTTCTGTCATTCAAAATCTATTAAGGATTTGGGGTTGGTTCAAAAGGCAAAGTTGTAGATCTGATCAAGATGGACAACTTTGGTATTTACAAATCTTCAAGTTTCTATACAAAATTTGAAGTAATTTCAAATTCATTCAAACTCCAGTTTTTGTCCCCTTTTTGGTTTTCAAAATTATTTCAAAAACTAATGAGTTTCAGAAAAAGTGTGTATTAGCAAAGTTGTAGGTTTTGACAAAAGAAACAACTTTCATATTTGCAGATTTTCAAGTTTTGTTGTAAAATCAAAAGTAATTTTGAATTTATTCAAATTCCAAAAGTGTCCCCTTTTCTGATTTCAAATATGGTTCAAAAACTATTTGGATTTTGAAAATGTTCATATTGACAAAGTTGTAGATCTCATTTTTCTGCACAACTTTAGTATTTTGAGTTTTTGTTGCTCAGTTCAAATTTTGAGAGTAATTTGCAAAATTCTAAAACCTGCTCAAAGTCAAACCCTAGGGCATAGCCCTGTTCATCTCCTACCTAGGGCCAGGGGGGTCCGGCCATGGCCGCCTCGCCGGCGCCGCGTGCGCCACGCGCCTGGCTGCTGCTCGCCTGCCCCCAACCTGCCGCCGCTGTCCGCGCCATCATGCCGCCCCCGCACGCCCCTTAGTTGACCCAGCGCCGTCCCCTACAGTGCCCAGATCAACGCCGCCGCGTGGCCATCGCCGGCGAGCCCAACACCCGGTCCCTGTGTACCTTCTCGTCCTTGCTCCATCATGAAAATGCTAGCACGCGCCGCGGGTATCCTCGTCCGCACCTCCGCGCGCTCTCTATCGGCCTCTGGCCGCGGCTATAAAAGGTCCGCCGGCCGGCCGGAGTTCTTCACCGCCACCGCCACCGCCGCGAGCTCGATACAGAGCCTCCCTAGCTCAACCAGCTAGCCCAGCAGCTCCGCCTTGAGCTCGCGCAGCTTCCCCACCCCTCAATTTCAACTCTACCGCCTCCTATCGCCCGGCGTAGCTCGCCGTTTCCAACTCCGGCGAACCGCCGGTGAGCTCGGTTTCGTGAAATTCGTGCACTCCGATCATGATCATCTTCCCCTGACCCCTGTGTCGGCTTCCTCGTCCTGTTGCGACCCTAACCATGCCTTTGTGACCCCGTACGGTGCGCAGGATCGCCGGAGCGCCGAGCGCCGCCGTGAAGCTCCCGTCGGTCTCCGTCGACCACCCTCCTCCGTCCATCCTCTCGCCTCGCCGAGCCTCCTAATCGACGCCGGTGAGCCTCCTAATGTTTCCCCTACCTTTGGTTTCGCCGCAAACCTCTTGCCGTGGCCGGCGCAGCCAGCACCGCCGCCATTGGCCGGCCGCCGGCGAGCGGGAAGAGCACAGTGTTCTTTTCCTTTTTCTTTAAAAATGTGAATAGTGTTTCGTTTTCTTATTTTTGTGTGATTTTCTGCGTTGATCCAAAAATTCTAAATATTTGATGGTAGACTCTTTATGCCTTGTAGTATTTTAGAAAAATATGAAACTTGAGTTTTGTGCAAAAATTTGAAAATGAAAAAATCTCCCTTGTAATTAAGAAATGAATGGTTTTAGATTTTTAGAGAGTCATTTATAGCTCCAAAAATCTTGAGATAAATTTTTGTGAGCTAGTTATGCTATGTTTAGTCTCTGGTGAAATTTTGGAGTATTTTGGAGCAAGTTGATTTTTGGGCTTTTATTTAAATGTTTAAATAGTGCCTTTTGTTAATTAAATGTCTGAATTTATTGGAGCACCTTAATGACCTCCAAAAATTATGAAATTTGTTTTTCCATCTATTTATGCCATAATGAACTTATGAGATTAATTTGGTAATTTTTGAAGCAACTGCATAAAATAACCTTTTTAATAATTTAAGGAAAAATAGAAAAATGATTAGGGCTTATATTGAATGCCCTGTGATGTGACTTTTGGATTGCTTGGTGTTCATAGATCTCACCCTCTGGTCTATGGTGTTGTGATGCCGTGCTATGATGATGCTTAGGTTGGATAAGATGTTTAATAGTTTAAAGTAATATTGCTTAAAGAAAGAAATAGTTAACTTTATGTCCAATCTACAATTTGCTTACGCTTTGGAATTTGGTACTTTAGCATGCATCATTGCATCCGTATAGTTGCCGAAGAAGAAGGTACCCGGGTCGAGGCCGCCGCTGACGAACCTACCCCCGAGGCGACCCCGAGCTCCGACACCTACTCCACCAACCCGGAATCTGTCCTTTTTGCTCTTCAAGGCAAGCCCGGTGCATTTAACCCTACCTTGTTTTTATAAAGGTTTACTTAAATGTTTTGAGTTAAACTTCTGCATTAGGTTATAGGAGTTGGGTGATGACCTAATACTTGCATTATCTATCTCCACCAAAAGATACACCTGCCCTGTTTTAAAAATATTTGCAAAATGCTTAGTGATGCTATTCAATAGATTTGCAATAAAAATGCCGTTTTGAAAAGTGTGATCACTTAAAGAATGTTTATGGGAATTTGGCTTTACTCCCCTCTATTGGCTAGTTACCTGATCCATACCTAGTCAATTGCGTGGAGAGGTTGTCTGGGCGTACGGTGCCGTCATGTTGTAGTCCGGGACTCAACAGTTGACACCGACCAGGACAGGGTTGAAAAACTGTCAGGACTATTACGCTCGGGTGAGATATGACCGAGGTATAGCCCTGTCAAAAAACTTTAGGAACCATCCGTATGGGGGCCTGCTGGTCAAGTTTTGTAACTATTCACATACTTCGGAAAGCTCTGGCTCCGAGGACTTCTTGATTGGGGCCGACAACCGCGCACTGGGAGTGGCGAGATGGCGGAAGTAGCTTGTACCCACGTGGTCGTCGTGCCTGGATATGAGTGGTGTACTGTACTTCCGGGTGGCGTAGGACCGGTCCAATCTTGGAGGAATCATGGTAGACGAGTTGGCATATGCAAGCTTGGGTGCTACATATGCTGTGTGGATAGGGATCCTCAGCTGAGTATTATTTATCCGGATTAATGTTGCTCCTCGGTTATGGAGACTTGGTCACTGACTGTCAACGGGGAATGGTTCACAACTAGGAATGTTTTGAAAGGATAAAATGAATCATGTAAGGATGAAGTTTTGAGAAATACTTTTAAAACAAGTTTACAAAATGCTCTTCCTGCAAAATGCTTGACTTTGCTTAAGCCTTACCTTGACTTCCCTAAGCCTCTCATTCCTGAGTCTTCTCCTTTTCTTTAGTCGGGTAAGTCTTGTTGAGTACCCCAGTACTCAGGGTTTGTTACCCATGCTGCAGGTATGTCTGAGTCGCCGATGTGTCTTGCGCCCTGCTGCATGACCATCATCCAGGAAGAGGCCGATGAGGCCGATGAGTAAATGTGCACCCTCGGGCTGGGTGTTTACATGTATCCTTGTACTCCGCTACGTTGCCTATTTTCAATTACCCGAACATGGTTTGTAATAATTGCACTTCTTATCTCATTTGAAACCTCGGTTTGTAAAACTAATGTTATTTAAGTCTTCTGCTCTATTTCTCGATGTTATTTGTGAAAGTATGAAATGTTGTAACCGAAAGGTGAGATGATCCCGCGGACAACGGGCACTGATGTAGCCCAGTGGCGAATTGCCTTAATCACATGGAACATAGTTTCGGCTGTCAGAGGTTGACAGGGACTTGTGGGCCATGGGATTAGGACCGTTCCATCACAGAGTGGTATCAGAGCATCTCACTTTCACGCTGCAGTGTTTTTGCGAAAACTTCAAAAGATCTTTTGAGTCCAAACAAATTTAAACTTGACTATTTTTGGTCCAAACTGCTTTTCTCATCTTGTCTCTTATTGGCAACACTAGTAGCAGGACAACATATATTAAGCTCTATATATGTTATGTATTGCATCACCTTGTTCCGTAGGAACGATTCATGCACCATGTCATGTTCACTTAAGTTATCTTAATAGCTTCCTCTTTAAGTTCGTTGGGATAGTATACCTATACCTTTTCTTGCTAGCCTTTTTCTCATTTATCTTCTCTTATCCAGACATGACTCGCATCAAGCTGACTGCTCGCAAGTCGACTAGACCGAACGGTGTGCCGCGCCACCAGCTGGCACCACGCGCTGGAGAGGAGACTGGTGAATCCTCCAACGGTCGTCGCTTTCCCCGCTGCACCCGCAAGCAGCTGAAGGAGGAGATCAAGAACCTGAAGGCTGAGATGGAGAACTTGGAGCATGACTTCTACCATTCCCGCCTAGAGTTCTATGAAGCACGAGCCTCCCTGGAGCAGGCCAACCAGAACATGATTCGCACCATCCAGCAGCGCAATGACACTTGGGATCGTGAGGACGCCACCAGGGCCGAGCTCCACGGACTGCAGCAGTACACAGCCCAGATTGAACAGTTCAATGATATGCTTCATGAGGAGGTACACCTGCTGTACAACCAACTCCACCCCGTGGCTCCACCTGTTGCTGAGGACCCTGAAGACGGAGTAGTGGAGGAACCAGAAGTGGAACAAGAGCCAGGCGAGAACGAAGAAGTTGAACCTACCGAAGATGTCCACACCGAGGACGAGGACGAGGAGGTTGAGCCCGAGCTCATCCTCGAGGAAGAAGATGACGATGAAGACATGATCATCATCGACGACGACTAGGCTCGTTGTGTCTGTACCTTCTGCTTACCTAAAACCTTAGTCTAGGTTTGGGGGCGTTAGTCTGTCTGTTGCCAAGTCAGGCATGTATCTTTCTTTTCGTACCTTTTCCCTTTATCGGTCTGTTGTCATCTGTCAGTCACCTTTATCAAAATCATCTACCTTTGTATCAGTGAAGCTATCAATCAGTTGTTTCAGAACTTTGTCTATGGATGCTAACTTCCAAGTTGCTTATACAGATGCCTGTGAACACTCGTATCGGAGCCGGAGGTGCTGGGGATGCCCATCTCCCAAACCCTCCACCTATACCAGCTACCCTAGCAGATGCCATTGCAGCCTTGGCCGCCGCTGCTAACCTGATGGCTCAAAACCAAGGACAGCAGAACATTGGTCACCGTGGTCGCCACAACATCAATCAAGAGACCACATATGTGGATTTCACCGAAACCCGTCCACCGGTCTTCACTAGGGCCGATGAACCCCTTGAAGCTGATGATTGGCTCTGTACCATGGAGCAGAAGTTTGGCCTTCTCCGCTGTACTGAAATCCAGAAGCCCCGGTTTGCTTCACAGCAGCTTCGTGGTCCTGCAAGCGCTTGGTATGCCAATCTGTTGGCTGCCCAGCCAGAAGGTCATCAGTTGACCTGGGAAGAGTTCCGTACCGCTTTCCGTGCTCATCATATCCCTTCCGGCCTGATGAAGATGAAGCTTGATCAGTTTCTGGCACTGCAGCAGAAAGACTCCACAGTGATGCAGTATGTGGGTCAGTTCAATCACCTGAGTCAGTATGCCGCAGAATACGTCAACACGGATGAGAAGAAGAGGGACTATTTCCTTAGGGGATTGCACCCTAAAATCCGCAGAAGTATGTCTAATAACCTGACCGGTTCCTATCATGATGCTGTTGACCGAGCAGTCGCTTTTGAAGAAAGCAACAGCCAGTACCAAGAGGAGAAGAAGAAGAAAGCAGGATCTAGCAGCCACTCTGGCAATCACAAGCGCCAGAAGGTAATTTATCACCCTAGCCACCACCACAATCGCCCACCTTACCCCCACCAGCAAGTGGTTGTCCGTACCGCGGCTACCACCCACAACGCCAACCAACAGAGTGCCACCCAGCCAAACGCCCCAGGTGTTCGTATCACCACCCCACAAACCGCTTACAACCATCCCTGCTACAACTGCGGTCAGCTTGGTCACTGGTCTCGTGAGTGCCCAAAGCCCAAGAAGCCTGCTCAGAATGTTCAGAAGGATCCTGGAGGACCACAGCAGTAGCAGCACCGTGTCCAGCAGCAGCATGTGCAGAAAGGCAAGTTTGTCAAGAAGCACGGGCAAGTCTACTACACCACTGTCAGCAACATTCCAGAAGGGGAGCCCGTCATGATCGGTAGGTTTCCCGTTGCCAATCACCCTGCAGTTGTGTTGTTTGATTCTGGTGCATCGCATTCCTTCATCAGTCGTACTTTCGTCTCTAAGCATGACATATCATTTGGGGAGTTGAAAGAAAGTTTCTGTATATTATCGCCTGGAGGGCGTATAAGCACCAAGGAGGTGGTTCGCAGTATACCAGTGATGTTGGGGAACACGTATTTCCTACCACCATGATAGTGCTGCGAGATCAGGAGATAGATGTCATTCTAGGCATGAATTGGATGTGCCAGTATAAGGCCATGCTTGACATTCTGAATAGGGTTGTGAGGGTGGATATTCCTAACAGTACCTCAAAACTCCTTCTCCAACTTCCCATGCCTTCAAAACCAGCAACCACACAGCTAAATGCCACCTATGATCAGGGGATCAGAGACATCCCCGTAGTCTATGAATTCCCTGATGTCTTTCCTGAGGACTTACCTGGTCTGCCTCCTGACCGTGATGTTGAGTTTGCTATAGAGCTAAAGCCCGGGACTGCTCCTATATCCCGCAGAGCTTATCGAATGCCTCCCAAAGAGTTGGCAGAGCTAAAAATCTAGTTGCAGGACTTGTTGGATAAAGGCTATATCCGTCCAAGCTCGTCTCCTTGGGGCTGTCCTGCAATCTTTGTAAAGAAGAAAGACAAAAGTCTCAGGCTATGCGTTGATTATCGCCCACTCAACGAAGTCACCATCAAAAATAAATATCCCTTGCCTCGCATTGATCTTCTTTTTGACCAGCTAGCTGGGGCCAAAGTATTCTCCAAGATTGACCTCAGATCTGGTTACCACCAAATAAAAATACGTCCTGAAGACATTCCTAAAACAGCTTTCACCACCAGATACGGCCTATATGAGTATTTGGTCATGTTCTTTGGTTTGACCAATGCACCTGCCCACTTCATGTACCTCATGAACTCTGTATTCATGCTAGAGCTTGATAAATTCGTGGTCGTGTTCATTGACGACATCCTTGTCTACTAAAAAACCCCTGAACAGCATGCCGAACATCTTCGTGTCGTTCTATCTCGTCTCAGAGACCATCAGCTGTATGCCAAGTTCAGCAAATGTGAATTCTGGTTGGATCGAATACAGTTTCTTGGTCATGTCCTATCCGCTGAAGGTGTGTCAGTCGATCCCGGAAAGGTGTCAGATATTCTGGATTGGAAGCCACCTACCTCTGTTCACAAGGTCCGCAGCTTCATGGGAATGGCTGGGTACTATCGTCGTTTCATTCCGGATTTCTCCAGAATCGCCAAGCCTATCACCGAGTTGTTGAAGAATTCTGTGAAGTTTGTCTGGTCACCAGCTTGTGAGCAAGCCTTTCAAACATTGAAGAAATTGTTAACCACGTCACCAGTGCTAGCTCAGCCGAACGTCGAGAAGCCCTTTGATGTCTACTATGATGCATCTGGTACTGGTTTGGGCTGTGTTTTGATGCAAGAGGGTCGAGTGATCGCTTATGCCTCACGGCAGCTTAAGCGATATGAGGAGAATTATCCAACCCATGATCTTGAGTTAGCAGCAGTGGTGCATGCCTTGAAAATCTGGCGTCATTATCTGTTGGGCAGTACCTGCAATGTGTACACAGATCACAAAAGCCTGAAGTATATCTTCACTCAAGAAGAACTGAACATGAGGCAGAGAAGATGGCTTGAGTTGATTAAGGACTATGATATTGAAGTACATTACCATCCGGGTAAGGCGAATGTGGTCGCCGATGCACTCAGTCGCAAGTCATACTGTAACTGTCTGGTCATGAAATTCTATGAATCTTCCCTATGTTTTTAGCTGGAAAAGTTGGGCATTGAAATGGTTCCACAAGGAATTCTGAGTAATGTCAGGATAGAGACCCCTATCAGAGAACAGGTCATTGCTGCACAGAAAGATAACCCTGGGATCAAGGACATCGTCAAAAAAGTTCGAGCTGGGAAAGCTGACTGTTTCAAGATTGATGATGAAGGTGTGGTTTGGTTCAAGAACCGTCTGGTAGTTCCAAAGGTACCTGAGTTGAGACAGTTAATCCTTGATGAAGCACACTCATCTAGGTTTTCCATCCATCCCGGCAGCAACAAGATGTACCAAGACCTAAGGCAGAGGTTCTGGTGGACAAAGATGAAGATTGAGATCGCTCGATATGTCGCTCGCTGCGATACTTGCTAGAGAGTCAAAGCTGTGCACATGAAGCCCGGAAGAGAATTGCAACCTTTATCTGTACCTGGCTGGAAATGGGAGAATATCAGCATGGATTTTATCAATGGGCTACCCAAAACTCAAAAGGGTTATGATTCCATATGGGTGATCGTGGATCGTCTCACTAAGCAAGCTCACTTCCTACCAGTCAAGACCAGTAATACCGTTCCAACTTACGCCAACTTATACAAGAATAACATAGTGAAACTCCATGGCATACCCAAGACCATCATCTCTGATCATGGTACTCAGTTTGTCGCAAAGTTCTGGAAAGCATTCCATACCTCACTGGGAACCAAGTTATTGCATAGCACGGCTTATCATCCGCAGACGGATGGACAGACTGAGCGAGTCAACCAAGTGTTAGAAGATATTTTGAGAGCCTGTGTGCTTACCATCGCAGATACTTGGGATAACTGTTTGCCCTTGATGGAATTCTCATATAATAACAGCTATCAAGAAAGCATCAAAATGGCACCCTTTGAAGCACTGTACGGCCGCCGTTGTCGTACACCCCTCAATTGGTCTGAGCCCGGAGAAAGGGAATTCTTTGGAGTTGACCTAGTAAAGGATATGGAAGAAAAAGTCAAATAGATACAAGAGAATATGAAGATTGCACAGTCTCGATAGAAGAGTTATGCTGACAAAAGACGCCGACCTCTGAAGTTCCAGATTGGGGATTATGTGTACCTGAAGGTCTCCCCCACTAAAGGAGTTACTCGCTTTGGAGTCAAAGGGAAGTTAGCACCCCGCTATATTGGTCCGTTTGAGATTCTGGAACATTGTGGCAAGGTAGCTTACAAGTTAAGATTGCCCAATCATCTCTCCGCAGTCCATAATGTGTTTCATGTCTCCCAACTCAAGAAGTGTCTCCGAGTGCCCGAACAAGTGGTAGAAGTTGAAGGTGTTGAGTTAGAACCCGATCTGTCATACTCTGAGTATCCAGTTCGTGTCTTGGATCACAAGGATCGTGTTACCCGGAGAACTACCACAAGATGGTACAAGATCCAGTGGAATCAACACTCTGAAGAAGAAGCCACTTGGGAATCTGAAGACTTCTTAGCAAAGAACTATCCAGACTTTCTCGAATCTCTGAAGATGTAAGGTTTTACCTTTGTTCTTTGTAAGACGCAGAATCTCGGGACGAGATTTCTTTTAGGGGGAAGGGTTGTAACACCTCTGGTGTTTAAAATGTAATTAACCTGACATGTCATCATCTTAAGTCATTAATCATGCATTGGTGTTGCTTATTAGTGATGTATTGATCTCTTTTCAAAAACCCTAAAAGCCCAAATCTTCCTATAAGGGCAAAATGGTAATTTCACCTCTGTGTCTAGCTCTGTGTAAATCTTGTTCAAATTGTGCCCTGATGTTTTGTTGTGTTGATCAAAGGTCAAAAATCAAAAATAGAATTGAATTTCCTTTTGCAAACCCTAATTTCCAAACTCTAGTTTTACCCCTCTTTCTGTCATTCAAAATCTATTAAGGATTTGGGGTTGGTTCAAAAGGCAAAGTTGTAGATCTGATCAAGATGGACAACTTTGGTATTTACAAATCTTCAAGTTTCTATACAAAATTTGAAGTAATTTCAAATTCATTCAAACTCCAGTTTTTGTCCCCTTTTTGGTTTTCAAAATTATTTCAAAAACTAATGAGTTTCAGAAAAAGTGTGTATTAGCAAAGTTGTAGGTTTTGACAAAAGAAACAACTTTCATATTTGCAGATTTTCAAGTTTTGTTGTAAAATCAAAAGTAATTTTGAATTTATTCAAATTCCAAAAGTGTCCCCTTTTCTGATTTCAAATATGGTTCAAAAACTATTTGGATTTTGAAAATGTTCATATTGACAAAGTTGTAGATCTCATTTTTCTGCACAACTTTAGTATTTTGAGTTTTTGTTGCTCAGTTCAAATTTTGAGAGTAATTTGTAAAATTCTAAAACCTGCTCAAAGTCAAACCCTAGGGCATAGCCCTGTTCATCTCCTACCTAGGGCCAGGGGGGTCCGGCCATGGCCGCCTCGCCGGCGCCGCGTGCGCCACGCGCCTGGCTGCTGCTCGCCTGCCCCCAACCTGCCGCCGCTGTCCGCGCCATCATGCCGCCCCCCGCACGCCCCTTAGTTGACCCAGCGCCGTCCCCTACAGTGCCCAGATCAACGCCGCCGCGTGGCCATCGCCGGCGAGCCCAACACCCGGTCCCTGTGTACCCTCTCGTCCTTGCTCCATCATGAAAATGCTAGCACGCGCCGCGGGTATCCTCGTCCGCACCTCCGCGCGCTCTCTATCGGCCTCTGGCCGCGGCTATAAAAGGTCCGCCGGCCGGCCGGAGTTCTTCACCGCCACCGCCACCGCCGCGAGCTCGATACAGAGCCTCCCTCGCTCAACAGCTAGCCCAGCAGCTCCGCCTTGAGCTCGCGCAGCTTCCCCACCCCTCAATTTCAACTCTACCGCCTCCTATCGCCCGGCGTAGCTCGCCGTTTCCAACTCCGGCGAACCGCCGGTGAGCTCGGTTTCGTGAAATTCGTGCACTCCGATCATGATCATCTTCCCCTGACCCCTGTGTCAGCTTCCTCGTCCCGTTGCGACCCTAACCATGCCTTTGTGACCCCGTACGGTGCGCAGGATCGCCGGAGCGCCGAGCGCCGCCGTGAAGCTCCCGTCGGTCTCCGTCGACCACCCTCCTCCGTCCATCCTCTCGCCTCGCCGAGCCTCCTAATCGACGCCGGTGAGCCTCCTAATGTTTCCCCTACCCTTGGTTTCGCCGCGGACCTCTTGACGTGGCCGGCGCAGCCAGCGTCGCCGCCGTTGGCCGGCCGCCGGCGAGCAGGAAGAGCACAGTGTTCTTTTCCTTTTCTTTAAAAATGTGAATAGTATTTTGTTTTCTTATTTTTGTGTGATTTTCTGTGTTGATCCAAAAATTCTAAAAATTTTATGGTAGACTCTTTATGCCTTGTAGTATTTTAGAAAAATATGAAACTTGAGTTTTGTGCAAAAATTTGAAAATGAAAAATCTCCCTTGTAATTAAGAAATGAATGGTTTTAGATTTTTAGAGAGTCATTTATAGCTCCAAAAATCTTGAGATAAATTTTTGTGAGCTAGTTATGCCATGTTTAGTCTCTGGTGAAATTTTGGAGTCTTTTGGAGCAAGTTGATTTTTGGGCTTTTATTTAAATGTTTAAATAGTGCCTTTTGTTAATTAAATGTCTGAATTTATTTGTGCACCTTAATGACCTCCAAAAATTATGAAATTTGTTTTGCCATCTATTTATGCCATAATGAACTTAGGAGATTAATTTGGTAATTTTTGAAGCAACTGTGTAAAATAACCTTTTTAATAATTTAAGGAAAAATAGAAAAATGATTAGGGCTTATATTGAATGCCATGTGATGTGTGACTTTTGGATTGCTTGGTGTTCATAGATCCCACCCTCTGGTCTATGGTGTTGTGATGCCGTGCTATGATGATGCTTAGGTTGGATAAGATGTTTAATAGTTTAAATTAATATTGCTTAAAGAAAGAAATAGTTAACTTTATGTCCAATCTACAATTTGCTTACGCTTTGGAATTTGGTACTCTAGAATCAGTGGAATTGTCTTGTGCCATAATGTTCATGTCAGCATTCTCATTAGCATGCATCATTGCATCCGTATAGTTGCCGAAGAAGAAGGTACTCGGGTCGAGGCCGCCGCTGACGAACCTACCCCCGAGGCGACCCCGAGCTCCGACACCTACTCCACCAACCCGGAATCTGTCCTTTTTGCTCTTCAAGGCAAGCCCCGGTGCATTTAACCCTACCTTGTTTTTATAAAGGTTTACTTAAATGTTTTGAGTTAAACTTCTGCATTAGGTTATAGGAGTTGGGTGATGACCTAATACTTGCATTATCTATCTCCACCAAAAGATACACCTGCCCTGTTTTAAAAATATTTGCAAAATGCTTAGTGATGCTATTCAATAGATTTGCAATAAAAATGCCATTTTGAAAAGTGTGATCACTTAAAGAATGTTTATGGGAATTTGGCTTTACTCCCGTCTATTGGCTAGTTACCTGATCCGTACCTAGTCAATTGCGTGGAGAGGTTGTCTGGGCGTACGGTGCCGTCATGTTGTAGTCCGGGACTCAACAGTTGACACCGACCGGGACAGGGTTGAAAAACTGTCAGGACTATTACGCTCGGGTGAGATATGACCAAGGTATAGCCCTGTCAGAAAACTTTAGGAACCATCCGTATGGGGGCCTGCTGGTCAAGTTTTGTAACTATTCACATACTTCGGAAAGCTTTGGCTCCGAGGACTTCTTGATTGGGGCCGACAACCGCGCACTGGGAGTGGCGAGATGGCGGAAGTAGCTTGTACCCACGTGGTCGTCGTGCCTGGATATGAGTGGTGTACTGTACTTCCGGGTGGCGTAGGACCGGTCCAATCTTGGAGGAATCGTGGTAGACGAGTTGGCATATGCATGCTTGGGTGCTACATATGCAGTGTGGATAGGGATCCTCAGCTGAGTATTATTTATCCGGATTAACGTTGCTCCTCGGTTATGGAGACTTGGTCACTGACTGTCAACGGGGAATGGTTCACAACTAGGAATGTTTTGAAAGGATAAAATGAATCATGTAAGGATGAAGTTTTGAGAAATACTTTTAAAACAAGTTTACAAAATGCTCTTCCTGCAAAATGCTTGACTTTGCTTAAGCCTTACCTTGACTTCCCTAAGCCTCTCATTCCTGAATCTTCTCCTTTTCTTTAGTCGGGTAAGTCTTGTTGAGTACCCCAGTACTCAGGGTTTGTTACCCATGCTGCAGGTATGTCTGAGTCACCGATGTGTCTTGCGCCCTGCTGCGTGACCATCGTCCAGGAAGAGGCCGATGAGGCCGATGAGTAAATGTGCACCCTCGGGCTGGGTGTTTACATGTATCCTTGTACTCCGCTACGTTGCCTATTTTCAATTACCCGAACATGGTTTGTAATAATTGCACTTCTTATCTCATTTGAAACCTCGGTTTGTAAAACTAATGTTATTTAAGTCTTCCGCTCTATTTCTCGATGTTATTTGTGAAAGTATGAAATGCTGTAACCGAAAGGTGAGATGATCCTGCGGACAACGGGCACTGATGTAGCCCAGTGGTGAATTGCCTTAATCACATGGAACATAGTTTCGGCTGTCAGAGGTTGACAGGGACTTGTGGGCCATGGGATTAGGACCGTTCCGTCACATCCACTGTCTGCAAGTCAAAGGTTAGCCTCCCACAACTATACAAGTGTAAGTCCGGGTTAGGTAACCGGATTACAGTTGTATACCCAGGGAAACAAAACACAAGGTTTCCTGCAGCGTCTCTTTTCAGGTGATGACCACGTAATAGATAATGTTCATTTACAATGGTACGTTGGATAGGAATAAAATTAATTTCTTGCCCTTCCAAAGCACCAATACTTGTGGCCACTCGTGTTATAAGAGAAGTCATGGTAACAGCAGTGGAAGTCTTAATTGAATCTAACCAATGATTAACAATTTCTCGTACAGGTGCAACTTTTATTTTCATTTTAGCAGCATAGAGAAGCTTCATTTCAACAATTCGCACAACACGAAGATCTTGACTGGGGAACAAAGTCATGGAAATCCAAAGATGCAAGAATCTTAAAGTTGGGTGCTGAATCTGAGCATTCCTTGGATAATACTTTTTAGTAACTTGCCCCGAAATTTCTTCCCAAAGTCTATCTTTATTAAATCCTCTAGTGGCATAGTCTAAATCATGAGAGCATCTTTGATGAAAGCCAAGGCATTTGCTTAATTTGGACCATAAGATAAAATATTCTTTGCCAAATAAACAAACAGAAATGCCTTCATCTAATTCCCTTAAAGTGCATAAGAATTGAATAGTAAGGGAATAGGAGCCATACTCGGGGATTGGGTAAATGTTTTCCCAACCTACGGCCTTCCAAATGGAGTGGAACTCGGTGTCCATACCGATGTCAGAGAGGAGCGATTCGTCGAAGACCGGTGTGTGGATGAGGAGCCGTTCTTTGAGCATGTTGTAGGCTTGAATTTCCCGGTCGTCCACCAAGTCGAATTGGTGGACTCCTCCTCCCCCTGTTGGGGCTGCATGTTGCTCCTCCACTTGTGGCTCCTCCGCTTGGACTTCCTCTACTTCCTCAACCTCCGGGGATCCCTCATTGCGAGGAGGGCTTCCCGGGGGTTCATTGTAGTATGAGGAGGTACTCTCATACTGGCGCCTCGAGGATGACCTTGTGGCTCTCTTGAGTGCACCGGAAACCTTTCTCCCGAACTTTCTCATGATACAAAGTTTTGCACCGGCGAACCCTCGGGTGAGTGGGGGCTAGGGAAATTTTCCTTGCACCCAAGGGACTTTTTGGCTAGCTTTGTGATGGGTGTTTTTATGAGGATTTTCTGCTGTTGGTTGGTTGGAAATGGCAAGAGAGTGGGGGTGGTGTTTGGAGAAGTGAGATGGGGGTGGAGAAGTGTTGTGGAAATGGATGGAGAGGGTCACACCCGAACCCCTGCTACTTATAGTCGCAAACTGCAGGTGGTTTTGGTTTGAGCTCAACGGATAGGAGCCTCCCCCAGCTGGCCGTTGGCCAGAGCCGTTGGGGCTGGGGCGGCCGACCCTGGGGGCGACCGCCCCCTGGTGGGCCCAGCTCTGCCTCCCCTTTTGGCTGCTTCTCCCAACGGCTATGTCCATGACATAGCCGTTTGAAATTTCAAACTTCTCCTGTCTGAATTATCCTTTTTGCAACTTCCAACATTTATTTGATAAAAAATTATTTCCGAAAAATGTCGAAAAAATATTTTTTTATGATTATAAACTATTCCCTATCAAAAAATGATTTTTAAACATTTTGATTTTGAAATTTTGAAATATATATATATATTTTTTGAATACATACCGATTACCTTCGGTGGAGGCTCAAATTGTTTTGAGTCCTTTGATTGGGACTTCCTTCGATTTTCCAGTTTCACCCTGCATGGTTAGTGGAAGAACTCTCGGGTTGTCCCGGGAGTCGTCCCGTACTTTTGGTAGGAATAGCAGCGGCGATTTGAGCTAATTGGGATTCTATCATTTTGTTGAAGCTCAGTTGATTTTGAACGGAGGATTTTAGGTTTTCTATTTTTGTATTTATATTTTCGAAAATTTTATCATTGGACAGCAACTTTTTAGTCAAATTTTCATTAATTTTAGCCTGTCCAAGAACTAAGTCTTTTAAAGAAGGTTGATTCGAATTGGAGTTTGAATTACCTTGGAATGGCGGCCGTGACTGGTTATTCCAACCATTGTTCTGGTTGGTGCCTCCTTGTTGGCGGAACCCGTTGTTGATGTAGGCGGCGTCTTCATGGGTTTCGGGGCAGTCGGTCCCCGAATGGCCAACACCACCACAGACTTCACACGTCATGTGTGAATCTATGGTTTTCACCGTATTTGTTTGGTTTTCTTGGTTTTTCTCGGCTAGGTGTTTTATAAGGAGGTCTTTTTTTGCGGCAAGCATATCTGTCTCCTTCACGGTATGCATGCCTTTTTGTGCTTTGGCTGGTGTTTGTGTTTGGGTCCTCTCGTCACTCCAGCCTTGGTGTTCAACCATCTTCTCGATCAGGGCCTTAGCCCGGGCGGTGTTGAGCGATAAGAATGCTCCACCAGCGGCTGCATCTAGGTGCCCTTTCGACATGGGCGTGAGCCCGTTGTAGAAGTTTTGGAGCACCATCCAATTTTATGGGAAAGAATTTAGCGAGGAATGTAGCTGAGCATTTCGCCCAAGTGTTGACAGCTTCCTTGTCCTGGTAGAACCACCTTTTCGCTTTCCCCGTAAGGGAGAAAGGGAAAAGACGGAGCCGAATGACATCTGGGGTGATGTCCTTGATGACAATGGTGTCACATAGCTCCAGGAAGTGTTGTAGATGCGCATTCGCATCCTCGCTAGGCAAACCATAGAATGGGCTTGCCTGCACCATGGTGATCAGGCCTGTATGGAGTTCGAAGTTCTTTCCGGCCGTGTCCACAGCGGGGCCGGTAGCCACGTTGGTGACAGCGGGCACGGAGAACTCACGGAGTGTCTTCTCGGCCATGACCTCAATTGGGGTTGGTGCGGAACCGGCTGGTTGCTCTGTCGGTGGAGTAGCAGAAGACGGAACGGAACGAATCCGCTTAGCCCTTAGGAGTGCCTCGGGATTGTTAATGAAGTTTTCCGGTAGAGAAAAACTAGACATACACTATTCCTATTTCATCCACAACAGGAGGAAAACAGGCAGAGTTAGCCTGCATAACAATGATTCACTATGCATATCAGATATTGGTTTATGTTTATCTAGAACTTTTTACATTAGCCTTCCCCGGCAACGGCACCAGAAATGCTTGTTGGCATTTCTTAACGTTATTACTAAGAATGGACCTTACGATCCATCCCTGGCAACAACGCTAGAAATGCGCGTCGACACTTACTAACGTCATCACTAAGAATGGACTTTGTAATCCATATCCATGGCAACGGCGCCGGATATTGGCATAGAAATGGACCCGAAGATCTATTCCCAGCAACAGCGCTAGAAGTGTCTATACGATGTCTCTTAACAAGTTGCTTAGAATGGCGCGTTTCCAGCAACAGTGTTAAGCATGCATCTTTACGATAGTTCGTAGGTTTGGAGTTTAGGTCCGCAAGCGCACGGAATTATCGTGTAGCATTTCACCCGGAGATATACCGAGTATCGTGATTTATTGGTTCGCTCGAGGAAGGCTTTGTATGTATCAAGTTCTAGGATAAATATAGTACCAAATACCATGATAGCAATAATGGATCAATTGTCATAGCAGGTGATAAACAGTGATGATTTGAATAGTGGAGAAACACAATCTTGAGCATGGCAAGAGGGCAAAGAGTAAAAAGAGACTAAAAGAATAAATGAATAAAAGAATAATTGAATAACCTAATAGAGCAGGCGCATGGTCTGGATACAGGTCATACACAGAACAAGTTAATCATGCAATCATATGACATAGAACTAATCTCATGCTTCGGATGGTTCGGGAGATTACGCGAGTACTGGTCTGCCAGCAACCTCTCGTAACAATTTAGACTCCTACACCCTAGCCGAACGTGGGGGAATGCCAAGGACGAACAGGGCTGTCACCACCTGCCGCCATCCCCACTACCGTGGACTAAGCCATGCAATTACCCGGCCTCTACATCAAAGCACCATGCTTGCATGCACAGAACCTACTCAGACTCCCCCGAGTCCCCGACCCTACGGATCGACAGGTAAGAAGCCTGAGCCTACTCAGCAGAGCATGATAAACCACCACCCTTGTCAAGAGCTTATTTCTAATCATATAACAAGCATGAAACAATTAGACTAATGTTCTATGTGAGAATAATACAATACACACTTAGCTCTAGTTCATATAACACATCACTAACCCTAGGGCAGCAATAGATTATAAGAACTATACACTAGAATGTATATTATACTAATTCCACAAGAACTATTCCTAAGTTCATATACTAGCAACATGATATAAGACCTATGATCTAAGTTATATACCAAAGTACTAGAATAAGAACTATACTCTAGTTCATATGAAGAACTGTATCGAAAGAATGAGGATAGGGCTTTGGAGATCGGATCTTTCTTATTCATACCCAATATCTCTCCAAGGAGCCAAGCCCTCCTTGCTAGCTTTGCCTAGCTCTCTCTCTAAGCACAAGAACAAAGAAGAACTAAGAAGAGGTAGTGCCCAAATGTGTAGCTCAAGAAGTGGTTGTGTTCTACTTTGGCCTCCCCTCCCCCTCTCCTTATATAGGTGTTTGAGGTCGGTTTGGTAGGGGTGTTGCTGCAAAATTCACCCGGAACCGTCTTCAAGGCATTGAGTGCACCGCCTCTGCAAAGGCGGTGGCCACGTGGCAGCACCAGGGGGGCGGTCGCCCCCGGGGGCGGCCGCCCCCAGGCTGGGCCCATCCAGCCCAGTCCAAAGTCTGGGCTTGCTCTTTTGGGCTTTTGAGTTCGTTCCCGGTTGAATTTTGCTGCACTTATGTATGGGCTTTTTGTGTCCTTGTTCATTTTGCGCATTTTGGCGTGTTGGATTGCGCCTTTTTGGTTGTTATCCACCTGTATGCATGTTTATGATCTGCAAAACATAACTTTGCACTACATGTGGAACTTGGTTAGTAATAAAAGTATATATGAGTAAAATACATGCTTTTCTCCTTTTATATGGACTATGTTGGCGGGATAAATATGTCAATAAGAACCGCTAACAATGATCGGCGGCATTGACAAGCGGGTCACTCGGTCCAGGTCACAGCACATATCTCACTTTGCTCATTCTGCTTTTGTTGCTAATTTTGAGCCCCGAGATGTTGGACACGCTTTGACGGATCCGGATTGGGTCAATGCCATGCATGAGGAGTTAGAGAATTTTGAGCGAAATCGGGTTTGGGTTCTAGTTCCACCTCCACCAGACTGTAAGCCTATTGGGACTAAATGGGTTTTCAAAAACAAGCAAGGAGAGGATGGCCACGTTGTTAGAAACAAGGCCAGGCTTGTAGCGAAAGGCTATAGTCAGAAGGAGGGGATAGACTATCAGGAGACTTTTGCTCCTGTAGCTCGTTTGGAGACTATTAGGATACTCTTGGCTTTTGCTACATCCAAAGGTTTCAAACTTTTTCAAATGGATGTCAAGAGTGCCTTCTTAAACGGCTACATAGAAGAGGAAGTATATGTTGAGCAACCCCCCAGTTTTGAAAATCCCAAGTTTCCAAACCATGTTTTTAAACTCTCTAAAGCTTTATATGGTTTGAAACAAGCCCCTAGAGCCTGGTATGATAGGTTGAAGACCTTTTTGATAGCTAAGGGTTTTAAAATGGTATGTGTAGATAAAACGCTCTTTCTCCTCAGGCAAGAAAAAGACACACTCTTGGTCCAGATTTATGTGGATGATATCATTTTTGGTGGTTCTTCTCACGCTTTGGTTGCCAAGTTTGCAGATATTATGAGCAGGGAGTTCGAGATGAGCATGATGGGTGAGCTGACATTCTTTCTCAGGTTGCAAATTAAGCAATCCCGAGAGGGGACGTTTGTGCACCAGGGAAAGTACACCAAGGATTTGCTGAAGAGGTTCGATATGGGTGAGGCCAAGCCTCTTCCAACACCCATGTCAATGATGACTGCCCTGGATGCGGACAAGGATGGAGAAGCAGTGGACCAGAAGGAGTACCGAAGCATGATAGGGTCGCTGCTCTACCTGACGGTAACACGCCCGGACATCCAGTTCGTGGTGTGTCTGTGCGCGCGCTTTCACGCGTCACCGCGCACTTCTCACTGTCAGGCGGTGAAGCACATTTTCAGGTACCTTCGTTTCACACCTGAGTTTGGGATTTGGTATTCTGCTTCCTCCACCCTCTCCCTTTGTGGTTATTCCGATGCTGATTTTGCTGGTTGTCGCATTGAGCGCAAGTCCACTTCTGGGACTTGTCAGTTTATTGGATCTTCTCTTGTGTCGTGGTCTTCTCGCAAGCAGTCTAGTGTCGCTCAGTCTACCACGGAGGCTGAATATGTTGCTGCGGCTAGCTACTGTTCCTAGTTGCTTTGGATGATGGCCACTTTGCGTGATTTTGGTCTGAGCTTTTCTCGCGTACCTTTGCTTTGTGACAGCACGAGTGCTATTAGCGTTGCTAAGAACCCCGTGCTTCACTCGAAGACCAAACACATTGATGTGCGCTTTCACTTTTTGCGAGACCACCAGGAGAAGGGTGATATCGACCTTCGCCATGTCGATACTCATCATCAACTGGCTGATATTTTCACCAAGCCTTTAGACGAATCAACCTTTAATCGGTTGAGGGGTGAGCTTGGTGTGTGTTTCCCCTTTTAGATGGGGGAAACATTTTGATCTTGTCTGATAGACTGACTCTTTTCGTTTGTCTTTCTTTTCTTTTGCATTTCAGCATACGCATTTACATTCTGAGCTTCATGTTTATAATCACTAGAATGTAACTATGCTCTATTAGTATGCTCCAATGCTTATGTTGATGCTTGTAGCCTATGCTCTTTCTGATCGCTAGTACATGTTGTGAGCTGAGCTATTTTGGAATGGTGATTTTGCCTAATGTATATAAAATCTGAAAATATTCACCATTGAGATATGCGACTAGCATGTGTAGGATGGGTTGAGTCCATTCGTGCTTTTCATATATGCTAGGTTGCTATGTCTCTAGTTCTAAGTCATTCACTTGCTTGGTCTGTTCATATCCTGTTTAAAATTCAAACCAAGTTTTAGTGAATTGAAAAGATCGAGATGGGATTGCTTGTCAACGCATCACGGTATCGAGACTGTTTCTCATTGCACTTTGAGTTAAACTTGAGTCGTGTAGTGTATGACCGAAATCGTAGCTTTAAGCTTCTGATTGCTTCGGCATACGCTTCGCTCGGTTGAAAAGTTAGGCAATGACAAGTTTTCAACCTCTCGCAATCACATGCTAATATTTGAACTTGTAAATTTTCACCGCTACAACTCCGATATTAAAATTGAAATCACAAGTGTATGTTTCATTCTTAAGCGTGATGATTGAACTTTGCTAGGGGTAGTTCACCTTGTATACATGTTTAGCACTTGTTTGGATTCATGTCTATACATGTTGTTGGTAGTTCTTAACTTCACTAAAGATAGAGTTAGGCACTATCCCCGGTAATGGCCCAGAAATGCTTGTTGGCACTTGCTAACGTTGTTACTAGGAGTAGACTATGGAGTCTATTCCTGGCAACGATGTCAGAAGTGCTTGAAGCAAGTCTAGTCACTATACCTAAAGGAGTGAATCTAAAGCAGCTATCTACTAATGCCAAGCGGGGTTGTCAATCCCGACACTAGTAGGACTAGCTAGAGTGAATGCAATCTACCAGGAGGAGATTCTGCAAGCGCACAGAACTATCGGTTGTAGCACTTCGCCTGGGAGTACCAGGTGTCGATTTATTTGATCCCAAGGGAAGGCTAGGGTGAGAAGGGAAGATGGAAGGCTAGAAAGAATATATGGGTGGCTAGGTAAGGATGAAAGGAATGGCTAAGGTAGGGTGGATCGATAGGAAGGGGGTTTAGGATAACTAAGGATAACTAAGGTAACTAAGGATAACTAAGATAACTAAAGGATAACTAACTAGTCCTAATGACTAGTCCTAGGTAACCACTAAGCAAGATAACTACCAAGCAAAATAATGAAGCAGGGCAGGCAAAAGACAATAAAGCAGCTAAGCTAAGTATAGTTTTATTCCTATCTTGTCAAGTATCGAGGCGTACTAGGCTTTACCACTTACTTAGGTTGAACGCTAGCACAACGAGCCTTACTGTTAAACTGGGCCAACTACGTGGTGGAATTCAAGGCGCACAGGGTTGTCACCACCTGCTTGCTACCATAGCTATCCGGGGGTCCAGCCGTATCTGAAGGTAAGTCTATAACTAAGCACCACGCCTAATTATATTCTAACTATCTCTACACTGGCCTAGAATAGAGACACCCTTGCGGACGTCAGAGCAAATACTTGACTTAATAAGATAAACACTAAACTAACTAAGCAACCTATTGGGAAAGATCAAACACTAAGCTCACTAGAGATTAACTACTATGGCTAAGTGAATTGAACTGTAGGATAGCTAGGCTCTCAAGCAATCAATCAAGTTTATCATATAACACTCAATACTGATAAGTAGAGTAAAGTAATACTTGAAATGAAAGTACTAGAATATAGTAAAGCTTGAGTAACAAGAGCAAAACCTGAACTGGAGATGAAGGAAGACTCTTCCCAGCTCTAGAACCGATCACTCGCAGGCCTCTACTCTTGAGCTAAGCCTTGAGCAGCGCTACCGCGAGGGCGAAGATGCCTTGCTCAACTAGCTACCTACTTGCCTAAGCTCAACCTACTCTCACTTCTCTCACTTGGAGTTGCTCTGCTTGAGATGGGATTGAAGTGTGGTACTGGGGATGAATGGAGAGGTGCCTCCAGGGGGGTATTTATAGCCCAGGTGAGTGAGGGGGGTACTTATAGGGGGGAGCCAGCTGCCCTAGGGCTAACCCTAGTGGCGGGCGCCAGCCCTAGGTGGCGGCCGCCATCTCCCTCACCGTTGGATGCACCGCCTTGGCTTCAACGGCATCCAAGTGGTTGTCCGAGGCGGTTTGGAGGTCGGTTGCATGTCCTAGCAACCGCCCATCAGCCTTGATCCGCGTCACTTCACCCTGAGCCGTCCGATGCCACTGACCTAGTGACCAAGGGTCGATATTTGGCCCTGGGGAGGTCACACGGATTGGTGACGTGGTAGGGGGGTGAAGTTGGGCCAACCCAAGTGGCGGGCACCACTTGGGGCTGGCGGGCGCCACCCCTCCTCGGCCCATTTGGGCTCTGTTGAGTGGGCTCCTCTCCTGGTGGATCAAAATGTCCAAATTTGGCTCAAATCCTACATTCAAATAAAATTCTATGGACATGTGGAATTCGGTTAGTTTGAAACCTATTTGACTACATTTCATGCCTTTTTGGTGGACTTTAGGGTCAAATGTTGACGGTAAAACAGGGGTTTAAGGACCGTCAACAAACTCCCCCAAGCTAACCTGTTGCTCGTCCTCGAGCAACAATGCGGTTTAAGCATTAAGCATGAGATAGATAGCAAAATTAGAATGTATGCAAGTGCATATTGTATAGTAAGAAGTAACTTAGCATATATCATGAATCATAGCAATGCGAGGCTTATAGCTTTTCACTTCAAACATGCAAGAGTAAAATAAAGCAGTAAATAGGAAACTTTTATCTTGCTTAGGTGTGACTAGGATTTTGTCTGGAGGTTTTTCAAGGTTTTCAAAAGATAATAACTTGCTTTAGTCCTCCTAGGTCACTCAATCACTCATTGGTGTTTAAAATCCTCACTTAGGCCAAAATGTAGCCTTTCCTATTTCTAAAGAATGATATGTGGAGCTATAGGTAGGCTAAGAACCATGAGCAAATTGCCTGATGTTTATTGCTAAGTTAGGCACTCAGATCACAAGGAGCAGCAAATCATAAAAATTGATCAAGATGTGCATGTGTGGTTATGTGGAAGTGTATGGAGAGACATTTCATAATCCTTCCTAATTGATTTTCTGGGGTCTAGAGCTAATGATAACTCTCTCTCTCTCTCTCTCTCTTTTTTGAATACAAAGTGAGTGGACAAAAGATGTGTCCTCACACTTCCTTAGGACATGGTCCTCTCTTGAGCTACTTTGCTCTTTTTTTTGGGATACAGTGTGAGTAGACAAAAATGTGTCCTCACATTTTGTAGGACATAGTCCTCTTTTGAGCTGATTTGCTCAAGAGCTTTTTCTCTCTTTTTTTAGCTCTAGAATTCCCCAGATTATCTATAGGAAAGGGTTTTTGAAATGAATAGGGAAAGGGAGAGAAATGCTTATTCCCAGTGTAGGAATAAGCATAAGGCTAGCAATGGGATGTTTGGCAGGGTATTGCATATCTCCAGTGTAGAGACTAAGCAATTTATTTGGTGGTTGCAAACTTCCGGAGTGGATAGTAGGCAATTTATGGTGGGTGTACGTGTATCTTAATTCAAAAGTTATGATAAGCTTCTCTACTAAGATCTATGAGGCCTAACAAAGCTCAACACAAACAAATCTCTATGTGGTTTTGACTAATGTCTAGCAAATATTTGGCTGGTGGTGGGATGAGATAAAATCTAGGAGGAACTTTTAGCAAGGTTTTCATAATTTTTAAAAGAAATCCTCCAGATTAGGTCCTAATTTCACCTTAACAAGTTTAAAGAATTACTCCATTTCTTACTAACTTCACTCACTAAGCATGATTTCAGTTAAAGCATGTGCAACCCACAAAAGCTACAACTTAGATAATACCAGTTATTCAAACCATAGCAATAGCATTTGCATGTCATATTTCAAATCTTATTCAGGTTTCAACATGTTTAAGCAGATTTTATCAATATTATTCATGGATGGATACTTAGGCAAGCATATGACATTCAAAAAGATATAGAATTTAAGAACTGAATGTAAAGGGTAGGCTGGAGACATACCTTATTGGAGCGGGAGTCTCCCCCAAGCTGGCTTCTTGCTTGGTGAAGGGCCTTCTTCTTCTCAGTCGGAGCTCTTGTTCTCATTTTTATTAAAAAGGGAAACTATCTAATGTTGTGAAAAGGGAAACTATCCTATGATATTTTAAGTTAACATATACCTATGCATATAACTAATGATAACTGGTTGTTTTTTTTAGTTGCATGCATGGCATAGGTCATTTATTCGAAAAGGAAAATAAAAATAAAAGTAAACCATACCTTAGGTCCATGGAGTTTCATCCTTATCGGGTGGATCTTCTTCCTTGGGCACTTCTTCTCTTAGTACTCCATCTGGTTCTTCCTCTTTTGGCACCTCTCCTTTGTTATGTGAGTCACACAACTTAGGAGGAGGTGGTTCTTTCTTTCTGTTCCACCTTGTTCCTGGGCGCCTCTTCTTGGTATGCATGGGTCTTGTTACCTGCATGTTAGCGGCATATGCGGGATCTCGGGAGAAGGAGAATATTTCCTTCCTCCCTCCTAATGTCATATGAATTCTACCACTCCCGACATATATGCAAGCATTAACAGTGTTCAAGAAAGGTCTACCCAAAATTAAAGGCACATCTTTCCTATTTCCCATATCTAATATTATGAAATCAGCAGGGACATAGGAGCCTCTAATATGAACAGGTAAATCATGAACTATTCCTTATACATAGCAAGTGGATTGATCAGCTAACACAACATAGGTAGATGTGGATGACATGGGTGGAAAGAATGAGTTTTCATAAAAATCTTTAGATAGAATGTTCACACTCGATCCTAAATCACACATGGCATTTTTAAAGACTTCACCAAAGATTGAGCATCTAATTATGGGACTACCAGGATCACCCTTTTTAATAGTCATGGTTTGATCTTCATAATAGTTAAAATATTTAATTTCAACCATATTAGCAGTTTCCATGTCAGGTTTAGCAGGAATTTTACCAGATTCAAGAGATGGTATGATAGCAGCAAGTTGAGCTAATTGGGTTTCTAACATCTTATTAAAGCTAAGTTGATTTTTCAGAGCAGATAAGAAATCTTCCAATTTAGCATTTATCTTCTCAAGAATTTTATCATTCGCCATTAATTTCTTATTCAAAAATTCAGTAGTTTTACCTTGTGAGTAAACTAAATCTTTTAAGAATGAGAAATTATCAGAATTATGGAAATTAGAGCGAGGGAATGAATTGTTACATTGAGAATTGGAGTGCTGATT
Source organism: Coix lacryma-jobi var. lacryma-jobi (assembly GCA_009763385.1). NCBI lineage: Eukaryota > Viridiplantae > Streptophyta > Magnoliopsida > Poales > Poaceae > Coix > Coix lacryma-jobi. Next base: position 130,574,286 of record CM019830.1, read on the forward strand.
CCATCCTTGATGTGGTTGACGGAAACCGTTGTTGTTGTTGATGAAGTTCAAATCTTCATATAGCTCGGGGCAGTGGTTCCCAGAATGTCCGGTTTCTCCACAGACTTCACAAGTCATGTAAGATTCCAGAGATTGGACGCTCTCTTGTTGGTTTATCTTCTCACAGCTGTCCAGCTTCTTTGCCAGCAGGTCCATCTTAGCCATGATCATGTCGGCTTCCTTAAGGGAATGTATACCTCGCTTACGGGGCTGCAGCCTCTCGTCATTCCATCCTTGGTTTGACACCATCTTCTCTATGAGAGCCTTAGCATCTGCAACATTCAAAGAAAAGAATGCACCGCCGGCGGCGGCATCCAGATGGCTTCTAGAGAGAGGGGTTAGGCCATGATAGAAGTTCTGGATCAAGAGCCAGTCCTCCATACCATGGTGCGGACAAGCAGCGATATACTCTTGCAACCTCTCCCAAGCCTCGGGAATAAATTCCTCGGCTTGTTGCGTAAAGCTGGAGATTTTGTTGCGTAGAGCAGTCGTCTTGCCCATAGGAAAGAATTTAGCGAGAAAAGCATTGGAACACTTGTCTCAAGTGTCTACAGCGTTGCGATTGGTATAGAACCATTGCTTCGCTTTTCCTAGCAAAGAGAAAGGAAAGAGACGAAGACGGATGGCTTCTTGGGTTATCCCCTTAATGGTGAAGGTGCCGCAAATCTCCAAGAACTGTTGGAGGTGAGCATTGGCATCCTCATGAGCCTTGCCACAGAATGGGCTAGCTTGGACCATCGCGATCAGAGCCGGTTCTAACTCAAAATTGAGGTTGGCATCGATCACGTCTGGTCCCGTCGCTATATTAGCGGCAGAAGGAGCAGAGAATTCACGAATGGCTTTGTTGGCCATCGCGAGGATAGAACGAGATAAGAAAGAAAGAAGTTGAAGAAGATAAAGGAAAAAGATAAGAAGAGTCAGGGAAAGAAAGAATGGGTTAGGATGGGATTCGCTAAGCGGGAGCTTAAGCAAGGATTAATTCGACACGGACTCAACCGATACACCGATTGCCTTCCCCGGCAACGGCGCCAGAAATGCTTGTTGGTAGTTCTTAACTTCACTAAAGATAGAGCTAGGCACTATCCCCGGTAATGGCCCAGAAATGCTTGTTGGCACTTGCTAACGTTGTTACTAGGAGTAGACTATGGAGTCTATTCCCGGCAACGATGTCAGAAGTGCTTGAAGCAAGTCCAGTCACTATACCTAAAGGAGTGAAGCTAAAGCAGCTATCTACTAATGCCAAGCGGGGTTGTCAATCCCGACACTAGTAGGACTAGCTAGAGTGAATGCAATCTACCAGGAGGAGATTCTGCAAGCGCACAGAACTATCGGTTGTAGCACTTCGCCTGGGAGTACCAGGTGTCGATTTATTTGATCCCAAGGGAAGGCTAGGGTGAGAAGGGAAGATGGAAGGCTAGTAAGAATATATGGGTGGCTAGGTAAGGATGAAAGGAGTGGCTAAGGTAGGGTGGATCGATAGGAAGGGGGTTTAGGATAACTAAGGATAACTAAGGTAACTAAGGATAACTAAGATAACTAAAGGATAACTAACTAGTCCTAATGACTAGTCCTAGGTAACCACTAAGCAAGATAACTACCAAGCAAGATAATGAAGAAGCAGGGCAGGCAAAAGACAATAAAGCAGCTAAGCTAAGTATAGTTTTATTCCTATCTTGTCAAGTATCGAGGCATACTAGCCTTTACCACTTACTTAGGTTGAACGCTAGCACAACGAGCCTTACTGTTAAACTGGGCCAACTACGTGGTGGAATTCAAGGCGCACAGGGCTGTCACCACCTGCTTGCTACCACAACTATCCGGGGGTCCAGCCGTATCTGAAGGTAAGTCTATAACTAAGCACCACGCCTAATTATATTCTAACTATCTCTACCCTGACCTAGAATAGAGACACCCTTGCGGATGTCAGAGCAAATACTTGACTTAATAAGATAAACACTAAACTAACTAAGCAACCTATTGGCAAAGATCAAACACTAAGCTCACTAGAGATTAACTACTATGGCTAAGTGAATTGAACTGTAGGATAGCTAGGCACTCAAGCAATCAATCAAGTTTATCATATAACACTCAATACTGATAAGTAGAGTAAAGTAATACTTGAAATGAAAGTACTAGAATATAGTAAAGCTTGAGTAACAAGAGCAAAACCTGAACTGGAGATGAAGGAAGACTCTTCCCAGCTCTAGAACCGATCACTCGCACGCCTCTACTCGTGAGCTAAGCCTTGAGCAGCGCTACCGCGAGGGCGAAGATGCCTTGCTCAACTAGCTACCTACTTGCCTAAGCTCAACCTACTCTCACTTCTCTCACTTGGAGTTGCTCTGCTTGAGATGGGATTGAAGTGTGGTACTGGGGATGAATGGAGAGGTGCCTCCAGGGGGTATTTATAGCCCAGGTGAGTGAGGGGGGTACTTATAGGGGAGAGCCAGCTGCCCTAGGGCTAACCCTAGTGGTGGGCGCCAGCCCTAGGTGGCGGCCGCCACCTCCCTCACCGTTGGATGCACCGCCTTGGCTTCAACGGCATCCAGGTGGTTGTCCGAGGCGGTTTGGAGGTCGGTTGCATGTCCTAGCAACCGCCCATCAGCCTTGATCCGCGTCACTTCACCCTGAGCCGTCCGATGCCACTGACCTAGTGACCAAGGGCCGAGATTTGGCCCTGGGGAGGTCACACAGATCGGTGACGTGGCAGGGGGTGAAGTTGGTCCAACCCAAGTGGCGGGCGCCACTTGGGGCTGGCGGGCGCCACCCCTCCTCGGCCCATTTAGGCTCTGTTGAGTGGGCTCGTCTCCTGGTGGATCAAAATGTTCAAATTTGGCTCAAATCCTGCATTCAAATAAAATTCTATGGACATATGGAATTCTGTTAGTTTGAAACCTATTTGACTACATTTCATGCCTTTTTGGTGGACTTTAGGGTGAAATGTTGACGGTAAAACAGGGGTTTAAGGACCGTCAACACATGTCTAGTGCTATTTTGATGGTGACTATCTTTTGACTCAAAACTGCTCACTCTTGCTCATATGTTCATATTTTGTATTCGGTGATCAGTTTGAGCCTTCGCTATTAGAGTGCCTAGTTGTGTCATTGAAGCTATACTGTTTAGAGCATTTTTACACTCTTTTGACTATATGCCTGAAGCTCCTAACTTGCATTTCTGACTTCATATGCATTTTTGGAAGGGAAGTTAGTTGTTCAGTTGGCACTTCTGGTTGGTGCATTTTCTAAGGGGGAGAACTTTGCCCGGTTCATGTTGCTGCGGGTTACTTGATAAGTTCATTTTCAACTAAGGGGGAGAGTTTTGCAAATCATATGCTCCTGGATGTTCAACTAAGGGGGAGTTTTCGGGAAGAAAATTTTCAAATATTTGTGCCCTTCCCATGTTGGACTAAGGGGGAGTGTTCCTGGTTGTGTGCACTTTTCGAGGGGGAGTTTGCTAGTTGTGTTGAGCCTTTGCCTCTATCTTGAGGGACTAGCAAACACTTTGCTTTTCAGGGCTTTTGATCTCGATTTTGATTTCGATTGGTTCAGATTGGTTTTCTTGCTAGTTGTGTTGAGCCTTTGTGCCTCTATCTTGAGGGACTAGCATTTGCTTCGATTTCTCATTCTGTTCCAGTTGGTGTCGAGCTCTTTTCTGGAGTTTCCAGTTGGTATTTTGCTAGCGGTGTTGAGCCTGTTCTACCTCTTCTTGAGGGCTAGCTTTGCTTTGCTTGGTTGCGTCGAGCTGTTGCCCATGTCTTTGGGGACCAAGTTGTTTCGCTTCTTCCACTTGACCTTCTTCGGCTTTGCTACGCTTTTGGGTCATTTGGTTGAGTTCTCTCTTCTCCTTCTTCCTTCTTCTTCTTCTATTATGATTTGTGTGAGTAGTTGACAATGCACTCATCAAGGGGGAGATTGCGGATACATGGGTGTATGCCGAGTCTCTGAGTGATGAGTGATTGTCAACGGGTTTGATCACAGGTTCTTTGGCTTGTGTTGTGCAGGTGTCGAGCTCGGAGACAATGATCGAAGGCGAGGTGAAGGTCAAGTAGAGACGTGCCGTGCCGATGGACCGGGAGCGGTGAAGGGCGGACGTGAGGCTTGGACTGAGGGACCGGAGGGCCTGAGGATCAGCTGTGGTGGCTGGCAGCCTGGGATAGCGACAAGCGGAGACTTGCGGGGCACGGTGTTGCTCGGGTCGAGAACCTGGGAACACGTGTCGGTGGACGGGGTGCACGGGCGGTGCATCCCCTCTACAGCTCCGGTTTGGTGGTTGAGCCACAGAAAAACCACCGGGTGGATGGTTTCCGAGTTTGGGCCTCAAAACTCGGGTGCTCGGTTTCCAGGTTGAGCCACAAAACCTGGGCGTGCGGCGGGTTTCCGAGTTTGGGCCACAAAACTCGGGCTGAGGATGGTTTCCAGGTTTGGGCCTCAAAACCTGGGTGCTGCGGGTTTCTGAGTTTGGGCCACAAAACTCAAGCGATGGACTTGGAGGCTGGTTTCTCGGTTTGGGCCTCAAAACCGGGGGATAGCTGAAAAAGGTTGGTTTCCCGGGTTGAGCCACAAACTGGGGTGCAGAGCGAGGGCGGCACGTGGCGGCAATCGGGAGGTTACGTCGAGGCAACGTTGCCTGTTGTGCGGGCGTGGCCGTCGGATACACCTACCACCGAGTTGGTCCAGAATAACCCTAGGGTTTAGCTGGTTCGCTCTGTAATTAGAATAGAGAGCGGTAGAGTAGGAATTAGACTTAGGCTAGAATTAGGATAAGTAGTCGGGGAGACACCCTCCTCCCCCTATCTCAGTCATTTGCTCTTTCACACTTAGGGTTTCCTGCTCTCCCATTCCCTGCTGTAGCTAGCTGAGATCCGCAGAGAGACTCACCTTTGTGTACTATTGATTTTGAGGAAGTGAGGCCGTAACCTCACGGCTGTAGCGTGTGTTTGCGCTAGGGCAGTAGATCGATGTGTTGATTCACGTTTTGGTTCGTGTTCTTCGCGTTCTTCGTTTCTCCGCGATTTTCCCGTCAATCGATCTCTCTCTCTCTAGTGCGTCTTTGTGAAATCCGTTTGAATCATTTTGTTCGTATCATTGAGGAGGTCATTTCGACCAAAGGAATTCATCTAACTCCTCATGATCGAATAGATCAGGACGATTTCATTTTTGTGGTGCTTTTTCGGTTCATCCACCTTCCCTTTTGATTTCCCGTTGATTGAGTCGATTTGAGCGGATGATTTCTTGGGGATAGTCTCCTAACTACCCCGTGATCATCTTCTCCAAGTTTAGGAACTTGGGATTTTGATTTGGATCCGATTTGGAGAGATTTGGGAGAGGGGCGATCAAAATCGCCCTCTCTGCAGGGTCGCGGATAGTCCGCGCCAGCAACCGCGGACAGTCCACGCGTCGGGCACGAGGCAGAGCAGTGGCTGCTGTGCACGTTCGGACAAGTCCAAATTTGACCGGCGGACAGTCCACCGTTGTGTCTAGCGGACAGTCCGGGACCGTCCAGGGAGTTTTCAACAAGGTAGCTGTTTTGCGTTTTCTGTCGGCGGACAGTCCGCCAGTGAACCGCGAACAGTTCAGCCTTGGGCGGACAGTCCGGGACTCAGGGTCCGGACAGTCCGGGAATCGCCTGAAGCCTCCAGTTTAGTGCGTTTGCTCTCTTGGCTTCTTCGCTTGGTTTTCGGACTTCTCGTTTGACCCTAGAGTTCACCAAGGAACCTCTCTAGGTATCTTTGCTACTCGTTAGCATTGGTATTTGGGGATTTCTCGACGTAGCCGTCTATCTACGTCCGGGACTTGGTTTTCAAGGGGCAAACTTGTGCCGGTGCTTTTGGTCCTTGCTTCGCTTGTGTTTGGTGTTGCTCCGCTGTGATCCTAGGGATCATCCACCCTCTTCCAAGGGTCGTGAGCATCATGGTTTGCGTCCGTGCTTCTTGGGGTTGATTTTGGGATAGTTGGCCAAAGTTTCTAAAGAAATTTGATTGGCTCCCATTCACCCCCCTCTGGTCGCCTTGCTTTTGCATTCTCGGTCCTTCACATCTCTCACTTCTTCTGCTCGAAAAGGTTTTGTTAACATATCATTCATTGAGTAGATACCTTCTCCGGCACTGGCTCTAGAATTGGTCCCGGTTCTAGGATTTCTTGTCTTGCAAATAATTTTGAGTAGAAATCCATTGCTTCAAATTCCAAATCTTCCTGACTTGTTACAATAGAGCCATCTGTTCTCTTCAAGGCTGAAATACGATTTCTCTGTGCCCTCTCACATGATTTGGATTGAAAAAAAAGCTGTGTTGCGATCCCCTTCCTTAAACCAATCAATTCGTGATCATTGCTTAAACATGATTTCTTCCCTTGATAAGAGTTCTGACATTCTCGACATCAGCTGTGTCTCCTTTCTCGATGGGCCTGACTAGAGAGATGAGCTTCTCTCCACTTCTAACTATTGGCGTAGCCTCACCATCTCCTTTCTCACTGACCCAAAACTGGACTGTTCTCGGTCCAACAAGGAGCAAGAGATGTTGTCAAGATTTTCTGTCAAAGAAACCAGAGAGCTTGGTCTGTCCAAGCTATTCCAGGTTTTGCTCACCAGCAGTTTATAGGATGGGTCTCGCCTCCATATATTTTCATAGCGGAAATCCCATCGACGTCGAGCCCTCTGATGTCGCCCGTTCAAACACTCCAGAACCAATGCGCAGTGATCTGATTCAGCTGTCTGAACATGCCATACTTTAACTGATCAGAAGAGGTCTAGCAAATCTCCATTTGCTAGTCCCCTATCTAGTTGACACTTGACATTCACATTATCTTGTTGTCGGTTATCCCATGTGTATGGGAGTCCAATAAAGCCAAGATCAACAAAACCACAGACATTCACTGCTACTCTGAACCCTTCCATTTGCCTTTCCATTCTTCCCTGGCCGCTAAAGTGCTCTTCAGCGTGCAGAACTTCATTAAAATCCCCCACGCATAACCATGGGAGGCTACTCCTTGTGCTGAGAAGGTTGAGCAGATCCCAGCTCCTATGGCGAAGCTCTCTTCTAGCTTCACCATAAAAACTAGTGAAGTGCCATTGTCCAATCTGAGAGTGGTTCGATCGGATTGTCACATCAATGTGCAACTTGTCACAGGATTCAAGCTGCACATCCACCTCCCGACTCTAGAGGAGTGCTATACCGCCACCATGGCCATAGCTCCCGTCCCCAAAGCCTCCAGCCATGTTTAGTGAGCGAAAAAATCCATTCACTCGGTCACTAAAAAATCTAGTCTCAGATAGAAAGACCACCCATGGGCGATGTAGCTCACACAAGCTACGTACTTCAGGAACTGCCGTAGGCTGCCCCAAGCCCCGACAGTTCAAACATAAGATTTTCATTGTGCCCGGCGGGGGCTGTCTCTTGCAGCCATCGCCGATGTCGCAATTGTTTGGGACTTTGACCTGTTCTGCTTCTTTGGTGAGTCTGTTGAACCATTACCACCATCTCTCCAGAGCTTCTGCCCAACTAGTTGAATCTTTCTGACACCAGTCTAGAAGGCACCAATGTCGAGGTGTCTATCACCGGGATATTAAGGTCCGGTGTTAAAGAAGAGCTAGGTGTTGTGCCTTTCGCCTTCCTCTTCCTAAGAACAATATGAGAGTTATCTGGTTGTGCTTGGAAGAGCTGTCGACTCGCATTTAACACCCCCCGGTCATCACTCGCCAAACCGGGTGGTGGTGGGTGTTTCAGTGGGGAAACATCTTCCTCCCCATCCCACGCCTACCCACCTGTCGGTGTTTGTTAACCGGCAACTAGTCTTGAGATTACTCAGGACTATTTGTTCGGTGGGGATCGGCGTCCGTAGGACCCGGCGATTACACAGAGACAGCGATTTATACTGGTTCAGGCCGCTAAATAGCATAATACCCTACGTCCAGTGTGGCGTGTGCCTTTGTGTATGATTATAATCGAGAGTTGAGTTGTCTAGGTCCTTTGCCTGGCTCCCCTTATATATCTGGGTGATCCATGGCTCAGTCCGAGTCCTAGCCGGTTACAGAGGAAGAGTCCTATTCTATTTACAAGACTTCCCTATACAACTCGGCTAAGTTACAAGTCGGAGTCCTAATACAAGTCTGCTACGTGACAAGTCTTTGGATCTCCTGCGCCGTCCGGGATCAGCCAGAGCAATCATCTTCGGATGATATCTTCTGACATCCTGGTCCGTCAAGCCCCCGAGCTCTTCATCATTTCTTCACGACGTTATCTTCTAGCTTCTCCCTGAGAATCTCTTGAGTAATGTCTTGAGAAATCCTGAAGTGCTCTGAAACTTGAAGAAAAATCTTATGGTGTGCGCTTTTTATGAAAAGCGCACCCATAGGGTGTAGCCCCTGAGCCTCTTGTTATTTTTAATAACTTTGAGGATCTATTGAACCTTTTCCAAGTTATCTTTTGAAATTAGAAAAAACATTTCCTCAATGGATAGTACCCTGCAGCCCCCGAGCCTGAGATCCGAGTACTATAGTAATCGGTCTTTAGGATCTGTAAAGCCAAATATTTTGGGTAGTCCATTTGAGGTCTAAAGGAGTCGGATTGTGTCACCAATTCATTGCTTAAACCATCCAAATAACAGATGTCCAGCTTCAGGTGGGTAATGTTTTCAACAAACATCCCATATCACCCCCCACTAGACAAATATTACCAGATGTCAACAATAATTGACTGGTGACTGTCCCAACTATACGCAATAATGATGTTTTGTCGTTTTCCTCAACTGTAGACTTTGTCTCTTGTGTCTTGAAGTGCATGCGGGAATCAGGCCTGTTACTCATGCTGAGTTTCACATGCACCATAGTAGAGTGGAGAATTATTGGTACTACAGTTATTCTTCAAAGTGAACTGAGTCCATAGACCATCTCCAAACAGCCTATAAATACCCTGCCTGGGAAGCGAAGAAGCTCACATCCATTGAAGTGTAGAACTTGCCTTAGTCCCATGAGTTTTATAGTAGCAGTAGTAGAGATGGACGAGCTCCCGGGTTTCATCCTTCTATAGAATAGATGAAGTGCCCAGAAGAACTCTTGTGAAGGGACCCTCCCATTAGGGAGGTTTCCAAGTGGTCACGGGCAGTAGAGTACAGAGCGGCGCCTAGAAGAACTCTTGTGACTACCACTGGTGAATAACCTTGTAGTCACAGGTTGTCAAAAGGACGGCGAGGGTGATGGTCTTCCCCGGAGCTCCTTGAGCATTTCGGTGTACCTGAGACCCACCTTGGGATGAACTGAAAAGGCTCATGTGTCAACCCAAGGTTCTGTACCTGCTTTACTGCGTCTCACTGAACCCTGTCCTTGGTGCTCATGCATCAAGGCTACGTGCCTTGAATTTGGTAGAGTTACGTTTTACACCTTGATTTGACCTTTGATGAAAGTTTTTGTATCTCAAGATGCTTCCATGTACTTTTGTTGTAATTCCGAGTAATAATAATGAGAATCCGGGTACTTGGAATAATTTCTGAGTCCTTTATCCTTTTATCCGAGTACTATGTGTTTCTTGTAATCGGAAAGTTTTGTCTGGATACCGCTTCTGCCCTTCTGTTATGACGTCGTTTGACACGTGGTGCCCAGCCGTTAGGGTTCCTAACGTTGTCGTCACGCCGTCACAGAAAAAGACGAACGGTTGCTCGAACGGATCTATAATAAGCCACCGGCGGTCGCTGCTTTCCTCATGCCGCCATCAAGCTCTTGCCTTCAATCTCCCAATCCTCAGCCATCTGCTAGTTGATGCGTAGGAAGTCCCTGGTGATCAACATGGGTCCCAAGAAAGCGCCTAAGTCCAAAATCACCATCACCGGGCGGCCGCAGCACCCAAACCCACCCACCGATGTCTTGGCATGGAAGAAGCCGGACACTACTGAGGCGGAGCTGGCATTCTTGGCGCAACAAGGATATTTGAGGGCGCAAGCACTTGACGGCTGGAGGGTACCGGTCGATCATCGAGCCCCCGCTCCTAACCCCACCGAGATTGTCATGTTCAAGGCGATGGTGGAGCGGGGATTGGGATTGCCTGCATCGGATTTCTTCCGCGGGCTTCTCCATTACTACGGTTTGACGTTGAACCACATTACCCCCAATGCAGTTCTTCATATCTCCATTTTTGTCCACCTCTGTGAGGCGTTTTTGGGCATCTGCCCCAATTTCACCCTCTTCTGTTATTTTTTCTGGTTCAAGTGTCAGCCTAGTGACATTAGAACCGAAGTAGTTGGAGGGGCTAGCCTTCAGGTTAGACAGGAGATAGCCAACCAGTATATAACAGTAGAGCTGTCGGAAACTATGAAAGACTGGGCTGCCGGGTGGTTTTACATAGGTAACCCACCCCCAGCTCTTCGTCGTCATGATGGGTGGCCTCCGCAAAAGTGCCGTGAATGGAAGGATAAGCTCTCGATTGAAGAACTCGGAACTATCTAGCCTCTTCTCATGATGATCGATGCCCTGATAATTGATGGGCTCACTGGATTCAACATAGTCCAAGATTTTATCGCCCGTCGCATCCATCCTCTGCAGCAGCGCGCGAACTTTGGATTTGAGTACTTGGGGAGCAAAGACCCAAGTCGTCACGCTGAGGAGCGGTTGGCAGATGTTGAGGTTTTATGGAGGGTGAACTGACTTCTTAGGAGTCGTGAACGCCTGTCTCCAGTTAGGACGACCTTTTCTGCCATAAATCCTCCTCCTCCGGTTAGTACATTTGCCTGTCTTAGTCATCAGATTTCTCTTAAAGAGTCCTTTTGACTTGATTGCGTATTTCTTTGATTATAGGGGCAAGGTCGAGAGAACAATGTCTGCCCGCCGCTGCCACCATCTACTGAGGAAGGCGGAGGCATAGCTTTAGAAGGACCCATCCGTAATGAGGACCTGCCAAGTAAACAAAGTTCTTCCGCTGATCTAGATTGGCTGGACTCAGATTCAACTGATTCTGATGTCATCATCGTAGATTCTGAAGCAGGAAGTAGTCGGAAGCGATCACTGACTCCTCATCTGGATACCAGAGCACCCATCCAGAAGAAGGCTCGCACTGGTAATCGCCGTGCTTGTCGAAAAATTTCTTTACCACAAGAGTTGTACAAAAAGTACTACAAGCCGGGTACTCCTGGTAAGGGAAAACCCGAGTACTTTGTAGTTCTGTCACCTGTCATTGGTCATGTTACTTATATATGAAAATGTGCCAGGTACTGAGGCAGAGCAGGGTGCTTCCGGAAGTGGGATTGCTGGCAGATCTTCTGATCTGCTACAGCTAAAAGTACCCAAGACTTTTAAGTTTGTGAAGTAAGTGACATCCTTGCACTTCTTATTAAGATTTGAGTATTCCTCTGTGTTGAGCATAATATCCATCTGTCTTGCAGGCAGGTGAAGCCGGCTGCTGCATCCGCCAGTGCTGCACCAAATCCCAGCATAACAAAGGAGTCAGAGGCTCCAACGAAGGATGACTCCGAGGTACCACCCATCTTCAGCCAGGTAGATGTGCTACCTGAGTCTGCTCCGCTTGAAGCGAGGCCCGATGCAGCTCCTGATGCTGTTCCTGACGCCTCCATTCTCCCACTGAACCAGGTTGGTTGGCCATACTCTATCTTCCGTTCCCCAGCACAGTTGGAGTTTGACCGTACTTGGAGTGATTGGTTTTTCCGCACTCGGCAGCCACATGAACCAACTCTTGAGATGGTTGTGGCGCAGATACAGGCGCAATCTTCTCTTCAGCAAGGGGGAAGTTTGCAAGATGCACCCGAGTCATTGGATGTCTTCGGGTATGACCAGGATCTTACTCAGTTGAAAGAGCTGACGAATCAGCTGAGGTCGCCTTTTAATGCGCTCCAACAATTTGTTGAGGTAAAATCTTGAGTCTTCTTTGATTGTGTTGTAGACTCGTTAGAGTACTTATGCTCTATGCGTTCTTGCAGGCCTTTGACTTCAAGGTCCGGGACCAAGTCACCCGGATCCGCCGGGAGACAGCTCGTGAAGTTGAGCAGCTCAAAGACTATATTGCCGAGGATCAAATCCGGCAACAAATCGCTACCCAGGTGCTTTACAATAAGATAAATGAACTACAAAGTAACCTGGAGGCTGCTACTGCTAAGGCTGCTGCCACAGATGCGGAAGTAAAGCAGCTTAAGAAGTCGGCCAAGAAACAACTTGAAGGTATTCTTGTAATCCGAGTACTTAGCTTATATCAGTAGGAGTAATTCAATCTTGTCGTACTGATTTTGACATTGTGCAGAGGCAAACAATAAGGCTTCAGGGTGGCAGAACGCCTTCAACCGTAAGGAGGCGGAGCTCAAAGAGGTAGTTGCTAATGCGCAAAATACTCTCGAAGAAGCCAAATTGATGCGTGAGGGTGCTGACCGGGATCTCCTGCAGGCCTTGAAATCTACACGGGAGTTGGAACAAGGCGTGGAGCCTCTTCTCAGGATGATACCGGCGCCTGAAGGAGCGGAGGAATCCTTGATTGAGCGAGCTAAAGCTGCTCCAAAGCGGTTGGCTCAATACATCAAGGAGATGTCATTCTCCGTCGTCCAAGGGTTGATGGCTACACTTCATCTGCACATGCCATCGTTTGATCTTGGCACCCTGATGACTCTTCCTGAGGGTAAAAGTGATGAAGATCATGCGGCGATGCAGGAGGAGGTGAAGGCCACGGCGGAGGAGTACTCAGAAATTCTAGAACTCATGTAGTAGACTCCTTGCTCTTTTGGGCGTCACCTTGTAGTCCTCTGTAAACACTTTATAAGTAATGAAATATATATTTCTTTTGATATGAGTCCAACTCCAAATTGTGACAAGTCAGTGCTTGGCGATGGATTGTGTTTTATTTATTGTGGATGTATGACCAGGCGTCTAATTAGACGGGTCGATCCGAGTGCTATTTAGCACATTAGTTGGGTCATAGGACTCTGTTTCTCTATCGTAGTTGTAGAGAACGTTAGTCTTGCCCGAGTACTACTCTTAGTACCCTTGTTCAAGGGATAATTTCGATCAAGCACCTCTTAAAGGATCATTACATAGATTCCTTCTGGGTGAATCGTATCCTCTTGAGGATCGCAGCTTGGGTGCGAAAGTAGGTGGACCTCTGTCCAGTGGGTTGTGTAACAAGGTGGGTGCTTGTCCCGCCTTGTTACGCCTTATAGGAACCAGTCTCTACTATAGTAGATTCCGTATTTGCTATAGGTTGATAGCCGGGTACTTAAGCCGTACTATCATATGAGTTGTATTGAGCTCGAGGCTCGTAACTCAAGTTTGGTTTCCGCTGAACTAGTCTATCTGAGTAGTTAGTACTAGTCGGAGGTAGAGTTCTGCCTCTGCAGAGACTTAGTAAAAGACTGAATAGTCAAATATTGTCTGGATAAATCGCAAGGTTTCTAATGAATTCCAAGCTTTATTAATATCCGACTAGTAATTACAATTGCCCTGAGTCTGTGGCATAGTCCTTAGGTATGGAATTTCTTCAAATGCTCTATATTCCATGAATTAGGCAGTGGAGATCCATCTTCAGTGACTAGCTCAAATGACCCGGGTCTTGTTACTCTGGATACAATATAAGGACCCTCCCATGGACTCATGAGCTTGTGGCGTCCTGTAGTGTTCTGAATCTTCTTCAGTACCATGTCTCCCACTTGGAAAGTACGGTGATGGACGTTTTTATCGTAGTATCGTCTCATCCCCTGAAGGTATCTTGTGGATTGAAATGGTGCGGTTAGTCGGGCTTCCTCAATGCTGTCGACTTCTAGCAGCCTGCTATCATCAGCTTCTCCTTCATTGTACTGTTCTATCCGAGGGGATTTCTAGATTAAATCAGTCGGGAGAATTGCTTCAGTGCCATAAACCAGGAAAAAAGGAGTGTGGCCTGTTGCCCGACTGCGTTGCGTTCGTAGCCCCCAGACTACCTTAGGCAATTCTTCAACCCACTTGTCGCCGTGATCCTTGAGCAAGTCAAAAAGTCTTGGTTTCAGCCTTGATCAAGGCATTGGCTCGTTCTACTTGACCATTAGACTGTGGATGGGCTACTAAGGCATAATCTATCCTTATGCCGCAGTCACTAGCCCATATCTTGAATTCAATTGTCGTAAAAGGGGACCCAAGATCAGTGATGATTCTGTGCGGCATTCCAAACCGGTGAAAGATGCTTTGCATGAACTGTACTGACTTGGAGGCGTTGGATTTGACTAGAGGCATGTACTCAATCCACTTTGTAAACTTGTCGATTGCGACGTATAAGTACTCGAATCCGCCCGGAGCACGTTTAAGAGGACCCACCATATCAAGTCCCCAACACGAGAAAGGCCATGACGGAGGAATACAGATTAGCTCATGTGCAGGTACATGCTATTGCTTTGCAAAGAATTGGCACGACTGACAGCGACGGACTAAGTCTTCTACGTCTTTTAGGGCTGATGGCCAGTAATATCCTGACCTGAAGATCTTTCCGACTAGTGTCCTTGAAGCCGCGTGATTGCCACAACAACTAGAGTGTACTTCATTCAAGATTTCCTTGCCTTCTTCTGGTGTTATACACTTGAGGAGGACTCCTGATAAGGCACCACGTCTGTATAGCTTATCCCCGACTAGGACGTAATTCTTGCTACGTCTGGTGACTTGCTCTGCCTCCGTCTTGTCACTTGGGAGTTTATGCTCTTTGAAGTAGTCGATGAATACTTGCGTCCAGTCGGGCGATAGGGATAGGACCTGGTTGGAAGGCGCTGCTTCAGGTTCTTCCGTTTCTCTGATTGAGGGCTTGGATAGCTCGTGCACAAAGGTGCCACTGGGAACTTGTGCTCTGTCAGAACCCAATTTAGTGAGGATATCCGCTGCTACATTGAGATCCCGGGTAATGTGGATGAGTTCTAGCCCCGCAAAGTGCTTCTCTAATTTGCGGACTTCAGCGCAGTAGGCGTTCATTGTCTCTTTGGTACAGTCCCAATCTTTGTTGACTTGGTGAATGACCACAGAGGAATCGCCGTAGACTAATAGTCTTTTAATGCCTAGAGTAGCTGCTAGCTTGAGTCCGTGGAGTAAGGCTTCGTACTCTGTTTCATTGTTGGTAGCCAGCCACAATATTTGCAGAACGTACTTGAGCTGTTCTCCCGCAGGTGATACAAAAAGGACCCCGGCTCCTGCTCCTCCGAGTTTTAAGGACCCATCGAAGTACATCTTCCAATGATCAGGAATAGCACTGTCTTGAAGCTGTTGTATCTCTGTCCATTCGGCAATGAAATCAGCTAAAGCTTGTGACTTAATGGCCTTCCTGGGAGTGAACTTGATGTTGAGCGCGCCTAATTCAACTGCCCACTTAGAGATTCTGCCAGTAGCATCACGGTTGTGAAGGATTTCTCCTAAATGAAAATCTGTAACTACTGTGATCTCATGAGCGTCGAAGTAGTGTCGCAGCTTCCTCGAGGATATGAGTAGGACATAAAGCAGTTTCTGTACTTGTGGGTATCTGACTTTGGAGTCGGAGAGTACCTCACTAATGTAGTAGACTGGTTGTTGAGTACTATAGATGTGCTTGTCGTCTTTGCGTTCGACGACGATAGCCGTACTTACAACGTGTGTAGTAGCGGCGATGTACAGCAGCATTGGTTCCTTGGACTCTGGCGGTGTTAGAATCGGGGAATTGGTGAGGTAGCCTTTGAGCTGTTCAAATGCTTTA
Organism: Coix lacryma-jobi var. lacryma-jobi; assembly: GCA_009763385.1. Classification (NCBI taxonomy): domain Eukaryota; kingdom Viridiplantae; phylum Streptophyta; class Magnoliopsida; order Poales; family Poaceae; genus Coix; species Coix lacryma-jobi. The sequence goes on from CM019830.1 coordinate 130,589,983, forward strand.
TCTGCTTCCTCTGTCCAATGAAACTTATCGCCAGCCTTAAGTAACTTGAAGAAAGGTAGTCCCTTTTCTCCTAAGCGTGAGATGAACCGGTTTAATGCAGCCATGCACCCGGTTAGCTTCTGAACGTCTCTGACTGAGGTAGGAGGCTTCATGTTGATGATGGCGGCAATTTGCTTCTGACTAGCCTCAATGCCGCGATGGCTAACAAGGAAACCGAGTAGCTGGCATGAGGGTACCCCGAAGACGCATTTGGTAGGGTTCAGCCTCCATTGGTAAACGTGTAATCGGTTAAAGGTCTCCTCTAGGTCTGTGATCAGGGTAGTCGGGTCCTTTGTTTTTATGACTATATCATCAACATAGGCTTCTGCGTTGCGACCGATTTGATCACCCAGACAATCTTGGATGACGCGTTGATAAGTAGCCCCAGCGTTCTTTAAACCAAAGGACATGGTTTTGTAGCAATATGCTCCAAAAGGAGTAATGAACGACGTCTTGGGCTGATTTTCTTCCTTGAGGGCAATTTGATGATACCCAGAATAGCAGTCTAGAAAAGAAAGTAGAGCAGAACCTGCGGTGGCGTCGACTATCTGGTCTATCCTTGGTAATCCGAAAGGATCCTTTGGACAGTGCCTGTTGAGGTCCGTGTAGTCTACACACATGCGCCACTCGTTAGAGTTCTTCTTTTTGACAAGTACTGGATTAGCTAACCACTCGGGATGCAGGATTTCTCGAATGAATCCGGCAGCGAGCAGTTTGGCTATCTCTTTCTTGATTGCTTCCTTCTTTTCTGGGGAGAATCGCCGTAGCCTCTGCTTGATGGGTCTTGATCCTTCCTTTAGTTCAAGTTTGTGCTCAGCCAAGTTCCTTGGGACTCCAGGCATATCTGCTGGTTTCCAAGCAAATATATCTTTGTTTGCTCTAAGGAACTTGGTGAGCGCGAGTTCCTATTCTTCAGATAGGTGAGCACTGATAACCGCTGTCTTTGAGGGATCACCGTGAGAACACAAGGTTGATATGTGCCCTTGTGGTTCCCTTCCTGAGTGATGAGTGATCGATCAACGGGCAACATGTCTCTTGGCTGTGTTGATGTGCAGGTGCGGAGCTCGGAGACAGTGGTCTAAGGTGAGGTGAAGGTCAAGCGGGACGTGTCGTGCCGACGGACCGGGAGCGGTGAAGGGCAAACGTGGAGCTTGGACTGACGGACCGGGAGACCTGAGGACCAGCTGTGGTAGCTGGCACATGGCATCGACAAGCAAGAAGGCATGGGGATGTGCGGTGCATCGACCGAGTCGGGAGGAAGGTGATGGCGTCGTGACACTTGGTGGGAGGCCGAGAAGGATGGCGAATGCACTGTGCCCGGCGTGGAGGCTGGACATGCTCCGGCATCGGTGCTGGAACTCGGGGTGTGCGATCCACATCCCGTCTACGGCACGGGTTCGGTAGCTGAGCCTCAAAAAGCTACCATCGACGGTTTCCGAGTTTGGGCCACAAAACTCGGGGTGGCGGGTTTCCGAGTTTGGGCCTCAAAACTCAGCGAGGACGGTTTTCCAGGTTTGGGCCACAAAACCTGGGGCGCGGGTTTCTGAGTTTGGGCCACAAAACTCAGCCGGAGGACAGGTTTCCCGGTTTCAGCCTCAAAACCGGGGGAAGGCCCAGGTTTCCCGGTTTCGGCCTCAAAACCGGGGGAAGGTCCGCAAAAAGGACGATCGACACGTGGCGGCGTGGAGAGGCTGGCGCGGCGGCGCAGCTATCCGCGAGGAAGGCGCGGTGGTCGACAAGGGCGGCACGTGGCGGCATCCTGAGGCTTGCGTCGAGGCGAAGCTAAGGGTGAGGAAGGCGCGGGGCCGTCGGATCAACCTCAAGCAGAGTTGGATCGGGATACCCCTAGGGTTGGCCGTTTCGCTCACCTACCTAGGGTTAGAAGGGGATTATTGTTTAGGCTATAAATAAGAGAGGCACCCCTCCTCTCCCCTCATCCTTTCAGCCATTTGCTCTAAGCACTCTCTCTCTCTAGCCCCCGCTTAGACTCTAATCATACCTGGTTGTAGAGGATCCACAGAGAAGACTCAATCATGCCTCTGTGTTTTTGGGAAGTTTAGGAAGTGAGACCGTAATCTCACGTTTGTAGCGTGTGTTCGCCACACGGTTGCAATTTCCGTCTTGTGATTCGTGTTTTGGTTGTGTTCTTCGCGGATTGCTTTTTGGTCCTATTTTCCCGTCGCTTGATCTCTTTGCTTGGTACGTCTCTTGCAAATCCACTTGAACCAAGTTGTTCTAGATCGTGAGGCAATTCTTTCCACCGAAGGAATCCATCTCAAACCTCACGGTCTAGGAGATCGAACGATTTTTAGTTTGGATCACGTTCTTGCTCTCTTACCCCGAAACTTAGTGATTCACCGATTTGGAGTTAGGTTCGAGCCATGATCTCATAGGAGTAGCTCACTAACATCCTTGTGACTCCTCAAATCGAATCCTAGGCCTAGTGCAATTGATTCGAAGGAGATCGGGTTGAATCACCGAAGAACAGCAGACTTTTCGGGGTGACCGGACGCTCGATCATGATGACTGGACGCACAGACCTAGCGTCCGGTCATTGAACACTCTGCGTGTTTCACTGTGCTTGACCAGACGCTTGGGATTGATCGGACGCACAGGTGCTCCTGTTCATCTGATTCGTCTTTTGTGACCGGACGCTTGGTTGTCGACCGGACGCTCTCATACCGTGAGTCCGGTCACTTCCAGAGAGCTCCGAAACTCGGTTTCGCGCGACCGGACGCGTCCGGTGTTCTGTGACCGGACGTTGGGTGAGTCCGGTCAGTGCAAGTTTGCGCTGTTTCGTCCGTAGCTTGTTCGTTCGTTGTCGATTTTGGTTTTCGGCTTTTGCGTTGGGATTCTAGAGTCGCGTAGTGTCCCGCTGTGCTTCTTGGAAGCATCCACCCTACATCTAGGGTCGTGGACATTATTCGAGCTCTACGCTTGCCTTTGGGGTGACTTCTGGGACAGCGGCTAAAAGTTTCTGAGAAGAAATTTAAAGCTCCCATTCACCCCCCCCCCCCCTCTGGTCGCTTTTCGGTCCTTCAATTGGTATCGGAGCCGGTTAAGGATCTCTTCTACCTTAATCGGTTTCGGATCCTAAGGGCGACATGGAACGAGGGAATAGCAAGGCTCCTTGGTTTGATGGAACGAACTACCCCTATTGGAAGATTCGGATGCGTGCTTATCTCAACAGCATCGGATCTTCTGTCTGGGAGATTTGTGAGAACGCTGAGTACGTAGTCCTTGCGGCTCGTGTGGGTCAGATCCAGATTGACCAACACGAGGCCAACTCCAAGGCTCGTAATGCTCTTCTGGCCAGCCTCTCCCTTCCTGAGTTTGAACGTATCTCAGAGCTTGAGATGGCACGAGAGATCTGGGAGAAGCTTCAAAGCTATCATGAGGGAACCGCTCATGTTAAGACCAGACTCTTCGAGACCTACAAGCGAGAGTACGAGAACTTTGTTCAGTTGGAGGGAGAGACGATTGACGCCATGTTCGCACGTTTCCAAACGATTGTGAACAAGATGCGTGCCAATCGGGCCAACCTACCCTATGACGATCATGAGAGGGCTCTCAAGTTTCTATACGCCCTGGATCGGAGGGTATGGGAGGTGAAGGTGTCGACCATCATTGAGTCTCCTTCTTACGACACCCTCACCGTGGACGAGTTGTTCAGCAAGCTCAAGTCCACTGAGATCGATCACCTGACTCAGACCAAGCTGAAGAACCCATCTTCACATTCCATGGCTTTGGTCTCAGGCAAGGGTGGATCGACTCTTTCCGCTGACGCTTCACCACCTCTCTTTGCTTTGTCTTCTTTGCTTTCAGTGACTGAGGAGCAGGTGGAGGCGTTGGACGATGACGAGCTCGCCCTCATCATCACCCGGTTCTCGTGGTTTCACAACAACCGCCTGAATCGCTGGCGTGGTGGCGCACGTGAGGGCTGCTACGGATGTGGAGATCCGGATCACTTCGTCGCGAACTGCCCCAAGCGCGACAAGTCCTTCCCCGGCAAGAACCGCAACTCCAGGCGCAAGGGCAAGCCGGAGAACTATGCCGGGAAGAAGAAGAAGGGCGGCTACCGCCGAGAGGACGTGGAGAAGGCTTTCGACGCCGGCAAGAAGGCTTTCGACGCCGGCAAGCGCGCCTTCCTCGCCAACCTGAGCGATGGCGAGAAGACCTCCGACGGCGACTCCAGCGATGATGGGTCCGAGCACAAGACTGAAGATCGCTTCAACGGACTTTGCTTCTTCGGCGATTCCTCCAAGAACTTCTGCACCATGGCCTTGGATGAAGAGGACTGCAAGCGCCAGGACAAGGACGACGACATCGATGACGACGACAACGCTTCCGAGGTATCAGCCTCTTCTCTTATCGATCGTCTTACCGGTGAGCGTGATTCTCTCGCCGAGATAGTCCTAGGTCAGGATAAGACCCTCAAGCGAGCCATCCGTGAGCGCAATGAGTTTAAGGCTAAGATGAACGATGCGCTTAAGGAGCTTGAGTTTGCTAGGTCCGAGGTGAAGGTGACCGATGAGGAGGAGTGTGAGGAGTGCACGATGCATATGACAAACTTTGCCACCCTGCAAACCAAGTATGCCTCTTTGATTGAGGTGTATGATGAGATGAAGAGTAGGCTAGACTTGGTGGGTGATTGCAAGGAGTGTCCCTCCCTGAAGAAGGAGCTGGAGGAGGTGAAGGCGAGGCCTTCTTTGTTGGGTGCGTGCAAGCTTTGTCCTAGCTTGCGAACTGAGTTGGCAGAAGTTAGTGCCAAGCTTGCTGAAGCCATGAAGGCCAGCTCAGTTAGCACCTTGTCCGCTCCATGTGAGCGATGCGTGGGGATGGAGCTGGAGATTGCCAACTGCCGGCATGCCAGGATGCAAACCGAGGAGGAAAACACATACCTTCGGTCCATTCTGAGCTGGGTGTCATGCAGCGAGCCGCAGTTGGGCATGATGATCAGTCAGTTCAAGAGGGGAACTGATTGCTCGGGAGTAGGCTTTGCTTCAGGTGGGAAGGGCGCTAGTACCTTTGGTAAGATCGATGAGTTTAGTGGAGTGAATTCAAGTGAGAAACCATCCACTATTCCTAAGCTCATCAAGATCACCCCACCTGAGCCTCCCAAGCCTATCACCAAGGATGGCATCCTTGATGAACCTCCCAAAGCTCCACCTCGCAAGCAAGTGTGGGTTCCCAAACCTAATCATCTTAGGAACACACTTGACACCCTTCCTAATGTCTCTAGTGATCCCCTTCCGAAGGGCAAGAAGCCAGCTAGGATGAACAACCCTCGCAATCATAGAAACCAACAACCCAAGAAAGTGGTGAGATTTGAGTGCGAGTACTGTCACCGTGAGGGTCACCTAGCTGAGTTTTGCTTTCGGAGGAAGAGAGACGCTAGGAAGGAGTTGGAGCTGAACAACCAGGCCAGGCACCACCCTCACCATGGTGTGCAAGGTCGGGGAGTTCAGAGGCAGGGCGCTAGGCCTGGAGGTGCACCCCCTCAGGTAGCTAGGCCCCAGGCAGCTAGACCACTGGGTGGTGGTCGTGCCCGTCGCGGTTCCGGTCGTCCTCAATACGACCTGGAGCCGAGTGTAAGAGGCTTTGCTGCTCAGTCCCATAGCGGACCACCTATTCAGTATGGTGGTGATCGCTTTGCTCAGATGGGACAAGTAGGTCAGTTTGGAGGATTTCCGTTCCATAGCGGACCACCCTTTCAGGTTGGTGGTGATCGCTATCCACCCATGGGACGAGGACAGTTTGGTGTTGCTACTAACACTTTTTCTGGGCCTATGAAACAGCACTGGTATCCTTCTCAGTATACTAACCCCAGTGTTGTGCCATACGCTCACTTCCTGCCCTTCTATTGATGCAGGAACTTCGGTTGGAGAACATGTGGCTCATGGATTCCGGGTGTTCGCGCCACATGACCGGAAAGAAGGAATGGTTCTCCAGCCTTAGCCCCGTGATGCACAAGGAGTACATCACTTTCGGGGATAATAGTAGAGGTAAGGTCGTTTCTCAAGGAGCCATTCGGCTCAATGAGAACTTTGTCCTAAAGAATGTTGCCTTGGTTTCTACTTTGCACTATAATCTGCTTTCTGTTTCGCAACTTCTTGAGGATGATTTTGAAGTGCGCTTTAAGAAGGGTCTGAGTCGTGTTTTAGACCCTCGGGGAGATCTTGTTTGTTGGATTGTTCCCTATGGCCGTGTTTTCAGAGCCGATTTTTCTCGTTCTTTCGGCTCTGCTAGATGTTTGATGGCTGGTTCTTCTTCTGATTTGTGGAAGTGGCATAGGAGGCTCGGTCACTTGAGTTTTGACTTGCTTGCAAGACTTAGCTCACTTGGCCTAATCCAAGGATTGCCTAAGCTTAAATTTCAGAAGGACCTTGTTTGCCATCCCTGTCGTCACGGGAAGATGGTTGCTGCTTCTCACCCACCTGTTAATCAGGTGATGACCAAGCAACCCGGCGAGCTTTTACATATGGACACAGTTGGTCCAGCTCGGGTTTGCTCAGCGGGTGGGAAGTGGTACGTTCTAGTGATCGTTGACGATTTTTCGAGGTACTCTTGGGTATTTTTCATGGAGGGTAAGGATGAAGCTTTTTCTTTTGCTCATGATTTGATTTTGAAGTTGAAAACTGAGTTTCCCCCTGATACCATTAGAGCTATTCGTAGTGATAATGGTACTGAGTTTGATAACTCCCAGTTTTCCTCCTTTTGTTCTTCTAATGGAATTGAGCATCAGTTTTCTTCTCCGTATGTCCCCCAGCAAAACGGTGTTGTTGAGCGCAAGAACCGGACCCTTGTTGAGATGGCCAGGACGATGCTCGATGAGCATAGGACTCCTAGGCGGTTTTGGGCCGAGGCGATCAACACCGCTTGTCATGTTTCAAATCGCATCTTTCTTCGGGCTTTCATGAAGAAAACTTCTTATGAGTTGCGTTTTGGACGTGTACCCAAGGTGTCTCATTTTCGGGTGTTTGGTTGTAGGTGCTTTATCCTGAAACAAGGCAATTTGGATAAATTTGAATCGCGTTCTACTGATGGAGTGTTTCTTGGTTATGCCTCTTATTCACGTGCTTATCGAGTTCTTAACCTTGAAACTAACCGGATAGTGGAGACCTGCGAGGTCACATTCGACGAGACTATGCCTTGTATTTCTTCTGCTTTTGATGTTGCAGGAGAACAGGAGCTGGGAGAGACCATTTTTGTGGAGGAGGAGCAGGAGAATGCCGATTGGGGTGATCCCGAGCCAACTCCACTGGCTGCCCCCGTCGACCCTGCGACGACTACTTCAGCTCGAGGACCCGATCCCACTACCTCTTCTTCTTGGGGTCCTCTGGAGCCACATCTCCAGCAAGCACCGGTTGAACATGGGAGAGCGACAGCATCTGGCGAGGGGGAGGCGACTTCGGCGAGGCAAGCGCCCCGAAGCATTCAACAAGTTCACCCCCCGCAGCAGATGATCGACGGCATCGACTAGCGAGTCACGCGGTCGCGAGCGTATGAAATCTCCCACTTTGCTCATTCTGCTTTCGTTGCTTCTTTTGAGCCCAAAGATGTTGGACACGCACTTTCTGATGCTAATTGGGTCAATGCCATGCATGAGGAGTTAGAAAACTTTGAGCGAAACCAAGTTTGGACCCTAGTTCCACCACCACCAGAATGCCACCCTATAGGTACCAAATGGGTTTTCAAAAACAAAGAGGGTGAGGATGGGATGGTAGTGAGAAACAAGGCTAGGCTAGTAGCCCAGGGTTTTTGCCAAAAAGAGGGGATAGACTATGAGGAAACCTTTGCCCCTGTAGCCCATTTAGAAGCCATTAGAATCCTTCTAGCCTTTGCTGCTTCGAAGGGTTTTAAGCTGTATCAGATGGATGTAAAGAGTGCCTTTCTGAATGGGTATATAGAGGAAGAGGTTTATGTTAGGCAACCCCCAGGTTTCGAGGATCCCAAGTTTCCAAACCATGTTTATAAACTTTCAAAAGCTTTGTATGGTTTGAAACAAGCCCCAAGAGCGTGGTACGATCGTTTGAAAACCTTTTTGCTCTCTAAGGGTTTTAAAATGGGACGGGTCGATAGAACTTTGTTTCTCCTCAAGCAAGGCAACGATATCCTGTTAGTCCAGATTTACGTGGATGACATCATCTTTGGTGGCTCTTCTCATGCTCTTGTTGCAAAGTTTTCAGATACTATGAGCAGGGAGTTCGAGATGAGTATGATGGGCGAGTTGACTTTCTTCCTCGGGTTGCAAATTAAGCAAACCCAGGACGGGACGTTTGTACATCAAGGTAAATACACAAAAGACATCCTGAAGAAATTCGACATGGGCGAGGCCAAGCCTCTCACAACGCCCATGCCGACGACTGCGGCGATGGATGCGGACCAAGATGGAGAGCCGGTTGACCAGAAGGAGTATAGGAGCATGATTGGCTCGCTCCTGTACCTGACGGCGACGAGGCCAGATATACAGTTTGTTGTGTGTCTGTGCGCTCGTTTTCAGGCGTCCCCTCGGACTTCCCACAAGCAGGCGGTTAAGCGCATCATGAGGTATCTTCGATACACTCCTGAGTTCGGACTTTGGTATTCTGCCTCTTCGAACCTCTCGCTTTGTGGTTATTCCGATGCGGATTTTGCTGGCTGTCGGATTGAGCGCAAGTCTACTTCTGGGACTTGTCAGTTTCTTGGCTCTTCCTTGGTTTCGTGGTCTTCTCGCAAGCAGTCGAACGTAGCCCAGTCTACTACTGAAGCCGAGTATGTTGCCGCTGCTTCTTGTGCTTCGCAGCTTTTATGGATGGTTGCTACATTGCGTGACTTTGGTCTAGATTTCAGTCGGGTCCCTTTGCTTTGCGATAGCACCTCTGCCATTAGTGTAGCAAAGAACCCAGTTCTTCACTCCAAGACCAAACACATCGATGTTCGCTTTTACTTTCTTCGTGATCACTACGAGAAAGGTGACATTGATCTTAGGCATGTAGACACCCATAACCAGGTTGCGGATATTTTCACCAAGCCTTTGGATCTCTCAACTTTTGCTAGGTTGAGAGGTGAGCTTGGTGTGTGTTTCCCCTTCTAGATGGGGGAAGCATTTTGTTCATGTACCATAGACTAACCTTCTGATCCTTTTGTTTTTGGGTCTTGAGTCCTTCAGTTTAGTTTTGGCTCCGATTCTGGCTTCATCATGTATACATCTTGCATTTTCAAGCTTCATGTCTATATACTTGAGAATGAATTCATGCTCTAATTAGTGTATGCTTCGATGATATATGATGATGCTTGTAGCTTAGGCTCTTGTTGATCACTGATACATTTTGTGAGCTAAGCTATTTTTCAGAATGATGAACATGATTAATAAACTTAAAATCTGATATATGTTCACCATTGAGATTGGCAACTAGCATGTGTAGGATGTGTTGAAGTCATTTGAGCTATTTCATATATGCTAGGTTGCTATGTCTCTAGTTCTGAGTCATTCACTTGCTTGGATTGTTCATATTCTATTTAAAATGAACCAAGTTGTAGTGAATTGGAAAGATCGAGATGGGATTGCTTTGTCAACACATCGCGGTATCGAGACTGTTCCACATTGCACATTGAGTTAAACTTGAGCCGTGTAGTGTAAGACCGAAACCGATGCTTTAAGCTTCTGATTGCATATGCATAGGCTTAGCACGGTTGAAAAGTTAGGCAATGACAAGCTTTCAACCTCTCGCAATCACATGCTGATTTTGAACTTGTGTTAATAACCGCTGCAAATTCTCCGATAAAAACTGAAAACACAAGTCTATGTTTCATTCTATAGCATGATGGTTGAACTTTGCTAGGGGTAGTTCACCTTGTATACATGAATTAGCACTTGCTGACCTCCTGTCTATACATGTTTAGTGCTATGTTAATGGTGAAACCTCTTTCAGAATGGCTTAAAACTGCTCACTGAAGCTTATGCTTTTATATCTTGTAATTAGTGATCAGTTTGAGCCTTTGCTAGCACTTGTGTATGTTGCTATGTAGTCGGATCAGTACTCATTAGAGCATTTATTCACTCTTTTGAATATATACCTGAAGCTGCTAACATGCATTTTTGACTCATATGCATGTGTCTGGCTCCGATAGGCATGACCTTAGCTCTGTTTGACTATCTCGAGATCTTTTCCCTGTGTCTTTTGATTGCAAATTGCCCCCAAGGGGGAGAAAGTTGTTTTATGGTGACAATTTGCAATTTGTGCTTCACTTGTTGAGGGGGAGTCTTTGAGTAAGGGGGAGTTCTGGATGTGCTTTTCATTTGATATCAATCTTTTCAGCTAGTTGTGTTGAGCCTTTGTGCCTCTATCTTGAGGGACTAGCTGTCTTCATCCTTTTGTGAAGATTCTTGATTGGTATTGTGTCTACTGCTGGTTGTGTTGAGCCTCTGTGCCTCTATCTTGAGGGACTAGCAGTAGTTGCTCTCTTTGCAGTCTTCAGTTGGTATTCGAGCTTTCAGCTAGTGGTGTTGAGCCCTCTCTGCCTCTTCTTGAGGACTAGCTTGTCTTTGACTTGGTTGCGTCGAGCCGTTGCCCATGTCTTTGGGAACCAAGTCTTGTGCTCTGAATTTGATCGGATTTTGCTCCTTGATGAGTTGTTGCTCCGATTTCTTGCTTGGTTGTGTCGAACCTCTGGCCCATGTCTTTGGGGACCAAGCATCGCTTATCTTGAGTGTTCTTCTTCAGCCTTTTCTTTGGCTTTTGGACATCTCAAGTAAGTTTTCTCCTTCTACCTATTTCTGTTTTCTTTTATCTTTGGTTACGGTTACTATGAGTTGACGATGCACTCATCAAGGGGGAGATTGAGAACACAAGGTTGATATGTGCCCTTGTGGTTCCCTTCCTGAGTGATGAGTGATCGATCAACGGGCAACATGTCTCTTGGCTGTGTTGATGTGCAGGTGCGGAGCTCGGAGACAGTGGTCTAAGGTGAGGTGAAGGTCAAGCGGGACGTGTCGTGCCGACAGACCGGGAGCGGTGAAGGGCGAACGTGGAGCTTGGACTGACGGACCGGGAGACCTGACGACCAGCTGTGGTAGCTGGCACATGGCGTCGACAAACAAGAAGGCATGGGGATGTGCGGTGCATCGGCCGAGTCGGGAGGAAGGTGATGGCGTTGTGACACTTGGCGGGAGGCCGAGAAGGATGGCGAATGCACTGTGCCCGGCGTGGAGGCTGGACATGCTCCGGCATCGGTGCTGGAACTCGGGGTGTGCGATCCACATCCCGTCTACGGCACGGGTTCGGTAGCTGAGCCTCAAAAAGCTACCATCGACGGTTTCCGAGTTTGGGCCACAAAACTCGGGGTGGCGGGTTTCCGAGTTTGGGCCTCAAAACTCGGCGAGGACGGTTTTCCAGGTTTGGGCCACAAAACCTGGGGCGCGGGTTTCTGAGTTTGGGCCACAAAACTCAGCCAGAAGACAGGTTTCCCAGTTTCAGCCTCAAAACCGGGGGAAGGCCCAGGTTTCCCGGTTTCGGCCTCAAAACCGGAGGAAGGTCCGCAAAAAGGACGATCGACACGTGGCGGCGTGGAGAGGCTGGCGCGGCGGCGCAGCTATCCGCGAGGAAGGCGCGGTGGTCGACAAGGGCGGCACGTGGCGGCATCCTGAGGCTTGCGTCGAGGCGAAGCTAAGGGTGAGGAAGGCGCGGGGCCGTCGGATCAACCTCAAGCAGAGTTGGATCGGGATACCCCTAGGGTTGGCCGTTTCGCTCACCTACCTAGGGTTAGAAGGGGATTATTGTTTAGGCTATAAATAAGAGAGGCACCCCTCCTCTCCCCTCATCCTTTCAGCCATTTGCTCTAAGCACTCTCTCTCTCTCTAGCCCCCGCTTAGACTCTAATCATACCTGGTTGTAGAGGATCCACAGAGAAGACTCAATCATGCCTCTGTGTTTTTGGAAAGTTTAGGAAGTGAGACCGCAATCTCACGTTTGTAGCGTGTGTTCGCCACACGGTTGCAATTTCCGTCTTGTGATTCGCGTTTTGGTTGTGTTCTTCGCGGATTGCTTTTTGGTCCTATTTTCCCGTCGCTTGATCTCTTTGCTTGGTACGTCTCTTGCAAATCCACTTGAACCAAGTTGTTCTAGATCGTGAGGCAATTCTTTCCACCGAAGGAATCCATCTCAAACCTCACGGTCTAGGAGATCGAACGATTTTTAGTTTGGATCACGTTCTTGCTCTCTTACCCCGAAACTTAGTGATTCACCGATTTGGAGTTAGGTTCAAGCCATGATCTCATAAGAGTAGCCCACTAACATCCTTGTGACTCCTCAGATCGAATCCTAGGCCTAGTGCAATTGATTCGGAGGAGATCGGGTTGAATCACCGAAGAACAGCAGACTTTTCGGGGTGACCGGACGCTCGATCGTGATGACCGGATGCACAGACCTAGCGTCCGGTCGTTGAACACTCTGCGTGTTTCACTGTGCTTGACCGGACGCTTGGGATTGATCGGACGCTGGTTTTTAGGATTGATCAGACGCACAGGTGCTCCTGTTCATCTGATTCGTCTTTTGTGACCGGACGCTTGGTTGTCGACCGGACGCTCTCATACCGTGAGTCCGGTCACTTCCAGAGAGCTCCGAAACTCGGTTTCGCGCGACCGGACGCGTCCGGTGTTCCGTGACCGGACGCTGGGTGAGTCCGGTCAGTGCAAGTTTGCGCTGTTTCGTCCGTAGCTTGTTCGTTCGTTGTCGGTTTTGGTTTTCGGCTTTTGCGTTGGGATTCTAGAGTCGTGTAGTGTCCCGCTGTGCTTCTTGGAAGCATCCACCCTACATCTAGGGTCGTGGACATTATTTGAGCTCTACGCTTGCCTTTGGGGTGACTTCTGGGACAGCGGCTAAAAGTTTCTGAGAAGAAATTTTAAAGCTCCCATTCACCCCCCCTCTGGTCGCTTTTCGGTCCTTCACACCGGTTTCCAGATCAATAGCTTTTGTAGAGACTTCTGCTGATGGTTGGATAGTACCCGCCTTCTTAGTTGGGATTTCTGAATCTCCAGGCTTGGTATTATGCACCATCTGAGCGAGTTCCTGAACCTCTAGGGCGAGTTGAGCTTTTTCAGCGATTTGGACCGCCTCTGTGTCACAATCAAATGATCGCTTCAAATCACCTCTAAAGGTTAGGATTCCTTTAGGACCCAGCATCTTTAATAGGAGATACGGGTAGTGGGGTACTGCCATGAACTTCGCAATGGCTGGTCGCCCAAATATGGCATGGTATGATGACTCAAAGTCCGCTACCTCGAAACTAATGTACTCCGTCCTATAATTGGCTGGAGTTCCAAATGTAACGGGTAGTATGATCCTTCCGAGTGGTACAGCTGCTTTTCCGGGTACTATGCCGTAGAAGGGAGCAGTTGATGGAGTGAGCTGAGTTGCAAGGTCCAAGTTCATTTTCCTCAGGGTGCCTGCAAATATGACGTTGAGTCCTGCTCCGCCATCAATGAGTACCCTTCCAAGTGTATAGCCTGCGACCGTCGGGTCGAGCACTAGCGGGTAGTGCCCTGCGTTGGAGACGCTAGTCCACTGATCGGCTCTAGAGAAGCTGATCGGGTGTTCAGACCAGTCGAGGTACTTAGGTGCTGCTAGTTCTGCTGCCATAATTTCTCGAAGAGAAAGCTTTTGGAGCCTTTTACTGTCGCTGGTGGTTACACCGCCAAAGATAATGTTGATAGTGCCTTTGGGGTGTTGGAAACCGCCGTCGCCTTCAGGAGGATCCTCAGCTGTCTTCTTCCCTTTGTCTTTCTTGTTCTTATTGAAGTCCGGGTTCAAGCCTCGTTCCTTGAGCTGTCGGCAGTGCCTTGCTATGTGTCCACCTTTTGGGTGGAAAGGGCAAGGCCCGTCGAGTAAGTTGTGACAGAACCGACCAATTTGCACCAGATTAAGCACCGAATCGCTGCTTTCACAGAGATTACAAGTACTTAAGCTCGTACAAACCCGGTAGTCCGGAAATCTTGAAAGATTTCAAGTCATTCAACTTTAACCAAGATCGTAATAGATTAGCGTACATGTCCATGACATACATTCAGTTCGCACATAGTTCAAATACATCGGAGTTCAATAGTTATTACAAACCATAGTTTTGAATTCAAAGCGGAAGCAACATAGTTTTGAAACACAAGTCCTTAGTTCACAATACAGTGCCATATGCTTGATCAGTCCACAAAAGCATCAGGGAAGATAAGGATTGACCATGCCCATGGTCTAGTCACTGCCCTCGACGGGGTACAGACAGTTCTCGCAATAGCCAAAGAAACATTGCCCATCTGCAACAACAAGGGATAGAACCCTGAGTACGAGAAGGTACTCAGCTAGACTTACCCGTCAGAAACCAGAAATAACCGACACCAAGGATTATGCAAGGCTGTATCTGGGGTTGGCCACACTTACCTTTTTGCATAAAAGCATTTTATTATTAAATAATCATCATTAGAGTATTAGCAGTCACTTTTATGTAATCAGCCAAATTATCTAGATTTGCACCTGATCTAGAGCAAACACTTGACTACTTATTCAAGCAAGAGTGACTATTTCAACAATAGCCGTTCAGATTCACTAACCATAACCATCATTAATTCCATATATTACTACGGTAACACATGCTCAGTCAAGTTACTCACTAACCAGGAGCGATGGCGATTATAATCGATTCCTACCAGCTGGGGATAAAATGTCGCACACTCGCCCGTCACACCCTGCCAGGTGGCCGTTGGCGACCACTCAGGAGGTTCGAGAACCCAAATCGCGGGACGGCCATGGACCCTTCTACACCGAGGGTTATCTCAATGCCAGATCGCTCAAGCTATTAACTGCCCACGGTCATGCCAGGTCGATCAGGCCCTGCCTGCCCTCGGACCATGCCAGGTCGATCAGAATAGTTGCCCACGGTACATATAAGGCCCTGGGTGTTAGGCGTCAACGTCTCCATCACCGGCTCGAAACACCTTACTCGGCTTCACGGGAGGTACCCGCACCTGCTCCGTTAAGTGATTGACGCGTTCAAAATGAAATGAGGTGTGCCTTCGTCGGTTCCTAATCGACACAGACGGGAGACTACTAGCACACAGAACCCATGTCCTGCTGCTCCTACATCCCGCCCGGTCTCAGATTAATTATCACATGGTTCTCTCTATGATAGCACGAGGCTAAACATGTTTAGTATCCACCTATATGCGGGAGACAGGAAATCACCCGACTTTTACCGGTCTAAGCAGGCTAAGCATAAACGAGCCTAAACTTAACAGGGTTAACAAGATAGTATCTGCCGGTGGACAAGGATAATTAATTAATGCAGCAACGGTATCACACAACTCCTATAACCTAATGCAACAAGCATATCAGGTTAACTCGTAAACGGTAATTTGCAAAGCATAGGAGAAAATGCTCCGGGGCTTGCGGCACTCCGGCAGGTCCTCAGCGTCTCCTTCCGGAACCCTCTCCTCCGGTGCCTCCTCCTGGCACTGCTCCTCCGGCGTCTCCTGGGCTTCCACTACCGATCCTGCATGATGCGGTACATGAATGAATAACAGGAATGCACATGGGATGCATGGTGATGCAACATGGAGTAACAATTCAGAAGATAAGCACATGTCATCTACTGCTACTCACTTATTTAATTTAACATACTACTTACTAAGTCTAGTTGTCACCACATCAAAGTTGCTTAACGGGTTTATTACCCTCTACTTATTTGTAGAATTAAATCTAGTTAAATAGGCCTATAACAGTAACCTATTCTAGACAGCTTCACAAAAATCAATAAAAATTACTGGAGATTAATAACACTTAATCTAACCCTCTGTCCAAATTTCATCCCATTTGGACCTAGACTTCATCCTCTATGAAAAAGACAAATTCTATCATGAAAAGGTGCTTTGAACTACACCCCCTAGTACAAAGTGTCAAACAACAAATTTCATAATTTTATTCTGAACTTCTTAGCACAAGAGCAGTCAGTAAAATTTACCAAGTCCATACTCTTCATATTTTAATTACTACAAAATAAACAAGAAAATAGCATTTAATCATTTTAATTACTACTGCCAAATTATTTCATAGAGCAACCTCATTTTACATTTTTCCCAAAAGCTATTCCTCAACACAAACCTAACAAAACAAGAATCACATTTTTCTGAGATAAATACAATTTACTATGCTTTTAACAAGATTTCAGCCTAAACATGAATTAAATGTAACTACACAGAAAATCACCACAAACTGGACATATTATATTTTTCATGCATAGACCTCAACATAACAAACCTAACAAAACTTGTTTCACCTTTTTATCATTTATATTTCACAAGATATGAATTAAACAAGCAATATACAATTTCTGGAAACTAATTAACAAAACCTGAAAAACATTCAAACAGGAAACTACTACGGGTACCCAAACTAGTGCACACAGACGGAACCTCACTCACTGACGCGCGGGCCCTTGGGTCAAACTGACCCCACCTGTCATACACACGGAGCAGAGCCCGGCGTTGACCATGGCGATGCTCGCCGTCGGCGACTCCTCCGGCGAAACTAACCCTACCGATGGACTCTCCTCACTCTTCCGCACCCGACGGTGCCCTTGGCCGGCCCAGCGCACACGCGGAACGAGCTCGCCGGCGACAATGGCGGTCACGGCGGCGCGGCCTCGGCTACGCCGGCCGATTCCGACCTCGACGAACCAAACTAACTCCCAAATCCTACTCCGGTGACCTCCTTAACCCTACCCCAAGGCTCGGAAGCCAGGGTGCAAGCTCCGAGCACCCATGTCCACGGCGGTGCCACTCCGACGACCTTGGCAAGCGGCGGACGACGGCGTACTCGTGCTTCCAAACCCTAATCGGCCTAACCGTCACCACCACTAGCTCCAGCAAACTGAGGCGATTCAAGAACGCTAGCTAGGGCAGATGGTTGAGCTCGGGAAGAGAGTTGGCCATGGCGGACCGAGCGCGCCGGCCATGGCGGTCATGGCGGACGGCGGCGTTCCGCGGGCTCCTAACCCTAATCGACCAAACCAACACCCTCTACCCTCTCCTCGGACCTCACTAACTCCTAAACGAGCGCTAGGGCAACACGCAACCACGGGACGGAGGCCAGCCACGGTGGACCGAGCTCGACGGTCATGGCGACCATGGCGGCGGCTCATCTCGGGGCTTGCCTACGGTCTCTCATAGAGCGCTAAGGATAGCACAAGGGGTGGGAGCTCACGGCGAAGCTTGGCGGCTGGTTGGGTGGACGGTGCGGTGGCGGAACGGCGGCGAACGGCGACGGCGCCTTGCTTTCTCCCCTTTCTCCCCGCTCGGGCTCCAGCGAGAGGAACAAGAACGAGAGAGGGACAGAATGGAGGGAGGAGCGGGTTCGGACAGGGGCGAGGGCGAGGTCATGCTTGCCACGCCGCGCGCGGACGCTGGCTTGGCCGGCCGTCGAGCGCCACGCGGCGGCAACGTCCTGGCGCTGTCGGCCACGACGCCGCGCACGCGCGCCGGCACGGCACGGCCCGGCCCGATTCAGTGGCCATCAGGCCGACTAACAGCCGAACTTTGAGCGCGATTAACTCCTAATCCACTTGGTGAAAAGCTAAACTACTTGCTCTACTGCTTAGAGCTACATACCATCTACAACTTTGGTTACAAGATTGATCTTTGGGTCGGTCTAGATTGCTCCAGAAAAAGCTCCAAAGATGGCTAGATGAAACTGTTTTGGACAGTTAGGACTTAGAGAAATTTTCTAAGTCTAAACTTCCCCATTTCTGCCTTGTGGGTCCTAAAACACCTTGTTAAACTCATTTTCATGAGTTGGGCCTTAAACAACTTTTGTTCTACTCTAAATTCTACACACTTTTGGTTAAGGGCCCACAGCCATGCAAAGCTTCTATCAAGAAGGTCTTAGTTAGTCAAACAAAAGGACTCCTAGAGCTCTATTAAGGCAACTAGGGTTAAAGGCTTGGTTAGCCAATATGACCAACATAAACCTAGCTTCATTTTGACTCCCCAACAAGGTTCAACTACTAAGAAGACTCTAGCACTCCACAACCAAGACAAACAAGCATTCAAACAAGCAGAGCATCACAAGAGCACACAGAAATGTTACTTAACAAAAAGAAATGCAACATGAGATGATGATGCTTTATGCTCATGAGATGACAAGTTATGCATTTAGGGTTGCTTAACACCTAGGGTGTTACATAAGTCATCAAAGGTGTAAGCCTGAGGTTCCATGGCGGCCACAGTATTATCCCCTGTTCTTTTGCAGGTGTTTTGCTGTGACGCCTGGTTACCCTTTTGATTATTGCCTCGATCACCTTGCGTGTTCTTATCCGGGAAGCTTTCCTGGGTGCGTTCCTCTGTCGCCATCATGGAGTTCACGGCCCGATGGAAATCGTCAGCGGTGATCGGGTCTTGTTTGATGAAATCTTTGTAATTGTACCTTTCGCAAATACCATTGCCAAAAAGGTCGATTACTTCTCTGTCAGTGATGTCGGAGACTGTAGAGCGGATTTCTGAAAATCGCCTGTAGTACTCCCTCATCGATTCATTCTTCAGTTGCTTACAAGCTCTGAGCTTTGTCCGAGGGTCCGACCTCTCTGGGACACCGGCAAAATTTTCGATGAAGATACGATGCAGCTGTTCCCAGGAGTCGATGGATTCGGGCTTGAGCCTGTCAAACCAGGCGAGTGGCATTGTCTCGAGAGCCATTGGTAGGTAGAGTGCTTTGATATCATTGCTTCCTCCAGCTAACTCCACTGCCTGAGCATATAGCCTAAGCCACCGTTTTGGCTCTGTTTTTCCGTCATACTTAGAGTAGTTCCCGGGTTTGAATTTCCGCGGGAAGGCGACCTCTCGTAGTCTTCTGGAGAAACAGGGAAAACGGTCGACTGCATCAAGTGCGGTAGCTGTGATTCCTCTATATGAGGACTCGGCTCCTCCTTCAACTTGATCGGGTGCTCGGGGACCCAGGCGACTTCTTGCCGGGACCCTACCGAGCCTTTCCTAAACAGGGCGCCTCTGTCCTGGGTTGGATGAGTCTTGTTCGTCAGCTAAGGACCCGAGGTTACGACCCTGGAGTTGAAGTGCGGTCGTTTGAAGCATGACTAATCGTCGTTCTTCTTCCGGAGTGCGGTTGGCCTTAGCGCCCATCTCGGTGGCTAAAGCCAAGACGTTCTGATAAGGTGTCTGGTAGACTTTGTGTCCCGCTACCCTCATGAACTCGGGGTCAAGGTTGCGAGAGCAGTTGGGACGCCGTCTGTCGCTGTGAGAATGGATATCTTCATCGCGATTCTGGCGTTCCACCTCTGCTTGCAGACGCCTTCAAGTATTGTACTCTTCCAGACGTGCATTGTAGCGCTCTACGGCTTCCTTGCGATGAGTGGCCCGCCTCCTGCGAGCTTCTTTGGCTTTATTCCTCCGGATTCTTTCGGTCTTCAAAGACTCTGTTTCTCCAGGTGCCTCCGGGTCGTTATCCGAGATCATGCTCAGAGTTTCATCGTCTGGACAGACATCTGGGGGCGTTGGTGGTCGTAGGGACGACTAGTGCCCTGTCATGAAGACTTCTTGGTTGATGCTTTGGCTTGATCCTGGAGTAACAGACTCTAATGTAGAAGGACTGGAGATTAGCTCTGTTGAGGTGTCATGATCCTCAAAGGGGAGCTAATGTCCGTGCTGATATGGAAGTTGCTGGTCAATTGTGCCAACCAGTCTAGCCAGAGCAGGCTGAGCTGGCCAATGGACTATATTACCCTCATTGGTAGAGCTAAAAACGAGTCCTTTTTGAGCTCCAGTCAAGGGTATCTGCTGATACTCCTTGAATTTGGCTTCGATCAGATCCTGGATGCTTTCAGCAGAGTTCCGCAGACCAAAAGGGATCGCTTGGGTGCAATCCGAGTCCTTTCCTTGAGAGTTCGAATCTGGGTAGGAGTCGAATGTCCCTGAGTCGCCCTCCTTTGGATGCGTTTCTTGAATCTGTAGTCTTGCGAGCTGCTGGGCGAGTGATTCCGTGCTTGGCGTGGCTTGCGTCTGTGATTGGGTGTAAAGTTGACTATGAAGCCTTCCTTGATCGTCAGCGACGCAAGTCCATGAGCCAAAAACGAAAATTGATCCCACCGAGAACATGTTGACGTGTTTCACCGAGCTTTTGATCGTCGAATCGCCGAAAGCCCCTACCTGGCGCGCCAGCTGTCGGTGTTTGTTAACCGGCAACTAGTCTTGAGATTACTCAGGACTATTTGTTTGGTGGGGATCGGCGTCCGTAGGACCCGACGATTACACAGAGACAGCGATTTATACTGGTTCAGGCCGCTAAATAGCGTAATACCCTACGTCCAGTGTGGCATGTGCCTTTGTGTATGATTATAATCGAGAGTTGAGTTGTCTAGGTCCTTTGCCTGGCTCCCCTTATATATCCGGGTGATCCATGGCTCAGTCCGAGTCCTAGCCGGTTACAGAGGAAGAGTCCTATTCTATTTACAAGACTTCCCTATACAACTCGGCTAAGTTACAAGTCGGAGTCCTAATACAAGTCTGCTACGTGACAAGTCTTTGGATCTCCTGCGCCGTTCGGGATCAGCCAGAGCAATCATCTTCGGATGATATCTTCTGACATCCTGGTCCGTCACCACCTTTGTGCTCGGAAGATCGAGGATCCTCCGTTCTTGAGGCTGATCCTCTGGACTGCCTAGAGACTCCAGAGGACCCGCTGCCCAAAGACTCCTCAGCCGCCATATCAAAGCTTTGTATCTTCTTCTTCTTAACATCCGAAGCTCGTAGCTTGATGTCATAAGGTAGTTTACTTGATGCATTACGTACCACAGGTTTGTCGCAACCCAATTCTGAGTGCTCCATTATCCCATAGACCAAACAAAAGAAGGGAAGCTTCTCATACTGTAGGTCGAACCACTCTAGATTAGCGTCCCTCTTTGTCTTCAAAAGCACACCTCGCCGCAAGGGTTTCTCCACTTGAATGGCTACCCGGGCCTGGAGGAAAGAGCCACTGGCCTTCCCGTCCTTGTCCACAAATTTTCCTCACTTCCCCAATCAGTCCCACAACACATTCACCGCGGTGCTGATTCATCCAACCCAATGGGAGATTCAAAATCCGGATCCATATGTCCATGCGATCAAATTTGATCTCCGACGGCTTGAGATTTTCATCATATCGTGAAGGACCGAGAGTGTTACCAGAAGGTGACCAGAGGGGGGGTGAATGGGAGCTTCAAAATTTCTTTTCAGAAACTTGTTGCCACTGTCCCTAGAATCACCCCAAGAGCAAACCTAGAGCTTAAATAGTGTCCACGACCCTAGATGTAGGGTGGATGCTTCTGAGAAGCATAGCGAGACACTACTCAACTCTAGAAACCCAATGCAAAAGCCGGGAATCAAAACCAACAATGGACAAACAAACCACGGACGAAAATGTGCAAAGCTGCACTGACCGAACTCACTGATGCGTCCGGTCAATAGGCATCGGACGCGTTCGGTCGATCAAAAATCGATTTGGGACCTTACTGTTCGCGACCGGACTTACTAAAGAGATGCGTTCGGTCGAGTGTAGCACGTCCGGTCACTTCTTCGTTGAGCATCCGGTCAAGTCGCAGAACCAGTTTCGCTCAGTCTTCAACGACCGGACTCACAGGGAGTGTCCGGTCGATGAGCAGCGAGCGTCCGGTCACCCCGACGCGGACCTGTTCGTCCACCGATTTGACTTGATCTCACCCAAAACGAAACCTCCAGGGTTCAAACTTGGTGAGAAGAGTCACAAGGAGGATAGTGAGCTACTCCTATGAGATCAAGGCTTGAACCTATCTCCCAATTGATGAATCGAAAAAGTTCGGGAAAGAGAGGAGAAACGTTGATCCAAAATGAAAACCAACTGATCTACTTGTTCATGTGGTTTGGGGTAAATTCATTCGGTGAAAGTGATCTCCTCACTGTAAAGAACAAGTTGATTCAAATGGTTTTGCAAACGGAGCAACGTAGAGAGAGAACGATCAACGGGAAAACCGTGGAGAAAATGAAGAACGCGAAGAACAAGTTCAAAACGCGAATCACAACCACGAATTGCAACCTTGTGGCTACCACATGCTACCACATGCCACAAGACACCCATGACAAGATGGTCCGAAGGTATGTGTTTTCTTCCTCAGTTTGCATCTTGCCATGCTTCACATTGGCAATCTCCATCTCCAAGCCCTCACACAAAGCACACCTCATGACACAAGTGCTATCTGAGCTGGCCTTCTCTAAAGACACAAGCTTGGCATTCTTCTCTGCCAACTCAGATTGCAAGACAGGACAAGTCTTGCACGCACCCAACAGCTGCGGCCTAGCGCGGAGCTCATCCACCTCTCCAACCAACGCAGCATACTTCCCTCTCAAAGTGAGTAGGTCAGTCATGTGCGTGGTGCACGACTCACACTCGACCTCCTCCGACACAACCACGGTGGACTTGGCAAACTCAAGCTCCTTCACCGTGTCCTCCCACTTCTGCCTAAACTCCTTGCGCTCTCTAGCAGCACGCCTAAGCAACTTATCTTGGCTAAGGAGGGCAGCAGTTAACTTCTCAACCTCGGAGGAAAGCTCGTCGTAGGTGAGAGATACCTGGGAGGTGTCGTCGTCATCATCGTTCCGAGGCGTGTGCTCCAGCTCACCTCCGACCTCATCTCCAAGCACCATGGTGCAAAGGCCTCCGTCGCCGGCGAAGAAGCACAATCCATTGAACTTGTCCTCCAGCTTCTTCTTCTTCTCGGACTCGTCATCGCTTGAGCAAGTGGAGTCGTCATCCGAGCCGTCGACGTCGCTGAGCGTGGCGAAGAACGCACGCTGCTCAGCTTGAGCCTTCTCCAAGTACTTCTTCTTGATGTACTCTTTGTCGAAGCCGCCCTGCTTCTTGTGCCTTGGGGGGACGTGCTTCTCCTTGTACTTGGAGTCGTGCTTGCGCCCATGATTGCCCTTCCCCGAATGCTTGTTCTTCTTGGGGCAGTTGGTGATGAAGTGGTCGGGGTCGCCGCACTCGTAGCATCCCGTGCGTCCTCCTCCGCGACGACGGTTCATGCGGTTGTTGTGGAACCGCGAGAACCAGTTGGCAAGCAAAGCCAACTCGTCGTCACCCAAAGTCTCCAGCTGGTCCTCTGTGACAGAAAAGAGACAAGAAAGCGAAAAACCAGCTGAGGGGTTAGAGGAAGAGCCGGAAACCAAAGCCATGGACGGGCGAGAAGGATTTTCAAAAGAAGCCCTCGCCATAGCGTCAATCTCACTGGACTTGAGCTTACTGAAGAGCTCGTCGCACGTGAGGGTCTCATAGTTAGGCGATTCGATGATCGCCTGAACCTTGGAATCCCACACCGACCGATCGAGAGTATGCAAAAGCTTCAAAGCCCTCTCATGATCGTCGAAAGGCAACTGCTCCTTGTTAGCCCTCATCCTGTTGACAATCACCTGAAAGCGAGCGAATAAACTCTCTATGCTCTCGCCAGGCTGATGTCGGAAGTTCTCATACTCCCTCTTGTACGACTCGTAGAGTCGGGTTTTGACTTGAGAGGTGCCCTCATGAAAGCGCATGAGGGTGGCCCAAATCTCCCGAGCCGTAGGGAGGTGAGAAACACGATCAAACTCACCCACGCTCAAACATGAAAAGAGCGCATTACGGGCTCGGCTAATGGCCTCGTGCTCATCGATCAGCTGCTGAGTCACACGGGCAGCCAAGACCACGTAATCAGCAGAGTTGCAAATATCCCAGATGGAAGCGCCCAAACTCTGCAGATAGGCCGACATGCGTATCTTCCAATACGCATAGTTCGTCCCATCGAAAAACGGCGGTTTGCCCATGCCGCGATCCATGTCGCCTTCGGTGGATCTGGAACCGGCTAAGGTGGAAGATCCTTAACCCGCTCCGATACCAATTGAAGGACCGAGAAAGCTCACACAAGGCGACCAGAGGGGGGGGTGAATGGGAGCCAATCAAAATTCTTTCGAATCTTTGGCCTAGTGTCCCAAAATCAACCCCAAGAAGCTCAAACCCAAAGCGTGATGCTCACGACCCTTGGAAGAGGGTGGATGATCCCTAGGATCACAGCGGAGCACCACCGAACACAAGCGAAGCTAAGACCAAAAGCTCTGGCACAAGTTTGCCCTTGGAAAACCAAGTCCCAAACGTAGATAGACGGCTATGTCGGGAAATCCCTAAACACCGATGCTAACGAGTAGCAAAGATATCTAGAGAGGTTCCTTGGTGAACTACAAGGTCAAACGAGAAGTCCAAAAACCAAGCTAGCAAGCCCGGAGAGCAAACGCACTAAAACGGAACCTTCAGCAGGATCCCGGACTGTCCGCCCCTAGGGTCCCGGACTGTCCGGTCTACTGCGGACTGTCCGACGTCAAGCCGCGGACTGTCCGCCGGCCAAATTCACAAAACAGCAACCTTGCTGAAGCTTCCCTGGACGGTCCCGGACTGTCCGCGCTTTAGCACGGCGGACAGTCCGCCGGTGACCCGAGCCAGGAACAGCAGGGACTGGCCGGGGCTTGTCCGAACCAGTCCCGATGCGCGGACTGTCCGCGCCCTGGGTGGCGGACTGTCCGCGGTCACCCAGGGAGGGCGATTTTGATTGCCTCCTCCACAAATCTCACCAAATCCGAACCAAATCGAAATCCCAACTTCCCAAACTTGGAGAAGATGATCACGGGGTAGTTAGGAGACTGTCCCCAAGAAATCATCCGCTCAAATCAACTCAATCAACGGGAAATCAAAAGGGAAGGTGAGATGAACCGGAAAACGCCACGAAAATGAAATCAACCCGATCTACTTGTTCGTAGGGAGATAGATGAATTCCTTCGGTGGAAATGATCTCCTTTCAAATACGAACAAGTTGATTCAAATGGATTTCGCAAAGACGCACCGGAGAGGGAGATCGAGTGACGGGAAAATCGTGGAGAAACGAAGAACGCGAAGAACAACGACGAACTCGAATCAAAACACGAATCGACACACGATCTGCGAGCCGAAGCGCAAACACACGCTACGACAAGGAGGTTACAGCCTCCTTTCCTCAAAATCACAGTACACAGAGTGGAGTCTCTCTGCGGATCTTAGCTAGCTACAGCAGGGAATGGGAGAGCAGGAAAACCTAATGGCAAGAGTGCAAATGGCTGAGATAGGGGGAGGAGGGTGTCTCCCCGGACTACTTAACCTATTCTAGCCTAAGTACAATTCCTACTCTACCCCTCTCTAAACTAATTACAGAGCGAACCAGCTAAACCCTAGGGTTATTCTGGACCAACTCGGTGTGGTAGGTAGATCCGTCGGCCACGCCCGCACAGTCGTCCGCGTTGCCTCCACGCAACCTTCCGATTGCCGCCACGTGCCGCCCTCGCTCTGCACCCCCGGTTTTGAGGCCCAAACCGGGAAACCAGCCTTTTCCATCAGCCCCCGGTTTTGAGGCCCAAACTGGGAAACTAGCCTCCAGCCCGAGTTTTGTGGCCCAAACTCGGCAAACCCGCAGCGCCCAGGTTTTAAGGCCCAAACCTGGAAACCGGCCCATCGCCCGAGTTTTGTGGCCAAACTCGGAAACCGTCCGCGCCCAGGTTTTGAGGCTCAACCTGGAAACCGAGCACCCAGGTTTTGAGGCCCAAACCTGGAAACCGTCCACCCGTTGGTTTTTCTCTGGCTCAACCAACAAACCGGCGTCGTAGAGAGGATGCACCTCCCGTGCACCCCATCCACCGACATGACCGCATTTCTTCACTTGTAGTCGCCACAGGCTGCCAGCCACCACAGCTGATCCTTCGGCCTCTGGTCCCTGAGTCCAAGCCTCACGTCCGCCCTTCGCTGTCTGATACATCGGCATGGCACGTCCGCCGCACGGCACGCCCATCCTTCATCGCGCCCAGTCCATCGGCACGGCACGTCTCAACTTGACCTTCACCTGCCTTCGATCACTGCATTCGTGCTCGACACCTGCATAACACAAGCCAAAGAACATGCGCATCATTCCAGTTGACAATCACTCATCACTCAGAGACCCGGCATACACCCATGTATCCGCAATCTCCCCCTTGATGAGTGCATTGTCAACTACACCACAAATCATAATAGTAACAGAAGATGGAGGAAGGAGAAGGAGAAGAGAGAACCCAACCAAGTGATCCAAAAGCGTATCAAAGCCGAAGAAGGTCAAGTGGAAGAAGCAAAACAACTTGGTCCCCAAAGACATGGGCAACGGCTCGACGCAACCAAGCAAAGCAAAGCTAGCCCTCAAGAAGAGGTAGAACAGGCTCAAGACCGCTAGCAAATACCAATTGAAGTCGGAGACGAACGGAAGCAAAAACCAGCAAAATGCTAGTCCCTCAAGATAGAGGCACAGAAGCTCAACACAACTAGCAAGAAAGCTTGATACCAATGCCTTCCGGCCAAACAGCTCTGAACCAATTGGAATCACTTCACCCTAAAAATATTTGCTAGTCCCTCAAGATAGAGGCAACGACTCTACGCAACTAGCAAACTCCCCCTCGACAAGTGCAAGCAACTAGGAAGGCTCCCCCTTAGTTGAACAACCGGAAAGAGAAAGAAAACCCCCTCAGTCAACCGAAGGGAGCATGATTTGTCATTTTTCTCCCCCTTAGTTGAAAATGCACTAATCAAGAGCCCAGGGCAAAAATTTCTCCCCCATAACATAAGCTCTCCCTTCCAAAATGCATATGAAGTCAAAAATGCAAGTTAGGAGCTTCAGACTTATATTCAAAAGAATGCAAAAATGCTCTAATCGGTATAGCTTCAAAGGCACAATCAAGCACTCAAATAGCGAAGGCTCAAACTGATCACAGGTACGAAATAAGGAGAATATGAGCAAGTGAGCAGTTTTTAGCCAAAAAGATAGTCACCATCAAAATAGCACTACACATGTATAGATAGGAATCCAAACAAGTGCTAAACATATATACAAGGTGAACTACCCCTGGCAAAGTTCAATCATCATGCATAGGAATGAAGCATACACTTGTGATTTCATTTTTATATCGGAGTTGCAGCGGTAAAGAATTCACAAGTTTAAATTCAGCATGTGATTGCGAGTGGTTGAAAGCTTGTCATTGCCTAACTTTTCAACCGAGCGAAGCCTATGCCGAAGCAATCAGAAGCTTAAAGCTACGGTTTCGGTCATACACTACACGGCTCAAGTTTAACTCAAAGTGCAATGAGAAACAGTCTCGATACCGTGAGGTGTTGACAAGCAATCCCATCTCGATCTTTTCAATTCACTAATACTTGGTTCAGATTTTAAACATGATATGAACATACCAAGCAAGTGAATGACTCAGAACTAGAGACATAGCAACCTAGCATATATGAAAAGCAGGAATGGACTCGACACACCCTACACATGCTAGTTGCATATCTCAATGGTGAACATTTTTCAGATTTATATACATTAAGCACAATTCACCATTCCAAAAATAGCTCGGCTCGTAACATGTATTAGTGATCAGAAAGAGCTTAAGCTACAAGTATCATCATAAGCATTGGAGCATACTAAACAGAGCATAGTTACATTCTTGTGATTATAAACATGAAGCTCAGAATATAAATGCGTATGCCAAAATGCAAAGAAAAGAGACTCAAAAGAAAAGAGTCAATCTGAACAAGATCAAAATGCTTCCCCCATCTAAAAGGGGAAACACACACCAAGCTCACCTCTCAACCTGTTAAAGGTTGATTCTTCTAAAGGCTTGGTGAAAATATCAGCCAGTTGGTGATGAGTATCGACATGGCGAAGGTCGATATCACCCTTCTCCTGGTGGTCTCGCAAGAAATGAAAGCGCACATCAATGTATTTGGTTTTCGAGTGAAGCACGGGGTGCTTAGCAACGCTAATAGCACTCGTGCTGTCACAAAGCAAAGGAACTCAAGAAAAGCTCAAACCAAAATCACGCAAAGTGGCCATCATCCAGAGTAACTAGGAACAGCAGCTAGCCGCAGCAACATATTCAGCCTCTGTGGTAGACTGAGCGATACTAGACTGCTTGCGAGAAGACCACGACACCAGAGAAGATCCAATAAACTGGCAAGTCCCAGAAGTGGACTTGCGCTCAATGCAACAACCAGCAAAATCGGCATCCGAATAACTGCAAAGCGAGAGGGTGGAGGAAGCAGAATACCAAATCCCAAACTCAGGTGTGAAACGAAGGTACCTGAAGATGCGCTTCACCGCCTGACGGTGAGAAGTGCGCGGCGACGCCTGAAAGCGCGCACACAGGCACACCGCGAACTGAATGTCCGGGCGTGTCGCCGTTAGGTAGAGGAGCAACCCGATCATACTGCGGTACTCCTTCTGGTCCACTGCTTCTCCATCCTTGTCCGCATCTAGGGCAGTCGTCGTCGACATGGGTGTTGGAAGAGGCTTGGCCTCACCCATATCGAACCGCTTCAGCAAGTCCCTCGTGTACTTGCCCTGGTGCACAAACATCCCTTCTCGGGATTGCTTAATTTGCAACCCGAGAAAGAATGTCAGCTCGCCCATCATGCTCATCTCGAACTCCCTGCTCATAGTATCTGCAAACTTGGCAACCAAAGCGTGAGAAGAACCACCGAAAATGATATCATCCATGTAAATTTGGACCAAGAGTGTGTCTTTGCCTTGCTTGAGGAGAAAGAGCGTTTTATCCACACATCCCATTTTAAAACCCTTAGCAAGCAAAAAGGTTTTTAACCTATCATACCAGGCTCTAGGGGCTTGTTTCAAACCATACAAAGCTTTGTGGAGTTTAAAAACATGGTTTGGAAACTTGGGATTTTCAACCGGGGGTTGCTCAACATAGACCTCCTCCTCTATGTAGCCGTTTAAAAAGGCACTCTTGACATCCATTTGAAAAAGTTTGAAACCCCTGGATGCAGCATAAGCCAAGAGTATCCTAATAGCCTCCAAACGAGCTACAGGAGTGAAGGTCTCCTCATAATCTATCCCCTCCTTCTGACTATAACCCTTCGCTACAAGTCGGGCCTTGTTTCTCACAATGTGGCCCTCCTCTCCTTGCTTGTTTTTGAAAACCCATTTTGTCCCAATAGGTTTACAGTCAGGTGGAGGTGGAACTAAAACCCAAACCCGATTTCGCTCAAAGTTTTCTAACTCCTCATGCATGGCATTGACCCAATCTGGATCCGTCAATGCGTGTCCAACATCTCGAGGCTCAAAGTTAGCAACAAAGGCAGAATGAGCGAAGTGCGAGATTTGCTGTGACCTGGAGCGAGTGACTCGCTCACCGATGTCGCCGATCATCTGCTGAGGGGGGTGCTGGCGCTGGATGTGTCGTGGCGCCTCCCGGGAAGAAGTGACCTCCCCCTCAACAGCAGCTGGTTCCACCCCGGGTACAAAAGGTACCGCGCGAGGTGGAGGATCCCACGGCCCCCAGGAAGAAGACGTCTCGGGGCCGTGAGTCGTCGTCGAAGCTGCCCTTGGCGGTACGGCAGGCGGAGGGGGTGCTGGATCGTCTATACCTTCAGCACCCTCTTCCTCGTCATCGAAAAGAGGCTCTCCTACCTCATGATCACCAGCACGCTCAAAACGAGAAGAAGGAGAAACAAGAGTCTCATCGAAGGTGACATCTGATGTCTCCACGACTCGGTTAGTGTCAAGGTTAAGAACTCTATATGCTCTAGTGTGAGTACCATAACCCAAAAACACACCGTCAGAAGATCGAGACTCAAACTTGTCTAGGTTGCCTTTCTTCAATATAAAACAGTGGCAACCGAAGACTCTAAAATAACTCACCTTGGGCTGGCGACCAAAACGCAACTTATAAGAAGTCTTTTTCAAGAACGCTCTCAGAAAAATGCGATTTGAAATATAGCATGCAGTGTTCATAGCTTCGGCCGAAAAACGCCTGGGAGTCCTATGCTCATCGAGCATCGTCCTGGCCATCTCAACAAGGGTCCGATTCTTCCTCTCTACAACACCATTTTGGGGCGGTGTGTAGGGGGAAGAAAAATGATGCTCCAAACCAAGGTGGTCACAAAACTTCTCAAAATCCGAATTTTTGAATTCGGAACCATTATCACTTCTAATAGCTCGCATCGAGTTCAAAGGGAACTCGTTCTGAAGATGCAAAATCAGATTGCGAGCAAATGAGAAAGTCTCAGTTTTCTTAGTCAAAAAGAAGACCCACGAATACCTCGAAAAGTCGTCAACAACAACATGCACATACCACTTCCCCCCAACCGAGCTCACCCGAGCCGGACCAACAAGATCCATGTGTAAAAGCTCTCCAGGGTGCGAGGTCATAACCTTGGTCAAAGGATGGTGGGGAGCGGCAACCATCTTCCCATGTCTACAAGAGTGACAAACTAGATCCTTCTCCATCGAAAGCTTGGGCAATCCTTGGATTAGGCCAAGTGAGCTAAGTCTTGCAAGCAAGTCAAAACTCAAGTGACCGAGCCTCCTATGCCACTTCCAAAGATCGGAGGAAGAAGGATTCGCAAAGAGACAGCGAGAAGATCCAAACGACTCCGAGAAATTCGCGCGAAAAACTTTCCCAAAGGGCGAAATCAGACATACAAGATCGCCCTGAGGATCTAAGATGCGACTAAGGTTCGGTTTAAAACGAATCTCATAGTCCTCATCAAAAAGTTGCGAAACAGAAAGCAAGTTAAAATGCAGGTTAGAAACAAGAGCGACATCGCGCAACACAAAGTGCTCATTAACCCGCACCGAGCCAACAGACAACACCTTACCTTTACTATTGTTGCTGAAGGTAATGTACTCCTTTTCGGCGACCGGGCTAAGGCTGGAGAACAACTTGGCGTTTCCGGTCATGTGCCTCGATCAACCGGAATCCACCAACCAAATGTCCTCCAACCGTTTTACCTACATCAATAAAAAGACATAGGGTGAGCATACGGTCCAACACTGGGGTTAGTGAAGTAAGAAGAATACCAGTGTTGGGCCGGCTGCTCAAAAGAACGGTTAGTGAAAAAACCATTCCTAGCCAACCTACGGATCAAGCGTCTGTCACGTTTAGGAGAACGTGGTCCGCTGGGAAAGAAGCGCTCACCGCGAAACTCAAACTGTGGTGGGGGAAAGCGCTCAACAAAGCCTCCGCCACGGGGTCCGTCAACTGCAAAAGCAGGACCCCGTCGGGCACGCTCTCTACGAGGTCTACGCCTAGGTACCTGAGGAACTGCACCACCAGGCCTAACGTCTCTCCTCGGAGCTCTCTCCTGCCTAGGCCTAACAACCTGAGGTCCTGGACCTCTAGGCCTAGTCTCCCTCCTCAGAGCTCTCATCTCCTGCCTAGGTCTGGGAACCTGACCTCCAGACCTAGCAGCTCTCCTCTAGACATTCGGAGCATGTCCACCATGAGAAGGGTGGTACAAGTCCGGGTTGTCCATCTCCCGAGCACGGCGCGCCTCTCGCTTGCGCCGAAAGCAGAACTCACTCAAGTGACCATCCCTCCCACAGAAGTCACACTGATACCTCACCTCGCGCAAAGGGGGTTGTTGGTATGCAGGGATGTGGGTATGGTTCACTTTGCCCTTCTGTGGCAACTCCTGCTGGATGGGTGGCATTGTGTCCAGCTTGTTCTTGAGGTGGTTTGGCTTGGGTGCCCAGACTTGGTTCTTGGGTGGAGCTCTCGGGGGTTCCTCAAACAGCCCATCCTTGGTGGTAGGTTTGGTAGGCTCTTTGGGTGGAAGCTTGGTAAGTTTGGGAGTAGTGGTGGAGTTGGGCTTCTCACTCGGATTAAGACCACTCGACTCTCCAATCTTCCCAAAAGCAGAAAGATCAACACCCTGCGCAAAACCTACACCTGGACCACCAGCAGCTCGCTTGAATTGGGAGATCATCATCCCGAGCTGCGGCTCACCACAAGACACCCATGACAAGATGGTCCGAAGGTATGTGTTTTCTTCCTCGGTTTGCATCTTGCCATGCTTCACATTGGCAATCTCCATCTCCAAGCCCTCACACAAAGCACACCTCGTGACACAAGTGCTATCTGAGCTGGCCTTCTCTAAAGACACAAGCTTGGCATTCTTCTCTGCCAACTCAGATTGCAAGATAGGACAAGTCTTGCACGCACCCAACAGCTGCGGCCTAGCGCGGAGCTCATCCACCTCTCCAACCAACGCAGCATACTCCCCCCTCAAAGTGAGTAGGTCAGTCATGTGCGTGGTGCACGACTCACACTCGACCTCCTTCGACACAACCACGGTGGACTTGGCAAACTCAAGCTCATTCACCGTGTCCTCCCACTTCTGCCTAAACTCCTTGCGCTCTCTAGCAGCACGCCTAAGCAACTTATCTTGGCTAAGGAGGGCAGCAGTTAACTTCTCAACCTCGGAGGAAAGCTCGTCATAGGTGAGAGATACCTGGGAGGTGTCGTCGTCGTCGTTCTGAGGCGTGTGCTCCAGCTCGCCTCCGACCTCATCTCCGAGCGCCATGGTGCAAAGGCCTCCGTCGCCGGCGAAGATGCACAATCCATTGAACTTGTCCTCCAGCTTCTTCTTCTTCTCGGACTCGTCATCGCTTGAGCAAGCGGAGTCGTCATCCGAGCCGTCGACATCGCTGAGCGTGGCGAAGAACGCACGCTGCTCAGCTTGAGCCTTCTCCAAGTACTTCTTCTTGATGTACTCTTTGTCAAAGCCGCCCCACTTCTTGTGCCTTGGGGGACGTGCTTCTCCTTGTACTTGGAGTCGTGCTTGCGCCCATGATCGCCCTTCCCCGAATGCTTGTTCTTCTTGGGGCAGTTGGCGATGAAGTGGTCGGGGTCGCCGCACTCGTAGCATCCCGTGTGTCCTCCTCCGCGACGGCAGTTCATGCGGTTGTTGTGGAACCGCGAGAACCGGTTGGCAAGCAAAGCCAACTCGTCGTCACCCAAAGTCTCCAGCTGGTCCTCTGTGACAGAAAAGAGACAAGAAAGCGAAAAACCAGCTGAGGGGTTAGAGGAAGAGCCGGAAACCAAAGCCATGGACGGGCGAGAAGGATTTTCAAAAGAAGCCCTCGCCATAGCGTCAATCTCACTGGACTTGAGCTTACTGAAGAGCTCGTCGCACGTGAGGGTCTCATAGTTAGGCGATTCGATGATCGTCTGAACCTTGGAATCCCACACCGACCGATCGAGAGTATGCAAAAGCTTCAAAGCCCTCTCATGATCGTCGAAAGGCAACTGCTCCTTGTTAGCCCTCATCCTGTTGACAATCACCTGAAAGCGAGCGAATAAACTCTCTATGCTCTCGCCAGGCTGATGTCGTAAGTTCTCATACTCCCTCTTGTACGACTCGTAGAGTCGGGTTTTGACTTGAGAGGTGCCCTCATGAAAGCGCATGAGGGTGGCCCAAATCTCCCGAGCCGTAGGGAGGTGAGAAACACGATCAAACTCACCCACGCTCAAACATGAAAAGAGCGCATTATGGGCTCGGCTATTGGCCTCATGCTCATCGATCTGCTGCTGAGTCACACGGGCAGCCAAGACCACGTAATCGGCAGAGTTGCAAATATCCCAGATGGAAGCGCCCAAACTCTGCAGATAGGCTGACATGCGTATCTTCCAATACGCATAGTTTGTCCCATCGAAAAACGGCGGTTTGCCCATGCCGCGATCCATGTCGCCTTCGGTGGATCTGGAACCGGCTAAGGTGGAAGATCCTTAACCCGCTCCGATACCAATTGAAGGACCGAGAAAGCTCACACAAGGCGACCAAAGGGGGGTGAATGGGAGCCAATCAAAATTCTTTCAAATCTTTGGCCTAGTGTCCCAAAATCAACCCCAAGAAGCTCAAACTCAAAGCGTGATGCTCACGACCCTTGGAAGAGGGTGGATGATCCCTAGGATCACAGCGGAGCACCACTGAACACAAGCGAAGCTAAGACCAAAAGCTCCGGCACAAGTTTGCCCTTGGAAAACCAAGTCCCGAACGTAGATAGACGGCTACGTCGGGAAATCACTAAACACCGATGCTAACGAGTAGCAAAGATATCTAGAGAGGTTCCTTGGTGAACTACAAGGTCAAACGAGAACTCCGAAAACCAAGCTAGCAAGCCGGGAGAGCAAATGCACTAAAATGGAACCTTCAGCAGGATCCCGGACTATCCGCCCCTGGGGTCCCGGACTGTCCGGTCTACTGCGGACTGTCCGACGTCAAGCCGCGGACTGTCCGCCGGCTAAATTCACAAAACAGCAACCTTGCTGAAACTTCCCTGGACGGTCCCGGACTATCTGCGCTTTAGCACGGCGGACTGTCCGCCGGTGACCCGAGCCAGGAACAGCAGGGACTGGCCGGGGCTTGTCCGAACCAGCCCCGATGCGCGGACTGTCCGCACCCTGGGTGGCGGACTGTCCGCGGTCACCCAGAGAGGGCGATTTTGATCGCCTCCTCCACAAATCTCACCAAATCTGAACCAAATCGAAATCCCAACTTCCCAAACTTGCAGAAGATGATCAC
The DNA here is from genome assembly GCA_009763385.1 of Coix lacryma-jobi var. lacryma-jobi. Classification (NCBI taxonomy): domain Eukaryota; kingdom Viridiplantae; phylum Streptophyta; class Magnoliopsida; order Poales; family Poaceae; genus Coix; species Coix lacryma-jobi. Next base: position 130,624,455 of record CM019830.1, read on the forward strand.
AGGGTAGTTAGGAGACTATCCCCAAGAAATCATCCACTCAAATCAACTCAATCAACGGGAAATCAAAAGGGAAGGTGAGATGAACCGGAAAACGCCACGAAAACGAAATCAACCCGATCTACTTGTTCGTAGGGAGATAGATGAATTCCTTCAGTGGAAATGATCTCCTTTCAAATACAAACAAGTTGATTCAAACGGATTTTGCAAATACGCACCGGAGAGGGAGATCGAGTGACGGGAAAATCATGGAGAAACGAAGAACGCGAAGAATAATGACGAACTCGAATCAAAACACGAATCGACACACGATCTGCGAGCCAAAGCGCAAACACACGCTACGACAAGGAGGTTACGGCCTCCTTTCCTCAAAATCACAGTACACAGAGTGGAGTCTCTCTGCGGATCTCAGCTAGCTACAACAGGGAATGGGAGAGCAGGAAAACCTAATGGCAAGAGTGCAAATGGCTGAGATAGGGGGAGGAGGGTGTCTCCCCGGACTACTTAACCTATTCTAGCCTAAGTACAATTCCTACTCTACCCCTCTCTAAACTAATTACAGAGCGAACCGGCTAAACCCTAGGGTTATTCTGGACCAACTTGGTGTGGTAGGTAGATCCGACGGCCACGCCCGCACAGTCGTCCGCGTTGCCTCCACGCAACCTTCCGATTGCCGCCACGTGCCGCCCTCGCTCTGCACCCCCGGTTTTGAGGCCCAAACCGGGAAACCAGCCTTTTCCATCAGCCCCCGGTTTTGAGGCCCAAACCGGGAAACCAGCCTCCAGCCCGAGTTTTGTGGCCCAAACTCGGCAAACCCGTAGCGCCCAGGTTTTAAGGCCCAAACCTGGAAACCGGCCCATCGCCCGAGTTTTGTGGCCAAACTCGGAAACCGTCCGCGCCCAGGTTTTGAGGCTCAACCTAGAAACCGAGCACCTAGGTTTTGAGGCCCAAACCTGGAAACCGTCCACCCGTTGGTTTTTCTCTAGCTCAACCAACAAACCGGCGTCGTAGAGGGGATGCACCTCCCGTGCACCCCATCCAACGACATGACCGCATTTCTTCACTTGTAGTCGCCACAGGCTGCCAGCCACCACAGCTGATCCTCTGGCCTCTGGTCCCTGAGTCCAAGCCTCACGTCCGCCCTTCACTGTCCGATACATCGGCATGGCACGTCCGCCGCACGGCACGCCCATCCTTCATCACGCCCAATCCATCGGCACGGCACGTCTCAACTTGACCTTCACCTGCCTTCGATCACTGCATCCGTGCTCGAAACCTGCACAACACAAGCCAAAGAACATGCGCATCATTCCAATTGACAATCACTCATCACTCAGAGACCCGACATACACCCATGTATCTGCAATGTCTTCCACCACATCTTCTTCCTCAACCTTCAGATTGAGGTTCCCGAGCAGGTCAGCCACGTTAGTGCCCTGCTCACCTGATTGTCCCTTCCGGATCGCAGCCATGGCTTATGATCGTAAGGTAAAAAACAATGAGATGCGGCGTGTGCTGATGCAAGCGCGCCCACCAAAGTAGTCCCAACCTAAGGATCCTAGCGGCGCTAACCCCTAGCAGGAATTTTGTGGTCGACGGCGCCGGGAAACGCTAACCGTCGATTTACACAGATGCATCAACTTGTGAATTTCATAACTCCAAAACCATAACAGCTATGAGGGTGGTTCTTGCGCTCAGAGAAAGATCATGAAGTCTACTTATGTCTAGAATTATTCCATGATTTTTGAACATCCATAAACAGAGATATAAGCTGACAAAGATAGACTGCTCTGAAAAGACAGTATAGGGAAGACAAGAGAAGAGCAAAACCCAACTATCTATGCATAAAACCTATTAAGCCTAAACTAAATGAGATTGTGAGTAAACCCACAAAATCATTAGCACTCATTACAAAGACCCAAAACAAACATTATCATAATGTCAACTCAACATAGCAATAAAGGTTCACTCTTCAAACAATGACTCGACTTGCGCAACTATCGTTCTCTTCATATAAAGGGCAAAGATCCTAAGCTCCACTTTTGACGAAACCAGAAGGTGGTAAGAGAAGATTGTAAAAGAGTATCAAGACAAGGAGTGAAAGGGAGAACAAGATTTTAAAATTAAGCAACAAGGAGGAGACAAATGACAAGGGTAGAAGCTACAATAGAGAAGAAAAAATATCAAGGTCAATAGAACAAGGGTTCCATAGAAATTTTCAAAAGCTTAAAACGACCAGTTTCTAACTAGGCTTGCGTCCTACAGTCAGCATTGCTCTGATACCACTTTGTCACACCCGGTTTTAAAAACAAAACCAGGTATACACTATATGTGAGCCCAGAAAGTCAAATCTCACATATAACTACAAATAAAGGGTAATATCGAAAGACAATGCTCATATATAACGTATATAAAAAAAAGAACATAACCTTAAGAGCAGACAGCGGAAAGACACTCCGATCTTCAGATGGAGACACCAACTTCACAGGGACAACTGACTGGTTGACCACAAGCCTAAGCTTCTCCAAAGTTTAACTCTCTGGGGTGTGGGGAAATGCAAGAGTGAGTCCATGTTGAACTCCACAAGTATAGCAACAAGTGATATAGATCCCAAGTTTCATGATCAATGTAACATAAATAATGAATAGCATAAAACGGTAAATAATGAACATGTTAACCAACATAAGTCATAAATGTAAAAGTCTTCAAGGCCGCTCGTGTCCTTGAGCAAGGCTGATATATCAGTTTAATAAACTTTGCGCAAAGGTGTACACTTTCACTACGAGACGTGAATTGCCCTTTCGCCCGAGGTGATCAGCCTCTTAACCCACTTCCAAGGAAGGTCGGCAGGGTTCACGATGAAGCCTTTCAAAGGTTCGTCTAACAAGTTAGGACCGCTAGGTCTTAAGGCAAGGGGAAGAAGGGTCTCTCAACCTTGCGGCAACGCAGGCAAGGTGAAAGTAGCCGCCCTAAATCCAGCTCGTCAAGCGCCTTCGCGCCCTTTCGGGTAACCACTAACAAGCTAGAAAAGGTCCTCATACTGAGCTAAAGCCAGAGCCATATAACCCCCAACGGTTGCACTGTAAATCCCGAAGGTGCTCGTACAGATAATTTCTTAAGTTGCTAATAAGTTATTTTTATCATTCGATGCATACATTAATTAAGTAACATGATCATGGTTGCGAAAAGAAAACTTGATTGCTATACTTGCCTTAAACTCAAGATCCTTCTTCTGTTGACTTGTAGACTTCCAAAGATTGACTCTTGATCTTGAACTCTTGATCACGAACTTCTTCTTGATCACCAACGTAAAACTCACCGACTGGACATACGATCACAGAACACCACACATGCATCCAAAAGCAATCATGCAATAGCAAACATAGCCTATGATTAGAACAGTACACCAATCATAAGAAAACAAAATAAATAGCTTTGAAAACTGATCTACGATTCGCTACGAACACACAAACGCGAAGATCACGCTAAACGGAGCTATAACGAAAAAGATATGAACTAAACAAAATTAAAGACACTAATTACTAGATTAGATGTAACTCAAATTTTAATTACAAAAAACAGTACTAAAAGTTATATAGTTTGAAAGAACTTTTCAAAACGAATCTAACGCAAGTTGAACGGATCAAAACGGAGTTAAAACAAAGAAGTTATGGGCTTTTGAATCTGGTGGCAATTTTGTAAATAAATCAAACTCGAATTTGCAAATTTAAATAAATAAAACAAATCTGAATTTGCGGCTGGACTGCGCCTCGATTTGGAGAAAAACGCAGAGGCTTGGTTGTAAGTCTGTACAGACTTAGCGAACAGGTCAAGGTGTAGCGCGGGTTGAGTCCCGAGAAGTCATAAGGGGTCATTTGCAAAGTAACCGGACGAAGGGGTATTGGCCATCGGTGGCCGTTAGATCGGTGGCGTGAGGCCGAGATTAGATGGGGAGGGGGAGGCGGTGCTGTTCGACCGGAGTTAGGGAAAACACGGCGGCCCCAGGCGGCGCCATGGCTGGTAAGGCCCAAACCTTGCCGGAGTTCAAGAAGATGGCGACTCCGGGTACCACATGCAACATGGATGGCACAGGGAGATAGAGAGATGAACGGCAAATTCAATTGAGCTACTGGTTACAGCGGACGACGAACAGAGACAACACAGGCTTGGTTTTGGCGGCCGGCATGACCGGAGCTACCCGGTGAACTTGTCTGAGCGATTTAACGAGAGAGAGAGCACGGGAATGGTACCTATGGCTTCCTTACCTCTTAGAGAAACTCAACCGAGGTTCCCAATGACGGAGGGGTCACCGGAGTGGAGATCAAAGGTGGCGGCTGGTAGTTAGGGTTTCGTGGTGGCGGCTTGATTCAACAGCTAGGGCAAGGCGACGGCTTGCTCGGATCGAGATAGGAAAAAGGCGGCGCGGATCTCGGGCTCCCCTTTTTATGAGGCACGAGGCAGGTCGTTGCCAAGGCAGATTCCATCGGCAGAGTCCGCAAAGGGCACGTCCAGAGGTGGAAGACGCCGTTGACGAGTGGGGTCCACTTGTCAGTGTAATAGGAGGTGGGACCCGGCCGTCAACCAGAGCGAGGATGGAGTGCAGTCGCTCCGAGCTGGGCTCTGCCCTTGCTTGGGCCGGACACACTGCTGGGCTGGCGCTGGGCCGGTGCGGGTGAAAAGAATGGGAAAAAGGTGAGGCTAGGGCAGGCCGGGCTGAAAGCCAAGGAGGAGAGGGGAGGAGAAGGAAGAAGCCTTTTCTTTTTCTGATTTAGTTTTCCAAAAGAATTTTCAAACATTTCCAAAATAAATTTGAATTTCTTTTGAATCTTGATTTGGACCTGTTAACACCAAATTTTCGCATTGTGACAAGTGGGCCGGCCAAGTACAGGTTCGGAAAGGCCATCGCCTAGGGAATCGACAAGCATCGGGCGCGGTCGGCTAATCTAGCGGCAAAGCCATGGAGGCAATAGTGGATGAATTCGGCAATGCAATGCTGCGATCGGCTACTTTGAGTAACAATCGGTTTGGTGCCGCAAGATGATGAACGTGGCATGTTAAAGATTCGGTGATAAAGTCTTGTCATTTTGACACGTGTCGAAGGAAACTTGGAGCTGAAGACGTCATGTTTTAGATAGTTTCCTAATCCTATCGATTGTAATCGTGTCCTTCTAGGACTCAGAGAACACCAGGGTATAAATATAAACCCTGAGGCCATTGTAATATCTGTTCACAACCAATACAACCAACCCGGCCCCGCGCCGTATCGAGTCCCAGTCGTGTCGTCGTGTTCTTCGAGAGGAATCATCGATCTGTCGAACTCCGTAAGTCCCGACAACCTTGTTATCATGTCTAGTATCGTGCGGCGGATTTAGATATGGTGCAAGTAGTCTCGTACATTAAGCATAGTATCGTCCGGCAGATTTAAGCTTATGACGGGAAGCTTTTGCTTATGCCTTGTATCGTGCGACGGATTGAGTCATGAGTAAAAGTAGTTATCGGCTCTGTTAGATTTGGCAGATCCAATAGATTCATCAAGTTATCTTGTGTTATATGTTTTGTTACGTTTATTTTATTATAACACTCTTTTGCCCAATCTAGATTGATTTTCGTTCGGCCTTGTCACATAAGCTTGCTTATGCTTTTCCTAATCATAATATCATGGCGGCCGAACCGACTTTCGATCTAGGTTGTCACATGTTGCGGGTTCATGCATGAAGATCATGTTTAGGCTTTGATAGGACCGGGTGTCGTGCGGCAGACACAGGTTTTAGATTGGTTTAGCCATGCTTTGCATGTATGTTTCTTCTTCATGGACCCTAGTTCGGCTGCATCGCCGATTCTGGTTACGCTTACATGAGTAATGAGTAAATATAGATCTGTTCAGATATACAAGTGCTTTTAGCTCCTTACGATTAGGTCGTATCATCCGGTGGATTAATCTGGTTGTAAGGAGTGGTATAGAGGTATGGCAAGTGGTATCATGCGGTGGATTAGCTTTGCTTGAGCCTATACCTGACGGGTTTAGGAAGGCTGGACGTGTGGCAGATCAGTCGGATTGACCTATGCATGCGTTGTCTGAATAGATTCATATTTACGAGTTGCCCCTTTTTATATCTCATTGTTATTCATGTATTCGACATTTAGCATATTGATGTTTTATTCTTATAGTTGCCGAATGAACCTCTAAATCTGTTGGCAGATAGCTTTTATAGCTATATGTCGTTGTAAGTGGCTTCAGGGCCGTATATCTTGGAACTGTCAGGTCACACCCGGCATGTTCCAGTTGGTATTTAACGTTTTTTCTTCCCTTGTTAGTTGCAGGCAAACTGACTGGCACGCACCGGACCTCGAAGCGCCCGGGCTACATTTGAAGCTAGCTCATCCGGCTTGCAGGTGTGCTTCCTCGGCGCGGGGCGACGAGTTTCGCGCCAACACATCTTTTTGGCACGCCCAGTGGGACACACACTCTTTTCCTGTGACGATGGTTGAACTCAGCGATAATGAAAACGGTGACAATGGAGAGATCATATGGGTGCACATCGACGAGCTGCCCGCTGAATACAGGACACAAGTACTCGACGCTTGTGCCGAATACCAGGCCAAGTGTATGGAAGCTTTCTCCAAGAACAAGAGCGGGAAGGTCCGCCGCCTGTATAATCTGCCAAAGCCCGTCCAGATCGAATCAACTGATCCTAAAGAGGCAGAGGAGGTACTGAAGATGGCCAGCATAGTCAATGAGGTCGTCTCCGGTGCGATCGGTCGCATGCATGGAGCATTCCTTAACACTTTCCGTGCTATCATGATCGACCAATTCGGCCCTAAGGCCGATGAAGCTATGGAGACACAGTTTGGCCCCATGGCGGGACCACACCTTTTCAACCTGCCAAGGTACCCCAGGGGGGCAGGGACCGCCGGCGAACGAACCCCGCCTAATCCGCATACGAGCGGACTAACCACTCAAGAAAAGCAGACACCAGAAAGTCAAGTGTCGAACACGAGTCAGTTCACGATCGGCGCCAGGGGGCAACCGCCGGAGACAGCACGCAGGATCTCTACGCAGTACAACAGGCTCATAAGAGATTACTTCAGAAACGGATATCACGAGATGCTTGAGCCTCACAATCTGGAGGGCCTCCCAAATCCGGGGTATGGGAGGTCGTCGACCGAAAGAACTACTGATGCTAATGTCGACGTCATGCTGGAAAAAATGGCGGACATGATGCAACACACCTTTGGCCTAAAGCCTAAAAGTACCCATGTTTACAGGACGCCGTTCCCGGAGTGGTTCAACCGTGTAGCGCTGCCTCCCAGGGTCAAGGTGCCAACGGACCTCTCCAAGTTCTCTGGTTTGGACGATACCAGCACAATAGAGCACATCAGTCGTTACCTGCTTCAGCTGGGGGAGGCCAATACCGATGACGCATTCAGGGTTCGGTACTTCCCGTCATCGCTTACTGGACCGGCGTTCGTTTGGTTCACGTCACTACCGCCGGGTTCCATTCTCTCTTGGGCAGATTTGGAGCAGAAGTTCCATACACACTTTTACACCGGCACCAAGGAGAAGAAGCTGGTGGACATCATGTATATGCGTCAGAGGCCAAACGAAACACCGCAGGAGTACCTGCGCAGGTTCAGGGAAGTCAAGAGCCAATGCTTCGGCATCCACCTACCGGATGATCAGCTTCCATCATTGGCCGTGGCAGGCATGCTCCCGAGTGTTAGAGATAAGCTATTCGGCCAAGAGTTTGAGGACTTGAGTCACCTCTCTCGTCGGTTGAATGAGATGACAATCCAAGCGCAAGGCTTCCGCAGGGAAGGACGCTTCCAGAAGGACAATGTCGCAGCTCAGATGTATCAGGCTTTCTTGGACGAAGCTGACGACTACTCCGATGCTGAAGACGAGGTGGCCGCTGCAGAGCTTAATTGGGGCAAAGAGCCAACTCAGGCCAACAAGCAGTGGCTGCGCCAACAGAAGGGGGCATATGACTTCGATGTCACAAAAGCCGACAAGCTCTTCGAGTTCTTGATAGCCGAAGGGAGAGTCAGGCTACCCCCGGATCATCTGATGCTGCGCCCTGGCGGCATTAAGGACAAGAAGTACTGCGGCTTCCACAACACTAATACCCATTCTATTAATGATTGCCGCGTGTTCAGGACAAGAATCCAGAAGGCCATCCAGGACGGCCATATCAAATTTGATGGCAAGATGAAGATTGACGCCAATCCCTTTGCCCAGAACGCCGTATTCTTCTCGGTGAACATGGTGGCTCCAGGTCGTCCCGATGACAGGGGCAAAGTCAAGGTCCTCACTTCTGACAGAGCACGTGAGTCTGGTGCAGTAGACCCTGATCAGCAAGTCATTGGCGATGAACTCCAACAGCGTACCCGAACCACGAACGACCAGCATGAGCGCAGAGAGTCGTCATCTAGGCACAGGCCCACTCACAGAGATCTCCTCAACAAGTGGCACCGGCAGAAGGAAAAAGAACAGAGGCGTCTCCAACGCGAAGAACAAGAGTTCGCGAAGGAATATCAGCGTAAAGACGGTCACACGAGAGAGTACCGGTGCCGTCTAGAAGAAGGGGCTCACCACAAGGAACGAGCCTACCGCTGGGAACAAGAACGCCGCCATGAACAAGAACAGGCTCATTGGAGTTGCCCGTTCTTCCGCCACTGCTGGAACGAAGGCTTGAAGTTACCTGCTGTCAACAATTGCCCTGAGTGCAGCAATCAATACAGGGAATATAGGCAAGGTCAAGTCAACCGCCATCCTGTCCATGAAAGGTTGGGAGCCTGTATCCCGATGGACGATCGGCGCTTAAAATAGAGAGCCCGGATCGGCAAGCTAAGAGATATGCCGATCAGGGGTGGGTGCACCATCAAGATGACGGCAAGGGGGCACAACCTCGCCCCTATAGGTGGCAAAAAGGACAATGGTGCCCACCAGGGCTCAGAAAGAGCCAGAAGAGAAGGGTGCAGCGCCTCCGAAACAGAGAGTTGGAGGAAGCATCTGCTGATGGGAAGAAGCAGGACTGGCGCCCGAGAAAGAAACCAGATGACACTGACAAGGGTGCTGATGTGGCAATGGCCTTCTTCCTCCCTATGGAGTTCATGGCTCCTCCTGGCCGAGGGGCACAGGATGAAGAATATTCGGACTTTGATGAGACCGAATATGATGAGCTTGCTGCACAACTCGTACTGTCTCAGAAAGCAGCGTTCGACAAGCTAGTCAAGCATCGGCACTTAAAGCCGTTGTATGTCAAGGGTTACGTCAATGGTAAACCACTGACCAAGATGTTCGTTGATGGTGGTGCGGCGATCAACCTCATGCCTTATGCCACTTTCAGAAAGCTGGGTATGGACGATGAAGACTTGCTCCAAACGGATATGATACTCCGTGACTTTGCCAGCAATCCTTCTGATACTCGGGGTGCCGTGCACGTGGAGCTGATGATTGGAACCAAGACGCTTGTCACGACTTTCTTTGTCATTGATGGCAAGGGGACATACAGTTTACTCCTTGGCAGGGATTGGATCCACGCTAACTGCTGCATACCTTCAACCATGCACCAGATGCTCATACAGTGGGTTGGAGATGACATCGAGATTGTCCAAGCTGACGACTCGGTGAGTGTTGCTGCCATCGATCCCACTTATTGGGAGTTCGACGGGGTAGATTGCTTCTCCGGTCGTGAGTGGAAGGAAGGTCCTGTCAACGTCTATGGCAAGGATCAACAGCCGATACAAGCGATCGGCTCTCAGAGTTTCTTTTAAATGGATAGTCCGAGGACGACATCGGCCGATGAACTGCAAGAGACAGATGTTGATGACGCGAGTAAAAGGAGGCCGATGTCCATGAGTTCTAGTCTGGGCCCTGATTTTTAAAAAATACAATTATCAGATCTTTTGAAAGAGTTCGAAGAGGGGGATTTGATCTGAAAATTATCTTGCCGATTGATACCAGACGCAAGGTGATCGGCAAGTAATTCCCTGACTGAGAAGGGCCTTTTCGAGTTCTGAGGGATATTCCAAGCAACATATATGAAAAAATCCTTCGGGGAAAGGTTTTGCTAGATCAACGGACGCTGCCTAAGAAATTTTATCCTAGCATGGAGGTCGGTGCGTAATGGATTCGAGGATTAACAGACACCGATGGCCGATACAGAATTGTGTCGCCCTTAGCATAAAAATGGCCGATAGAATCTATCGCCCTTAGAACAAAAACATAGCCGACATACTGTGTGTCGCCTTTAGCACTCAACAAGCACAGAAGGGAATTAAGCTGCACAGTGCATGGATATATTACACACAAGTCAAGTGTCTAAAGCTCAAAGTTTATTACAATGATGCTCCAGCACTTAGGAATTTGGTAAGAATATCTAAAGCCGATTCCTTCACTTGTTGGACATGGTCCAGGATCTTCTGGTCTTCGGCTTCCTCGGGTTGGATCCTGGTGAGCTTTTGGTCGAGATCCCGATCTTCGAGTAAGAATTTTGTTACCCTGGATGAAGCACCTTCAAGCGCGTTTGGCAAGCTGGAAAGTTGGGAACTGCGAGATTGAATATCGGCAGTTACTTGAGCTAGCCGAGCTTCCAGATTGGCCTTTTCTTCTTCCAAGTTTTTCAGCTCTAGCTCCAGATTACATTGAGAATTCTTCATTGATTGATACTCCTCATACGAGGTGATGACCATTTGAGAGCTTTGGAGTTTCGCAGCCTGAAGAATGCTCTTGTTGGATGTGTTCCTAACAGCCCGCTTCACCGGAGCAAAATGATTGTCAAGGTCGGATGCGGCATCCAGGGAAGATTGGACGTTGTCAGGAAGATGTTGTCTAATGGGGATCAGCAGCTGCTTGATTTGATCCGCATCCCGAACCAGATGGATGATGTCTCCGCCGAGCAAAGCTGCTATGTCCTTCAAACGACTTTGAACAATTGGAGAAGAGCCTTGGTCTCGGCTCGGTGATTTCCGCTTGAGGAATTCTTCGACATCAAAAGGGTAGCTCGAAGTCCCGACAATCATCTAAAAAGAATGAAGTAGGAAGTTCAGCCGGGTGCATGAATCCATCATGAGGGATAAAATTATTACCTTTTGAGTTGACTCATCCGTGATTCGGTTTTCATGCGCATCAACAAATTCGGCAGAGCTCTGGCCCGAATGTTCAAGAAGATTCGGAGGCCGGGTGTCTTGTTGGGAGAATTGTGTCTCAGCCCTGGATGGATTCTGATCTAGCATGGAATCTATGTGGCCATGAAGATTTTGTGAATCTGGGTCAGAACCATGAGAGGAGTCTCCTTGCATTATGCTTTTCAGAAATGCATCTGCCCATGAAAACGTTAATAAAAGGATCACTGTATTCGGAAAGAAGGATGATTGGAGACATACCGGCATCTACTTCAGAGGATTGTTCTTGCTCTTGGCCTTCAGTGGTGGTAGTCTCGCCTTCCTCTAATGTGAGGATTTTGGGAGGCACAGGGATACCAACCTGCCTGGCTGTCCTAGACTTTTTGGCTTTCGGCTACAGAAAAACAATGATTAGAGTAATAGCCGAATTACCGGGTACCTGAAGATAGTGTATGGTACCTTAGAAGTTCCTGCGACTTCCTTGGTCCGCTCAGAGCTGGGAGAGTCATCTTCCCTTGCTCTCTTCTTCTCCGATGTTGAGGAGGTGGTAGATTGTGAGGTCCTCCTGGGCTGGTTTGGGTGTGAAGCCTTGTCCTTAACCAAGCTGGTTGAAAGTGCAGGAGTAATATCCTGGAAGAAAGCGAAAGTCAGAATAGGAGAAAAGGCTACATGATTAATTGTAATAAGGTAAAATTTGAATGTTACCTCGCTTTCAGAAACAAAGTCCTCTTGCAGCTGGTGACATAGAGGATGGGACGGCACATTAAAGACATGGTCATGCAATTTCTGCCTCCAGGGGGCATAGAGAGAATGGATGTTGTTTATCAAGTGAAGGGCTGATATTTTCCTCTCTGTTAGATCCTCTCCCAAGGAGAAAATCTTCATAAATTCAACACCCTCTTTGGGGATGGCTTTCCTAGGGTTGATGGCATTGGAGAGGGTAAGCCTTGGTGGGAGCTGGCCACACCCAAACTGCTGAACTACTGTGTTCGGCTGGTAAAATTCATATGTAAATACGGCTTGTTGGCCGTGGTGGAATTCGGCTGGGAGAATACAGGGTCTGATGAAGGCGTTCAATATTTCTACAGCTTTCTCATCAGCAGGTCCTGACCCATAACTGAAATGCAGGGGAAAGGAGATGTCATTCTGCCCACTGTAAGGCAGCCAGTCTACACCCGGGAAGCCTTTGAAGAAGAGTTCAAAAAGGTTGCCGATGTCCTTTCTGACTTTGATGGCTATTGCCACTTCCCCATATGTTTGGCAACCTTTGGTGGTTTTCTTTTGTCCTTCGGCATAGTTGATCAATGGGAAGGAGTGATTGCCGAGTGGGACGGATATTATCTCATGCATATGTAGCTGCAGCCACATTTGGACTATCCACCAAGGGCCATTGAAACATGGCATCTGGGCTGTTTTCCCATTTGGGTCATGATTGATGCGGTACATTTCAGAAGAGACCTGATGCATCATGTGATAGAGAGTGCCCAGTAACAGCTTGCCCATAGGAAGGCACTTGTCGTTTGAGAGTTGATCGGCTAAAAGGAAATAGTTCAGAGTCAGCTCATTCGCTTTTCCACAAAAGAAGAATCTGCACAGCCACATATTCAGAAAAGCTTTGTGTTCTGTTTTATTAACAGATTTGGACTTTTTGCTGTGCTCGTGGATATAGCCTACCCATCCAGTATTAACTTTCAATACTCCCTGATTGATTTTCCCTGAGAAGAGGTCATGGGTAATCGGGAGTGTAATGTTCAAGCCGGTCATCAGATAGATATCGGACAGCGTGATGGACATTATTCCATGACCAAAAACAAAGGCATTGAGGGCGTCCGACCAGAAATGAGATGCAGCTACTAGCAGAGGTTCGTTCTTTTGCATTTCTGAGAGAGACAGCTCTAGGGCATGGTTGATTTCTTGGGCTTCCCATGTGACACCATACTGGCCGTTAGTTCTCCTATACCAATCTCTCCAACCGGCGATAGAAGGAAGCGACCAGTTCTTCAAGGTCTTTTTCCATTGCTTCGGCACCAATGTCCCAGATTTGAAGGGAAGTCTCTGAGATTCGTTTTCAATGAAATTAGTTGGGTCCTCACTCCCCATCGGTCCGAGGAAGTAGGAGTCGGGGTTAGCTGAGAGTGGGATCAGAATCTCGGATTTGAGGTCCTGGCAGAGGAAGTCAAGAGAGGGGAAAAGATCAGAGAGCCGAATGATATGAAAAAACTGACCAAAGATCGCCGAAATTGCAATTATGGTTGGAGTTCTTACCTCCGGGACTACATCGAAGGTCGCCATTGAAGACTAAGCTAGGGACTTGAGTTCCGTGGGAGTTGATGTTTCGGACGGTGGCGGCGGAGCTTGAAGGGACGATGACCTAGATTCAGAGTCAATTTTAGAACAAATACCTTTGTTCGAAAATTGAGGGGGCATGTGTTAACACCAAATTTTCGCATTGTGACAAGTGGGCCGGCCCAGTACAGGTTCAGAAAGGCCATCGCCTAGGGAATCGGCAAGCATCGGGCGCGGTCGGCTAATCTAGCGGCAAAGCCATGGAGGCAATAGTGGATGAATTCGGCAATGCAATGCTGCGATCGGCTACTTTGAGTAACAATCGGTTTGGTGCCGCAAGATGATGAACGTGGCGTGTTAAAGATTCGGTGATAAAGTCTTGTCATTTTGACACGTGTCGAAGGAAACTTGGAGCTGAAGACGTCATGTTTTAGATAGTTTCCTAATCCTATCGATTGTAATCGTGTCCTTCTAGGACTCAGAGAACACCAGGGTATAAATATAAACCCTGAGGCCATTGTAATATCTGTTCACAACCAATACAACCAACCCGGCCCCGCGCCGTATCGAGTCCAAGTCATGTCGTCGTGTTCTTCGAGAGGAATCATCGATCCGTCGACCTCCGTAAGTCCCGGCAACCTTGTTATCATGTCTAGTATCGTGCGGCGGATTTAGATATGGTGCAAGTAGTCTCGTACGTTAAGCTTAGTATCGTCCGGCGGATTTAAGCTTATGACGGGAAGCTTTTGCTTATGCCTTGTATCGTGCGGCGGATTGAGTCATGAGTAAAAGTAGTTATCGGCTCTGTTAGATTTGGCAGATCTAATAGATTCATCAAGTTATCTTGTGTTATATGTTTTGTTACATTTATTTTATTATAACACTCTTTTGCCCAATCTAGATTGATTTTCGTTCGGCCTTGTCACATAAGCTTGCTTATGCTTTTCCTAATCATAATATCATGGCGGCCGAACCGACTTTCGATCTAGGTTGTCACCTGTTGCGGGTTCATGCATGTAGATCATGTTTAGTCTTTGATAGGACCGAGTGTCGTGCGGAAGGCACAGGTTTTAGATTGGTTTAGCCATGCTTTGCATGTATGTTTCTTCTTCATGGACCCCAGTTCGGCTGCATCGCCGATTCTGGTTACGCTTACATGAGTAATGAGTAAATATAGATCTGTTCAGATATACAAGTGCTTTTAGCTCCTTACGATTAGGTCGTATCATCCGGTGGATTAATCTGGTTGTAAGGAGTGGTATAGAGGTATGGCAAGTGGTATCATGCGGTGGATTAGCTTTGCTTGAGCCTATACCTGACGGGTTTAGGAAGGCTGGACGTGCGGCAGATCAGTCGGATTGACCTATGCATGCGTTGTCTGAATAGATTCATATTTACGAGTTGCCCCTTTTTATATCTCATTGTTATTCATGTATTCGGCATTTAGCATATTGATGTTTTATTCTTATAGTTGCCGAATGAACCTCTAAATCTGTTGGCAGATAGCTTTTATAGTATATGTCGTTGTAAGTGGCTTCAGGGCCGTATATCTTGGAACTGTCAGGTCACACCCAGCATGTTCCAGTTGGTATTTAACGTTTTTTCTTCCCATGTTAGTTGCAGGCAAACTGACTGGCACGCACCGGACCTCGAAGCGCCCGGGCTACGTTTGAAGCTAGCTCATCCGGCTTGCAGGTGTGCTTCCTCGGCGCGGGGCGACGAGTTTCGCGCCAACAGGACCTTTGAGAGAAACAGAAAGTTTTAAAACTTTAACTTTTCCGAAAATTTTGAAAAACAAAAAGTCTTTATTTTCAAAACCCTTTTCCGTGAAGTTCGTTTTTAAATCATTTTGAACTCAAATTGAATTTTAACCAAAACCACACATCATAAAAACTCAAATGCACCAACATGAATGCACAAAACATGTTTCTAAACCCTAAGATACATTTTAATTTAGAGAAAATTTTTATTTCCCTATATTTTATGAGCACCAAAAATTCATAAATAAATCATTTTAATTCTAATTTAAGAAATGCGAATTTCAGGGTGTGACAACAGCGCGAGCGGTTTGCTTCAACCTCGCCATCTCTAAACAACTAAGCCTCGCTAGACGCAAGCAGACTAAGCCTTCGCAACTATGCAAAAAGCAACCTTCGCAACAACAAACGAGCAGCAGCAGGATGGCAAGCGCGATTGAAGGCACAAGACGAAAGCCCCCCACCTAGCCCTCCTATTTATAGGACAAGAAGCGGGAGCATCCGCCTGACAAAATCGGCACGGTAGCCGAAAAACTTGGCACAAAAAACGAAGCGGGCTTCAACAGTACAAAAGCAAACAGTACTACAGCCCGACCCAAAGCAGCCGCAGGCGTCGCTGCCTAGGGTCCCTTTACGTCTCCCATCGAATAGCGCTGCTTGGGCCTAAGCTCTGCTCCTTAGATCCAAAGCAACGAGGGGCTGCTGTTGGGGAATATGACCCTCAGCAGTGACTCCGCGAGGGCCGGAGCCTGTTACAACCCTTGATGGGCTTTTCTTCCCATGGAGTCGTTTTCCTGACCCTCGGACGACGAGTCCGACCCCCCGACGCTTTGTTGCACTCCATGCAGGTTAGGGCGTGACGGCAGCACGGCAGGTAACCTTCGCCGGCCTCCGAGGTCATTCCTCCTGAAGCAAGGGGGTCAGGCGAGCGACGAAGGAGCGCTGGCCCGAGGGTGAACAAGGCCGAAGGTCAAGCTTAAACTCCTCTTCCCGAAGGTGGAGTGAACCAAGTGCCAGCGCGAGGATGAGCAGGGCCAAAGGCTTCCCCGAAGGTGATTTGAACCAGGTGGCGGCGCGCAAGGGGGAGGTCGGCTAGGGTTTTCGCCTTCATGTGTTTTTACTTTCTTGCCCTCCCTCCCTGCGTGGAGCCAGAGAATCTTTTCTGTCCCCTTTTGTAATTAGTCCTATGTCCCTTGGTATCCCCTATAAATACCAAGGAGTGAACAGTGTAAAAGAGAAGATTTTTTGGGGAATAGAGCCACAGCATCACCATTCCAATTTCCTTTACCTTCGCTACTGATTCCGACGCTTGGTCACCTTCGTCACTCCCCTGCACGTGTGCGAAGGTAGGGCAAGCGTGTAACCAATATAGATCTCAGCTAGGGCTTCTCTTTGGTGAAGGTTTGAGACTCTAACTCACTTGGAATCAATGTGAATCGAAGATTGGGTGAGAGAGAGCTTAAGAGCCTTCAATGAGGAGAGAAAGCCTTGTCTAGAGGTAGGAGAAGAGTAAATGGTCGTGGTTGACCGTTGGGGTGGCAGGAGAGTGAAGTACATGTCCCTTGCCTTCCAACGGTTACAACAAGTCACGGTAGTGCCGGCCGAAGCCCGGCAGTGCCGCGGCCCGGCACTGCCGCGCCTACTAGACAGACAGAGATAGATCAGAATTTGTGCAGCTGTCTTTGGTTAGGAATGAGGATGACTTGAGTTGGTTTGAGCACATATCATTCAGCCATAGCGATGCATTTGCATTCCCCCTTGATAGTATGACAATCGTTTAACTCAAATATATAAGAAAGAGCTTGTTGTAGCACCTTGAGTCCGGAACCGATGAAATGTAGTATGAGGGGTCCACCAACACATATGTACCATCCTTTATTATTATCAACCTGCTTGTCATCTTGATAAATCTCATTAGTTCTCCAAACATATGGTCATTATCACCAAAACCCACAATTAGGGCTTGACTGCACTTACAGTCTGTCCTTGTTGGGCTTCACCAGAGTTCTTGTTGATGTCAGTCGGAGTTTAGGAAAGTAGGAATCCAATCGAATCAAAAGTTTAGTTCCTCCTACACGAACTCTTTTTTTCTTTATTTATTTATATTAGCTGGAGGATCTGGAAAAAAAATACACATCAATCTTTGTTGAAAGTTGCAGTAAGGCACTCCTGTTCTGATCTCGCCGAACATGAACAAAGCATCTCGCCTGACAAAGCAGCCAAGGTTTGCTTCTTGGGAGTAGTGAGATCAAATCAAAACCAGGCCGTAATGGCGACGTAGGCGATTGCCTGTTCCTCCTTTCTACAGTACCCAATCTTCTTTTCCAATCCCTCTCCTATGCTCGATCTACTGCAATATTCCAGGATTCTTCGCTCGATTTGACATCGGGGAGCTGATCTATCGATTCATCCTATCAATTCTGCCTGCAACTTTCTCCTGCCGCATCCCCTTTCCCCATCTTTCAATCCCTAAATCCTATTCTTAATCAGCCTAAATCCACCTCCAATCCATCTTTCTGAGTGATTCAACTGCGGATTGACTACTACTCCTACTGTTTTGGTACTCGTTCATCGATTTCCCCCCTTTTGGTGCAGATCGACTCTGGTCTAGACACCTCGAGCGCCGTCGTGCTGCGACGACGGATTTTCGCGTCTGGCCTGAGTAGTCGATGCGGCTGTTCCTGGGTGTCTTCTACGACTGTTGATTGCTGTTGGCCGTTGGCTGCCCTTGCCTTGCGCTGTGCCCTCTCCCCTCCTCTCGCCCACCACCGTTGTCTGCTCCGCAGTCCTCCATTGTCGACATGCTTTACGACGAAGTTCCAAGTTCTAGCATACTCACTTCATTTGTTCGCTTCTTCCTCCCTCTTTCCACCATAGAAAGTCACAACATCACCCCCCCCCCCCCCCCCCCCCCCCCCCCCCACGGTACCGCCTCCCGTGGAAGACCTGCCACCAGAGCCGCCTCCCACCACATCACTCCCCGATCCACATCGTACCATCCCCCACATGCCCATTCCCCAGAGTCCTACTGCCACCATGTCACCATGCATCATCACGCCCACCTCCCAATTGCCCGCCACAAGAACGCTGCCACGCCTGGATGCGCTACAGTCTTCTGATGGGGAGCACTACTTGGCTCCTACACCGGATCTCACCGGCTCAGTCGCCGGCGGTCGACAAGGTGCCAATGGTACCATAACTCACTTGGCATGGAACTGCCGAGGATCAGGAGGGAGCCTTCGCAGTTCAACCATGCTACACCTTGCTCGACTTCTTATCTCTACTAAACCACAGGTATGCTTTCTCTCAGAAACTAGAAATGCCTCCATTACTAAAAATGCCATTAAAAATCACTTCAATTATAAAGATGCTTTTGTTGTGCCTTCTCAAGGCCAGTCAGGAGGCCTTTGGTTAATTTGGAATGATGATATTGATCTCACTGTTGTTGACCATAACCATTATTTCATCTTCGCGTTGTGTATAAATAAAATAAGTATGAAGCACTATGGTTTAGTTTGTATCTATGGGGACCCTCACCATCGTACCACTTCTTTTATCTGGGAAAATGTTCTGGAATTTGTGACCCAAAACAGTAACTTGCCTATATTTTGCATGGGGGATCTTAATGAGCTGATGCATGCTAATGAGAAATTAGGTCCCACTAGGGCTGATGTCAATCGTATCAACGAATTTTGTGCGTATGTTAAGCAATGTGGGTTTATCGATCTCGGTTATAGTGGGCCTGCATATACATGGACTAATAAGCGTTTCTCCTCTGTTCCTACTTATGAAAGACTTGATCGATGCTTAGGTAATGCAGATTGGTGTTTGGCATTCCCTGCTACTACCATCTACCATCTCCCTATGATGTACAGCGACCACGCTCCTATTCTTGCTGTTTTAAACTCTCACCGACCTCGTACTAATAAACCTTTTCGTTTTGAGAATTGGTGGTTGATGGAACAGGAATACCATGACATCTCTAAGCAGAGCTGGCTTCGTTCTTCTACTCGTGAATTCTCTCAAAAAACTAAATATCTTGCTGCTGATCTCAAGAAATGGAGAAAAAAGAAACCCAAAAACAATGACCTTCTTGCCCAGATTGAAAACCAACTCCATGATCAACAGCTCCTGCCTCCTTCTCAACAAGACCACACTTTACAACAGCAACTCCACGACAAGCATCAGTGTCTGCTAACTAAAGAAGAAGCCTACCACATTCAGAGAGCCAAGAAAAATTGGGCCAAGGATGGTGATCGCAACACCTCTTTCTTCCACCAAGCCATTGTCAAAAGGAATACCAAAAATAAAATCTCACACCTCCTCAATCCCGATGGCTCCCATTCCACTACTCCTCAGCAGCTTTCTGAAACTCTTGTTAATTATTTCACTTCCATTTTCAAATCACCCAGCAACAACCAGAATACCAGAATCCACCCCTCCCACTACCAGCTAAATTCTAACTCCACTCTCGGCTCCAACCCCAGCCAAGCTGTTCAGGAGGAGGAAGCTACTGAAATGACTGATTCGTTCAGGTACACCTATTCCACTCCTAACCTTAAAGAAATTCATGATCTCATTAGAGAAATGAGAAGCAATGCAACACCAGGGCCTGATGGACTCAATGCAGCCTTCTACAAATCGGCGTGGCCTTGGATAAAAGAGGATGTTTACAAAGTGGTAAAAGATTTCTACACTCATGCTCATATACCTGCTGATCTTAATAAAACTTTTATTACCCTCATTCCTAAAACCAACCATCCTACCCAACCTCAAGATTACAGACCTATTAGCCTCTGTAATGTCATTTATAAGATTATTACAAAATCTTTAGCTAACAGGCTAAAAAATCATCTTCCTGGGTTCATCTCCCAAGCTCAATCTGCTTTTATTGCTAATAGGCACATTTCCTCAAATATTATCATAACTCAAGAAATCATTCATTCTTTCAATTTGAAAAGTTGGAAAACTAAAGCTTTCATCCTTAAAATTGATTTGGCTAAAGCTTTTGACAGGCTTGAGTGGAATTTTGTTGCATCTGCTCTTCATCGATTAGGCCTTAATGATAATTTTATTTCCCTTATATATGCCTGCATCTCTTCACCCACCTTTGCAGTGCTTGTCAATGATGAGCCATCAACCTACTTCACATCTCAAAGGGGTCTAAGACAGGGTTGTCCTCTATCCCCTTATCTCTTTGTCATTGCAATTAATGAACTGTCTATAAGACTGCAGGAGGCTCTACACAATAGCAATCTTACAGGTATCTCTCTAGGACAAGGCTATCCTGCTATTCATTCTCTACTATTTGCTGATGACCTTATTCTTTGTGGGCAAGCGTCTCAACTTGAAGCTCAAACTATGAAAACTATTCTTTATGATTTCTGTCAGCAATCTGGTCAAACTCCCAACCTCAATAAATCTTACATCTATTTCAGCAAAAATGTTCCTAATAATATCAGAGCTCAGATCAAAGATATCTTTCCTGTGCCTGATTTACAACCAAATACTATGCATCTTGGTCATCCTATTATTTTTAGCCACAGGGATAAGAACAAAGCCTACAGCTTCATATACAATAAATTTTTGGCAAAATTTGGGACCCTCAAAGCTAACAAGCTCAATCATGCAGGTCGTCTTCAGTATATTAAATCTGTCCTTGCTTCAATTCCCATTTACTATATGTCAATTGTTCTATTTTCAAAAAGTTTCATTGACAAAATTAATGCCATCATCAGAAAATTCTGGTGGGCAGGTGTGCAGGAAGAACAGGTCACTAGCCCTATTGCCTACCGCTCTTGGGATGATATCTCTAAACCTACTGCTCAAGGAGGCCTTGGGATTAGAGACTTGGAGACTGTTAATCAAAGCCTAATTATTCATTCTGCTTGGAACATTGCTACTAACAAAAATCCTTTTCTTACCGCTATTCTAAAGGCCAAATATTTTCCCACTAATTCTTTCTGGACTGCCCCTAACACGGGTACCAGATCCATTTACTGGTCCTCTATTATGCAGATTAGGCACCACCTGCTCTCCAACTCCGTATATCAAATCCATGCAGGTAACTCCTCTATTTGGTCCTCCCCTTGGTCCCCTATTTGGACAAACATTCATGACCACATCATTAACCCGACTCCTAACATGGCCTTACCTTCTAAGGTATCTGATTTGTGGATTCAGGGCACTAACGATTGGGACCACCAATTACTATCCTCTACATTTACTGAACATGCTGTGCAGGTTATTGAAGCCACCCCTGTGGTCAACTCGAACCATGAAGATATCCTTAGATGGATGCCTACCACTAATGGCCACTGCTCCTCTAAAGCTGCTTACTCTTACTTGGCTAGCCAGGAACCCCACCAACTACCAAATCAAGGTTCTAGAAGTATTTCCCATGATGCCAACCTCATCTTACAAAAGGTATGGAAATGTAAAGCAATCCCCCCTGTCCTTAAAACTTTTGCTTGGCGTCTTATCAGAAGGGCGGTTGCTACTGGGGAAAGAGCAGGAAGATACTCTAGTCATATTGATAAGCACTGTTCGTATTGTGGGGCAATTGAAAATGATACTCACCTCTTCTTCCTGTGTGATCTACCTAGACAGGTTTGGTCTACCTCTACTCCTCCACTACAAATTAATGCCATTTCAACTGATGAGGATGGCATTCAGTTAGCGCTGCCCTTACTTATAACATCCAATCCTTCAGACTCTACCTTAGCTAACACTATTTTTACTCTCTGGTACATCTGGAAAGCTCGCAATGACCATAGATTCAACAACAAAACTTGGAATTGTTTTCAGATTAAACAGGTTGCTAATGCTCATATGAATATTTTCATGTCTGCACTTTCAGAGCAGGGCCAACCTTCATTGAATACTCAGGAACCTCGGGGTCTAACAACGATTCAAATGCAGCAACAGGCAAATGTGGATCAACAACATCTTGTGGCTGCCATGTCCTCCACAACTGAACCTGTACACCAACCTCCAATCCTTAGCAACAACTATCTGGTGCAGAATCCCCAATTACACCTCTCCAGGCAAGGTACGGACAACTCTTTTGCAGGCCAATCTCTGGATAGGCAAAGTCACATGGCTATGACGCATCGTTCTTCTCAAATCAGCAATGTGCCCTTCTCTGTTTCAGGTCATGATGGACAGGAACTGAGGGATCCTTATCTGGTACCTTTCCCTACAATGTTAGAAGGAATAAGATGTTACACTGATGCCTCCATTCAACCTGATACTTTCAACACTTGTACTACTATTGCTGGACTTGGTGTCTTCATTGTAAACATGCAGGTCAATCCTCCCCATAGCGTTTTTATTAAAGCTGCTATGAGGGCAGCGTCTTCGGTTATTATGGCTGAGGCTGCGGCTATGGCTCTGGCTGTGCAAATCATGAGGGCTTTGCGCCTCACTCAGGGCACGATTATGACTGACAATCAACTGCTGGTTAACTTCCTCAATGGAAGTAATATCAATCATCCTCCGGACTGGAAAATAAAGCCTTATACTCAACTCATCATCTCCAGGTTACAAGATTCTTCTTTGGCAATTAGAAGGATCAATCGAAGGCAAAATCTCATGGCTGACTCTTTAGCTAGACAGGCTCTTAGTGCTATGGAACAAAATCGGTTTAGTCCTGATGGTACTTGCGTTTATGCAAACCATGTTCTTGATTGCCCTCTTCTAAGGGCTATCTCTGATGTAACCATTAACGATGTAATGGTTCTAACAGCTTCTTGCTGTTAATCTATATATATTGTGTTTCCTTGTCAAAAAAAAAAAAGGTTTGCTTCTTGCTGCTTGTACTCCAGTCATTTCGTCATGCTATTTCTTTGTGTTCTCCTTTAAAATTAAAAGTCTACAAGTGTGCATGATTACACACATTTGTTGAATTAATTCCATGAATAATGTAATTTTCTAAAATGTCGATAACAGTAATGCTTATGAGTGATAAGCGAGAATTTTCTACATCTGTTTTCTCGATTTTTCTCCAAAGAATTGTTGTTTGTGCAAAATACCAAACTGGTTTTCATTATTATAGTGAGAGGATTAAATAGTTGTCTGGATGTGGGGACTGTATCAGAACCTTGTTGAGTCCATGGATGCGGAGGCCAGTCAACTGTGATCGTTGCATACCATGTCTGAAATGACTGTTATTGTTGCATACCATGTCTGAAAGTTTTTTAAGTTCTGTTGATAAGATTCTAAATAGTTTTAATAATTACCTATTTTGGTTCCTCTATTTTCGCATACGCTGAGGGTCATTAATATGTTCATCATCAAAACATAACCCAACAACACCAAATCTTGCTTCCTTCCGAAACTATGGATTTTTCTCTTTTATCAAATTCACCAGGTAGCAGGTATGAGATCTTGGTTTCTGATGACGAGTTGTATCTCCATATTATTGTTCTTTTTGCATTCCATATACAAAAGTGTTTCTGTCAAGTGTTTGTAGTTGTGCCCTCCTTCAGATCGTGGAATTGATAGGAAGCTAAAAAAAATTCCCATGCATGCTTTGTTCGATGGATAAATCGACAATGTTTGGTTGTGCAAGGCTGCAAGCTTTATATTGCCATGTACAGAGTATCTATTAAGCACATTAGAAATTCTACTGTTTTCATACTTTGACATACTGTTTCTAATATTTCCAATTTGACTAGGTTTTAGGCCAAAACAGGTCTCATTGTATGATACAATAATGGATTTTGACTCCGTAGCAATGCAGCCTTGACATCTTATAATTTCCCATAATTATGATGAGTTTGTAATAGTTGTGTTATATAAACTGTGCTTATAATTATATCTTGCCATATGACATGAATATGCTTGTTCATTGTACACCGAGTATGACCCTATATTCCACTCATGAACAACATGTTCAGTGGTTGTTTAAGGATGATGAAACCGATTGGTGATTTCCATATGCTGTTTGGCATACTACTTCAGCTTAGGACCTGTTTTAAACCCCTGGTGTATTTGGGTTTTTTTTAGGTGACCTTTATTTGATTTATTGAGAAAAACTAAAAATGACAAACCTACACACAAGTAGAAATGGTTACTGTAAGAGTAGTTTCCTTCAAAGAGGCATAAAATATAAGGAAGTTGTGTTGTATATATGGATGAGGTGTTTTATAGGATATTAGTTGTGCCTCTGATTTTATATTGAACCTATTAAGTGTATGTTTATGGGAATTCATTTCGAATCACATTTCAGATAATCTCACCCACCGTCCTTGCTGATACATCCTTTGTATAGCCAATAGGATATCTATATTTATATATGTATAATGGAACAAGTTCTTTGAATTAACTTGAAGCTAAATTGTAGCTTGCAAATATAGTGTTTTGGGTAGCATGTAATTGAATATCATGTTTTTTTTTTGCAAAAGCGCCTGTGGTCTAGTAGTAGGGCAGTCTAGTGGGACGCTACCCAAAACACTTTTTTGGATTTTTCCAAAATTTTATAGGTACATGCACACGTGCGCGTTCGGTGGTACTGTGCGTTTCCCGCGCACTGGAGGCAGCAAGATTCTCAACCTCTCTTTGCGTGTGTACGGACGCGCACGCGTGTATGTGCGTGTGGTGTGAGTGTGGAGTGTGTGGGTTGTCTAAATTATACCAGATAAAAAAATATATCATGTTTTTTAAAATATATTATCTCATGTGAGATAGCTTGTGGTTGTGAGAGAATAGGTCTCTTCTGAGCAGGCATGTCATATGGTCTGTGGTTGTAGGAGAATGGACCTCTTCGTATCAGATTTTTTACCAAACATAATTTGTGTACAAATAACTTATAATTTTTTCTCCGCTGTAACGTACGGATATATTTTTATAATAATAATAAAAAGACTAAAGAGTGAAAAAATTTTGGTGCGACCTATGTTTGGTTTCCACCCCCTGTCTCTCCGTGCGTTAAAAAAAGGAAATGAAACATTTACACGTGCAGAAAAAGGAAACAAAGCAATCCCTCCATTCCTGGTTTGGTGTGATTTGCGGTCCCTCCTCGTGACATCTCTGTGCATTCAGAAAAAAAGAAATGAAACCCCCGTTCCGTACGTGCGTTCCCAGCTAAAAAGGAAACAAAGCCTCTCCATAGGCAACAAAAAGGGAAACGAACCTCCCCTCCGTGCCTCCGTAGAAACCTAAGCCAATTTCAATAATAGTTTTATTTAAGTTTCATTTGTATTAAATAGGTTGTCACATAAATATTGTTAATAACATGACAGTGTATTTAAGAAGTGAGAGAAGAAATGAGTTTCATCTAGATGAAACTCTTTTGACACGAATACCAACTGTCTATGAGTCATGAAATTTAATGCCTATGAAACTTTAGAATAGTTTCATTTTATTTCATATGATATGGCAGTCTTGAAAACACCAAAATAAAACTCATCATTCACATTGACCTAATAAAAAAACGTCCGCACCGCGAGCTCCCGAGAAGCCTTGTTTAGTTCCCTCCATTTTCTAAAATTTTCCATCATATCAATCATCACATTAATGTTCGGACATATGTATGGAGCATTAAATATAGATAAAAAAATAACTAATTGTACTTTTAATATGTACATGTCGAGAGGAATCTTTGGAGTCTACATAGTCCATATTTAAATAAAGTTTATCAAATAACAACGAAAACGCTACAGGAAAAATTTTGCCATCTAAACCGGGAGAGCACCACGGATGCGCCGCCGCCGCCGCACAAGTCCCGCGCTCTAGATCCCTGCTGTCGCTGCCACCACGTATCTTACCGTCCCGCGCTCCAGATCCTGCTCCCCGTCCCGCGCCCCATCACGGGAGGCGCCGTCGCCGCCGTTGCCGCCGCCTGCGCCGTTGGATCGTCTACCCCCAATGTCCCATGTGCTCCGGTGTCTGGAGGAGGCAGCTACAGCAGCGAGCCCGAGCCCGGGAACCGGCGGTGGGCGCTTGACTGCTTCTCCTCTGCATGCGGTACTCTGTTCTCACATATAGATGTACTCGCACGCCCCATCTCGTAAAACTCGAGCTCATAGGTACATGTATTCGTGGTATTGCATACCTCTTCAATCAATGCTAAAAGGAATTATCCTCTGTCGAATACTGTGGAGGATTTTTCAATGTGTATGGTTTTAGGCCTAATCTCAAATAGGCAGCTTGCGGTCCTCTGACTGCATGTAAGGTGTTCACTAGCCAATGCATGTAATGTGTTCGATGAAATGTCAAATCCACCATGTAATATATAATTGCAAGATTGATGTATAAATAAATATGTGTATTTTGGATTATGTACTTTAGTGCTTTACCATTCAATTTAGAAATTGTTGTTGCTGCTGCAGCAGTAGGATACACTCAAGTGTTTTAGCTTGTCCAAGTCTTTTCTTCAAATTGTTTTGATATATGTGGATTTCTGGTGACACAATGATTGTACGACGATCCTGGAAATGAAGACGTTGCTGAATTGGAATGAGCGACTCCAGTTCTTCGGTAGTGACAGTCTCCTGCTAAAGGTATGTTCTCTTTATGTCGCCAGCTCTTCATGTTTTGCTTGGATTATGGGGCCTTTATTGTGGCCATTGGTTGTACATTACAAGTCTGTTGTGAAAAGTCGTGGCCTTTGTCTCTATTAATTTATAATCTTAGTGTCAACCTTTGAGGAAAACTAGGTGATTGGTGCGTGAGATATTTATAAATATTAGTCTACTACATGTTGTCCTTAACCAACTGCAGCTGCTCAAATAATACCATTTTATTTTTTAGTCTATTACTAGCTGCCCTTTTTTAACAGATTATTTTCTTGTTATCCTAAGTCCTAATTGGTAAGGAAACAGAACACCATTCTGATATGTTTCTTTCCTTTCCCACATGTCCACATGATTTAGTTGTGGCTCAAATGACAACCTTGAAATTGCTAATAATTCTAAATCTAAAAGGATGTTGTTTGTCAATTGCATGTTGTGGTTAGTGGTTACCTACCAAGAAGAGATCAAATGATGCTATTTTATTTATTTCTAAGCCTCTCTCTTAACTTTAATAATTCTGTGGGCATGATTTTAGGTTATGAGCCAATAAATCTTGCTTTTACATTGCACAATCTGATCCACTTGCTTAATTATGGAAATGTACATACTGAATGGCTAGATATGTTTCAGAAATATACTTGTTTCATAAAAGTTCTTTCTTTGCTTACTGAAATTGGTATCTTCTTTTCAAAATTGTAAATAATTTTTTAGTGAGAAAGTTCTAAAAAGCAAGCTGGCTGAAAGGGATTGCCTCGCTGCCGAGCTCGTCAACACGGCCACCAACCTCAACCTGCAACTCCGCGATGCCAACGCATGACTCCACGGCACACTCAACGACAGCGTGAGAGTTCATTTTCTACCTCGCCTCTCGTGTGGCTTCTTACTTCTTTGAATTCTATTGCTTTAAGGCGGTGCCTTGGTGCCTTTGCCTGCTTACTGATGTGTCAGTTGATTTCGATTGTTGATGTCGACAAAGACCAAGCTTGTCAAGGAGCAGGGCTCGCTTGTGCAGACGTCCAAGGAGCTGTCCAGGAACATGCACGATACCTCAACTGTAAGCTCACATTAGTTTTCCCTCTCTTTTTTCTGTATTTCTTTTAACTGAAACATGCAGCTACAAACCAATCTATATGGTTAACTAAAACTAGCTAACATGATAAGCTTCAGAGGAGCAGAAACTAGCTAACGTGATAAGCTTCAGAGGAGTTGGAGGTTGTATATTTGGTTCCTTAAACGATCTATTGTTCCTTGATGATCAAATTTTTATGCCTAACAAAATGTTTATTATTTGTTTAGTAGGTGTTTGTTATTTGATTTGATATATAGTATATTTTTTTCTGAGTTTTCTGGCTGAATATAATTTTATGTTTTTACTGATGAGTTAGCTGTGTAACATTATTTAATTAGTATGCAGGCCTACTCGTTGTTTCCATCTCTAACTTTCTATCAAATTTCTCAGCTGATATGGATGTACATCAACTTTGAAATGCACTGGAAATATTCTCTGAAACTGAAAAACAATTGTAGACCATAAAAAAGGTATGAATGGCTAACTGCCACATTGTTACAGTTTAACATGAGTGAACCCTATTGTCTCTCTTCCCCCTTAATTAAATCTCTCCCCCCTTAGTATATCAGCACTTCAGTTTACTGATATGTAAGCTGTACTTTTATGCAGATGCTAGGACAATATGGATGAAAGATCTTGAAAACTGCTCATCCTGACCACTTCAAAATCTACTGCAGAAGGATGAGAAGTTTTCATCTCTATATACAACCTGGTAATTTGCTCTGTGCATGAGGCCTCTTTTGCCTGTTTTATTTAGGAGACATTCATTTGTCACTTAACAACATGTCCCTACTTCGTGAATTCAGAAACAGTTCATAAACTGTAATTCTAAGTAGAAACATACATATTCTGTTTGTTTGGAGCATGTGACTCAGTTAAGAGCTAGAATTGTTCTTCTGATTAATTCATAAATGGCACAACATAAAAAACAGATGAACTCTGTAGTCTACAATGCAAGTATTAGGCGGGGCAGTGCTGAGTGTTCTTTTATATGGCTTGTTATGAGAGTGCTGCATAGTAGATTTGTGTTCCTAAAGTGCAAAAATGGGTGGTCGGGTTGTACTTCCTCTGTTCTCTAAATGAAATTAGTCTATCAGAATATGTATTTGGAAAATTGTTGGGGATGCAGATTAGTTGCCGACATATGGAACACCTTGATATATAAGAATGCAATTTATATTATGTCTTTTGAAATTGTGCATCATTTCTTAGCAGACAATGTAATTTGGTAGTGTCAGATGCTAATGTTTCATTGCTCCCGATGGTGAAGTGCCATGGCACAAGCCTTCCCCCTCTAGCGATCTTTTTGTGGTTATTAAGCTAAGGTTGAGCCCACATATCAACAAAAATGTCTACTATATATGATTGAATCAGCTTAAGCTCATGTCCTTCTCAATGATTGAGCTTAGGATTGTCAAATATGAGATGCTCATGCTACGCTCATCTATGCTTGACTGCAGCCGTTGCCATTTATACAACTCAATACATTGTATCGAATTTAACACTGCAGAGGTCTACTTAGTTGTACAATGATATCTTATTTGAGAGCTAAAGATAGCATTATTATACATATCATGTACTCATTCAGTCCCTAAGTTCTTTCTCATGAGACCATACATTGATGCAGATTCCTATATATGATTGAATGAAGACGGAGACGATTACAAGGTGAGCATCAGGTTCCTCTAACTGGTGGTGGTGATAGGGTTCGCGGATGATTTCAAGGCCTTCAGAAGTTGATTCATGTGTTTTTGATCTATTGCTTTCTCCTCCAAGTCAGTCTTGACAACACTAATTCTCATGATTTTGTTTTTTGTCATTCTTTATGACTTTGTTAATTTTACAAATTTTACTTTTTTGAATAAATGTCACTTTAACATTGGTATTTAATTTTATATTATTGTTATCTTCTGGTGCGACCTGTGTGTTTTTAATATAGAATTTTAGTTGTCCCGTAGCAACGCACGGACATGCTACCTAGTTATGTATATAATCTCAGAGATCAATGAAAGGTTAACGGTTACAATCATTCTATTCATTCACTTTACAATACGTTATCACGCACTCGCTCTCACTAAGTTCTTGACAAAAGTCACTAAGTCCTCGACAAAAGTCTTTCGACCAGAGAAAAGATGAACAGACGATAGAACCAGTAGAACGAATGAAGAACAGAGGCACGCATGCCTCATCACTAGTAAGTCCAAATGACGTGAATCAATCTCAACTTACCTTCTCATCTCATCCGTGGCTTATTCTTTGCCCTTCGTTGCGTCGGTGGAGTTCGTCATGCTCCGATTCGCCACCATGGCTGCACATGCCCCGATTCGCCACCATGGCTGCACTGGCGCTTGACGCAGTGGAGCCCGAAGGAGTGGAGGACGTGCCACCAGGCTTCAAAGCCTTGTAGAGTTTGACTTTGCATAGGGACTAGCAAATGGTAAGTTTGGAGAAACATGTTCACGGTCCTTACAGTCAATATTATACCATCAACTAATGCATAGAATGATATGAAATGAACCATAAAACATAGTTGTAGGGTTTGATTCTAATAAGTTCCACGAGTTGTGTTGTTCTCACTTGTTTTGCAGGGTTATCAATATTTCACCATATAAAAGTATCTCAAGTGACAAAACAGAGCACACCATTGCGAAGAGCTCGTCAAGACAACTGAAACGAACATATGATTTGCTACATTTGGAGTCCCGACGAGAGAGTCCTTGTTGGATACGACTTGGAAGCTTCTAGAACAACCTGGAGTGATCACCAAGCAACATAATTCAGGGAATAAACTGACAGTGTTGGCGCAAAATGTGGTGCACCGTGCCTCACACACAGTAAGCCGAAAAGCGTGACTTCAATCGGGTACCCCGACGGTTTGAAATCCGGAGACGTGCCGGTCAGTTTGACCTGAAAAAGACGTGCCGGTCGGTTTGACCTGAAAACCAACAAAGGATAAAACTGTGACAATAAAACTGGAACATGCCGGGTGAGACCAGACAGTTCCATATTTACGGCCTTGAAGCCAATCATGACGGCACACAGCTATAGAAGCTGCTTGTCAACAGGTTTAAAAGTCATTCGGCTAACTCTGAACATAAGCATACGTAAACAATTGGTTGCCTAACGTATATACATGAAAAAGACATGCTTGAACGAGTAAAGATAAATTACGAATTAATGTATAACCAAGCTCGGCAAGCTAGTCGAGTTGGGGTCCATGAGGAAGGAACATACAAACAAACATGATCAAACCAATCTAAAACCTGCATCTGTCGCACGATACCTAGTTTTATCTAAGCTCGAACATGATTGATATGCATGAACCCACAACATGTAACAATCTAGATTAGAAATTGTTAACACCGAATTTTCGCACTGTGACAAATGGGCCGGCCCAGTACAGATTCGGAGGGGCCACCACCTGAGGAATCGGCAGGCATCGGACACAGTCGGCTAATTTGGCTGTAAAGCCATAGGGGCAATGGTGGATGAATTCGGCAATGCGATGCTGTGATCGGCTACTTTGGGCAATGATCGATTCGTGCTGCAAGGTGATGAGCATGGCGTGTCAGAAGATCCGGCGATAAGATTTTGTCGCGTGCCGGTTATTGAAGGAAGCTTGAGAAGAAAGATGTTATATCTTAGATAGTTTCCTATTTTTGCCGTTGTAATCGTGTCCTTCTAGGACTCAGAGAACACCAGAGTATAAATATAAACCCTGAGGCCATTGTAATATCTGTTCACAACCAATACAACCAACCCGGCCCCATGCCGTATCGAGTCCAAGTCGTGTCGTCGTGTTCTTCGAGAGGAATCATCGATCCGTCGACCTCCGTAAGTCCCGGCAACCTTGTTATCATGTCTAGTATCGTGCGGCGGATTTAGATATGGTGCAAGTAGTCTCGTACGTTAAGCTTAGTATCGTCCGGCGGATTTAAGCTTATTACGGGAAGCTTTTGCTTATGCCTTGTATCGTGCGGCGGATTGAGTCATGAGTAAAAGTAGTTATCGGCTCTGTTAGATTTGGCAGATCTAATAGATTCATCAAGTTATCTTGTGTTATATGTTTTGTTACGTTTATTTTATTATAACACTCTTTTGCCCAATCTAGATTG
The DNA here is from genome assembly GCA_009763385.1 of Coix lacryma-jobi var. lacryma-jobi. Lineage (NCBI taxonomy): Eukaryota > Viridiplantae > Streptophyta > Magnoliopsida > Poales > Poaceae > Coix > Coix lacryma-jobi. The sequence continues at coordinate 130,656,319 of CM019830.1, forward strand.
ATTTTCGTTCGGCCTTGTCACATAAGCTTGCTTATGCTTTTCCTAATCATAATATCATGGCGGCCGAACCGACTTTCGATCTAGGTTGTCACATGTTGCGGGTTCATGCATGTAGATCATGTTTAGGCTTTGATAGGACCGGGTGTCGTGCGGCAGGCGCAGGTTTTAGATTGGTTTAGCCATGCTTTGCATGTATGTTTCTTCTTCATGGACCCCAGTTCGGCTGCATCGCCGATTCTGGTTACGCTTACACGAGTAATGAGTAAATATAGATCTGTTCAGATATACAAGTGCTTTTAGCTCCTTATGATCAGGTCGTATCATCCGGTGGATTAATCTGGTTGTAAGGGGTGGTATAGGGGTATGGCAAGTGGTATCATGCGGTGGATTAGCTTTGCTTGAGCCTATACCTGACGGGTTTATGAAGGTTGGACGTGCGGCAGATCAGCTGGATTGGCCTATGCATGCGTTGTTTGGATAGATTTATATTTACGAGTTGCCCCTTTTTATGTCTTATTGTTATTCATGTATTCGGCATTTAGCATGTTGATGTTTTATCCTTATAATTGCCGAATGAATCTCTAAATCTGTTGGCAGATAGCTTTCATAGCTATATGTCGTTGTAAGTAGCTTCAGGGCCGTATATCTTGGAACTGTCAGGTCACACCCGGCATGTTCCAGTTGGTATTTAATGATTTTCTTCCCTTGTTAGTTGCAGGCAAACTGACTGGCACGCACCGGACCTCGAAGCGTCCGGGCTACGTCTGAAGCTAGCTTATTCGGCTTGCTGGTGTGCTTCCTCGGCGCGGGGCGACGAGTTTCGCGCCAATAGAAATTAATTCGGCCATCATAATCATGTAATTTATAAAGGATATCATGAAAAACAATGATTATTGGAGCGTAAGTAAACTTGTAAAGCAAGGCCGAACAAAGATCAATCTAGATTGGGCAAAAGAGTGTTACAGAATTAATTAAAACATATAACACATGATAACTTAATGAATCTATTAAATCTACCAAATTTAATAGAGCCGATAACTATCTCGCTTTTGCTAAACATATGAATAAACGCTTGTCACACGGTATTTGCCCATAAGCAAAGCATAAGCAAAGACTTCTTGATCATTAACAAAGATCCACCACACGATCTTTGGAAACAAACAAGACTACTTGCATTATATCTAAATCCATCGCATGATACTAGACATGATAACAAGGTTGCCGGAACTTACAGAGGTCGACGAATCGATGATTCCTCCTGAAGAACTCGACGGCACGACTAAGGACTCGAAGGTGGCACGGGGCCGGTTTGTATTGATATGGTTGCGAACATTTCTTACAATGGCCGAAGGTTCATATTTATACCCCGGGCTAATAAGAGTCCTGAAGGGACTTGCCTAACAAATATATCTAAATAAAGAAAAATATTAAGATACAATGACTCTAGCTTCCCTTTTGTAGAGTTTATCTCGGTCTTGCCTAGGCCGACCCTGACTAATAGCAAATATGATGATCTCTTGGTCTTGCATGCCTTGTATACGCCCCATATTCCATCCTTATCTGATCTATATAGATATAACTTCTTTTGTCGAAGCAAGCAACCACCGACCTCATGTATATCTTCCTATATTTGCTTTTCCTTAGTCTCATGCCATGTACCACGTACACACATCAATGTTTGCATCTTACGTCATGCATAGTCCAATGTTGATATGATAATCATTAATAAAAGTCCTCTTTATTATCTTTGCGAGCAAATAGAGTTATTTTCATTCCGGGCTTTGACTTTGAATAACAACGAACTGTGCTCCCAACGTTGAACGTGTCTTTCTCTTTCGCATGTAGACCTCGACTGGTGTGTGTTCAAACGTACAAGATTATAATACCTCAGATAATCGGCCACAAAGCATTAAAATATTCTGATCTGGTCGATTAACCGAAAATATACTGTTCAAAAACATCATTAGCTGACTGCCTTCCTTTCCAGGGTAAACTTGCCAATTTTTTGTGTTAACACAGGCCCCCGAGTTCGGAGTATGAATTCTTCATGCTTCGAACTATTCCAGTCTATTGATCTGCTCTTTCTAAGTTGATGTCTTCTGACCTTTGCATGTGCTCCATACCGATTACCTTCTTTCAACCTGACTTCCTGACTTTATAATCACAATCGGTCGCCTGTATAACTTGATATCCTTGACTGGCTGCCAACAGACTGATTGACTTGGACCGTAGATTCAACATCAGTAGTAGTCTTTACTATAATCGGCCCTCTCAGTAGCCGATGAAATATTTCTTAAGAATTACCAACTGATGATCTATAATATATCAATGTTTCTTCCAAGAAGCCGAGGAACTCACTGGCAACAATAGCGTGATCTCGCCGAATTTCCATAATTTTTCTGTAAAATAATAAACCTCCAATACATATGGAAATAGGTTAACAGTAAATGCGTATATGTATAAATATAATAGTTCTCCATTTTGTTGTTGATCAGATGATGCTGCAATGCTGACTATATCTCAAGAGTATCACATTTATAACTAAGATTTCTCTTAAATTTGAATAAAACAGTATTCTAGCTATCCTTTTTTCTATTCAACCATGGGGCTTTTAACTTTGACTAAATCTGTCAGTAAATCGCAAAACAAAACAAAAACAGAACTGCTTATCTTTTATTCTTCGAACACTCTTCTTTTGGAGTTTTTATATTCTTCTCGGTTTTGACGAACACTTGTTCGTCATTTTTATTTCCGAGTATGAAAGATATCACACAATATTGCAAAGTCAAAAACTGGACTATAAGGAGATACAAGTCATATACTTAGAACAAGAAGTGCGAGTAAAGATTTTTTTTGTACGTTCTTCTACATATCATTCTCTTTTAGTCATTTTAAAATATACGAGGCTACTGAATCTTTGGTTATCTTTTATTTTATCTGGCGATCACGTGACCATTATTTTTCTAACTCAGTTCTAGCAGACACTTGCCCATCATTTTTATTTCTGAGTTTTTTTAGAGCAAAAATAGCCTCATATACTTTAATCAAAGAAAGAGTGCATGCACAAGATATTATTAATTATATTGTGAATCTTGATCTTGGGAATATGACTATAATTCAACTAGAAGTCTCAACAGTTTGACAAAGCTCAATATGACATTTAAGAAAATTTTATTTTATGAATTCTCCAGAATTAAAGTATCTCTTAGAATAATGTTATAGCAAATTCTATTCTCATTCATATTTTACGATCACTTTTAGATAAAGCTTAAACTTCATGCGACCCACAAGTTTCAAAGATTTCTAGATAAATATTATAACCACTATACTCAAACTTAGAGAAATCAAAATTATAAACTTGTAACACCCTGATTTAATTTTTCCCCAATTGAATAAAATAAATTAGAAATTAAATAGGCTGTCTATTTAATTAGAGGAGGAAAATAAAATTAATTTATCATTTTCATGTTGCATTCATGCCATTGCATATTTTTATTGAGTGGAAAAATAATTTGGTTAAACCCGATTAGGGCGAATCGCTTTTATTCTATTTAGAAAACAAATAAAAGAGTTATGAAAGATTTTCAAAGTTAAACTCAAATTTTATTTTCAAAGTCTAGGGAAAATGTTTTCAAAACTTTTCGAATTCATTTGATTTCAAACTGATTTCAAATTGGGTTTCAAAAGATTTTGCAAAAGAGTTAAAAAAAATGGCAAAGGGACAAACCCCATTTCCCTCTCCTCTTTCTCCCTGGCCCAAACTGGCCTGTATCTGGCCTGCCCCCCTTCCCTTTAGCTCACTCCCGCGCCCCATTCCTGGACCGAGCCCACCACGTCGGTCCGCTCCCTCCACTCCTCCCCTCTTCCACCTGGGCCAAACCGGCGCTTGCGGCCCATCCTTGCCCCCGCGCCAGCGGCCGCTCCACCGGCTCAGCTCGCAGCGTCCGCGTCTCCGCTCCCTCCCTCCCGCGCCGGCCCGCGACCCCGGCCCACCTCCACGCGCACACCTCCTCGCGTGTGCGAGCCAGCACCGGCCCGCGCGCCCTCGCTCTCCTGCGGCCACCGACGAGTGGAGCCCACCAGTCAGGCGTCTCCCTCCTCCCAACCTGCAGCGCCTGCTCGCCCAACACCCCCTCCGCCCTACCCGCGCACCGCTCGCCCAAATCGGCTTCTCCGGGCTTCTCGGGCTCGATCCCGCAGCGTTATATCGCGCCGCCACCCCTCTCCCTTCATCCCTTAAGTACACCGCCTCCATCGCCCGCGCCAGCTCACCTCCTCCACCAGTTGCCGTCGTCGTTACCAAGCCGCCAAGCTCCACCGCGCCACCCATCTCCCCATCCTCCTCTCCGGTTCGCGGTGGTGTCGCAGGCTCACGCCGAGGCTCCTTCGTATCGTGCCAGTGGCCGTGTCACACTGTCGTGACGCTCAGAGGACGTCGCCGCACCTCCGGACCGCGGTCGTCACCCTCGCCGTCAAACTCCCTCTCCCGAGGCACATCCGGCGACAAGAGCGTCTCCATCTAAGTCTCGGTGAGCTCCGCATCAGTTCCCACTTGTCCCCGCAGTCTCTACCGGTCTGTAGATCCAAGTAGACGAGTTCCGGCGGGTCCTTTCATGGCGCCGCCGCGTAGAAGCCGGGCGCCGCCGTGCCTTTCCCCGCCGGCGGTAACCCCTGACACTCTTTTGTTTCGTGGCCGCCCGATCTGGATTGCACGGCGCAGATTAGATCCAACCCCGAAAGGGTATGGACCGGGCGCACCCACACATGGACCCAGTCCACACCGGCCGCGTCAGCCGGTCCACGTGCCACGTGGTGAACCGACCCAATAGAACGGCGCCGCATGGCGAACGTCAGCGCCACGCAGAGCCACACCAGCGCCCAGTCAGCGCCATGCAACCCACACCGCACGGCTTCGGTCGTTTTGCTAAAGAACCCCTCCTCTTTGCGGGAATCAACCCGCAGTCCCTTGAGCACTGTTCTCTGAGTCTCGGTACACTTACGGTTTAGCCCTCGCGTTTCCAAGGAATACAGGCGCAGTCCCCCGGTCTACGCCGCGACCGCCCCATGAGCCGCGTCCACCCCACGGTCGCGCCTCGTCCACACCACAGTGGTGCACCGCACCCATCATGCGTCGACGCGTGGCACCGGTGCCAGCGCGCGTTGACGGCTGCCTCCGTTTTGCATAAAGGTCCTCCCCTTTCCTAGAAACAAACCCGCAGTCCACCAACCCTATTCCCTGAGTCTGCGGATTCTTCTAAACTAGCCCCTGTATTTTCCAGGAAGTGAGGCCCGGTCTGATCGCCTTTTAATTACTATTTTTATTTGTTTTAAATACGAAAATGACTTCGATTTATTTACAGTATTGCCACTCAAATTCAAACGCTTATGACTTTCACGTTTTAACTCCGTTTTGACCCATTCTACTTGCGTTAGATTCATAATTTCGTTCTCTACGCAGTAGATCTATTAGTTTACTGTTTTCGTACTATTTGTTGTACTGTTATTTATTTTGCTTTGTATGTGCCATGTATGTTGATTGGGCCAGAGAGTGCGGAGTACGAGGACGCTCCCGCCTATTCTTGTGATCCTGCAGATTCGACCCAGCCCGAAGGCAAGTGTTCTTGAACATCTTGCACCTATGATTTATTTTATTTTGGTATTAGAGTAGTTAGATCCTGTAGTTGCATGCTTGTCAATAATTTGAATCCCATGTTATGGTTTACTAGATTTTGTCTATATTATCCTTGTCACCTGTTTTGGGATGTTCGGGTAGAAGTCTTGCTTAGCCCTGCAGTCATGTCAGGATGGGGTGATGGTCAATTATAATTAATCCTGATTAATGAACTATGGAACAATGGGGTCATGGTAATTTTTGTAGAAACATGGTGTTAGGTAAATCCGGCAGGATGGACCCGTACTGGTGGTTTTGTGCCGTGAGACTCGGCAGCTGGTTTTGTTTTCTGGTTCTGGGCTCGTGCTAGTTATATCCTGCCTGGATCCCTAGGACCCGGTTCTCGGAGCATGTAACCCGGCAAAACAGCACAACCATGAGATCTGGATGGGCTGGACCTGGCTAATTAATTAGTTTTCTCCAAGTTATGCTACACGAGGGTTGTATAGTGGCTCAAGAGGGGTCCCTTGGGGTCGTTGACTTATGGACAGGGGAGAAACCTTAGAGTACGTGTAACACAGACTTGGAGGGGCTTTGTAAAGGCCTTGCAGTGCAACCCGCTATGCACCTTGGCAGTGTTTAGCGTGACGGGTAATGCACGACTCATGGGTAACGATGTGCAACCTCTGCAGAGTGTAAAACTGATATATCAGCCGTGCTCACGGTCACGAGCGGGCTTGGACTTCTTCGAGATTAGTTGGTTACTGGTTACTGGTTCGGGTCATCTGATGGACTTCAGGTGCGGTTGCCTGATGGACTTCAGGTGTGGGTACTTGGTGCGACTCCAAGTGCGGTTGCTTGGTGTGACTCCAAGTGTTGGTTGCTCGGTGTGATTCCGAGTGTGGTCTTGCTCGGTGCGACTCTAAGTGTTGCTACTTTTCTACAGTGTCTGAATCTATAACCTAGTAAATAGGTGCATAGGATTAATAGGATTAATAGGATGTGTCGCTTTAGGCGCTTGAGTCAAACAAAGTCAGCCTACCTTTGTTATAAGCCTCATACGCATATATTTCCTACACTTGCGGAGTACATTTCGATGTACTCACCCTCCTCTTTGTCCCCCTGCTACTCCACCCAGACGCTGGCGTCTACGCGGACATCGGTGGCTACGTTCACGAGGAGCCGAAGTATCCAGAGGACGGTGGCTACGACCCTGACGACCTGTACTAGGATGGTGCTACCCCCGGTCGACGTTCCTGTGGAGATGGAGTCCAGATTTCCGCGTCTACATCAGAGTCTTCATCGGAGTCTTCATTAGAGTTAGTTATCATGAGAGTCTGTACTTTTTATTTTAGACCCAAGGGTCATTTATGTAATAAAGTTTAATATTATTAATAAAGCATTGTTTTGATATTTACTATGATGTGGATATATGTATGAAAATTGATCCTGGCATACATATATTGTGCTCCAATTTTGTTCTTAAAATTGGGGTGTCACATAAACTAGACACGGGTAAAACATAAAACAGAGTATCCATTTATCATTTCAACAATAGATAAGCTAGAACATTATTTATATCATATATGATTATTATTCTCAAGATTTTAATTTATCATTGAGATGCAACATCATAAGTTTTGCCCTTTTAATATTTTTAATTCTAAACTTTAACATTGTTTGAAAAATAAGGGTAGAGTCACACAAACCATCGTTGAAGATGAAGGAGTCAATGGAAGTCATTCATCTTGTCCTTCTTCATGATGAATCACTCGATGTTGCGTAATGTATATGCGTGGCGAGTCCAAATCTCTATCAATAGATAATTTTTTTTGTGCTTAACTGATGATCGGCTATCTATCTCGTCTTTCTCAACTCTGAGCCTGATCAACTCAGCATACCCCGTGACTCTTCTTGCCGAACAATGACAACTTGTGGCCTTCCTAGTTGTCACTGAAGAACTCGATTTCATCAGATTACTTGATAAGTAATAGGTCTCCCGACCATAGTCACGGCCCAAACTTCTTCACGTCCTCCACTCGTTTATGAGAAAAGAGCCAATGAGCTAGGAGAAGGTCTTCGACTTTGTTTGCCTGCATTATTTTGTCAATGTCACCATGAACAAGCTCTTTGATTCTAATTCACGGTAACTTCCATCTGGATTTGGGTTCGCTCGCCGAACCAGTTGCTGATTCTATTTCATATATTATTTTCTTGGACCGGCGTAATGTTTCCTTTCAAGTTTCCATATCAGCATGCTGACCTTTAGCCGAACTCGAGTTAAGTCTAGCTATTAACATGTTTGTTCGGTCACATTTTCTTAGCGAACTATCGATTTTATGTCCTTGCCGATCAGCTATTCATTCTTTCTCACTTTTAGATCAAATGATTTCAGATTCCACACTTCCATTATCCTATCTGAACCTTCCCCTTTATTTCAGTGGTAAATTTAGTCGATCATGGTTCCATCATTTGAGGCATCAGCTGAAATTGAATCTCAACTGGCTGCCCTCCCGACCGATCTCCGTACATCTATCCTTGGAGTCAATCCTTTTATTCAACAGTTAGTCGATTCCTACTATCGACCTTTCATCTTCTCAACTTAGTGCACTAGTGATCACACGGCTTTAGAATTTTAGAACTGACTGAACATCTTGAACTTGACTAATATAAGCCGAGGCCACTTAGCTTGATCAGCTAGCTAACTGCCATGATACGTCTTCAACTGCACTCCGAGATGCTTCACATGCTCAAGATACCAACATATTTTTCTTCAAATATATTAACTCTAAGATATACCAAATACTTAATTCATCAAGCCAATTTGAGTAGCACTCGTAACTTTCAATACCACAATTGACAATTGAAATATTTTGGATCAATCATCCCTGATAGTCTTTTGTACTGATGGAGCAATTTCCTGGGCCGACCAGGAGTGAACCTCCTCTACACCGGTCATCACACAACCTGGTGAATGTTGTGATAGCAGCTTCTACCCTGTCATCTGTTGTTTATTGAACTTGAGGATCTTAAGGTTGTCTTGATGACATCATCCAAAGAACAGGTAACTGATACATCTCCGAAGGTACCAGCTTTGTTTTACTGATAACAGGCTTGCCATTGGATCAATATACCATTAAATATATTGAAATACTTCTTATCGGCTATTAGCTTGATGTCTTGGTTCATTTTAGCCGATGCAGTATAATCATACTCAATAAATCCTAGCTACATATATTTCTCTCTATATTTCCTTCCCTTTGTCTTACGTGGAAAGATTCTCTAACCTCATAGCCGATTTCGTCTTACAAAGTGATCAGCTCTCATTGGTTTGGACAACAAATACGCATGTACGGGCATGATCTTTGTATTCAGCAATACCGAGTTGTTGCCATGAGCATGATAGCATGGTGAACCAGGTTATCGGCAAACCGGGGAAGGTCAAAGAAATTTCAGTCGCTAACATGTTGCTGTTCAGCCGCAGGTTTCAAGTCCGGCTATTATAATGTCTTGATTTATCATGCTTGGACATGTCAACAAAAGCTCGATTATCACTTGATTAATTCCATTAATCAAATAAACAATTCAGTCCCCTTGCCTCATCACCATGCTTTAATCAACTGTCATCTGATACCTTGATTTTTGGCTAACTATATCAATGCTAGAAAAATATACTCTGAATATCCTCAATATTCGGGACTGATTCTTCGCGTGACGATGATAACTCTAGCCGATTCCTGTATGCATATCGGCCAATTAGTATATTTTTCTTGTGTTGTTGTATCCACCGATTCCTTTCCTGAATAGCCGATTCCAAAGATGACATGCAGATAATTAGCTATTGACCAACTTCCCTCGGCTGACGTATGGCCCCTTGATAATCAATTGGCCATTTATAGCAGCATGCAAGTAAATCTGAGTTTGGACTTCATCTCTTTGAACATCTCCATGGAAATCTTCCTTTTATTTATCTCTTCATGTGCATACCGTGCCATGATATATTTGGACACCGATACATTCATGTCATGATGTATTTGAAACCATTTTATTTTTAGGAGAAACTATATCAGTCAATTCTATCATTAGGAGAAGTTCATTAGCTTCTTTAATTGATTTCTATGTCCCTGCACGGAGCAAATCCACCCATGCATGCTATCTGCGTCTTCGTAGATGCCATGTACACTCAGTTGATCAGTAACTATCCCGTGCGTACATGTTGAATCGGCTGTTTTCATACATATTCGGCAATTGGTCATCTCTGGCAATCAGTTTGTACAGTCATACTCTTCTCGTACAATAGCCGATGGAGTTAAGGGAAACAATCGATCCTTATTTATACAGGCGTTTGACAATCAAATAGGAATTGTTGTCCCACTGGGCATGCCAAAAAGTGTGTTGGCGCAAAATGTGGTGCACCGCACCTCACACACAGCAAGCCAGAAAGCGTGACTTCAATCGGGTACCCGGACGGTTTGAAATCCAGAGACGTGCCGGTCGGTTTGACCTGAAAACCAACAAAGGATAAAACTGTGACAATAAAACTGGAACATGCCGGGTGAGACCAGACAGTTCCATATTTACGGCCTTGAAGCCAATCATGACGGCACACAGCTATAGAAGCTGCCTGTCAACAGGTTTAAAAGTCATTCGGCTAACTCTGAACATAAGCATACGTAAACAATTGGTTGCCTAACGTATATACATGAAAAAGACATGCTTGAACGAGTAAAGATAAATTACGAATTAATGTATAACCAAGCTCGGCAAGCTAGCCGAGTTGGGGTCCATGAGGAAGGAACATACAAACAAACATGATCAAACCAATCTAAAACCTGCATCTGCCGCACGATACCTAGTTTTATCTAAGCTCGAACATGATTGATATGCATGAACCCACAACATGTAACAATCTAGATTAGAAATTAATTCGGCCATCATAATCATGTAATTTATAAAGGATATCATGAAAAACAATGATTATTGGAGCGTAAGTAAACTTGTAAAGCAAGGCCGAACAAAGATCAATCTAGATTGGGCAAAAGAGTGTTACAGAATTAATTAAAACATATAACACATGATAACTTAATGAATCTATTAGATCTGCCAAATCTAGTAGAGCTGATAACTATCTCGCTTTTGCTAAACATATGAATAAACGCCTGCCGCACGGTATTTGCCCATAAGCAAAGCATAAGGAAAGACTTCTCGATCATTAACAAAGATCCGCCGCATGACCTTTGGAAACAAACAAGACTACTTGCATCATATCTAAATCCACCGCATGATACTAGACATGATAACAAGGTTGCCGAAACTTACGAAGGTCGACGGATCGATGATTCCTCTCGAAGAACTCGATGACACGACTAAGGACTCAAAGGTGGCACGGGGCCGGTTTGTATTGATATGGTTGTGAACATTTCTTACAATGGCCGAAGGTTCATATTTATACCCTGGGCTAATAAGAGTCCTGAAGGGACTTGCCTAACAAATATATCTAAATAAAGAAAAATATTAAGATACAATGACTCTAGCTTCCCTTTTGTAGAGTTTATCTCGGTCTTGCCTAGGCCGACCCTGACTAATAGCAAATATGACGATCTCTTGGTCTTGCATGCCTTGTATACGCCCCATATTCCATCCTTATCTGATCTATATAGATATAACTTCTTTTGCCGAAGCAAGCAACCACCGACCTCATGTATATCTTCCTATATTTGCTTTTCCTTAGTCTCATGCCATGTACCACATACACACATCAATGTTTGCATCTTACATCATGCATAGTCCAATGTTGATATGATAATCATTAATAAAAGTCCTCTTTATTATCTTTGCGAGCAAATAGAGTTATTTTCATTCCGGGCTTTGACTTTGAATAACAACGAACTGTGCTCCCAATGTTGAACGTGTCTTTCTCTTTTGCATGTAGACCTCGGCTGGTGTGTGTTCAAACGTACAAGATTATAATACCTCAGATAATCGGCCTCAAAGCATTAAAATATTCTGATCTGGCCGATTAACCAAAAATATACTGTTCAAAAACATCATTAGCTGATTGCCTTCCTTTCCAGGGTAAACTTGCCAAATTTTTGTGTTAACAGACAAATCCAACAACTTCGGTGAATTACTGTTTTTCAGGGAGTTTTACAGAAGATGGATAGAGATTGAATCCTACTCCAACACGACAAATATATGCAAACAGACAGAAAGTTGCATTAGGGCAACAAGGAAGGTTCTAGAAGACACCTCGACGAAGGTGGAGCCTTGTGGCTGACAGGTGGGGTCGGCCAGGAAGCTCCTCGGCCCATCTTCGTGGAGCGTGCCCTAATCGACCTCCTCGACGCATCTCAACCCTTGTTCAAGGTCAGTTTGATCCGAAGGTCACGGTTCATCCCACCAGGCTATATAAGCAGCCTAGACCCCCCTCCCTGGAGCATCCATCATCTATCTTCATCATAGGCGTAGCCAAGAGCAATGGCTAGGGTTTCTAGATGGGAGGAGTCCCTCGAATGGACAACCTCGCTCTAGAATTAGTTTAGGTCTAGTCTTCTAGATAGTAGAGAGATGGAGAGCGAGGGAGGAGTTGGAGGAGATGCCGGCCTGTCGGTGCTTCTTCCTCCGATTGTACTTCGGCAGGATCAAGCTCTGCCCGAGCTTGCTCCTGAGATGCTTCGGGTGATCAACTTCTGATTCAAGTAAGATTCTTGTTTATATTATTCTTCTGGTCACGAGTTTCTTTTGAGTACTTTAATTTACTACAGTAGGTTAGAGTATAATTCATAGTGTAAGCGTGGTGCTTAGGCTCGAGTTACTCATAGATGTATCCTATAGGCCGGGCTTATTTAAGTGGTAGCTCGCGGGTGTGATTCTTATAGACCTGTTGAGTCCTTTGTAGTCCACCTCCCCGTTTATAGGACGAGCAGGACCGTAGTTACCTAGTTGAGGATGTACTCTGGATGCAGCCCTTCTATCGTAATGTCCCCAGTTGAATCATATAAAACATAGTCTCTTGCCTAGATCAGAACTAGACGAATCCCAAGTTATCCTCTCTATACTCCTGCTATCGACCTTATACTAGATTACTATCCCCTTACGCTTTCATCTTGTTTTTACTTTATCTCGTTTCTACTTTAGTTTCTACTACCACTCATTTATCTTTTCAGGTTAAGTTAGAACATAGTTGATCTCACACATTTCCCTGTGGATACGATATTAAAACCTCCAGATGAAAGCTAAAACGGTATCCGCGTGCTTGCGGATCTTTTTCTGTGTGCTCATTTATACCAACCAACCACTTCTATGTGTTGCCGCTAGTGGTGACAGCCTAGCATTAGTGTGACGCTAAGAAGTGCAAACAAATACTCGATATGCTTTGGACTTCAATGAGTAACCAACAAGAAAACCAATATCACATCGGTGTTGAAACTTCCCTAGGTGTTTGCGCTTCTTGTAGATGTAGCATTTGCACCCAAAAACTCTAAAGAATGATACATCCAGCTTCTTGTTGTTGAGTAGCTCATAGGGTGTCTTGCCAAGGAGACGATGGGGGAACAATCGGTTGGATGCATAGCAAGCGGTGTTGATTGCTTCCGCCCAAAATCTTTCCGGTGTAGAGTACTCATCTAACATTGTTCTTGCTAAGGTGATTAGTGTTCGGTTCTTCCTCTCAACTACTCCATTTTGTTGTGGTGTGTAGGTTGCGGAGACTTCATGCTTGATCCCAACTTCATCACAATATTGCTCAATGTGGGTGTTGTAAAATTCCTTTCTATTATCACTTCTTATGTTTTTGATCTTCAAGTCAAACTCATTTTGGGCTCTCTTGGCAAACTTCTTGAATGAAGGGGTTGCTTCGGATTTGTCATGAAGAAAGAATACCCAAGTGTATCTTGAATAGTCATCAACAATCACTAGGCAATAGAGATTTCCACCCAAGCTAGCATATGTTGTTGGCCCAAATAGATCCATGTGAAGTAGCTCTAACTCTCTTGATGTTGATACAAAGGCTTTGGTTGGATGAGTATTTGCAACTTGCTTGCCGGCTTGACATGCACTACACAATTTGTCCTTCTCAAATTTGACATCCTTCAAGCCTCTAACCAAATCCTTCTTCAATAGCTTGTTGAGAGTGTTCATTCCAACATGTGCCAATCTTCTATGCCATAGCCAACCAAGAGATTGCTTTGTGAACAAACATATCTTCAAGTTGGCATCTTCGGAGGAGAAATCCACTAGATAGAGATTATTGTATCTAAAGCCTTGGAATATCACTTGAGAATCATCCTTCTTTGTCACAGCCACTTCTTTCTTGGTGAATAAGCATTGAAAGCCAAGATCACAAAGTTGCCCAACGGATAGCAAGTTGAAGCTCAATGAAGCAACAAGAAGCACATTTGATATTGTATGGTCATTTGATATTGCCACTTTGCCTAAACCCTTGACATTGCCTTTGAGTTGTCACCAAATGTAATCTTTTCTTGGTCATTGACATTCTCTTCTAGTGAGGTGAACATCCGGGGATCACCGGTCATATGTTGTGTGCAACCACTATCAATCACCCAATGAGATCCACCGGTCCTGTAGTTCACCTACACACACAAGAAATCCAAAGAGAGAGAGGGAACATTCTGACTTTGAGTGCTTACTCATCACCGACCTCCCCAATCTGGACCAGGAACTGGGTTATATGCTCCATGGTTGACACTATACCAGCTCCTGTAAACTTGGAAAAATCAGGAATTCTATACCTTGGAGGAAGAACAACCTGATCAAACCATTCTGGATACGGCTTTTTATAACCAGTTATTATAGATTTTGGCGTTAAGCTGAATTGCTTTTGAACCAGGTCAGTTACCCGATTCATCAACTGGTCCATCTGATTCACCGGCTGTTGATAGCCGATGTTCTGCCCCCCAACGGTGTTGCCGTTGTATCCTGGGTTCTCTTGAGCATCCAAAGTATAGAAAACAGAGACATAATGATATCCCTGAGGGATATCACCAGATGCCACATTCCCTTGATATGGCAGCGTGTTGAAGTCTCTTGTGATGTGCCTTGCTTGAGGAGCTATTTTTATAGCCGATGAGTACATGTTATTACTCATATTCGGCTGTTGCATTGGTTGCGGTGTCATGCCCCCAGGGTTGATCATTATCTAATTTCCATTGCCACTTGGACCATTGGTCTGAGGTCCAATAGAAGTTCCAGCTCCTTGATTATTTCCAATATTATATGTCGGACCTCTTTTATCACCACTTATGTTGAAAACTTCCTTCATGGCATTTGTGAGGCTGTTGAGAAAAGCCTCATTATGGTTCATCAAGGTGGCAGACATTGCTTTGCCAATCACTTCTTGCATAGCATTGTGATGGACTTGGACCATTGGATCAGCATGACCATCAAAGACCACTCTCGGAAGATGGGTTTTCTAAACGACCTTTTTATCCCTAGTCTTGGCGAAACTCAGTAAGCATTGGTGTCGATATTGATCAATGGCCTCTCCTATTAAGCGTTGAGTTTCCTCTGGGAGGTCCTCCATCTTCACGTGCAACACTTCATCATTGTCAAATGTCATGATTCAGACGATTGTGTCCCATCAGGCGTGCCAAAAGAATGTGTTGACACAAAATCTTGGTCGGGTGCACCAACACACTCGGAACACGGTCCTCAGAGGGGTACGGAGCGAATCATGACCTCCTGGACCTTCAGCAGGTGGTGGTGCCGATTCTCAGCGAAATTGACTTCGGGCGTGCCAGTCAATTTGACATGTAATTGACAAGGAGAAGACAAACATTGTCAAATCGTGGAACCTGCCGGTTTGATGCCAGACAATTCCAAATTTTGCAGCTCTGATATAGTCATTTGTCTTTAGGATATTGAATAAAAAGTCAACTCCCACAAGATTGCGATGTAAAAATAACGAAAGAAGATATGAAGCATAACGGCTATGACATGTATGAGATGAAAACTTTGTAATAAGCAGACAACCGATAAGCTTAATGAAGGACCGAGAAGCAATCCGAAAGCGACCAGAGGGGGGGTGAATGGGAGCTTCAAATTTTCCTTTCGGAAACTAGAGCCACTGTCCCAAGAATCAACCCCAAAAGCAAACCCTAGAGCTTGGTAATGTCCACGACCCTAGATGTAGGGTGGATGCTTCCGAGAAGCACAGCGGGACACTACACAACCCTAGAAATCCAACCGAAAAGACGGAACTCGAACCCGCCAACGAACGAGCAAGCAACGGACGAAAACGCGTTGCAACAGAGGTGACCGGACTCACCCTGCGTCCGGTCAATGAGCACCAGACGCGTCCGGTTAGCCGAAACAGAGATTTGGACCTCTCTGTGTTGGACCGGACGCTGATGAATAGTGCGTCCGATCGAAGCTAGAGCGTCTGGTCACTTGGGACAAAACAGATGAACAGCGAGCCCTGCGCGTCCGGTCACCGCACCTTCAGTGCGTCCGGTCAGTGACAGAAAAACCTCGCGCAGAGTTCAACCACCGGACGCGTCCAGTCAGCCCGAGGACAGCGTTCGGTCACCCCGAAACTGGCTGTTCGTCCACCGATTTGCCTCGATCTCACCAAAAACAATTCCTCTAGGGATCAAACTTGGTGAGATGAGTCACAAGGAGGTTAGTGAGCTATCCCTAAGAGATCATGGCTCGAACCTAACTCCAAATCGTTGAATCAAAGAATTTCGGGGGAGAGGAGAAAAAGTGACCCGAAACTAAAAATCGATCGATCTCCTAGACCGTGAGGTTAGAGACAAATTCCTTCGGTGGAAAGAAGTGCCTCACGATCTAGAACAACTTGGTTCAAACGAATTTGCAAAAGATGAACCGAGCAAAGAGATCAAGCGATGGGAAAATCGTGGAGAAAAAGGATTCCGCGAAGAACACAACCAAAGAAAGAATCACAGCCACGAATTGCGAATCGAAGCGCAAACACACGCTACGACAAGGAGGTTACGGCCTCCTTTCCTCAGAATCAAAGTTACACAGAGTGGAGTCTCTCTGCGGATCTCAACTAGCTAAAGCAGGAGGTGGGAGAGTAGAAACCCTAAGTGCAAGGAAGCAAATGACTGCGCTAACTGAGATAGGGGAGGAGGGTGTCTCCCCTGACTACTTATACTAACCTAGTCTAAGTCTATTTCCTACTCTACCCCTCTCTACTCTAATTACAGAGCGAACCAGCTAAACCCTAAGGCTACTCTAGTCCAACCCGCAGTGGTAGGTAGATCAGACGGCCACGCCCGCACAGTCGTCCGCGTTGCCTCCACACAACCTTCTGATTTCCGCCACGTGCCGCCCTCGCTCTGCACCCCCGGTTTTGAGGCCCAAACCGGGAAACCAGCCTTTTCCATCAGCCCCCGGTTTGGAGGCCCAAACCGGGAAACCAGCCTCTAGCCCGAGTTTTGTGGCCCAAACTCGGAAACCCGCAGCACCCGAGTTTTGAGGCCCAAACTCGGAAACTGACCCACGCCCAGGTTTTGTGGCTCAACCTGGAAACCGTCCGCGCCCAGGTTTTGTGGCTCAACCTGGAAACCCAGCACCCAGGTTTTGAGGCCCAAACCTGGAAACCGTCCACCCGTTGGTTTTTCTCTGGCTCAACCAACAAACCGGCGTCGTAGAGGGGATGCACTGCCCGTGCACCCCGTCCACCGACATGACCGCATTTCTTCACTTGTCGTCGCCACAGGCTGCCAGCCACCACAGCTGATCCTCCGGCCTCTGGTCCCTGAGTCCAAGCCTCACGTCCGCCCTTCACTGTCCGATACATCGGCATGGCACGTCCGCCGCATGGCACGCCCATCCTTCATCGCGCCCAGTCCATCGGCACGGCACGTCTCAACTTGACCTTCACCTGCCTTCGATCACTGTCTCCGTGCTCGACACCTGCACAACACAAGCCAAAGAACATGCGCATCAATCCAGTTGACAATCACTCATCACTCAGAGACTTGGCATACACCCATGTATCCGCAATCTCCCCCTTGATGAGTGCATTGTCAACTACACCACAAATCATAAGTAACAGAAGAAGGAGGAAGGAGAAGGAGAAGAGAGAACCCAACCAAATAACCCAAAAGCGTATCAACGCCGAAGAAGGTTAAGTGGAAGAAGCAAAGAACTTGGTCCCCAAAGACATGGGCAACGGCTCGACGCAACCAAGCAAAGCAAAGCTAGCCCTCAAGAAGAGGTAGAACAGGCTCAACACCGCTAGCAAATACCAACTGAAAATCGGAGCTAAAATAGGCAAAATGCTAGTCCCTCAAGATAGAGGCACAGAGGCTCAACACGACTAGCAAGAAAACCACTCCGAATCAATTGGGAAAACAATTAAGGGAACTCAGATCAATACCAATTGAGGAAAAACAAAGTTTGCTAGTCCCTCAAGACAGAGGCAACGGCTCAACACAACTAGCAAACTCCCCCTCGACAAGTGCAAACAACTTAGGCAAACGGAGCATAAAAGATTTTCTCCCCCTTAGTTGAACAACATAGGGGCATATGATTTGCAAAAACTCTCCCCCTTAGTTGAAAATGCACTAATCAAGGCACAGGGCATAACAGCTCCCCTTGGTAACATCTCTCCCTTATCACAAGCTCCCCCTTCCAAAATGCATATGAAGTCAGAAATGCAAGTCAGGAGCTTGAGGCATATAATCAAAAGAGTGCAAAAAATGCTCTAATCGGTATAGCTCCAAAAGCACAATCAAGCACTCAAATAGCAAAGGCTCAAACTGATCACTTATACGAAATATGTAGCATATGAGCAAATGAGCAGTTTTTAGCCAAAAAGATAGTCACCATCAAAATAGCACTAGACATGTATAAATAGGAATCCAAACAAGTGCTAAGCATATATACAAGGTGAACTACCCCTAGCAAAGTTCAATCATCATGCATAGGAATGAAGCATATACTTGTGATTTCATTTTAATATTGGAGTTGCAGCGGTAAAGAATTCACAAGTTCATTTATTTAGCATGTGATTGCGAGAGGTTGAAAGCTTGTCATTGCCTAACTTTTCAACCGAGCAAAGCCTATGCCGAGGCAATCAGAAGCTTAAAGCTACGGTTTCGGTCATACACTACATGGCTCAAGTTTAACTCAAAGTGCAATGAGAAACGGTCTCAATACCATGAGGTGTTGACAAGCAATCCCATCTCGATCTTTTCAATTCACAAATACTTGGTTCAAATTTTAAGCAAGATATGAACAATCAAGCAAGTGAATGACTCAGAACTAGAGACATAGCAACCTAGCATATATGAAAAGCAGGAATGGACTCAACACACCCTACACATGCTAGTTGCATATCTCAATGGTGAACATTTTCAGATTATATACATTAAGCACAATTCATCATTCCAAAAATAGCTCGCTCATAACATGTATTAGTGATCAGAAAGAGCATAAGATACAAGTAACATCATAAGCATCGGAGCAACACTAATCAAAGCATAGTTGCATTCTAGTGGTTTTAAACGAGAAGCTCAGAATGTAAATGCGTATGCTAAAATGCAAAGAAAAGAAGCTCAAATGAAAAGAGTCAGTCTATACAAGATCCAAAATGCTTCCCCCATCTAAAAGGGGAAACACACACCAAGCTCACCCCTCAACTTATTAAAGGTTGATTCGTCTAAAGGCTTGGTGAAAATATCAGCCAGTTGGTGATGAGTATCGACATGGCGAAGGTCGATATCACCCTTCTCCTGGTGGTCTCGCAAGAAATGAAAGCGCACATCAATGTGTTTGGTTTTCGAGTGAAGCATGGGGTTCTTAGCAACGCTAATCGCACTCGTGCTGTCACAAAGCAAAGGCACTCGAGAAAAGCTCAAACCAAAATCACGTAAAGTGGCCATCATCCAAAGTAATTGGGAACAGCAGCTAGCCGCAGCAACATATTCAGCCTCCGTGGTAGACTGAGCGACACTAGACTGCTTGCGAGAAGACCACGACACCAGAGAAGATCCAATAAACTGGCAAGTCCCAGAAGTGGACTTACGCTCAGTGCGACAACCAGCAAAATCGGCATCCGAATAACCGCAAAGCGAGAGGGTGGAGGAAGCAGAATACCAAATCCCGAACTCAGGCATGAAATGAAGGTACCTGAAAATGCGCTTCACCGCCTGACGGTGAGAGGTGCGCGGCGATGCCTGAAAGCGCGCGCACAGGCACACCGCGAACTGGATGTCCGGGGGTGTCGCCGTCAGGTAGAGCAGCGATCCAATCATGCTGCGGTACTCCTTCTGGTCCACTGCTTCTCCATCCTTGTCAGCATCCAGGGCAGTCGTCGTCGACATGGGTGTTGGAAGAGGCTTGGCCTCACCCATATCGAACCACTTCAGCAAGTCCCTCGTGTACTTGCCCTAGTGCACAAACGTCCCCTCTCGAGATTGCTTAATTTGCAACCCGAGAAAGAATGTCAGCTCGCCCATCATGCTCATCTCGAACTCCCTGCTCATAGTATCTGCAAACTTGGCAACCAAAGCGTGAGAGGAACCACCGAAAATGATATCATCCACGTAAATTTGGACCAAGAGTGTGTCTTTGCCTTGCCGGAGGAGAAAGAGCGTCTTATCTACACATCCCATTTTTAAACCCTTAGCAAGCAAAAAGGTTTTCAACCTATCATACCAGGCTCTAGGGGCTTGTTTTAAACCATACAAAGCTTTGTGGAGTTTAAAGACATGGTTTGGAAATTTGGGACTTTCAAAATCGGGGGGTTGCTCAACATAAACCTCCTCCTCTATGTAGCCATTCAAAAAGGCACTCTTGACATCCATTTGAAAAAGTTTGAAACCCCTGGATGCAGCATAAGCCAAGAGAATCCTAATAGCCTCCAAACGAGCTACAGGAGCGAAGGTCTCCTCATAATCTATCCCCTCCTTCTGACTATAACCCTTTGCTACAAGCCGGGCCTTGTTTCTCACAACGTGGCCCTCCTCTCCTTGCTTGTTTTTAAATACCCATTTTGTCCCAATAGGTTTACAGTCAGGTGGAGGTGGAACTAAAACCCAAACCCGATTTTGCTCAAAGTTCTCTAGCTCCTCATGCATGGCATTAACCCAATCAGGATCCGTCAGTGCGTGTCCAACATCTCGGGGCTCAAAATTAGCAACAAAAGCAGAATGAGCAAAGTGCGAGATTTGCTGTGACCTAGAGCGAGTGACTCGCTCGCCGATGTCGCCGATCATCTGCTGAGGAGGGTGCTGGCGCTGGATGTGTCGTGGCGCCTCCCGGGAAGAAGTGACCTCCCCCTCAACAGCAGCTGGTTCCACCCCGGGTACAAAAGGTACCGCGCGAGGTGGATCCCACGGCCCCCAGGAAGAAGATGTCTCGGGGCCGTGAGTCGTCGTCGAGGCCACTCTTGGCGGCGCGGCAGGCGGAGGGGGTGCTGGATCGTCCATACCCTCAGCACCCTCGTCCTCGTCATCAAAAAGAGGCTCTGCTACCTCGTGATCACCTGCACGCTCAAAACGAGAAGAAGGAGAAACAAGAGTCTCGTCGAAAGTGACGTCGGATGTCTCCACGACTCGGTTAGTGTCAAGGTTAAGAACTCTATATGCTCTAGTGTGAGTACCATAACCCAAAAACACACCGTCGGAAGATCGAGACTCAAATTTGTCCAGGTTGCCCTTCTTCAAAATAAAGCAATGGCAACCGAAGACACGAAAATAACTCACCTTGGGTTGGCGGCCAAAATGCAACTCATAAGAGGTCTTCTTCAAAAACGCTCTCAGAAAAATGCGATTCGAAATGTAGCATGCAGTGTTCGTAGCTTCAGCCCAATAGCGCCTGGGAGTCCTATGCTCATCGAGCATCGTCCTGGCCATCTCAACAAGGGTCCAATTCTTCCTCTCTACAACACCATTAGAGGGCGGTGTGTAGGGGGGAGACAACTGATGCTCCAAACCAAGGCGGTCACAAAACTTCTCAAAATCCAAATTTTTGAATTCGGAACCATTATCACTTCTAATTGCTCGCATCGAGTTCAAAGGGAACTCGTTCTGAAGACGTAAAATCAGATTGCGAGCAAATGAGAAAGTCTCAGTCTTCTCAGTCAAAAAGAAGACCCACGAATACCTCGAAAAGTCGTCAACAACAACCAAAACATACCACTTCCCACCAACCGAGCTCACCCGAGCCAGACCAACAAGGTCCATGTGTAAAAGCTCTCCGGGGTGCGAGGTCATAACCTTGGTCAAAGGATGGTGGGGAGCAGCAACCATCTTTCCATGTCTACAAGCATGACAAACCAGATCCTCCTCCATCGAAAGCTTGGGCAATCCTCGGATTAGGCCAAGTGAGCTAAGTCTTGCAAGCAAGTCAAAACTCAAGTGACCGAGCCTCCTATGCCACTTCCAAAGATCGGAGGAAGAAGGATTAGCAAAGAGACATCGAGAAGATCCAAACGACTCCGAGAAATTCGCGCGAAAAACTTTCCCAAAGGGCGAAATCAGACATACAAGATCGCCCTGAGGATCTAAGATGCGACTAAGGTTCGGTTTGAAACGAATCTCATAGTCCTCATCAAAAAGTTGCGAAACAGAAAGCAAATTAAAATGCAGGTTAGAAACAAGAGCAACATCGCGCAACACAAAGTCCTCATTAACCCGCACCGAGCCACGGGACAATACCTTACCTTTGCTCTTGTCGCCGAAGGTTATGTACTCCTTTCCAGCGACCGGACTAAGGCTGGAGAACCACTTGGGGTTTCCGGTCATGTGCATTGAGCAACCGGAATCCACAAGCCAAATGTCCTCCAACCGTCTTACCTACATCAATAAAAAGACATAGGGTGAGCATACGGTCCAACACTGGGGTTAGAAAAATAAGAAGAATACCAGTATTGGGTCGGCTGCTCAAAAGAACGGTCAGTATAAAAACCAGCCTGTCTAGGGGGATAGCGATCACCACGCACAGGAAAACGTGGTCCGCTGGGGAAGAAGCGCTCACTGCGAAACTCAACCTGCGGTGGGGGAAAGCGCTCAACAAAGCCACCGCCACGGGGTCCAAAACCTGCAGCTACAGGACCCCGCCGGGCACGCTCCCTACGAGGTCTACGCCTAGGAGCCTGGGGCTCAACAACTCTAGCGTCTCTCCTCGGAGCTCTCTCCTGCCTAGGCCTAACAAACTGAGGTCCTGGACCTCTAGGCCTAGTCTCCCTCCTTGGAGCTCTCATCTCCTGCCTAGGCCTGGGACCCTGACGTCCGGGCCTAGCAGCTCTCCCCTGGGCCTTCGGCACATGCCCACCATGAGAAGGGTGGAACATGTCCGGGTTCTCCATCTCCCTAGCACGGCGCGCCTCTCGCTTGCGCCGAAAGCAAAACTCACTCAAGTGACCATCCCTCCCACAAAAGTCACACTGATACCTCACCGCACGCACAGGGGGTTGTTGGTACGCAGGAATGTGGGTATGGCTCACTTTGCCCTTCATTGGCAACTCCTGCTGGATGGGTGGCATTGTGTCCAGCTTGTTCTTGAGGTGGTTCGGCTTGGGTGCCCAGACTTGGTTCTTGGGTGGAGCTCTCGGGGGTTCTTCAAACACCCCATCCTTGGTGACAGGTTTGGCAGGCTCTTTGGGTGGAAGCTTGGTAAGTTTGAGAGTAGTGGTGGAGTTGGGCTTCTCACTTGGGTTAAGACCACTCGACTCTCCAATCTTCCCAAAAGCGGAAAGATCAACACCCTGCGCAAAACCTACACCTGGACTACCAGCAGCTCGCTTGAATTGGGAAATCATCATCCCGAGTTGCGGCTCACCACAAGATACCCATGACAAGATGGTCCGAAGGTATGTGTTTTCTTCCTCGGTTTGCATCTTGTCATGCCTCACATTGGCTATCTCCATCTCCAAGCCCTCACACAAAGCACACCTCGAGACACAAGTGCTATCTGAGCTGGCCTTCTCTAAAGACTCAAGCTTGGCATTCTTCTCTGCCAACTTAGATTGCAAGACAGGACAAGTCTTGCACACACCCAACAGCTGCGGCCTAGCACGGAGCTCATCCACCTCTCCTACCAACGCAACATACTTCCCCCTCAAAGTGAGTAGGTCAGTCATGTGCGCGGTGCACGACTCACACTCGACCTCGACCGACACAACCACGGTGGACTTGGCAAACTCAAGCTCCTTCACCGTGTCCTCCCACTTCTGCCTAAACTCCTTGCGCTCTCTAGCAGCACGCCTAAGCAGTTTATCTTGGCTAAGGAGGGCAGCAGTCAACTTCTCAACCTCGGAGGAAAGCTCGTCGTAGGTGAGAGATACCTGGGAGGTGTCGTCGTCGTCGTCGTTCTGAGGCGTGTGCTCCAGCTCGCCTCCGACCTCTTCTCCGAGCGCCATGGTGCACAAGCCTCCGTCGCCGGCGAAGAAGCACAATCCGTTGAACTTGTCTTCCAGCTTCTTCTTCACGGACTCGTCATCGCTGGAGCCAGCGGAGTCGTCATCCGTGCCGTCGACATCGCTGAGCGTGGCGAAGAATGCACGCTGCTCAGCTTGTTGCTTCTCCAAGTACTTCTTCTTGATGTATTCTTTGTCGAAGCCGCCCCGCTTCTTGTGCCTTGGGGGAACATGCTTCTCCTTGTACTTGGAGTCGTGCTTGCGCCCATGATCGCCCTTCCCCGAGTGCTTGTTCTTCTTGGGGCAGTTGGCGATAAAGTGGTCAGGGTCGCCGCACTCGTAGCATCCCGTGCGTCCTCCTCCACGACGACGGTTCATGCGGTTGTTGTGGAACCACGAGAACCGGTTGGCAAGCAAAGCCAACTCGTCGTCTCCCAACGTCTCCAGCAGGTCCTTTGTGACAGAAAAGAGACAAGAAAGAGCAAAGCCAGCTGAGGGGTTAGAGGAAGACCCGGAAACCAAAGCTATGGACGGGCGAGAAGGATTTTCAAAAGAAGCCCTCGCCATAGCATCAATCTCACTGGACTTGAGCTTACTGAAGAGCTCGTCGCATGTGAGGGTCTCATAGTTCGGGGATTCGATGATCGCCTGAACTTTGGAGTCCCACACCGACCGATCGAGAGTATGCAAAAGCTTCAAAGCCCTCTCATGATCGTCGAAAGGCAACTGCTCTCGGTTAGCCCTCATCCTGTTGACAATCACCTGAAAGCGAGCGAATAAACTCTCTATGCTCTCGCCAGGCTGATGTCGAAAGTTCTCATACTCTCTCTTGTACGACTCGTAGAGCCGGGTTTTGACTTGAGAGGTGCCCTCATGAAAACGCATGAGAGTGGCCCAAATCTCCTGAGCCGTAGAGAGGTGAGAAACGCGATCAAACTCCCCAGCGCTCAAACACGAAAAGAGCGCATTACGGGCTCAGCTATTGGCCTCGTGCTCATCGATCTGCTGCTGAGTCACACGGGCAGCCAAGACCACGTAATCGGCAGAGTTGCAAATGTCCCAAATGGAAGAGCCCAAACTCTGCAGATAGGCCGACATACGTATCTTCTAATACGCATAGTTCGACCCATCGAAAAACGGCGGTTTGCCCACGCCGCGATCCATGTCGCCTTCGGTGGATCTGGAACCAGCTAAGGTGGAAGATCCTTAACCTGCTCCGATACCAATTGAAGGACCGAGAAGCAATCCGAAAGCGACCAGAGGGGGGTGAATGGGAGCTTCAAATTTTCCTTTCGTAAACTAGAGCCACTGTCCCAAGAATCAACCCCAAAAGCAAACCCTAGAGCTTGGTAATGTCCACGACCCTAGATGTAGGGTGGATGCTTCCGAGAAGCACAGCGGGACACTACACAACCCTAGAAATCCAACCGAAAAGACGGAACTCGAACCCGCCAACGAACGAGCAAGCAACGGACGAAAACGCGTTGCAGCAGAGGTGACCGGACTCACCCTACGTCCGGTCAATGAGCACCGGACGCGTCCGGTCAGCCAAAACAGAGATTTGGACCTCTCTGTGTTGGACCGGACGCTGATGAATAGTGCGTCCGGTCGAAGCTAGAGCGTCCGGTCACTTGGGACAAAACAGATGAACAACGAGCCCTGCGCGTCCGGTCACCGCACCTTCAGTGCGTCCGGTCAGTGACAGAAAAACCTCGCGCAGAGTTCAACCACCGGACGCGTCCGGTCAGCCCGAGGACAGCATCCGGTCACCCTGAAACTGGCTGTTCGTCCACCGATTTGCCTCGATCTCACCAAAAACAATTCCTCTAGGGATCAAACTTGGTGAGATGAGTCACAAGGAGGTTAGTGAGCTATCCCTAAGAGATTATGGCTCGAACCTAACTCCAAAACGATGAATCGAGAATTTCGGGGGAGAGGAGAAAAAGTGACCCGAAACTAAAAATCGATCGATCTCCTAGACCGTGAGGTTAGAGACAAATTCCTTCGGTGGAAAGAAGTGCCTCACGATCTAGAACAACTTGGTTCAAACGAATTTGCAAAAGATGAACCGAGCAAAGAGATCAAGCGATGGGAAAATCGTGGAGAAAAAGGATTCCGCGAAGAACACAACCAAAGAAAGAATCACAGCCACGAATTGCGAATCGAAGCGCAAACACACGCTACGACAAGGAGGTTACGGCCTCCTTTCCTCAGAATCAAAGTTACACAGAGTGGAGTCTCTCTGCGGATCTCAACTAGCTAAAGCAGGAGGTGGGAGAGTAGAAACCCTAAGTGCAAGGAAGCAAATGACTGCGCTAACTGAGATAGGGGAGGAGGGTGTCTCCCCTGACTACTTATACTAACCTAGTCTAAGTCTATTTCCTACTCTACCCCTCTCTACTCTAATTACAGAGCGAACCAGCTAAACCCTAAGGCTACTCTGGTCCAACCCGCAGTGGTAGGTAGATCAGACGGCCACGCCCGCACAGTCGTCCGCGTTGCCTCCACGCAACCTTCCGATTGCCGCCACGTGCCGCCCTCGCTCTGCACCCCCGGTTTTGAGGCCCAAACTGGGAAACCAGCCTTTTCCATCAGCCCCCGGTTTTGAGGCCCAAACCGGGAAACCAGCCTCCAGCCCGAGTTTTGTGGCCCAAACTCGGAAACCCGCAGCACCCGAGTTTTGAGGCCCAAACTCGGAAACCGGCCCACGCCCAGGTTTTGTGGCTCAACCTGGAAACCGTCCGCGCCCAGGTTTTGTGGCTCAACCTGGAAACCCAGCACCCAGGTTTTGAGGCCCAAACCTGGAAACTGTCCACCCGTTGGTTTTTCTCTAGCTCAACCAACAAACCGGCGTCGTAGAGGGGATGCACCGCCCGTGCACCCCGTCCACCGACATGACCGCATTTCTTCACTTGTCGTCGCCACAGGCTGCCAGCCACCACAGCTGATCCTCCAGCCTCTGGTCCCTGAGTCCAAGCCTCACGTCCGCCCTTCACTGTCCAATACATCGGCATGGCACGTCCGCCGCACGGCACGCCCATCCTTCATCGCGCCCAGTCCATCGGCACAGCACGTCTCAACTTGACCTTCACCTGCCTTCGATCACTGTCTCCGTGCTCGACACCTGCACAACACAAGCCAAAGAACATGCGCATCAATCCAGTTGACAATCACTCATCACTCAGAGACTCGGCATACACCCATGTATCCGCACTTAAAAGATATCAAAGATCTATATGCACGTTTAAATGACATGAAATCAACGTATCGACTAAATACACGAGCAGTTCTATTCGCTAATAGTGGGGTGTCTCCATGCAGCCATAATAACAAATAGATCAATAAAATAACTTAAACAGCAATAGTGGGGTGTCTCCATGCAGCCTTGATGATGGTCAAGCTAGATCACGTCCCGTGCATAAAGTAGATCCGTTGATCCCAAATCACTTAAAAGAACATATTATGAAGAAATCATAACCGGATCGGCTATTTCAGCCGATACGGGGTCCATGAGGCACGAACAAGATCTACTCGACAAAAACATGATTTGAACCAAGATAAACAGACTTAATCTACCATATATATCAGTGGGGTTCAGAAATACAGCCGTAATAGACATGTTAGATTAAATCTATCTGCTCTTAAATCAGATCACGCCTTTACCGGATATCTCGAACGCACAACATGTAGCAACCAAGATTGGCAAGAATAGCCGATGAGAGGCTTGTATCGGCTATTTCCTCTGTTGTAAGCGCGTAAGCCTCAGAGCAGCCGATACTAAGCATCTAATGAGCGTAGGTTACTTTGCCAATCCTGATTGGGCAAGATGTTATTTAAACATAAATAAATGAATTAAAACATAAAACAACATCGATAACTTAATGAATCTATTAGCTTGCCAAGCTAATAGAGCCGATAACTAGCCAAGATCGACCAAAGCAAGAGATTGATCAGAGTCAAGACAGTCTTACAAAGGACGAGCTTAGACCGATAACTAGCCATGACATAGCTTAACAAGAGTTTGGTCGATGCCAATGCAGCCTTATTACATGATGACACAAACCATTGGTGAAACTTACAAGCAAATCGGAGGTCGGTCGGTGCTGATGCAGCCCTGCCTGATTGAAGGTCTCGCCGAGATCTACGTTACTCCTACTCCTAGGGTTTTGGCCGAGGGCCGGTTGTGTTTGATTGATTCTGTGTTTACAAAATCTGGGTCCTTAGCTATTTATAACTCGATTGATTCCTGCCCTAATACGAGTAGATTATAAAAAAGGAAAAAATAAAAGACGACCCAAACTTGAACTCCTTGATCGAGTCCGACACGTCTTCAAAGCCCATCGTGCTGGTCCGTGTGAAGCTTCCGGGTTGCCTTCGACTCATGTGAGCTTTTTATATTTTTAGGCCGATCTTTTCCTCAATAAACCGGTCATTTGTGTTTACAAAATATCAAATTCTTCAGTCCAAAATCTGGTGTAAACACCTGCACAGTGAACATCGGACGCTACAGGACCCTGCGACCGATGCCTATGCAGAAAGGTTCCAGAGAGGCTCTGTGAGCATTGGACGCTGAGTAGCTGTTGCGACTGTTGATGGTGCTTAAGGCATCATTTCACCATCAACATTTCACCCAAAACCAAGGTAAAATAACATAAAAAGTAGAAGATTTAGTTTATAACTAACCTATTTCCACATGTGCATAGTTTCTTATCTTAATGCAGGAAATGATGGAATTTGGGCTAAACAAGTGTACCAGGAGCAAGGCCAAGCCACTCTGGCCAATTTGGGCCTGAGTAGGGTGGCGGCCGCCTGGTCCATCCTGCCCAAAATGGCCCAAGCCACGTCATCAATCTGTGGGAGTCACCTCAAGCTCAAATCCTGGCCATTGCACACTAAGATGGTTTGATCCAAGGGCTAAGAGGAGTATCACCTAGATAGTGGGCTTTGGACACATGTCTAAAACCCTAACCGACCCTCAAACTGACTTAGGGGAGCAAGTGAAGACCGTTGGATGAATGGCGGTTGCAATGGACGGCAGAGGGGTGGCGGGCGCCAGGGTTTAGTGGCGGGCGCCACCCCCTAAACCCTAACTGACCTCCCCTTCACTCTATAAGTACCCCTCTAGCTTCCTAGCACTATAAATAGGCCCCTAGAGTTCTCATTCGGAGAGCCTAACATCATTCCTCACCATTTGGTTAGATTAGCACACTTGCTATGCTAGAGAGATTAGAGAGAGTGTGAGTACCTCACTAGAAGAGGAGCTAGAGAGGAGAAGAGTAGAAGTCTGGAGAGTTCTGGAGTTGTCGGAGACCTCTGCTTCTCTCTGCTCTGCGCTTCAACTTTGGTAACTTAGTATTTTATTCTATCTTCAAGTATTTATTTTCAGTACTTGTGTGCTCGTTTCATTGCTTGATATTAGTTTCAAGTGCTCTAGTTCTAGTACAGGGCTAGTAGTAGTAATATATAGATTAAGTGTGCTACTTAGGCTATATATTGCCAGTGAATACGGCTAGGCCCCCGGATAGCTGTGGTAGCAAGCAAGTGGTGACGGCCCTGTGCACCTTGAATTCCACCACGTAGTTGGTCTAGTTTAACAGTAGGGCTCGTTGTGCTAGCGTTCAACCTAAGTCAGTGGTAAAGGCTAGTACGCCCACAATACACTAGTAAAGAACTTAAATCACTAGAAGTCTAATAGAACTAGGATCTACCCTAGTAGGTAGTGCCCGTTCCCCTTCATCTATCCTAGATATCCTTACCCCCCTAGTTTTCTCAAAATCACTTCGCGTTCCTCGTGGATTCGATACCCCGAAATACTCTGAGGTGAAAAGCTACAACTGACAGTCGTGCGCTTGCGGTTTCTTCTGCGTGCCACCTGAGGTGTCAACAAGCTTTTCTGGCGCCGTTGCCGGGGAAAGGTAGCTGATTTTTGATACTAGAGTTAGGATCATCTTTACCCTCTCCATATGGAGAACCAATCTATCTTCCAATTCGCAGCTCCTAAGAGTTCGCGATTAGAGCCATATTCATCATCACAACCTATATATGCCGATAGTTATGAATTACGCCCTGACTTTATTAACAAAGTTTAGGAGAGCATATTTATGGGATCAGAAAATCCCTACACACATCTACGTGAGTTTGAGCAAGTCTGTGCATGCTTGAACATTTTGGGCATTTCACCTGACACTGTCAAGTGGAAGCTGTTTCCGTTCACTTTGATGGGAGCAGCCAAAGGAGACTGGGGAACTTTACGGACCAAGTTTATCTTGACGTATTTCCCTGTCCACCGAGTGGTACAACTACGAGTAGAAGTGTTGACCTTTAGACAAAATGATAAGGAGACATTAGGGGAGGCTTGGGCCCGTTTTATTGATTTAATCAATTCAGGACCCAATTTAGCCATACCTGATCCAGTGCTCCTTCAGCATTTTTATGTCGGTTTAGAGAAAGAGAGCGCCCTCCACCTTGATCATTCGTCAGGTGGAGTGTTTCTTCATCTTTCTCCACGAGGTGGAAAGGAGGTTCTTGATAGAATTCTCGAGAATACTCCTTATACTGGAGTTTCTGATGAAATCCCTGAGGAAGAAGTCGTAGAAACCCAAATTTCGACCGTAGAACAACAAGAAGAGCCTGAGTCTAGCTCGCTGGACCTAGCGGAGCCTATTCCATCCACATCTGGGGAAGAAATTCTTCCGGAATTTTTGGGCGATATAGAGGATGATGTGTTTGAGGATTATGGAAATGCTATGAACTACTCCATTCAAGCTCTCCCATCCGACAAACCACTTCCTGAGTCTTCTGATGGAATCTATAGCCAAGAGCGTCTTTTGGAACTTTCAGCTATCATGAGTCATGAATGGACAATGGAAGTCGAAGTAACAGAAAACATGCCTCGCATAGATAATGTACCTAGCATAACAAATTGTCGAATTAGGGGAGAAAGAGTCTTTGCCTTTTATGACCCTGTCGTGGGAATTAATGTTCTTGCTAGTAATTACGTATCCAGAACATTCCCCGACCTTCAATGACAACCAACTAAACTGTGTTTAAGAGACCCAAATGGTGACATCTTGGAAAGTGAAGGAATCCTAAAGATGGTCCCCTTCCAAGTAGATGGAGCGGACATGGTCTTAGATTTCAACATTTTTGATGTAGTCCTTTTTGACGTCTTCTTAGGGCAACCTTGGTCCATACTTGCCTTGCAAGGACCATGTCAAGAGAACTTTAATGCTCAAATCGGTGGAAAAGAGTACTCAGTACCTTTTGTTCGTGCATTAAATTCTATCACTGAACAACCACCAGAACCAGATCTTCTCGATCAAGCTAGAACCTCTACCCTTTATGAGTTGGCTCAGCCTGATTTTGAAGAAGATTCTGAGTTCTTTATCGAAGAAGAAGCCGAGATAGATGAACCGTTTTGCTTAGACGAATCAGAAAAGCCATCTCGACCTTCCATAGAGCTAAAACCTCTGCCTGAAGGCCTGAGATACATTTTTCTAAACAATGACCCCGAGACTCCCATAATCATTAGCACTAAGCTACCTGAAGAGGAAGTCCGTAGGTTGACCCTTGTCTTAGAAAAACACTGATCTGTCTTTGGCTATTTACTTCAAGATTTGAAGGGAATTAGTCCAAATCTTTGCACCCATCGTATCCCTCTCGATCCTGAGATACCCCCTTCAAGAGAGCCCCAAAGGCGACTTAATAACGCTATGCGTGAAGTCGTGAAAAAGGAGGTTCTGAAACTCTTGCACGCGGGAATTATTTATCTAGTTCCTTATAGTGAATGGGTAAGTCCCGTGCAAGTAGTTCCAAAGAAAGGAGGCATGACAATCATTAAGAATGAGAAAAATGAGTTAATCCCTCAATGCACTGTCACTGGATGGAGGATGTGTATAGACTATAGGAAGCTGAATAAAGCCACAAAGAAAGATCATTTCCCACTTCCTTTTGTAGATGAGATGCTAGAGAGAATGGCAAACCATTCCTTATTTTGCTTCCTGGATGGATATTTTGGTTATCACCAAATTCCAATCCATCCAGATGACCAAAGTAAGACCACTTTCACATGCCCGTATGGAACTTATGCCTATAGACGCATGTCCTTTGGACTTTGCAATGTGCCGGCATCTTTCCAACGGTGTATGATGTCCATCTTTTCTGACATGATTGAACAAATCATGGAGGTATTCATGGATGACTTTTCGGTCTATGGGAAAACCTTTGACGATTGCCTAGCCAATTTAGACAAAGTCCTCCAAAGCTGTGAAGAGAAGGACCTAGTTCTTAACTGGGAAAAGTGTCACTTCATGGTGCGAGAAGGAATTGTCCTAGGCCATCACATTTCAGAACGTGGGATAGAAGTGGATAAAGCCAAAATCGATATAATTGAACAATTGCCACCACCCACTAATGTGAAAGGAATCTGAAGCTTCTTGGGCCATGCCGGCTTTTATAGAAGGTTTATTAAGGATTTCTCACAAGTCGCTAGACCCTTAATGAGCCTGTTAGCAAAAGACGTCCCGTTCAAATTTGACGAGGATTGTCTACAAGCTTTCAATATTTTGAAAAAGGCTCTAACCTCTGCACCAATCATCCAACCCCCAGATTGGAATTTGCTGTTCGAAATCATGTGTGATTCTAGTGATTATGTTGTGGGAGCCGTCCTTGGTCAAACTAAAGATAAGAAGCATTATGCTATTTCTTATGCTAGTAAGACCCTGACTAGCCCCCAGCTAAACTACGCAACCACAGAAAAGGAACTTTTTGCGGTAGTCTTTGCCATAGACAAGTTTAGATCTTACTTAGTGGGAGCTAAGGTGATCGTTTATACCGATCACTCTGCTCTAAAATATCTCTTCACTAAGAAAGATGCTAAGCCAAGGTTGATCCGCTTTATCCTTCTCCTTCAAGAATTTGACCTGGAAATAAGAGACAAGAAAGGAGTAGAGAATTCAGTAGTTGATCACTTGTCTAGACTACAAGTCAATAATTCAGACAATCTCCCAATAAAATGACTTTCTTCGCGATGATACCCTTTTAAAAGTCACGTATACCAACCCTTGGTATGCAAACATCGTGAATTTTATAGTCGCCGACTATGTCCTGCAGGGGGAGAATAAAAAGAAACTGCTATATCAAAGCAGAACGCACCTATGGGATGAACCATATCTCTATAAGGTCTGTGTATATGGACTCTTGAGAAAATGTGTCCCCATAGAAGAAGCAACAAAAATCATAGATAGATGTCACTCCGCCGAATATGGAGGACACTATGGAGCTTTTCGAACACATGCTAAAATATGGCAAAGTGGTTTTTATTGGCCATCCATGTACGAGGACACAAAGAATTTTGTGAGACGTTGTCCTCGTTGCCAAAAGCATGGTAACATTAATGCCCGAGATGCTATGCCTCTCGTAAACAATCTCCAAGTTGAGTTGTTCGATGTTTGGGGTATAGACTTCATGGGCCCCTTTCCTAAATCCTATGACGCCGAGTACATTCTTGTGGCTATGGATTATGTCTCGAAATGGGTAGAAGCCATACCCTGTCGAGCAGCAGATGCTAAACATTCGAAGAAAATGTTCAAAGAATACATCTTTCCTCGTTTTGGAGTTCCTAGACTAGTCATTAGTGACGGAGGCCCTCATTTCATAGATAAGAGCTTCCGACATTTCTTAACTAGTCAAGGAGTCCAACATAATGTAGCCACTGCATACCACCCCCAAACAAGTGGACAGGCCAAAACGTCCAATAAACAAATAAAGAATATCTTGCAAAAGACGGTAGAAGAAATGGGAAGGGGATGGAAACATAAGTTACCCGAAGCTCTATGGGCCTATCGGACTGCCTATAAGATCCCGATTGGAATGTCCCCATACCAACTAGTTTATGGAAAAACTTGTCATCTTCCTGTTGAGCTTGAGTTCAAAGCTCATTGGGCCATTAAGAAATTTAACATGGACCTTGACCAAGCTAGCCAAAATAGGAAGATGCAAATTTCCGAACTAGAAGAATGGCGAGAGAAAGCCTATCATAGTGCCAAGCTCTATAAAGAGAAGGCTAAGAGATGGCATGATAAACGGATCAAAAAGAAAGAGTTCGAAGTAGGAGATAAAGTTTTACTCTTTAACTCCCGTGTTCGACTTTTTGGACATGGTAAACTCTGAAGCAAATGGGAAGGACCTTTCAAGGTTGTTGCAACCTTGTCCCATGGAGCCGTCACATTAGAAAGTGATGATGGGCAAATCTTCAAAGTCAATGGACAAAGATTAAAAATGTTCTGTGACTTTGATAAAAATGAGCTAAACAAAATTGATATAATTGATTTTGAGGTAGCTCAAACCCATGACCATTAATAGATGGACCCAGTTTATCCCTTGTCCATTTCATGCACCTAGTTCATCCAAAACCCCGAGAAAGGCCTCTTTAGGCCCAACCAAGCCATTTCGACCTCGGGACTTTGAATTTTAGGAGGCTTACCTTCTCCCGCTCGATGCCCGGCGAAGGAGGAGTGGCGGCCGCCACTCTCAACTGGCGGCCGCCACCAAACCCTAGCGCCCGCCACACTAGGGGGCGGTTTAGAGGCCCCCCTCCACGTGGCAACCAATCCCGAGCTCGGTAGAGTGAAAGAAGGAGGAGATAAGGGCGTGTTAGTTCATCTAAGGCCTATCCCTCCACTTTTCCCCCTTCTTAAAAGAAGAACTCCTTCTTCTTCCTCCATCCACCCATGAAGTCTAGCCAAGCCTCCTCCAAAACCATGTCGTCTCCACGGAAATCAGTGTCCTACAACCCTCAAGGATCCATCTCGTCCTCCACCAAAGCCATCATCCGGTCATTGATCGACGACGACATGGAGGTGCTTAACGTACCCCCTTTAGCGATGGTGCTGCCCGACGGAACCTATGTCGAGGGGACACCACCGGAGGGTGCGGGGAAGGCACCAGCCACCACTCTAGTGGTGGGCGCCACCCCTGCTGGGCGGCCGCCAGTGGTGAAGCGCCCTGTCACACCCTGAAATTTGCATTTCATAAATTAGAATTAAAATGATTTATTCATGAATTTTTGTGCTCATAAAATATCAAGAAATAAAAATTTTCTCTAATATTAAAATTTATCCTAGGGTTTAGAAACATGTTTGTGCATTCATGTTGGAGCATTTGAGTTTTTGTGATGTGTGGTTTTTGCTAAAATTTAAATTTGAGCTCAAAATGGTTTTAAAACAATTTAAAGAAAAACAAAATTCCTAGAAAAGGGTTTTGAAAATAAAGACTTCTTGTTTTTCAAAAAGTTTGGAAAAGTTCAAGATTTCCAAATCTGTTTAACCTCTCAAGGATCAAATTCAAAAGTTCAAAAGATTTCAAACTGGTTTTGATTTTATTTTGAGAAATGTTTTGAAATAAAAGAAAAAAGGACAAAAACCCTCACCTCATCCGTCCATTCCTATCTGGCCCGAAGGCCTTTGCCTAGCGCCTTCCCCTCTCCCCCTTCGGTTTCGGCCCGACAGCCCGCGCCTGCTCATGGCTCTGTCCGGCCCGCCTCCTCCTCCTCCTCCTCCTCCTCTCAAGCTTTCCCCCCTCCTTCTCTCACTCTGGGCCAAATCCCCGAACGGCCCAGCTCCGCGGCCGCAAACGCTCGCGCACGTCTGTCTCCTCCCCGTCACTGACTCCGCTGGCCCGCATGACAGCCACCTGATGCTCCCGCACGCTCCTTCCTCCTATCGCTGACTGGTGGCCCCATGACATCAGCGTCGTCTTCCTTGAGTCGAGTTCGACCAGGACTCTCCCTCCTCCAAGTTCGTCTCCTCCCTGCCGCCTTCCTTGCCTTCCTGCCCAAGCTAGTGCCCTATAAAGCTCGCCCGAGCCCGCCACCTCTCTTTTCCCCGAAAACACGAACTCTCGTGCCTATACTACCCTAGCCGAGAGCTCCACGAAACCCTAACAGCCGCCACCTCGTCGCGAATTCTGTCGGCTACAAAGCTTCACTGATGACCTATTCCCATCTGGTGAGACCGCCTTGAACTTCTCTCCCGATTGAACCCGTCCCCAAGCTCTCTACCGCTGTCTAGCTCGAATC
The DNA here is from genome assembly GCA_009763385.1 of Coix lacryma-jobi var. lacryma-jobi. NCBI lineage: Eukaryota > Viridiplantae > Streptophyta > Magnoliopsida > Poales > Poaceae > Coix > Coix lacryma-jobi. The sequence goes on from CM019830.1 coordinate 130,692,358, forward strand.
CGAGCAGTGCCGCCCGTCTCCGGCGATGGCGCCGCCACGTCCGTCCCCTCCTCCGGCGTCAGCGCCGCCCGCCCCGCGCCCGTCTAATCTGAGTCGTCCATCCCAGATCCGATGGCCATCTGAAGCCAATACCGGCTCGCCGGTCAACTTTTCAGAAAAACCCTTACACGTTTTTGGTCTCAACCCGCGCTCCACCTTGACCTATTCATTGAGTCTGCGAAAACTTTCAATCTAGCCCCTGCGCTTTTACCAAAATGAGGCGCAGTCCAGCCAAAATTCGGTTTTGTTTTATTTATTTAAAACTGCAAAATTAAGTTCAACTTATTTACAGTTTTGCCACTGACTTCAAAAGCTTATAACTTCTTCGTTTTAACTCCGATTTAGTCCGTTCAACTTGCGTTAGATTCGTTTTGAAAAGATCTTTCTAACCAAATAACTTCTAGTACTGTTTTTCAAAATTAAAATTTGAGTTAAAACTAATCTAGTAACTAGTGTCTTTAATTTTGTTTAGTTCATATCTTTTTCGTTATATCTCCGTTTAGCGTGATCTTCGCGTCTGTATGTTTGTAGCGAATCGTAGATCAGTTTTCAAAACTCTTTATTTATTTATTTATTGATTGATTGGTGTACTGTTCTAATCATAGGCTATGTTTGCTATTGCATGATTGCTTTTGGATGCATGTGTGGTGTTCTATGATCGTATGTCCAGTCTGTGAGTTTACGTGGTGATCAAGAGGAAGAGTTCGTGATCAAGAGTCAACCTTTGGAACAATACCAAAAGTCAGAGAACTATCCACGAAGTTACCCGACCGGGAGCTTGGCCCTTGCGAGGGATTACTTGCGAGGGGCTCCAACGAGGACTAGGGGGAAGCTTGCGCGCTTCTCGATACCTCGGTAAAAATACCGGAGTCGTCGACGGGAGTTTGCATATCTATCACACTCTTTAGCTTCCGCATTTACATTGCTACTTTGTTTATGAGCTTTACCTTTCCTAGCCATATATGCTAGTGGATAGGTTTGGAAACTAGGTTGCTTAACTCCTTTTGTGGTAGAGATAGCAAACACACCTAGCAAAACCTTAGTTGCACATTAGATAGTTTACTTTCTTGCATAGGTTTTGACTAGGTGGTTATTAGAGGCCATAATTAGAGTAGAAGTTTTAAGTTGCCTAATTCACCCCCCCCCCCCTCTTAGGCGTCACGGTCCTTTCAATTGGTATCGGAGCAAGTTGGCTCATTTGTGGAGTCTTGGCTTCACCGCCTTCGAGCCGACGCCCCTAAGAGTGGTTGGGATGGATACCTCTAGGCCTCCGCACTTTGACGGCACTAACTTCCCTTACTATAGTGCTAGGATGACTTGCTTTTTAGAAGCCATAGATCTAGGTGTTTGGAGACTCACCCGCGACGAGATGAAACCCATTAAGAATCCCGAGAAGCCTACCGCGGGTGATGAAAAAGAAATTCATCTCAATGCTAGAGTTAAAAATTGCTTGTTTGAATCTATTAGCATGGATGTCTTTAACCAAGTTTTTACTTTGCAAACATCTCATGAAATTTGGTTAAAACTACATGAGCTTCATGATGGTACAAGTAATGTGCGTGAGCAAAAACATCACCTAACAAAAACAAATTATGATTCCTTTAAAATGAATGATAATGAGCTTGTTCGTGATATGTATTCTTGTTTGAATCTAATTATCAATGAGCTCCATTCTATAGGAATTACAAAGTTAGGTGATGCGGATATTGTGAGGAAGATCATCTCTGTGCTTCCAAAGAACAAGTATGCAACCATCATCACCATCCTCCACAACATGGAGGACTTGAGCACCATGACCCCGGCCATTGTCATTGGCAAACTGGTGGCATTTGAGATTTCATGCAAGATGGGTCAAGAAGAAGCCACTTCATCAAGCAAAGGCATTGCTCTCACATGTGATGAGCACAAAAAGGTGAAGGGCAAAAAGCAAGTTGAGACAACCTCAAGCTCCTCAAGTGAAGAAGAGGATGATGAAGATGAAGAATCAAGTGATGATGATCAAGCCTCTACCTCATCCGACTCCTCCTTAGATGAAGAAGAAACAATCAAGCTTATGAAAGGAGTGAAGAGGATGATCTGCAAGCTCAATGTCCAGGGTGTGCCCATCACAATAGAAGATTGCCTCTTCACCAATCAAAGAAGAGAGCAAAGAAAAAAGGGATGCTATAGATGTGGCAAGAAAGGGCATTTAGTAGAGGATTGTCCAAAACAAAAACCCACACCCAAGGACAAGAAAAAGAAGGGATGCAAGGCCAAAGCTCTCACCACCATCAAGACATGGGATAATTCATCAAGTGATGATGAAGCCCATCACAAGAGGCATGGCCGCAAGCACTCATCATCAAGCTCCTCACGTATGTGCCTTATGGCACGAGGTAACTCAAGCTCTATCTCTAGTAATAGTGATAGTGATAGTGATGATGAGCTACCTTCTTATAATGAACTTGTGCAAGATAATCTCAATTATGCTAAAGCTTGTACTAGTCAACAAAAGAAAATCAATGCTTTAAAAGAAAAATTAGATAGTTCTCAACAAGCCTGCAATGCTATGCTTGAACAATATGAAACCTTTTCAAATTTGAATGTTGAGCTATCTAACAAAATTGAGAAACTTGAGGCTAGTACAAACACATGTGATAGCATAAGTAATGATGAGCAACTTGTTAAGAAAAATGAAAAACTAAAAGCAAAGTTAGCTAGCACACAAGATGCTTACAAAAGTTTGCTTGCTAAAATGGAAATTATGTGCAAACACTATGATGAGCTAACTAACAAAGTTGCCAATCTTGAAACCATCAGAGCAAACCCCACCGAGGCACCTAAAATTGAGAAATCAATCTTTGATATGTCTAAAAAGGATGCCTCTACTTCTTGCATTGATTTACTTGATTTAGACTCACCCATGTACAATCAAGCTTGTGTTGAGAATGTGATTGTAGAAACATGTACACAAGAAGTTGCATTGGTGAATGAACAACTAAGGAAAGAAGTAGCTCGCCTCACCATGGACTTGACTCAAGCAAAAGGCAAATCAAAGCAAACCCGAACTCATCAAGATAACACTGTCGAGGGAGTGAAGAAGCTTGATGAGGAGCAAACCATGGTTTGCTATGTTTGCCACAAGGAAGGTCACAAGTCCTATGAGTGCAAGGTGAAGCATGGGGAAGAAAAGAAGAAAGAGAAAAACAAAAAGCAAACAAGCAAGCTCTCAAACACCTACACCAACAAGGTGAACAAGAAGGCTACCACACCCTATCTCTTAAAGAAAAAGAAGAATGACAAGGTGGTGGCCATCAAGGTGAACAAGCAAGCTAACAATAGGGCCAACCGCATTTGGGTGCCTAAGGAAATTATCTCCACCATGAAGAGCACCAAAAAGGTTTGGGTCCCAAAAGGGAAGTAAGTAGCCAAATTGGCTTCGGGGATTTTGGAGACTTGGCAAAGTTTTGGGTGCATATCATGGGGTGCATCACACTAGATCATGTCATTGCCAAGTATGTTAGTGGGCATTATGGACCCAAGTTCCCCTTCCCATGTTAGGTAACTAGATTTAAATTCGTGCAATTTCTTTTAGCATCTAATTCCATTCATTGCCTAGGTTTGCATTGGTATTTTCGTATCTTGCATTCTTCAGGCTTATTGTATGGTAGGGTTGCTCAGCTCCACTCACATCCTTAGTGCAAACCTACATGGTTTAATTTGTTTAGGAGCAAGGCACATAGCTTCTTTTACCTTGTATTTATCTTATATGTGCCAAAGTCCAAATAGTAGATAAACTACCCCGATTACCATCTTCAATTGGTGTCACATTTCTAGTGATGTCAACTTGCAAAATGGTAGTTTGACCTTACAAGTCAATGTGCATGTCTCCTACAAGTATTTCAAACTTGTATGCACACTTTGAGGGGGAGATTACTCTACAATTTGGAAGCTTTGAGACTAACACTACTTTCAAGTTTATCATGTGTGTAGTAGTCTCATTGCAAGGAAAATGGAGTTCCCGGAGACAAGCATCATGTGTGATGATAATTCATTTGGTATCTACATATGGTATTCCTAACCGATAACATTATGTTGATTTCACTTTGATACTCTTATATGCTCTCTCTCCATGCATTATATAGAGTAAACACCTTTGTGCTCAAATTTGCTCGTTATGCATATGCTTTGCCTTACACCATATGTATGCATATACTTAGGGGGGTTTAGCCTATATAATGTTTCCTCCCTTGTACTTTTAAATGTCTTCCTTTTCGGTGTTTGATTCCAAAGGGGGAGAATGTGAAGGGACCAAAAGCAAGCCCAACCTAAAACAAACAAATAACCAAAATCAATTTTTCAAAATTTTATGGTTATCTTTCTGGGAATGGTCCAAAATGGAGGAAGTGGATTATGGAGTTAGGGGGAGAATTAATCCATAAAGCCACTAAAAGGGACTCAATAGCCAGGGCAAGATATGCTAGAATAAATGTGTTTCAATTTGGTATCATATGATCTTGCCTTTGCATTGCATCCTAGCAAGTAGATTGCATTTTAAATTATGTATCTATTATTTGCATGTTTTGGTCGTGTTGTCATCAATCACCAAAAAGGGGGAGATTGTAAGGAGAATGGACCTCGGACCATTTAACTTTGGATTTTGGTGTTTGATGAACAACATAACCAAATTAGACTAATGTGTTTGCAAGTGTTTGTTTTGTAGTCCAATAGGGTGCAAATGTGACTTGGACCAAGGCGACGTGGTAATCCGATGATCAACACCTCAAGCAAGACATTAGAAGCTCAGTAGAAGACTCTTAAGAACAAGCAAAGTCCAAGGCACAAGAATGGAACCAAGATGGTGCAAGAAATCATGAAGAAATGAAGCAAGGAGGTGCATCGGACGCTGCATCGGACGCTGGCTACGCAGGCATCAGACGCACCGATGGCAAACCCTAGCTCATGTCAGCGCCAGCAGAAGCATCGAACACTGAAGACCGAGCACATTGGACGTGACTGTAATACTATGCAAACCTGCACAGTGAACATCGTACGTACCGATGCAACATCGGACGCTATAGGACCCTGCGTCCAATGCCTATGCAGAAAGGTTCCAGAGAGGCTCTGTGAGCATCGGACGCATCCGATGATCAGGCATCGGACGCTGAGTAGTCGTTGCGACACAGTGCCAGGCTGGCATCTAGCCGTTAAAGGAGCATCGGACGCATCTGATGGTCTCGACTCCAGCGTCTAATGCTGCGCAGTGAAGACCATCTTTGGTGCCCAACGGCTCTATTTGCTTGGGGCTCTATATATACCCCCATGGCCGGCCAAAATAGTATGGTTGGAGCTCAAGGAAGTGTACCAAGTGTATAGACACATATTTAGTTACTCTAGCCTCCAAAGTGCTCAAGTGATATACTAGGTGATTAGTGTAGGTGCTTTGCGAAGTGCTTAGGCTAGTTAGACCACCGCTTTGCGCTTGCTCTAGGTGTTAGGCCTAGTGTTTAGTGAGGTTGAAAACCTCTTATCTACCGGTGCTTGCGCGCACCATGGTTGTACATCGGTGGGGCTTGAAGTCTTGCGAGACCACACCAACCGAGTTTGTGGTGTGGCCGCCTTCGTGTACCGAAGGTAACAAGGCCCGTGGCGGTTCGGCCGGAAACTTGATAGTGAAGACGATGGGGAGCATCCGGGAGAGGCTTTGCCACAAGTGGCTTAACCGGAGACCCACTTGCGTGTGGGGAAGGCCCAGAGCTATCCACGGAGTTACCCGACCGGGAGCTTGGGGGATTCCTTGCGAGGGGCTCCAACGAGGACTAGGGGGAAGCTTGCGCGCTTCTCGATACCTCGGTAAAAATACCAGAGTCGTCGACGGGAGTTTGCATCTCTATCACACTCTTTGGCTTCCGCATTTACATTGCTACCTTGTTTATGAGCTTTACCTTTCCTAGCCATATATGCTAGTGGATAGGTTTGGAAACTAGGTTGCTTAACTCCTTTTGCGGTAGTGATAGCAAACACACCTAGCAAAACCTTAGTTGCACATTAGATAGTTTACTTTCTTGCATAGGTTTTGACTAGGTGGTTATTAGAGGCCATAATTAGAGTAGAAGTTTTAAGTTGCCTAATTCACCCCCCCCCCCTCTTAGGCATCACGGTCCTTTCAACCTTCTCTACTAGAGACTTTGCAACCCAAATTTGCTTTGGCCTATTCTTATTTGGAGGCCCCATGAACATAACTTTCACTTTGCCACTAGAATCTTGTCTAAGCATGTAGTGAGCATTGAAAGAAAAGGGCCTAGCATGCTTGGGCAAGGGAGTGGGTTTTCATTCTTCACAATTGTGAGCAAAGTGTCATTTTCCACATTCAAAGCATCTTCCGAACTTCTTCTTCTTTGGTTTTGTGTTGCTCTTGCGTTGCTTCAACTTCTCTTCAAGACAGCCAATACCATTTTTATTGGTCTTCATTACGGTGTTCATGAGAAGCTCACTTTGAAGATATTGACCCCTTGGTGAAATTCTTCAACCCGATGGTAAGGTGCTCTTTTTCCTTCTTTAGCTTGTCATTCTCTTTTTGGAGTTCCATTTAGGATGGTGTCATCTTGTAATCCCTCTCCATCTTCAATCTCTTGTTCTCTTCTTTCAACATGTCAAGCTCAAGGGTCATGTTATAGTCTTCATCACTAGTTTCAATGACAACTTGCTTGGTGGTTTCTAGCTTCTCTAGATCACTCTTAAGCTTTGCATTCTCATTCTTGATCTTGACATAGTCATCATAGTTATCGGTCTCAACCACTTTCTTGCCCTTGCCACTAGCTCTTTGCTCATCATGCTCACTAACCAAATCCTCACAAGATGTTGCTATGTCACACTTAACAACAAGGTTAGGAGCATCATGTGTCTCATGGGAAAGTAAGTCATAAGCAATGGCAAGTGCATCATGATCAACTTTAACTTGAGTATATTGTTCTATGAGCAAAGCATAACTAGTGTTGAGATCACTATGCATCTTATCAAGTTTTTCATTTTTAGCTTTGAGCTCCTTGTTAGAGGACTTGAGCTCCTTGATAGAAGATGACATAGTAGCAAGTTCATTTTGTAACTCATCACTAGCATGGGTGTCATTTTTGTACTTGTCAACAAGAGATTCATTATCATGAACAAGCCTTTCATTTTTAGCTCTAGTCTTTCTTATGATTTTGGAGTAGTTGTTAAGCAATTCAATGTGATAGAACCGACCAATTTATACCAGATTAAGCACTGAATCGCTGCTTTCACAGAGATTGCAAGTACTTAAGCTCGTACAAACCCGGTAGTCCGGAAATCTCGAAGGATTTCAAGTCATTCAACTTTAACCAAGATCGTAATAGATTAGCGTACATGCCCACAAGTTACATTCAGTTCGCACATAGTTCAAATACATCGGAGTTCAACAGTTATTACAAACCATAGTTCAAAATCAAAGCGGAAGCAACATAGTTTTGAAACACAAGTCTTTAGTTCACAATACAGTGCCAGTTGCCTGATCAGTCCACAAAAGCATCAGGAGAGATTAAGACGTGACCATGCCCTTGGTCTACTCATCACCCGTAACAGGGTACAGGCAGTTCTCGCAATAGCCGTAGAAGCATTGCCCATCTGCAACAACATAAGGGATAGAACCCTGAGTATGAGAAGGTACTCAGCTAGACTTACCCGTCATAAACTAGAAATAAAATGACACCAAGGATTATGCAAGGTTGTATCTGGGGTTGGGTATACTTACCTCTTTGCGTAAAAGCATTTTTATAACTACATAAACATCATTAGAGTATTAGCAGCCACTTTTATTATAATTAACCTGATTAACTAGATTTGCACCTGATCTAGAGCAAACACTTGACTACTTAATCAAGCAAGAGTGATTATTTCATCAATAGCCTTTCAGATTCAACATCATAACCATCATTAATTCCATAAATTACTACGGTAACACATGCTCAGTCAAGTTACTCACTATCCAGGAGCGATGGCGATTATAATCGATTTCTACCAGCTGGGAATAAAGATGTCGCACACTCGCCTGACACACCCTGCCAGGTGGCTGTTGGCGACCAATTCAGGAGGTTCGAGAACACAGCACGCGGGACGGTCATGGGCCCTTCTACACCGGGGGTTATCTCAATGCCAGGTCGCTCAAGCTATTGCTGCCCACGGTCATGCCAGGTCGATCAGGCCCTGCCTGCCCTCGGACCATGCCAGGTCGATCAGAATAGTTGCCCACGGTACATATAAGGCCCTGGGTGTTAGGCGTCAACATCTCCATCACCGGCTCGAAAAACCTTACTCGGCTTCATGGGAGGTACTCAGACCTACTCCGTTAAGTGATTGACGCGTTCAAAATGACCGAGGTGAGCCTTCGTCGGGTCCTAATCGACACAGACGGGAGACTACTAGCACACAGAACCCATGTCCTGCTGCTCTTACATCCCGCCCAGTCTGAAATTAATTATCACATGGTTATCTCCATGATAGCACCAGGCTAAACATGTTTAGTATCCACCTATATGCGGGAGACAGGAAATCACCCGACTTTTACTGGTCTAAGCAGGGCTAAGCATATAATCGAGCCTAGACCTAACAGGGATATTAAGATAATAATTGCAGGTGGATAAGGATAATTAAGTAATGCATCAACGGTATCATTCAACTCCTATAACTTAATGCAACAATCATTATATTGACTCGATTGCATTTATAAAAGATTGGTAGGAGACTTAGAATGCTCCAGGGCTTGCCTCGCTCGAAATCGGAGGGTCGGTGATCACGGCACTCCGGTAGATCTTCAGCGTCTCCTTCCTGCACCCTCTCCTCTGGCGTCTCCTCCTGACTCGGCTCCTCCGGTGGCGGGTCCTGAGCTTCCACTACCGATCCTGCATGATGCGGTACATGAATAAATAACATGAATGCACATGGAATGCATGGTGATGCAACAGGGAGCAAACATTTCAGGAGATAAGCACATGTCATCTACTGCTACCCAAGCACTTAATCTACCAAAACACACTTACTAAGCCTTGTTGTCACCACATCAAAGTTTGCTTAACGGGTTTATTACCCTCTAATTACTTGTAGAATTAAATCTAGTTAAACAGGCCTATAGCAGTAACCCATCCTAGACAGCTTCAGAAAAATCTACAAAAATTACTGGAGATTAATAACACTCAATCTAACCCTCTGTCCAAATTTCACCCCATTTGGACCTATACTCCATCCTCTATGAAAAAGACAAATTCTATCATGAAAAGGTGCTTTGAACTACACCCCTTAGCACAAAGTGTCCAACAACAGATTTCATAATTTTCTTCTGAACTTCTTAGTACAAGAGCAGTCAGCAAAATTTATCAAGCCCATACTCCTCATATTTTAATTACTACAAAATAAACAAGAAAACAACATTTAATCATTTTAACTCCTACTGCCACATTATTTCACAGAGCAATCTCATTTTACATTTTTCCCAGAAACTATTCCTCAACATAAACCCAACAAAACAAGAATCACATTTTTCTGAGCTGTACACAATTTATTAGACATTTAACAAGATTTTAGCCTAAACATAAATTAAATACGACTACACAGAAAATCACCACAAACTGGACATATTATATTTTTCATGCATAGACCTCAACATAACAATCCTAACAAAACTTGTTTCACCTTTTTAGCATTTATATTTAGCAAGATATGAATTAAACAAGTAATGCAACAATTTCTGGAAACTATTTAAACAAAACCCTGAAAAACATTCAAAACCTAACTGCTACGTGCACCCGAACCAGTGCACACAGATTGAACCTAAGCCACTGACGCGCGGGCCCCCGGGTCAACCCTGACCCCACCCGGCAGACACAGAGGACAGGGGAGGAGTTTGACCGCGGCAAAGCTCGCCGTCGGTGAGCTTTCCGGCAAAACCAACTCCACCGATGGACTCCCCTCCTTCGTCCGCACCAGATGGTGCTCCTATTTGGCCCAGCGCAAGCTCGGATCGAGCTCGCCGTCGGCGATGGCGGACGCGGCGGCGCGGCCTTGGCTACGCCGGCCGATTCCGACTCCGACGAGCCAAACTAACCTCCTAAACCTACTCCGGTGACCTTCCTAACCCTAACCCAAGGCTTGGAAGCCAGGGCGCGTGCTCCGAGCACCCGCGTCCACGGCGATGCCAACTCCGGCGACCACGGCGAGCGGCGGACGATGGCGTACTCGCGCTTCTAAACCCTAATCGGCTAAACCGACTCCCCCTTCTTCCTTCGCGGACCTCACCGACTCCAGAACGGGGGCTAGGGCGTCATGATAACTGCGAAAAGGTGGCCGGCCACGGCGAACTGAGCTCGGCGGTCATGGCGGCCATGGCGGCGACTCATCCCAGGGTTTACCTAGGGCTTCCTATGGAGCGCTAAGGGTAGTGTTAACACCAAATTTTCGCACTGTAACAAGTGGGCCGACCCAGTACAGGTTCGGAAAGACCACCGCTTGAGGAATTGGCAGGCGTCAGGCGCGGTCGGCTAATTTGACGACGAAGCCATGGAAGTAATGGTGAATGAATTCGGCAATGCGATGCTGCGATCGGCTATTTTGGGTAGCAGTCGGTTTGTGCCACAAGATGATGAACGCGACGTGTCAAAGGATTCGGCGGCAAAATCTTGTCGTTTGACGCATGCCAGTTATTGGAGGAAACTTGGAGCTAAAGGCATCATGTTTTAGATAGTTTCCTAATTTTGTCGTTGTAATCGTATCCTTCTAGGACTCAGAGAACACCAGGGTATAAATATAAACCCTGAGGCCATTGTAATATCTGTTCACAACCAATACAACCAACCCAGCTCCGTGCCGTATCGAGTCCAAGTCGTGTCGTCGTGTTCTTCGAGAGGAATCATCGATCCGTCGACCTCCGTAAGTCCCGGCAACCTTGCTATCATGTCTAGTATCGTGTGGCGGATTTAGATATGGTGCAAGCAGTCTCGTACGTTAAGCTTAGTATCGTGCGGCGGATTTAAGCTTATGACGGGAAGCTTTTGCTTATGCCTTGTATCGTGCGGCGGATTGAGTCATGAGTAAAAGTAGTTATCGGCTCTGTTAGACTTGGCAGATCTAATAGATTCATTAAGTTATCTTGTGTTATATGTTTTGTTATGTTTATCTTATTATAACACTCTTTTGCCCAATCTAGATTGATCTTCGTTCGGCCTTGTTGCATAAGCTTGCTTATGCTTTTTTCTAATCATAACATCGTCACGGCCGAACTGACTTTCGATCTAGGTTGTTACATGTTGCGGGTTCATGCATGTCAGTTATGTTTAGACTTTGATAGGACAGGGTGTCGTGCGGCAGGCGTAGGTTTTTAGATTGGTTTAGCCATGTCTTGCATGTATGTTTCTTCTTCATGGACCCCAGTTCGGCTGTATCGCCGATTCTGGTTACGCTTGCATGAGTAATGAGTGAATATAGATCTGTTCAGATACACAAGTGCTTTTAGCTCCTTATGATTAGATCGTATCATCCGGTGGATTAATCTGGTCATAAGGAGTGGTGTAGATGTATGGCAAGTGGTATCATGCGGTGGATTAGCTTTGCTTGAGTCTATACCCGACGGGTTTATGAAGACTGGACGTGCGGCAGATCAGCTGAATTGGCCTATGCATGTGTTGTTTGGATAGATTTATATTTACGAGTTGCCTCTTTTTTGTATCTTATTGTTACTTACGCGTTCGGCATTAAGCATGTTGATGTTTCATCTTTATAATTGCCAAATGAATCTTTAAATCTGTTGGCAGATAGCTTCTATAGCTATATGTCATTGTAAGTGGCTTCAGGGCCGTATATCTTGGAACTGTCAGGTCACACCCGGCATGTTCCAGCTTTGTATTTAACAATTTTCTTCCCTTGTTAGTTGCAGGCAAACTGACTGGCACGCACCGGACCTCTAAGCACCCGGGCTACGTTTGAGGCCAGCTCATCCGGCTTGCAGGTGTGCCCCTTGGCGCGGAGCGACGAGTTTCGCGCCAACACATCTTTTTGGCACGCCCGGTGGGACTCACTCTTTCCTGCAACAATGGTTGAGCTCAACGATACTGAAAATGGCGACAAGGGAGAGATCATACAGGTGCACTTTGAAGAGCTGCCTGACGATTACAGAAAACAAGTGCTCGACGCTTGTGCCGAATACCAGGCCAAGTGCATGGAAGCCTTCTCCAAGAACAAGAGCGGGAAGATCCGCCGCCTGTATAATCTGCCAAAGCCCGTCCAGATCGAGTCAACTGATCCCAAAGAAGCAGAGGACGTGCTGAAGATGGCCAACATAGTCAATGAGGCCGTCTCCGGCGCCATCGGTCGCATGCACGGGGCGTTCCTCAACACCTTCTGCGCTATCATGATCTCCCAATTCGGCCCCAAGGCCGATGAAGTTATGGAGACACAGTTTGGCCCCATGGCAGGACCACACCTCTTCAACCTGCCGAATCCTTCCAGGGGTGCAGGAGCTTCTGGCGAACAGACCCCACCAAATCCGCACACGAGCGGATTGACCGCTCAAGAGAAGCAGACACCAGAGGGTTAGGTGCCGAACACGAGTCAGTTCATGATCGGCGCCAGGGGGGGACCGCCAGAGTCAGCACGTAGGGTCTCTACGCAGTACCACAGGCTCATAAGATATTACTTCGGAAACGGATATCACGAGATGCTTGAGCCTCACAATCTGGAGGGCCTCCCAAATCCGGGGTATGGGAGGTCGTCGGCCGAAAGAACTACCGATGCTAATGTCGACGTCATGCTGGAAAAGATGGCGGACATGATGCAGCGCACTTTCGGCCTAAAACTGTAACACCCTAAAATTTTTCTCCAAAACCAAATAGGTGAAAATGAGTTAATTGTGATTTTTGTGAGCATCTAACCTAGGGGTTAAATAATCTTTGTTGAATTAAAAAAAATGGTGGCAACATGTTTATGCATTCATGCTGATGCACTGGATTTATTTGGGTGTCTGGTTTTTGCCAAAATTTGATTTGAATTCAAACTCTTTTGAAAATGATTTGAAATGTCTTTAGATAAAATGAAAAAGCTTTTATTTCTTCTCTCCCTCTCCCTCTCCCTTTCCGGCCCAGGCGGCCTGGCGGCCCAACCGCCGGCGCGCCCTCCCCCCCTTCCCTTTCCTCCCCACTGGGCCGCTCCTCCTCCCTTCTCCTCGCCGCGCGGCCCATTGGCCGGCCCGCTGGCGCCCGCGCCTGCGCAAACCGCCGCGCGCTCCCTCCCCTTCTCTCTCTTTGGCAGCGTGGCCCCGCGCGTCAGCGCTCTCTCTTCTCCCCCCCCTCCGCGCGACGCCGCCCGCGCGCAACCGCACCGCCGCGCTGAGCAACTGCTCGCCCCCGCGCCTCCCTCGTGCACCCGCGCCCACGTCCACATCCCCTTCGGTTTAAGGTGCACCGCGACCGCCCCCACTCCTTTTCCTGCCAGTTGCCCCTGCCTCCCTCGCTCGCAAGCAGCAGCGCCGAAGCCGCCATAGCACCGCCGCCCACCAAGTTCGTCACGGCGATAGGCCGCGCCGCCGACTGAACCGACTCCCCGCCGTGTTCCGCGACGTGGTATCGAGTCCGTCGAACCTCTTCTCCCTCTTGCTTGCGCTCGGAGTCGCCCTAACCGCCGTTTGCCTTGAGCAGTTTCCCGCCGGCCGCCGGTCTTCGCCGCTCGTCGCGGTTCGCCATCGTCCGAGCCACTCCTCCACTCCGTTCCACCGCGGTGAGACCCCCTTGCCTCCATCTAACCCGCCGACCGCCTGGTTCGTCGGGTGGTGCATCCTATGGCCGGTCCCGCGAGCTCGCGAGCGCCATCCCTGGCGGAGCCGCGCACGACGTCGTGCTGGTGCCGCGACGTCGCGGTCTGGACACGCCGTCGGCTCGCTCCGCGCGCGCGCCTCCCCGGGACCTAACCCCTGCCCTTCGTGCGCCATCCAACGGCCGAGAGTGGCCGATACCCCTTCGGGGGAAATCTTGCTTAAGGGACCCCGGGGAAAACGGGAATCAACCCGCGCTCCCCTCCCTACTGTTGCCTGAGTCTTTGCAAACTCCCATCCAGGTCCCTGCGTTTCTTCAGAATTGAGGCGCAGTCCAGCCGGCTGCGGCTTTTGTTTAAAATTCAATTTAAATTTTGATTTAAATTCAAATGCAATTCAGACTATTTACAGAAATGCCACTACATTGTTTCGCTTATAAAATCCACGTTTTAGCTCCGATTTGATCCGTTCAAATTGCGTTAGCTTCGTAATTTAGTGCTCTACCCGTTTATACCCCTGTTAGCCTGTTTTGGACAGATTAGCTTTAGGGTCCAAGTTAATCTTGTTTAGGGCTTTATATATACCGTTTCGATCGTAACTTTCACGCTGTTTCGATGAACCAAAACTTGTTGTGATCGTAGAAGATGCGTACTTCAGTTTTATCAAAGTTTTATTTCAGTTTATTACTGTTTGGTGTATTGTTCTAATAATAGCCTTGTTTGCATCGTGTATGTTTGCACCTGGAATGCGTGGTGATGTTTGTGATCGAGTAGACGGTGAGTCGGTGTGGTGCGATCAGGACCCCTCGTTCAGTGACCAGCAGGAAGATCAACCTTTCGACAACCAAGGCAAGTTAGCATGGGACTTCCTTGTTTACCTATACACTTTACTTTAATTACTCATATATGCATGTGTCCAATTGAGCAACCTTAGAAAACCCACTTAGTTTTGTTATCTGTGATGTTCTTGTTCCCGTGGGATATATGCATATGGGTAGCTTTGCTAGCGCTAACTGACTTACAACTGATCCAGTCCAATGATGATCTTGTTCTCATGTTGGTATGTTGTTAAACGGTTAATAAAACTTGCTGTTAGCAAAAGCTGGGATTGACAGTGCTACCATGAGTGCTATATGGCTCTGGTTTTAGCTCAGTAAACTGGACCTTGTCTAATTTGGCAGCGGTGACCCGAAAGGGCGCAAAAGGGGCTTGCCACTTTGGGTGTAGGGCTGCTCTTGTTCCTATGTGTATAGCTGCGATGGCCTTGTGCCATAGGAAAGGGGGGTTACTACATCTGCCTGCCAAGGAAACCTAGCGGCCCTGACCAGTTAGACGAACCAACGAAAGGCTTCATAGTGTGCCCTGCCGATCTACCTCGGAAGTGGATCAAGAGGTTGGCCGCCTCGGGCACAAGGGTAACACGGCTTGTGGGTAAAGATGCACAACCTCTGCAGAGTGTAAAACTGTTATAACAGCCGTGCTCACGGTCACGAGCGGCCCGGAAAACTAGCGAAACTTTGATGCTTAATAATTGTTACTTTATGTTGTTGGTACTTTATGATGCTATGCTTATCTTTGTTGGACATATGGATCATGGGTTAAGGGTTAAGCACAATACTCGTTTACCTTAATGCTAAAACTTTGCCAACTTAAAAGCTAACTGCAGTCAGACAGTGTCAGCCTTTTGAGCCTCATGAACCCTATGTTAGCTTGCTAAGTACGTGGAGTACTTACGCTTGTTGTTTATCTTCTTTTTGGGCAAAATCCCGGATGGGTAACAGATGAAGGTGTCGTTGGTGACTTTCCTAAAGACTTCTAGGCTAGCTGCTCCCCCAGTCAACGTTTCCGTGTGGCTTTAGTTTGTGTACCAGTTCAGTGATCTATGGTTCAGTGTGTTGTAAGACTCTGTTTTAATATTGTCGTGATGTAATAAACAATGTGATGATGCCACTCTTGTAATTTGTCTACTTATGTGTGTGATTGTTTCCTGGGCACACATGAGTATGTTGTCTCAACTTTATCCTTAAAGTTGGGGTGTGACAAATTGGTATCAAAGCTTTGTTGACTGTAGGACGCAAGCCTAGCTAGGAAATGGCCGTCTAACACCCCTTTTGCTACCCGTTCATGCTTATTTTATTAACTTGTTACTTTATTAAAAATTTATATGCTTCTTATTCTTATTCTATTATGTAAAACTAATTGTTTCCGCTTATCTTATCTTGCTTTCATAATGTCAGGATGCCTCGCATGAACACCCGTGCCTACCGTGCTCTTTTCACCAGCCCGCCTGCTCCCCCTGTGGTCCACATCAGTGATGGTTCCTCCAGTTCCTCCAACGCCGCCATCATCATGGAGGATGAGGAGTTGACCGTTACTCCAGCAGTCTCTGAGGAGCTAGCAGCGCCACCACCGCCCCCTGCAGCCGTTCCTGTGGTGCCAGCTCCAGTGGAGCCTGTGCCTGAGGCGCCGGCGCCTGAGGTCCCTGCTCCAGTGGCACCCGCTCCTGTGGTGCCTGTCGCTCCACCAGTTGTGGAGGCCCCCGCCGCTCCAGCAGTCCCTGCAGCACCTGCCGCCCCACCAGCTCCTGCGGCACCAGCCTTCGTGCCAGTGTACCCGGTGGTACACTCTCCCGCCGCCTCATCCGCTTCAGCACCAGCACCCCCTGCCTCTCCAGCAGCGCAGGTGGTGGAAGACCTTGGTTGGGATCGTCGCTTCATGTTCAAGAAGCCTGACGAGACAGCATACTACCATAGTATGCTGGTTCGTCTGCTGGAGGAGTACTACCCTGAGATGGAGGCCAAGCTCCAGTACCACTGTGGCGAGTACACCCACCCGTTGGAGGCTGCGTACTGGAAGTCCGACCTGATGGTTACAGGTTGGAAAGCTGCGGATCAAGCCCACGTCATAGAGACGGTTCACAGGACCACCACCAAGCGTGGTGATGCTCTCGCAAGTATGGAGGACGCAGCGCAGGATGCCTACCTGCATTACCATGGTCTACGCTTCCAGGTGATGAGGAATGACCGCTACCGCTACCTGCCCCAAAGTGACATGGAGGGCTCGTGGCGAACCCTGCTACCACCAGTGGAGTACCCGGTTCTGGTCTCTACCGCCCAGCATGCCCATGAAGTGCATAGGAAGGCCGACAAGGTGCAGGATGACCTGGGTGCCGCTCAGAAGGTGATAAGGCGTTTGGAGCGTGAGGTGGACTACCTTCGCGGTGAGCTAGATCATCCAGCTGTCTACACGAAGAAGTACAGAGCCAACGACGCCCCCGGTGGAGCCCAGTAGCTTGCCTACCACGTTCAGTTATCCCGTTAGACGTGTCGCTTAAGTTTCAGTTTGTGTTTGATGAACCTTGTGTGGATGTTTTGTTTATGTGGTGAACTATGTTTGGATGGATCTTTGTTTGTGTGTGGTGAAGTACAAGTTATGTTGTGCTTCTCCAAGTTAAACACCTTCATGTGATGTATAAAGTTGCTTATCTCCTATGCCTGTGTTGCTGTTTTCTGGAGCACCCTGTGGTTATATCTGTATATCTCTTAATCCGTGATCCCAAAAATTGTGAAATTTTTGTGGAAGTATCTAGTCTGATGTATCTTTCAAACAAATCTGGAACCAAGTCTTTATCTGTTCAGATCTGTGAGATATGGCTGTTCAAAGTTGATGTTCCTGCGCAGTCTGTCATCCAAAACAGGTTTTGTTCAATGCTGTTTTCGACCCAGAATCTGGTCGAATCTGAAAAAGTGTTTTATATAAAAGTTGTATCTGGTTTCTTAAGCTTTCCAACGATGTCTGGTTCATCCCTGTTGGATTTCTGTAGCTCGAGTTATGCCCGTTTTAGTGAGCTGCTGTTGACAAGAATGTGCACAGAAAATTTCAGCAATGTCATTTATGTTTAAACATACATTCTATGTTGGATATAAAGGTCTAACTCTTGCGCATTTGTTGATGAGCAGATGGCAGCAAGGGGTGGACGCAGAAGAGGCCGTGGCCGTGGGCGTGGTGCTCCTATGGACCCGCCACCGCCACCGCCGCCAGTGACCATCGAACAGTTGATGGCCACGCAGAACCAGCTTATGCACGCCATGATGAACCGCCTGGATCAGGCGCCAGCCGCTGCAGCACCTCAACCTCTTCAAGTCAGGGACCCTCGAGGAGAGTTCCTGAAAGGCCACCCACCAGTGTTCACTCATGCCTCTGAACCACTGGAGGCAGACGACTGGCTCCGGGCAGTGGAGAAACAGCTGAACATTGCCCAGTGCACCGACTATGAGAAGGTGCTCTATGCTTCTGGGCAACTGCAGGGAGCAGCGCAAGATTGGTGGGATGCGTTCATGTTTGGCCGTCCCCAAGGTGCCCCAGTTGTTACATGGCAGGAGTTCAAGGAGAACTTCCGATCCTATCACATCCCAGATGGTCTCGTGGAGCTGAAGCAAGAGGAATTCCGCTCTCTGAAGCAAGGGTCCATGTCAGTGGCGGAGTACCGCGACAAGTTCGCTCAGCTGTCGCGCTATGCTCCCCAGGATGTGGCCCAAGATAAAGACAAGCAGCGCAAATTTCTGAAGGGTCCTTACGATGGGTTGCAGCTCCAGCTCATGCCGAACACCTACCCGAACTAGCAGGCCCTGGTCAATAGGGCGATTGTTATTGACAACAAGAGGAAGGAGATGGAAGCAAAGAAGAGAATCTTCCAAGGCCAGTCTTCGGGGAGCAACACACGTCCCCGGATCAACCCCCAGCAAGGCTATCCCCAAAGGAACCAAGGCTCCTCCAACCAGTGGAACGGGGGACAGTACCCCCAGGGCAACTAGAACCAGCAGCGCCTTCCATACCAACAGCAGTCAGGTGGTCAGCGTTTTCAGCATCAGCCAGGAGGACAGAGGTTCCAGCAGCAGAGCAGTCAAGCCTCACGCCAGGGAGCACCCAACCCCGCCCCCATGAAGAATGCAGCTCAGCAGAACCCCAACGCTTGCTACCGTTGCGGGGAGCCAGGACACTACGCTCACCAGTGCCCCAAGAAGCAGAACCCCTAGGCCCCACAGAACCAGGCAGGAGCTCAGAAGCAGAATGCTCGCCCACCTCACACTGGGCGAGTGAACCATGTGGCGGCCGAAAGTGCACTGAATGCACCGGATGTTATGATGGGTACGTTCAGCATCAACTCAATCCCAGCAACTGTACTTTTCGATTCTGGTGCTTCGCATTCCTTCATATCACAGTCTTTTGTTAGAATGCATGGTGTGTCTTTATGTGCCATGAAAGAAACAATCATAGTAAACTCACCAGGGGGTAGTATGCCTGCAAATTTTTGGAGCCCCACCTCTAGTGTCAACCTAAGGGGGGTAGACTTTAAAGTAAAGCCTATAGTGCTAAGAACAGCAGGTATAGATCTCATCTTGGGTATGGACTGGATGAAGCAACATGGTGCTGTCATTCAGTGTCAAGAAAGGTCAGTTGTTATATCTACACCTAAGGGAGACAGAATCTGTGTGCAAGTGGTGATGAAAGAGCAGCCAACTGCCATGGTCAACTAGATGGATGCTAGTGGTGCAGAGCAAGATCGGGTGGTGGACGAGTTCCCTGATGTCTTTCTGGATGATTTGCCAGGTATGCCACCTGATCGCGATGTTGAGTTCATTATTGAATTACTACCTGGAACTGCACCAATAGCTAAAAGACCTTATAGAATGGGGGTAAATGAATTAGAAGAACTTAAGAAACAGCTTAAGGAGTTGTTAGAGAAAGGGTATATACGCCCTAGTGCTTCTCCTTGGGGAGCACCTGTGCTCTTTGTGGATAAGAAGGATGGTAGCCAGAGGATGTGTGTGGACTATAGGTCCCTAAATGAGGTCACCATTAAAAACAAATACCCTCTACCCCGGATTGACGATCTATTTGACCAGCTTAGAGGAGCATGTGTGTTCTCTAAAATAGATCTCAGATCTGGGTATCACCAGTTGAAAATCCGGAACTCAGATATTCCTAAGACCGCTTTCACAACGCGGTATGGACTGTATGAGTATACAGTAATGTCTTTTGGACTGACCAATGCCCTAGCCTACTTCATGTATCTGATGAACAAAGTGTTCATGGAGTACCTAGACAAGTTTGTGGTGGTATTCATAGATGACATTCTAGTGTTCTCTAAAACGGAAGAGGAACATGCTGAACATCTGAGGATGGTTCTGCAGAAGTTAAGAGAGCATCAACTCTATGCCAAGAGAAGCAAGTGTGAATTTTGGTTGAAAGAAGTCTCTTTCTTAGGGCATGTTGTCTCTAACGGAGGAATATCCGTTGATCCTAGCAAGGTGCAGGATGTGTTGGATTGGAACCCGCCAACTAATGCCAGTGAAATCCGAAGTTTTCTGGGTTTGGCCGGGTATTATAGGAGGTTCATTGAAGGATTCTCCAAGCTTGCAAAGCCTATGACTGCCTTGTTAGAGAAGAATGCTAAGTTTGTGTAGTCTGATAAATGCCAAGCAAACTTCAAAGAGTTAAAGAAGAGATTAACCTCAGCACCAGTCCTAGTTCTGCCAGACTTGAGCAAAAGTTTCTCCATCTACTGTGATGCATCTCGTCTGGGACTTGGATGTGTTCTAATGCAAGAAGGAAGAGTAGTAGCCTATGCATCTAGACAGCTGAGAAAGCACGAGGTGAACTATCCAACTCACGATTTGGAGTTAGCAGCTGTGGTCCATGCTCTGAAAATATGGAGACATTATCTAGTTGGGCATAAGTGTGATGTGTACACAGACCATAAAAGTCTGAAATACATATTTACTCAGTCAGATCTGAACTTGAGGCAACGCCGTTGGCTAGAATTGATCAAGGACTACGACCTGGAGGTACATTATCACCCAGGAAAGGCCAATGTCGTGGCCGATGCCTTGAGCAGAAAGACTTATGCAAATGGACTGCGAGTGGAATACATGTCAGCAGAGTTGAGAGCTGAAATGGCATACCTTAACCTATGCTTTGCCAACAATGTTGTGGAAATGACAGTTGAACCTACTTTGGAGAAAGAAATCCGTGAGGGTCAGTTGAAAGACGAGAAGTTGCAAGAGATAGCAGAGAATATAGTGCTTGGAAAGGCACCAGGTTTCAGGATGGATGAAAATGGAACTCTATGGTTTGGAAAAAGGATATGTGTGCCTGAAGTGAAAGCTATCCGTGATGCCATCTTGCGGGATGCACATGAATCTGCCTACTCCATACACCCCGGCAGCACCAAAATGTACTTGGATCTGAAGGAAAAGTACTGGTGGTATGGTTTGAAGCGGGATGTAGCAGAATATGTGGCTCTATGTGACACCTGTCAGAAGGTCAAAGTTGAACATCAAAGACCAGCAGAATTGTTACAGCCTATGCAGATACCCGAGTGGAAATGGGAAGAAGTGGGAATGGACTTTATCACTGGTTTACCCCGCACACAAAGAGGCTATGACTCTATATGGGTAATCGTCAACCGTCTCACTAAGGTCGCTCACTTCCTACCAGTTAAGACCACTTATTCTGGGGCAAGGTTAGCAGAACTGTATATGGAGAGGATTGTGTCTCTGCATGGTGTTCCCAAGAAAATAGTGTTGGACAGAGGGACACAGTTCACATCTCATTTTTGGCATCAGGTACACCAATCGTTGGGAACTAAGCTGACTTTCAGTTCTGCATATCACCCACAAACAGATGGGCAGACTGAAAGGATAAACCAGATCTTGGAGGACATGTTGAGAGCATGTGCACTTCAGCATGGGGCTAGTTGGGATAAAAGCCTGCCATATGCTGAATTCTTCTACAACAACAGTCACCAGAAGAGTCTGAAAATGGCTCCTTTCGAAGCTTTGTATGGGCGGAAGTGTAGAACTCCCTTGTTCTGGAATCAGACAGGAGAAACTCAAGTGTTTGGACCGGATGTTCTTAGAAATGCTGAAGAACAAGTAAGGATGATCCGGGATAACCTAAGGATAGCTCAGTCCCGACAGAAGAGTTATGCGGATACTCGCAGAAGGGACTTAGTTTTCAAAGTGGGAGACTATGTGTATTTGAAAGTGTCACCCATGAGAAGCGTAAAGAGGTTCAACATGAAAGGGAAGCTGGCACCCAGATATATAGGTCCTTTCCGGATCTTGGCCAGACGTGGAGAAGTGGCCTATCAGCTGGAGTTACCTGAGAGACTGTCAGGCGTTCATGATGTGTTCCATGTTTCTCAGCTAAAGAAATGTCTGAGGGTGCCAGAAGAGCAAGTTCCCCTGGAAGAGATCAAGATAGGAGAAGATCTCACTTATGAAGAGTACTCTGTCAAGATCTTGGAGACAGCAGAAAGAGTTACCAGGAGCCGAGTTATCAAGATGTGCAAGGTTCAGTGGAACAGATATACAGAAGAAGAGGCTACCTGGGAAAGAGAAGAAGATCTCCGAAAATCTTATTCGCAGTTGTTTGAGTAAGCTCCAGTCGAATCTCGAGGACGAGATTCATCTTAAGGGGGGTAGAGCTGTAACACCCTAAAATTTTTCTCCAAAACCAAATAGGTGAAAATGAGTTAATTGTGATTTTTGTGAGCATCTAACCTAGGGGTTAAATAATCTTTGTTGAATTAAAAAAAATGGTGGCAACATGTTTATGCATTCATGCTGATGCACTGGATTTATTTGGGTGTCTGGTTTTTGCTAAAATTTGATTTGAATTCAAACTCTTTTGAAAATGATTTGAAATGTCTTTAGATAAAATGAAAAAGCTTTTATTTCTTCTCTCCCTCTCCCTCTCCCTTTCCGGCCCAGGCGGCCTGGCGGCCCAACCGCCGGCGCGCCCTCCCCCCCCCCCCCCCCCTTCCCTTTCCTCCCCGCTGGGCCGCTCCTCCTCCCTTCTCCTCACCGCGCGGCCCATTGGCCGGCCCGCTTGCGCCCGCGCCTGCGCAAACCGCCGCGCGCTCCCTCCCCTTCTCTCTCTGGCAGCGTGGCCCCGCGCGTCAGCGCTCTCTCTTCTCCCCCCCCCCCCCCTCCGCGCGACGCCGCCCGCGCGCAACCGCACTGCCGCGCTGAGCAACTGCTCGCCCCCGCGCCTCCCTCGTGCACCCGCGCCCACGTCCACATCCCCTTCGGTTTAAGGTGCACCGCGACCGCCCCCACTCCTTTTCCTGCCAGTTGCCCCTGCCTCCCTCGCTCGCAAGCAGCAGCGCCGAAGCCGCCATAGCACCGCCGCCCGCTGAGTTCATCACGGCGATAGGCCGCGCCGCCGACTGAACCGACTCCCCGCCGTGTTCCGCGACGTGGTATCGAGTCCGTCGAACCTCTTCTCCCTCTTGCTTGCGCTCGGAGTCGCCCTAACCGTCGTTTGCCTTGAGCAGTTTCCCGCCGGCCGCCGGTCTTCGCCGCTCGTCGCGGTTCGCCATCGTCCGAGCCCCTCCTCCACTCCGTTCCGCCGCGGTGAGACCTTCTTGCCTCCCTCTAACCCGCCGACCGCCTGGTTCGTCGGGTGGTGCCTCCTATGGCCGGTCCCGCGAGCTCGCGAGCGCCATCCTTGGCGGAGCCGCGCACGGCGTCGTGCTGGTGCCGCGACGTCGCGGTCTGGACACGCCGTCAACTCGCTCCGCGCGCGCGCCTCCCCGGGACCTAATCCCCGCCCTTCGTGCGCCATCCAACGGCCGAGAGTGGCCGATACCCCTTCGGGGGAAATCTTGCTTAAGGGGCCCCGGGGAAAACGGGAATCAACCCGCGCTCCCCTCCCTACTGTTGCCTGAGTCTTTGCAAACTCCCATCCAGGCCCCTGCGTTTCTTCGGAATTGAGGCGCAGTCCAGCTGGCTGCGGCTTTTGTTTAAAATTCAATTTAAATTTTGATTTAAATTCAAATGCAATTCAGACTATTTATAGAAATGCCACTACATTGTTTCGCTTATAAAATCCACGTTTTAGCTCCGATTTGATCCGTTCAAATTGCGTTAGCTTCGTAATTTAGTGCTCTACCCGTTTATACCCCTGTTAGCCTGTTTTGGACAGATTAGCTTTAGGGTCCAAGTTAATCTTGTTTAGGGCTTTATATATACCGTTTCGATCGTAACTTTCACGCTGTTTCGATGAACCAAAACTTGTTGTGATCGTAGAAGATGCGTACTTCAGTTTTATCAAAGTTTTATTTCAGTTTATTACTGTTTGGTGTATTGTTCTAATAATAGCCTTGTTTGCATCGTGTATGTTTGCACCTGGAATGCGTGGTGATGTTTGTGATCGAGTAGACGGTGAGTCGGTGTGGTGCGATCAGGACCCCTCGTTCAGTGACCAGCAGGAAGATCAACGTTTCGACAACCAAGGCAAGTTAGCATGGGACTTCCTTGTTTACCTATACACTTTACTTTAATTACTCATATATGCATGTGTCCAATTGAGCAACCTTAGAAAACCCACTTAGTTTTGTTATGTGTGATGTTCTTGTTCCCGTGGGATATATGCATATGGGTAGCTTTGCTAGCGCTAACTGACTTACAACTGATCCAGTCCAATGATGATCTTGTTCTCATGTTGGTATGTTGTTAAACGGTTAATAAAACTTGCTGTTAGCAAAAGCTGGGATTGACAGTGCTACCATGAGTGCTATATGGCTCTGGTTTTAGCTCAGTAAACTGGACCTTGTCTAATTTGGCAGCGGTGACCCGAAAGGGCGCAAAAGGGGCTTGCCACTTTGGGTGTAGGGCTGCTCCTGTTCCTATGTGTATAGCTGCGATGGCCTTGTGCCATAGGAAAGGGGGGTTACTACATCTGCCTGCCAAGGAAACCTAGCGGCCCTGACCAGTTAGACGAACCAACGAAAGGCTTCATAGTGTGCCCTGCCGATCTACCTCGGAAGTGGATCAAGAGGTTGGCCGCCTCGGGCACAAGGGTAACACGGCTTGTGGGTAAAGATGCACAACCTCTGCAGAGTGTAAAACTGTTATAACAGCCGTGCTCATGGTCACGAGCGGCCCGGAAAACTAGCGAAACTTTGATGCTTAATAATTGTTACTTTATGTTGTTGGTACTTTATGATGCTATGCTTATCTTTGTTGGACATATGGATCATGGGTTAAGGGTTAAGCACAATACTCGTTTACCTTAATGCTAAAACTTTGCCAACTTAAAAGCTAACTGCAGTCAGACAGTGTCAGCCTTTTGAGCCTCATGAACCCTATGTTAGCTTGCTAAGTACGTGGAGTACTTACGCTTGTTGTTTATCTTCTTTTTGGGCAAAATCCCGGATGGGTAACAGATGAAGGTGTCGTTGGTGACTTTCCTGAAGACTTCTAGGCTAGCTGCTCCCCCAGTCAACGTTTCCCTGTGGCTTTAGTTTGTGTACCAGTTCAGTGATCTGTGGTTCAGTGTGTTGTAAGACTCTGTTTTAATACTGTCGTGATGTAATAAACAATGTGATGATGCCACTCTTGTAATTTGTCTACTTATGTGTGTGATTGTTTCCTGGGCACACATGAGTATGTTGTCTCAACTTTATCCTTAAAGTTGGGGTGTGACAAAAACCTAAAGGCACCCATGTCTACAGGACGCCGTTCCCGGAATGGTTCAACCGTGTGGCGCTGCCTCCCAGGGTCAAGGTGCCAACGGACCTCTCCAAGTTCTCCGGTTTGGACGACACCAGCACAGTGGAGCACATCAGTCGCTACCTGCTCTAGCTGGGGGAGGCCAATACCGATGACGCATTCAGGGTTCGGTACTTCCCGTCATCGCTTACCGGACCGGCGTTCGTTTGGTTCACGTCACTACCGCCGGGTTCCATTCTCTCTTGGGCAAATTTGGAGCAAGAGTTCCATACGCACTTCTACACCGGCACCAAAGAGAAGAAGCTGGTAGACATCATGTATATGCGTCAGAGGCCAAATGAGACACCGCAGGAGTACCTGCGCAGGTTCAGGGAGGTCAAGAGCCAATGCTTCGGCATCCACCTGCCGGATGATCAGCTTCCATCATTGGCCGTGGCAGGCATGCTCCCGAGCGTCAGAGATAAGCTGTTCGGCCAGGAATTCGAGGACTTGGGTCACCTCTCTCGTCGGCTGAATGAGATGACTATCCAAGCGCAAGGCTTCCGCAGGGAAGGGCGCTTCCAGAAGGACAATGTCGCGGCCCAGATGTATCAAGCTTTCTTAGACGAGGCCGACGACTATTCCAATACTGAAGATGAGGTGGCTGCCGCAGAGCTCAACTGGGGCAAAGAGCCGACTCAGGCCAACAAGCAATGGCTGCGCCAACAGAAGGGGGCATACGACTTCGACGTCACAAAGGCCGACAAGCTCTTCGAGTTCTTGATAGCCGAAGGGAGAGTCAGGCTACCCCCGGATCATCCAATGCTGCGTCCTGGAGGCATTAAGGACAAGAAGTACTGCGGCTTCCACAACACTAATACTCATTCTATTAATGATTGCCGCGTGTTCAGGACAAGAATCCAGAAGGCCATCCAGGATGGCCATATCAAGTTTGATGGCAAGATGAAGATCGACGCCAACCCCTTCGCCCAGAACGTCGTATTCTTCTCAGTGAACATGGTGGCTCCAGATCGTCCAGGCGACAGGGGCAAAATCAAGGTCCTCACTTCTCACGGAGCACGTGAGTCTGGTGCAGTGGATCCTAGTCAGCAAATCACTGGCGATGAACTCCAACAGCGTACCCAGGCCATGAACAGTCAGCATGAGCGCGGGGAGTCATCATCCATTCGCAGGCCCACCCACAGAGATCTCCTCAACAAGTGGCGCCGGCAAAAGGAAAAAGAACAGAGGCGTCTCCAACGCGAAGAACAAGAGTTCGAGAAAGAATATCAGCGCGAAGACGGTCACACAAGAGAACATCGGTACCGTCTAGAAGAGAGGGTTCACTACGGGGAACAAGCCCACCGCTGGGAACGAGAACGTCGCCATGAGCAGGAACAGGCTCACTGGAGCTGCCCGTTCTTCCGTCACTGCTGGAACGAAGGCTTGAAGTTGCCTGCCGTTAACAATTGCCTTGAGTGCAGCGATCAATACAGGGGGTATAGGTAGGATCAAGTCAACCGCCGTCCTGTCCATGAAAGATTGGGAGCCTGCATCACAACGGACAATCGGCGCTTAAAAATAGAGAGTCCGGATCGGCAAGTTAAGAGATATGCCGATCAAGAGTGGGTGCACCATCAAGATGACGGCAAGGGGGCACAGCCCCGCCCCTATAGGTGGCAAAAGGGACAATGGTGCCCACCGGGGCTCAGGAAAAGCCAGAAGCGAAGAGTGCAGCGCCTCCGGAACAGGGAATTGGAGGAAGCAGCTGCCGATGGGAAGAAGCAAGAGTGGCGCCCGAAGGAGAAACCAGATGACACCGACAAGGGCACTGAAGTGGCAATGGCCTTCTTCCTCCCTATGGAGTTCATGGCTCCTCCTGGCCGTGGGGCACAAGATGAAGAATATTCGGACTTTGATGAGACCGAATATGATGAGCTTGCTGCACAGCTCGTGCTGTCCCAGAAGGCAGCATTCGACAAACCAGCCAAGCATCGGCACCTAAAGCCGTTGTATGTCAAGGGGTACGTCAATGGTAAGCCGTTGACCAAGATGTTCGTCGATGGTGGCGCGGCGATCAACCTCATGCCCTATGCCACTTTCAGAAAGCTGGGCATGAACGATGAAGACCTGCTCCAAACGGATATGATACTCCGTGACTTTGCCGGCAATCCTTCTGACACTCGGGGTGCCGTGCACGTGGAACTGATGATTGGGGCCAAGACGCTTATCACGACCTTCTTTGTCATTGATGGCAAGGGGACGTATAGCTTGCTTCTTGGCAGGGATTGGATCCACGCTAATTGTTGCATACCTTCAACCATGCACCAGATGCTCATACAGTGGGTTGGAGACGACATCGAGATTGTCCAAGCTGACGACTCGGTGAGTGTTGCTGCCATTGATCCCACTTACTGGGAGTTCGACGGAGTGGATTGCTTCTCCGGTCGTAAGTGGGAGGAAGGTCCTGTCAATGTCTATGGCAAGGATCAACAGCCGATACAAGCAATCGGCTCTCAGAGTTTCTTTTGAATGGATAATCCGAGGACAACATCGGCCGACAAACTGAAAGAGACAGATGTTGGTGACGCAAGTAAAAGGAGGCCGATGCTCGTGGGTTCTAGTCTAGACCCTGACTTTAAGGTGCAATTAATAGATTTTTTGAGGAAATTCGAAGAGGGAGATTTGATCTGAAATAACATCTTGCCGATTAGTACCAAATACAAGGTGTTTGGCAAATGGTTCCCTGACTGGGAAAGGCCTTTTCGAGTTCTGAAGGGTATTTCAGGCAACGTATATGAAAAATCCTCCAAGGAAAGGTTTTGCTAGGTTAACGGACGATGCCTGAAAAGATTTTATCCTAGCATGGAGGTCGGTGCATAATGGATTCAAGGACTGACAGGCACCGATGGCCAATACAGAATTGTGTCGCCCTTAGCTTAAAAATGGCCGATAGAATCTATCGCCCTTAGAATAGAAAAAATAGCCGACATATTGTGTGTCGCCTTTAGTAAAAAAAACGCAGAAATACACGCGACGTTAAGAAATTGGTCAAATAGATCCTCACAATAAATGGACTGTGACCAACGGGATAGGTCGTGCTCTCAAAAGGTCGCAAGGGAAGGGAACTGAGTTACACAGTACATGGATATATTACATACAAATCAAGTGTTTGGAGCCCGGGGTTTATTACAATGATGCTCCGGCACTCAGGAAGTCAGTAAGGGCATTCAAGGCCGACATCTTCACTTGTTGGACGTGGCCCAGGATCTTCTGATCTTCATCTTCCTCGTGTTGGATCCTGGCGAGCTTTTGGTCGAGGTCCCGGTCTTCGAGTAAGAATTTTGTTACCCTGGATGAGACACCTTCAAGCGCGTCTGGCAAGCTGGAAAGTTGGGAACTGCGAGATTGAATATCAGCAGTTACTTGGGCTAGTCGAGCTTCCAGATTGGCCTTTTCTTCTTCCAAATTTTTCAGCTCTAGCTCCAGAGCACATTGAGAATTCTTCATTGATTGATACTCCTCGTACGAGGTAATGACCATTTGAGAACTTTGGAGTTTCGCAGCCTGAAGAATGCTTTTGCTAGATGTGTTCCTAACAGCCCTCTTCACCGGAGCAAAGTAATTGTCGAGATCGGATGCGGCATCCAAGGAAGATTGTACGTTGGCGGGAAGATGTTGTCTGATGGGGATCAGCAGCTGCTTGATTTGATCAGCGTCCCGAACCAGATGGATGATGTCTCCGCCGAGCAACGCCGCTATATCCTTCAAACGACTTTGAACAATTGAAGAAGAGCCTTGGTCTCGGCTCGATGATTTCCGCTTGAGGAATTCTTCAGCATCAAAGGGGTAGCTTGAAGTCCCGATGATCATCTAAAAAGAGTAAAGTAAGGAATTCAGCTGAATGCATAAATCCGTCATGAGGGATGAAATTATTACCTTTTGAGTCGATTCACCCATGGTTAGGTTTTCATGCGCATGATGATCAGCAAATTCGGCAGAGCTCCGGCCTGTATGCTCAAGAAGATTCGGAGGCTGGGTGTCTTGCCAAATGGATTGTGTCTCAGCTCTGAGTGGACTCTGATCCGGCATGGAGTTTGTGTGATCAAGTGGATTTTGTGAATCTGGATCAGAGCCATGAGAGGAGTCTCCTTGCATTATGCTCTTCAGAAATGTATCTGCCCACGAAAACATTAATAAAAGATCACTGTGTTCAGAAGAAAGAGTGACCAGAGACATACCGACGTCTGCTTCAGAAGATTGTTCAAGCTCTTGATCTTCAATAGTGGTAGTCTCACCCTCCTCTAATGTGAGGATTTGGGGAGGTACAGGGGTACCAGCCTGCCTGGTTGTCCTAAGCTTTTTGGCTTTCGGCTACAGAGAAACAATGATTAGAGTAATAGCCGAATTACCAAGTGCCTGAAGATGATGTATGGTACCTTAGAAGATCCTGCAACTTCCTTGGTTTGCTCGGAGTTGGGAGAGTCATCTTCCCTTGCCCTCTTCTTCTCCGGTGTTGAGGAGGTGGTAGATTGTGAAGCAGAAGTCCTCTTGAGCTGGTTTGGAGCCTTGTATTTGACTAGACTGGTTGAAGGTGCAGGGATGATATCCTGGAAAGAAGCGAAGGTTAGGATAGAGTTTGACAGGAGAGGGCCGCATGATTAATCATAATGGAACTGAATGTCACCTCGCTTTCGGAAACAAAGTCCTCTTGCAATTGGCGGCATAAAGGATGGACCGGCACGTTGAAGACATGGCCGTGCAGTTTTTGCCACCAAGGGACGTAAAGAGAATGGATGTTGTTTATCAAATGAAGAGCTGATATTTTCCTCTCTGTCAAATCCTCTCCCAAGGAGAAGACTTTCAGGAATTCAACACCTTCTTTGGGGATTGCTTTCCTGGGGTTGATGGCATTGGAGAGGGTGAGCCTTGGTGGGAGCTGACCACACCCGAACTGCCGAGCCACTATGTTCGGCTGATAGAATTCATATGTAAATACAGCTTGTTGGCCGTGGTGGAATTCGGCTGGGAGGATACAGGGTCTGATGAAAGCATTCAATATTTCTGCGGCTTTTTCATCAGAAGGTCCCGATCCATAACTGAAATGCAGAGGAAAGGTGATGTCATTTTGCCCACTATAAGGTAGCCAGTCTACACCCGGGAAGCCTTTGAAGAAGAGTTCAAAAAGGTTGCCGATGTCCTTTCTGACTTTGATAGCTGTTGCTATTTCCCCATATGTTTGGCAACCTTTGGTGGTCTTCTTTTGTCCTTCGGCATAGTTGATCGATGGGAAGGAGTGATTGCCGAGTGGGATAGATATTATCTCATGCATATGTAGCTGCAGCCACATTTGGACTATCCACCAAGGGCCATTGAAGCATGGCATCTGGGTTGTTTTCCCATTTGGGTCATGATTGATGCGGAACATTTCAGAAGATACTTGATGCATCATGTGATAGAGAGTGCCCAGTAACAGCTTGCCCATAGGGAGACACTTGCCATTTGAGAGTTGGTCGGCTAAAAGGAAATAGTTCAGAGTCGGCTCATTCGCTTTCCCACAAAAGAAGAATCTGCACAGTCACATATTCAGAAAAGCTTTGTGTTCTGTTTTATTAATAGATTTGGACTTTTTGCTGTGTTCGTGGATATAGCCTGCCCATCCAGTATTGACTTTCAGCACTCCCTGGTTGATTTTCCCTGAGAAGAGGTCGTGGGTAATCGGGAGTGTAATGTTCAAGCCGGTCATCAGATAGATGTCAGACAACGTGATAGACATTATGTCGTGACCGAAGACGAAGGCATTAAAAGCATCCGACCAGAAATGAGATGCAGCTACTAGCAGAGGTTCGTTCTTTTGCATTTCTGAGAGAGACAGCTCCAAGGCATGGTTGATTTCTTGGGCTTCCCATGTGACACCATACTGGCCGTAAGTTCTCCTATACCAATCTCTCCAACCGGCGATAGGGGAAGTGGCCAGTTCTTGAAGGTCTTTTTCCATTGTTTCGGCACCAATATCCCAGATTTGAAGGGGAGTCTCTGAGATTCGGTTTCAATGAAATTAGTTGGATCTTCGCTCCCCATCGGTCCGAGGAAGTAGGAGTCAGGATTAGCTGAGAGTGGGATCAGAATTTCGGATTTGAGGTCCTGGTGGAAAAAGTCAAGCGAAAGAAAAGATCAGAGAGCCGAATAATATGAAAAGACTGACCAAAGGTCGCCGAAATTGTAATTATGGTTGGAGTTTTTACCTCCGGGACTACATCGAAGGTCGCCATTGGAGACTAAGCTGGGGACTTGAGTTCCGCGGGAGCTGATGTTTCGGACGGCGGCGGCGGAGCTTGAAGAGATGATGACCTAGATTCGTGGTCAATTTTAGAACAAATACCTTTGTTCGAA
The DNA here is from genome assembly GCA_009763385.1 of Coix lacryma-jobi var. lacryma-jobi. Taxonomy (NCBI): domain Eukaryota; kingdom Viridiplantae; phylum Streptophyta; class Magnoliopsida; order Poales; family Poaceae; genus Coix; species Coix lacryma-jobi. The sequence continues at coordinate 130,724,076 of CM019830.1, forward strand.
AAATTGAGGGGGCATGTGTTAACACCAAATTTTCGCATTGTAACAAGTGGGCCGGCCCAGTACAGGTTCGGAAAGACCACCGCTTGAGGAATCGGCAGGCGTCAGGCGCGGTCGGCTAATTTGACGATGAAGCCATGGAAGCAATGGTGAATGAATTCGGCAATGCGATGCTGCGATCGGCTATTTTGGGTAGCAGTCGGTTTGTGCCACAAGATGATGAACGCGGCGTGTCAAAGGATTCGGCGGCAAAATCTTGTCGTTTGACGCATGCCAGTTATTGGAGGAAACTTGGAGCTAAAGGCATCATGTTTTAGATAGTTTCCTAATTTTGTCGTTGTAATCGTGTCCTTCTAGGACTCAGAGAACACCAGGGTATAAATATAAACCCTGAGGCCATTGTAATATCTGTTCACAACCAATACAACCAACCCGGCTCCGTGCCATATCGAGTCCAAGTCGTGTCGTCGTGTTCTTCGAGAGGAATCATCGATCCGTCGACCTCCGTAAGTCCCGGCAACCTTGCTATCATGTCTAGTATCGTGTGGTGGATTTAGATATGGTGCAAGCAGTCTCGTACGTTAAGCTTAGTATCGTGCGGCGAATTTAAGCTTATGACGGGAAGCTTTTGCTTATGCCTTGTATCGTGCGGCGGATTGAGTCATGAGTAAAAGTAGTTATCGGCTCTGTTAGACTTGGCAGATCTAATAGATTCATTAAGTTATCTTGTGTTATATGTTTTGTTATGTTTATCTTATTATAACACTCTTTTGCCCAATCTAGATTGATCTTCGTTCGGCCTTGTTGCATAAGCTTGCTTATGCTTTTTTCTAATCATAACATCGTGACGGCCGAACTGACTTTCGATCTAGGTTGTTACATGTTGCGGGTTCATGCATGTCGGTTATGTTTAGACTTTGATAGGACCGGGTGTCGTGCGGCAGGCGTAGGTTTTTAGATTGGTTTAGCCATGTCTTGCATGTATGTTTCTTCTTCATGGACCCCAGTTCGGCTGTATCGCCGATTCTGGTTACGCTTGCATGAGTAATGAGTGAATATAGATCTGTTCAGATACACAAGTGCTTTTAGCTCCTTATGATTAGATCGTATCATCCGGTGGATTAATCTGGTCATAAGGAGTGGTGTAGATGTATGGCAAGTGGTATCATGCGGTGGATTAGCTTTGCTTGAGTCTATACCCGACGGGTTTATGAAGACTGGACGTGCGGCAGATCAGCTGAATTGGCCTATGCATGTGTTGTTTGGATAGATTTATATTTACGAGTTGCCTCTTTTTTGTATCTTATTGTTACTTACGCGTTCGGCATTAAGCATGTTGATGTTTCATCTTTATAATTGCCGAATGAATCTTTAAATCTGTTGGCAGATAGCTTCTATAGCTATATGTCATTGTAAGTGGCTTCAGGGCCGTATATCTTGGAACTGTCAGGTCACACCCGGCATGTTCCAGCTTTGTATTTAACAATTTTCTTCCCTTGTTAGTTGCAGGCAAACTGACTGGCACGCACCGGACCTCTAAGCACCCGGGCTACGTTTGAGGCCAACTCATCCGGCTTGTAGGTGTGCCCCTTGGCGCGGAGCGACGAGTTTCGCGCCAACAGGTAGCACGGGGTGCGGAAGCTCACGGCGAAGCTTGGCGGCTGGTTGGATGGACGGTGCGGTGGCGGGACGGCGGTGAACGGCGGCGGCTTTCCCCTTTTTCCACTCGGGCTCCGACGAGAGACGAGAGCGAGAGCGGGAGAGGGAAGAGAGGCGCGTGGGCGACAGAATGGAGGGAGGGAGGTTCGGACAGGGGGCGGAGCCGGCTTGTGTCCGCCACGCCGCGCTCGGGGGTGACCTGGCCGGCCGGCGAGCGCCACGCGGCAGCCGAGCTCTGGCGCGGTCGGCCACGACGCCGCGCGCGCGCGGGCACGGCACGGCCCGACCCGATTCAGCGGCCATCAGGCCGACTGACGGCCAGATTTCGCACGCGGTTATCTCCTAATCCGCTCGGTGAAATGCTAAACCACTTGCTCCATTGTTTAGAGCTACATACCAGCTACAACTTTGGTTACAAGACTGATCTTTGGTTCAGCCTAGATTACTCCTGAAAAAGCTCCAAAGTTGACTCCACAAAACTGTTTTGTCAGCCAAAGACTTAGAAAAATTTCTGAGTCTAAACTCCCTCAAATCTGCCTTGTGGGTCTTAAAACACCTTGTTAAACCCATTTTCATGAGTTGGGCCTTAAACAACTTTTGTTCTACACTAAATTCTACACACTTTTGGTTAAGGGTCTACAGCCATACAAAGCTTCTATCAAGAAAGTCTTAGTGAGTCAAACAAAAGGACTCCTAGAGCTCCATTAAGGCAACTAGGGTTAAGGACTTGGTTAGCCAAAAAGACCAGCATAAACCTAGCTTCATTTTGACTCCCCATCAGGGTTCAACTACTTAGAAGACTTAAACACCCCACAACTAAGTCAAACAAGCATTCTAACAAGCATAACATTACAAGTGCTCACATGAAATGACATTTAATAAGAAAGAATGCAACATGAGATGATGATGCCTTATGCTCATGGGATGTCAAGTTATGCATTTAGGGTTGCTTAACACCTAGGGTGTTACATTCAACAAGTTCATCATAAGTGGGAGACTGAAATTCACCATCACTATCATCATCACTAGAGTCATCATCACTTTGTACCTTTCGGTCACCCTTAGCCATGAGGCATAGGTGTGTAGAGGATGATGGCGACGGTGGTGGTGGTGGTGTAGAAGTCCCAATGACTAGAGTGGCCACCTTCTCCTTCTCATCATCACTATCTTCATTTGATGAGCCACCGGAGGAGTCAATATCGGTGAGCCAATCACCAACAATATAAGTCTTGCCACCTTTCTTGTGATATTGCTTCTTCTTCTTGCCATCTTTCTTGTGAGCCTTCTCACTTTTCTTCTCATCTTCGCTTTGAAAGGACTGTGATGCCTAAGAGGGGGGGTGAATTAGGCAACTTAAAACTTCTACTCTAAACTATGGCCTCTAATTTCCACCTAAGCAAAACCTATGCAAGAAAGTAAACTATCTAATGTGCAACTACGGTTTTGCTAAGTGTGTTTGCTATCTCTACCACAAAAAGGAGTTATGCAACCTAGTTTCTAAACCTAACAACTAGCAAGAGTAAGCTAGGAAAGGTAAAGCGCATAAACAAGGTAGCAATGTAAATGCGGAAGCTAGAGATGCAAACTCCCGTCGACGACTCCGGTATTTTTATCGAGGTATCGAGAAGCGCGCAAGCTTCCCCCTAATCCTCGTTGGAGCCCCACACAAGGAATCTCTCGCAAGGGCCAAGCTCCCGGTCGGATAACTCCGTGTATAGCTCCGGGCCTTCCCCACGCGCAAGTGGGTCTCCGGTTAAGCCACTCGTGGCAAAGCCTCTCCCGGATGCTCTCCGCCGTCTTCACTATCAAGCTTCCGGCCAAAACGCCACGGGCCTTGTTCCCTTCGGTACACGGAGGCGGCCACACCACAAACACGGTTGGTGTGATCTCGCAAGACTTACAAGCCCCGCTGATGTACAACCACGGTGCGCGCAAGCACCGGTAGATGAGAGGTTTTCAACCTCACTAAACACTAGACCAAACACCTAGAGCAAGCGCAAAGCGGTGGTCTAACTAGCCTAAGCACTTCGCAAAGCACCTACACTAATCACCTAGTATATTCACTAAGCACTTTGGTGGCTAGAGCAACTAAATATGTGTCTATGCACTATGATCACTTCCTTGAGCTCCAACCTCACTATTTTGGCCGGCCATGGAGGTATTTATAGAGCCCCAACCAAATAGAGCCGTTGGGTAAAGGGATGCACTTGTCAGGCATCGACCGGACGCACTCACGTCCTGACCGGACGCGTCCGGTCCCTCCAACGGCTAGTTGCCAGCCTGCACAGGCACTCATCGGACTCTGGCATGAGTCCGGTCGCAGACGATCGGACGCGTCCGGTCGCGTCTTCGTGCCTCTGGAACCTCTCTGTATTCGATCGGACTCTGCTGAGCTCCAGCGTCCGGTCGACGTCGTAGCATCCGGTCACGTGGTCACGCTGATGAACAGTCGCATCGTCGCGTCCGGTCCAACTGGCGTAGCGTCCGGACGCTTTTGACGTGGCGTTGTTGTCTGGGTGAACTGACCGGACACATCCAGGCCAGCGTCCGGTCACTGCGAAGCAGCGTCCGGTCACTCCTTCGTTTCTTCGCGGTTTCTTGCACTGTCTTGGTTCCAGTCTTGTGCCTTGGACTTTGCTTGATCTTGAGAGTCTTCTATTGAGCTTCAAAAGTCTTGCTTGAGGTGTTGATCATCGGATCATCACGTCGCCTTAGTCCAAGTCACTTTTGCACCCTGTTGGACTACAAAACAGACACTTACAAACGCATTAGTCCAATTTGATTATGTTGTTCATCAAACACCAAAATTCAAAGTTAAATGGGTCGAGGTCCATTTTCCTTACACGCTTGATGAGTCACACTTCCTGTTCTTGTTCTTGTTCTTGTAGCTCTCTTTCTTGGGCTTGGTGCATTGGTGAGCAACATGGCCAAGATCACCACAATTGTAGCAATCCATTTTGGAGATTGGCCTTCTCTTGCTACTTGTGAAGAATTTCTTCTTTCTTGAGTCAAAGTTGACTCCATTCTTGTGAAGCGTCTTCAACATCTTGGTGGTCTTCTTCACCATGAGAGCAATGTTGGTGTCATCTTCATCATCACTTGTGCTCTCATGATGCACCTCAATTGCTTTGGCCTTTCCCTTCTTGTCATAGCTTGCTTTGAAGGCAAATACTTCTTCTTGTCAGTGGAAGAGCCACCACTTGGAGTGATGTGCATATACATCTCATGTGCATTGATCTTTCCCAATACTTGTGTTGGTGTAGATGTGGAAAGATCACCTTGATGTAGCACGGTCACAATGTGTCCATACTTGGAAGGACACAAAGAATCTTCCTCACAACCTCGGATGGTTGCATTTGTGTGAGGCCAAGTCCATTCAATTCTTCTACAAGAACATTTAAGTGTGAGTACATTTCATTTGCACTTTCATGAGCAAGCATTTCAAATGAATTCAACTTTTGCATAACCAAATGATAACGCTCCTCACTCTCACTCTTTGTTCCCTCATGGAGCGCACAAATGTTATCCCATAGTTCAAGGGTATTTTTGTGGTTCCGCACGCGATTGAACACATCCTTGCAAATGCCTCTAAAGATGATGTTTTTGGCTTTTGCATTCCATTTCTCATTTTCCTCCTCATGTGGAGTGAGACTAGTGGACTCCTTGGGCTTGGGAAAGCCGGTGATCATGGCTTGGCGGCATTCGATATCAACCGCCTCTAGGTACGACTCCATACGGATTTTCCAATATGGGAAGTCGTCTCCCTCGAACATGGGAGGTGGTCCATCACCTTTAGACATCTTAACTCTAGGCGGTTAAGCCTAAATCGAGAGCACGAGGCTCCGATACCAATTGAAAGGATCAAGATGCCCAAGAGGGGGGTGAATTGGGCTTTTCTAAACTTTTTGCAACAATTAAAACCCATCAAGCCCAATTAACCCATTTTCTGCCTAGAAGTGTGTTTCTCTAAACTCTACCACACAAAAGACTATCTCTACACCATTTCTACTCTAGCATTGCAATCCAATTATGAATGAACAATAAGTAAATTGTAGAATTGAATTGCTCAAATGTAAATGTGAAAGTAAAGAGAGTAGAAATGACTCGGTGACTTTTCCCGAGGTATCGAGGTGTCGACACACCCCCTAGTCCTCGTTGGAGCACCCCCTTGATCCGCGCAAGGATCAAGTGCTCACTATGAGCTGATTCTTCGCCACTCCGACCCGGTGAAACGCTCACTACCGGTCACAAGCCGATTTGGGTCATGTACAAAGCCACTGGATGATCACCAAACTCTTCGAACACCACCAAGCCGTCTAGGTGATATCGATCACCAAGAGTAACAAGCTAGAACTCTCACTTGACCAAGACAAGGCCAAAGAGATGGATGGATACACACTTGCTATTCAATTCTCACTAGGAGGTCACTAATTCTCACAATTAGCAATTCTCTCAACCTCACTAGGGCTCTTGCTCTTCCTCACACTCACAAGGTGTTCCTCAGCAAGTTGAAGTGGCAAGAACACTCTAATGGAGGAGGGGGAGGAGTATAAATACTCCCCCCAACAAGCCATCCAAAAGAGCTCCAAACATCGAGGGCATCGAACGCGCCGATGCCTGGCATCGGACGCTCCGATGCCCTCGGCCCAACGGTCAGCTGTACTTTTTGACACACGGTTTAAAGTGACATCGGGCGCTGGGCAGCGTCCGATGCCATCACACAAGATGCGTCCGATGTGAAACCGACCTCTCTGGAACCTCTCTGCATGGACATCGGGCGCTGACCCTCAGCGTCTGATGCTAGCGTCCGATGTGCCCCTTAGGGCACTCTCTCATGAACAGTGGCACAGGCGCGTCCGATCTGACAACATCGGAGCGTCCGATGCCACGCTGCCAGCACTCTTAAGTCTAAGTGACATCAGACGCGCGTTCGATGCCACTAAGGCCAGCGTCCGATGCCCATTTCAGGGTCGAAACGACTTCGGATCATGATGCTGCCTTAACGACTTTTCATCCTCGCGACATAAGGGCTCTCTGAGCTACCTAGGGCTATGAAATAACAAGTGTGCACCATACCTACCTCAATAGACTCATCTAGGTAGAGCTACTGATTCATGCTCCCCTTTATAATACGGCCAAAGAAAAAACAAAGACCTAAGACTACCTAAGTGTCCTCCAACACTATATGACACGTAGCCTAGCCTACCACCGTCTTCGTTGTCCGTCCTTTGAAAACCGAAACAGTTTCCATCGCCAGGGGACATGAACTCCATATGCCCGTATCGTCGCCATTATCGTGACCTAACTCATCCTTGTTTCTGCAAAACACACGCTAGCCACAGTAATCTTGTGTTTCATCCAATCACCGAAACCTACTAGGGGCCAAGATGCGTTCAGTGTGTACCAACCTAGCTCATAAACACCTCATGACAAAGGTTAGTACACTAGGTGACATCAATTACCCAAAACCAAACAAGGACTTTCAGCGGTCACCATGCTGCACCTCGAACCCTCGTCGGCAACGCTTTCCGACAGGGCTTCTACTAGCCAACTGTCATCTCTGATGCGACCAAGCTCGTACGATCCTGCAAAGGATGCCAATACTACACCAGGTAGACCCACCTCCCGACTCATGCTCTGCAGACCATCCCCATTACGTGGTCGTTTGCTGTATGGGGGCTCGACATGGTAGGACCCCTCAAAAGGACAACTGGGGGCTTCACCCAACTTGCTTGTCGCCATCGACAAGTTCTCAAAGTGGATCGAGGTTCGACCCATCACCAATATCTAATCAAAGCAGACAGTTTTGTTCTTTACCGACATTGTCCACTGATTTGGGGTCCCCAATTGCATCATCATGGACAATGGCACCCAGTTTGGTTGAACCAATATTGAATTAGAAAACTTAGGGCAAGTTTTGGAACTCAAACTTGTCTTCAAACTTGGAGTTCATTTTTATCCCCTACACTTGACATAAAGTCAAATAGGGCATAAACTAAGTATTTTTTTGAAGAAAAATAGGAGGGGAAGACCCCCACTGTGCTTCATTTTTAAGGGGTATAAGTCTGTACAAAAGGAGAAAAAATACAAAAACAAATAAGAAAAAATTACAAGTGCAGGAGTAACTCTCTAAGAAGAGGTTTCTTAGTCGGTTTACACCTGAACACTAAGAGCTCAAGCTCAGAACGAAAGAGGGCTTTCCAGCAAACCAGAGAGACCCCTTCTCCTTTGAAGATGACCACATTCCGAGTAAGCCAAATACACCAACAAGCCAAAATGAAGACCTCCATGAAGATTCAGCCCAGGGATGATCTCTTTGTCTGGTTCAATTTGTCACTCAACACCATATCAGTATTCCAATAAAACCCAAGAAATCTCCAGCACCATTGACTAAAAGAGCAGTCAAAGAAGAGATGATCCACTGTTTCTTCCGTAGAAGCATTGCAGAGTATTCAATAGGTTCCTTGTGTTGAGACGATCAAGCGCCAGCAACCAAAAGAAGAACTTATGTTTACCTCTACAAGAATTCTTCCAGATCTAGCTGAAGTGAGGTAAAATTGGCCCTTGGCCCAGCATATGCATATAAGCTTTATGACAAGAGAAGGATTGGCCCCAAATGAAACTCCATGAATCTTTAACCTGGTCATTTAGTTTCAAGTCTGCAATACTTGCCTCAAGCTCAAACAGTTGATCTGATGCAATAGCAGACAAAGGAAGATGAAAATTTTATGAGACATAGTGACTGAGGAAGAGCTTCAGCGACCCTTTAGGATATTTGGCAAACGAAAAAAAGCTGGGGGTATAAGATTTTAAGGAATCCCAGATTCCAGACATCATTCCAAACGTTGACTGACTCTCATGGGGGGGCACCCTATTAGAATAATAAGCATGCCAGGTAAGAGTAGCCCATGGAGTATTCTCATGATTATAAAACTTGGCAAGGGATTTAAGAAGCAAAGATTTATTTTGAATATGTAAATTGATTATCCCCAAATCCCCTTCTTTCTTTGACCGACAGGCTTGTCATTCAAAATTAGGGCTTTGAATTGAAGTCAAACTCATCAAGAAATACAATGAACCTATGAATGTAAACTTGTGAAATATATTATAGTACATTATGTATATAATATACTTTTTACTTTGAGAAATTTGTTTGCACGAATTAGCAATACAAAGGCATATAAAAATGATATTCATGATTGATCATGCCTACATCTACATGCAAACATTAAATAATTTGCACACAGATAGCAGTTGTCTGTGGGTTGTGTGAGCTGTCTGTTTAGCCATCTGTGTTGTAAATCCTAAAAACTTACAGAGAGCAGTTGTCTATTTGTGTGCATGCCCTGGTGGTACTACTACGTGTGAAACTGTATTTAGAAAACAGAACTGGAGTACAGACAATTTAATTAATGAGCTCAAACCCCAATAAATGAGTGTAAGTCTGGCATCTTATCTTGCATCAAATTTATTAGATTGCTATCCAATTTTGGAAGCTAAAAGTGTTAATTGGATCTGAGGAATGGCACTTGTTTGGCAAACATTTATTATTGCATCATTTACCATTTCTAACAACCAGTTCAATCGATGCGCCGGTGCAGCAAGAAATATTAACCTAGTCCGGTGCATAAATTTAGACTTACCAAGAAAGCAATGTATGCTTCAGAAGGGGAGACTAGCACCGCTGTATGTGCAACTCATTGTGTATTGTGTATGTATCTGTCTTCTATCATTGTGGTATGATGCACAGATGCTTATTAGTTGTATGCATTGCTAAGAAAATGTTGCTGTTGTCAGTGGTAGTGGCCGTGTTCTAACAGTGTGGAAGAAAATGTACAGGCGAGATTGATCCCTTCAGTGCCTATGCAAATGTTTGTATATGGCCAAAAAATATAGCAAACTATTTCGGTAGGAAATGCTCATCTCCTGTATGATATACAATGATCTCATTCTTCCGCACCACCGTTGTAGGGTTCATACTCATTCTGTCAACAGAGAAGCAATTCCAGCTGCAAACTGGGCATATGTCTAAAATCGGTAATTTCTAGCATTATAAATTACAGTTATGGATGCCTTTGTTTGTTCTTTGGAGCGACAAATTTAAATAGCACAGAGCATTTTAGTAGTTGTTACAGTTTGATTTGACAACCATGCCCAACAGCACTAGGCATGTACGGCCTGCCATATTGGTGAGCAAAGTGTTCCAGCCAAAATAAACTTCCTCCATGGAGCATCCCACCAATCCACCATCATTGTTTCTAGCTATTAGCCACTAGATCAAGCCACATCTGTAGTAGAAAAGAAAATATCATGAATCAGTTAATCAAATACTACACAAAAACAAAATAGGTGCCACAACCATCATGATAACCTAAGATTAACATGTCCAATTTATCCTGAGTGATTGGCATGGTTACCACCAATGAGTGTAAAAATTTAACACTGGCACAAGGCTTCCATTAAATGATATGAATACAACAACAACCAAGCCTTTTAGTCTCAAGCAAGTTGGGGTAGGCTAGATTTGAAACCCAACATGAGCCAAGTCACAGTTCAGGCACATCAATAGCTAATTTCCAAGCATTCCTATCCAAACAAAGGTCTCTAGGAATATCCCAACTTTTCAAGTCTCTTTTTATTTCCATTAAATGATATGAATAAAGCCGAATTTGATTAACAGAAAGACACAATCAGCATTAAACACTAAGTCAAAAAAAAAATCTATGCCCAACATTTTAAATGACCCATGTGACTACAATTAGAACTAAACGAATAAATCCTATATTACAAACAATAGGGCTTAACAGCGTTTAATAACTGGACTGCCCCACCAAAACATGGAGGAACCAAAAGAAATACAACAGTAGCTTCATTCTGATCACCCATTCCACTAACCTTGGAAGAAGGAAAGGAAGACCCTTTCAGTATTCTGAGCATAACGTCCAAAGTTCTGACACGAATCAAGCGGCATTCCTCAAGCTCGTGACGTGCGAAAAGGCTGAATGTGATAAGCTTGTCCTCTTTTTTCATCCAATCACACATCAATTTGCACTCTTTTGTGATGCCCTTTAATTGAAGCCATTGGTGCAGTAAGTGCCAGTAAGTATTGAACATAGAAGATATTGACGATGCTAGTTAAACCTGAGAGTGTTTTGGCAGAGGTGGCGTGATGCAGGTGGGCACTTACCACCATGGCGGCGGCGGCATTAATGGCATCGGATCCTTGTAGGCGCATAAGGCTCAAAGCGCACATGCGGATCATGCTGCTCTGCTGGATGATGCCATCAGTAGGCTTAGCACCATGCTTAAGAAGCTCACACATCAGGTCAGCCTCCTTGCTAATACACTTGAAACCAAAGTTTTGCATTAGTCAAAAGCCATAAAAGAAGTACTAGATTACTAAAAGTGCATGTGCTGGGTTGGACACAAAGAGGTAGTGAAACAGTGAGCATGTAGGACTCAGGTCAAGTTGGCACAATTAAAATGGCAACACAACAAATAGATACAAAATCTGCAACGATAAAATAAACAAATAAATAAAAGCTCAGATAGATCGAGCACCGTTTTGCAGCAGATCACAACCATTTGATGACAGTACATTGCTTGCCAATTTTACCAAAAGAACCAGCCATAATCGGTCATCAAATGTGCCATAGGCAGGTATTTCAATATTGATAAAACAGAACTGTGAAGATAGGACTAGAAACCTTAAAATATGCATTCTAACCAAAGATAATATTGTTGGTGGTGGTCATCACATATATCATAACAATAACTAATGCAAGTATTTTACGATTACTAGTTTATATGTCGTCTTTTTTCCTTTCTGATCTGGCTAGTAGCATTGGAGAGTAGTAGTATTACTGCGGTGAATATGACACTTATTTTTTTTTTTTTGCTTTATTTAAGCCCAGTTTGAGGCACATACCGCAAAAGCAACAGTGGAAGCAACTGGAAGTCTACCCTCTTTAGCAAACATGATTGAATGTGCATGCTCCAGGATCAGGTTACTTTCAACAATAGTGTTGACAGGCAAGATCACAATTGGGGAACGCACCACCTTAGTCTTCCACAAAGACACAAGTTCCTCCTCCTTCTTGAGACACTACTTGACAACCAGTTTATTTAACATAGCAAGAAGACAAGCAAAGAAAAAAAATTAGGAGGCTCTGGATGATGGTTAAGAAAGGACAGTTTTATACTTACAACTTCGGCCAAAGCAACCAAGCTGCCAGTAACTTCAGCAATAACACTAGCATTGCGCTTGTAATAGTGCTGAAGGTAGTCGGAATAGTAAGACCACTCAATAGAACTCTTCAATGGCAGCAGCCTGTCCCACACCCATGTTTTCTCCAACACATCTTTCCAAAAGAGTAACAAGAAAACAAAAGAAGCATTAAATTTTTGAAACAACAGTATTAAGACAATGAATAATGCTTGTTGATCAGATATAAATAACCATGATTGGGGTTTGTGGAGGGGGTGAGAGGGGGGGGTGAGGAAATGGCAACACACATGGGCTTATGACGCAAACAAACAGATAGGTAGACAGCATTGAGAAATTTAAACATGAGCATGCAAAGCCAGAAAATAACGAGCAAAGGGGAACAGGAATACATCAGCATATAAATCTCTCGATCAGACCAATACCTACAAACTTTGCAATACCAACCGGTGGTACAGTCTTTCTATCATCGGCCTCTTCCAAATCTTCGAACAAAGAACCTAAGGCCGTCCTACTCTCGTCAGTGCACAATTCCATCTGGTTCTTCCTGATGTCATCCGAGCTCTCCACAAGGTACTCCAGCCGAAGACACACTCCATGATCATCTCTGTGCTCAAGGTTGCAGTGTCTGCATCCCCTCTTGCTTAGCTTACTTCCACTTCGGCAGCTGCCTAATTCTGCTTCAACGAGAAAACAAAAGCACATGAGGAGTTCTGCAAGAGAAATATAATTCATAGTTACCAGAATTCTGCGATTTCACCACTTGACCAAAATTTACAAGGGGTATACCTTGGTCCCCATCTCCCATCTTCCTCTTCTTAACAATATCTGTGCCAGTGATCTTTTCCTGATCTTGTGTGTTGCCTCTGGTGATAGCACAGCAAAATGATTATCAGAAATATAATCAAAGACTATATACACTTTGTTGTGTCAAGAAAGGATAGACTATCAATACCCTGTAGTGTTTGCTGCTTCAGGAGGAGCAATGTCATTCCCATCATTTCCAGGAATATTTCCACTAAAAGTTTTTTCCTTAACAGGTTTGTGCTCAGCAGCAGCAGATGCAGAAACGGGAAAGGTAGACATTTCCAACATGGTGATCATTAAGAACAAGGTTTGCTGCCGAACTTGGCGACCCAACTCGAAATCATTATCCAAGTCTATGTCGAACAGGTCAAAAGGCTTTTTGTTTTTGCTCATCCAGCCACATATTTTAATGGTCTCCTTCATGATTCCCTTGAATTCAAGCCAGTAAACCCATCACTTCGTGGTTAGGTCACATAATTTGGTTGTAAAAACAAAGGAATGAATACAACATTTAGAGGCGTGATGCAGGCAGGGACGTACCACCATAGCAGCAGCAGCAGGAACAGGATCACACAATTGGTGGTTCGCAAGGCTTAAAGCACACATGCGGATCTCAGTGCTCTGAACAATTAAGTGATCAGTGGGCTTGGCACCAAAACTCAGCATCTCACAGATCAGGTCAGCCTCCTTGGTGATACACTAGAATCGATTGTTTTACAAGTGTATCACAAAAAATCAAACAAACATAATTAAAATGCTATCCAAGGAGCCAATATACTTCACTGAAGGTTGTGATGGTGAGTCCAAGCAATCCATAGCAGGTGAAACAGTAAGCACGCAAGGCAGAGATCATGCTCTAGCAACTAGTCATGCAACAAATTAAACTTTTGGAAGTGTTCATTAATTAATAACAAACAGCCAAATGACAGATAGATCAATGGAACTATTTTTAGTGCTAGGCAGACAGGTTTACTTATGCTCCTTGTGAGTGCGCTAAAAAGACTCAACTTGGTCACTAGATGTGCAAAAACCAACGGATTCAAAACAGATATCAGATAAAATATAAACTGTGGCGGTAAGACAGGAATCCTTGGTCATATTGTGGTAGTTCACACTCATTTGTAGTTTGTACAGATACCTGAATTATGAGGACGCAGTAGTATTTTCAAGATTGCATGGAATAGATCAAAAATTATCTTATTACAAAGAGTACAAATAGTTCCTATGTCATGGTGGCAACTGGGCAGAGATATTGAAATAGTTCCCAATAGGATTTTTCCCCCTGCTCTACTTAGCTAACTGACTGCGAGAACACATTTGGTAATTAGGATGAAGAGAGATGAATACATTTCTGTGGTCAAACATCACAAGTGATTTGTTTTGTTTGTTAAGGACAGTTGTGATACATACCAACAAAGCTGCAGTGAGAACATTAGAAAGTCTCTCTCCTATGCGTTTGACTTTGTCTGCAAACTCCTGGATAAGGCTACTCAGAATGAAAGTCCTTCTGGGTAAGACCTCATCCGTGCATTCTTTCATTCTACGGTCCCACAAAGACACAAGTTCAACCTCCTTCTTGAGACACTACTTGACAGCCAGTTTAACATAGGAAACAAGACAAGCAAAAAACAATTAGCAGCAGGCTTCGACTGATGGTTCAGAAAAGAGGGGCACAGTTCAATACTTACAGTTTCGGCCGCATCAACCAAGCTGTTGCCAGTAACTTCAGAAATAACACTACAATGGCATGTGTAATAATGCTGAAGGTAGTTGCAATAGTCAGACCACTTAGGGGGACCCTTGAATGGCAGCAGCATTTCCCAGCCCCATTCCCGTGCCAACTTATCTTTCGAATGAAAGAACAACACAAGGGAAAAAAACACCATTAAACTTTTGAAGAATCATTAAATCTTTTGAAGCAACAGTATAAAGACGGCTGTTCGGCTGATGGTTTCAGAGGCTGATAAGCCGGCTGGTTGTTTTGTTGTGAGAGAAAAACAATGTACGACGGCTGATAAGCCAAGCTGATAAGCTTATCCGACGGTTCTCCACCTTTGTAGCAACAAAGGTGATTCATGTCCCCTCCGGCCATCCTCCACCACCGCGCGTTGCTCTCGCCGCTTCATCCACAAATCGCCGCCACCGACGGGCCGACCTTACTCCCCAGCTTTCCTCCAATCCCGAAATACCGAAACCCTAACCCCCAACTCCTAAATTCCTAACCCTAATGGGCTGGACGAGATAAATCTCGCTGGAAATAGAGGAGATGGGGGCGGATCTCGCCTCGCCGTTGTTGAAGTTGAAGAAGACCGTTGTTGAAGAAGAGCGTGAAGATTGGGTGCAGAAAAAATTCGGGCGTGGAGGAGCAAGAAAATACTCTAGCACCATAAAGCATTTCGCAAAATGACAAAGAAAAGAAACAAAAAAAAGACTAGGGCTAGAATGCAGCATTGAATTTCTCGATCAGATGGATACCTAGGTCCTTGAGAATGAAAATCGGCGGTGTAATCTTCACAGCACGCAGTTCCATCTCCTCCTCCTCGTAGTCTTCGTCCGAGCTCTCCATGAGGAGGTACTCCGGCCAGAGAGGAACTCCACTATAGTCTCCAAGCCCCAAAATGCAGCGTCTGCCGCCGCCTCTCGCTCTTCGACTTCGATAAGCTACGGGGACGAGGGCGACTGGTCTAGGGCTGAATTACCCCGATACTTCGACCTAACCTCGTATCGCGTATCCGATACGTATCTACGTATCCGTAACCGATACGTCGATACACCACTGTTCTATTAGTTTTCTCACCGTATCCGTATCCGATACGTCGATACACCACTGTTCTATTAGTTTTCTCACCGTATCCGTATCCAGGCGATACGAGATATACGTATCCGTATCCGTACTGCACATGTCTAGGGTTTCGAACGCACTCTTGCGGCTTGATGGACGGGGAACGGGGGAGGGATATATTTAGCACTAGGACGGTCCTGCAGAAAGGTGCTCACTGGGCCTACTTCCGCGCGGGCTAAAAGAGTGCCCCTTTTTTTTGTCTTCAACAAAAATTTCTTTTGGTTTCTCGGCACTTTCGTTAGTTTGATATGCTAACAATGTTGAAGTGACTCTTTTCCTTTTAGTTTGAATGAAAAAATAAAAAAAAACATAAAGATTTCATGGTCTAGGTCCAGCCACGCACGCACATTTTTCACCTATATGAATATATGTACGTAAATTCTACCTCTACGAGCACCTCTAAAGGACCGAACCGGCAGAGCTTGAAATTCACGAAGTCACTACATGTGTCTCACTGTCCATGGGATGTCGTCTACTACTTAATGCATAACGCCGTTAAATCTTAGAAAAATCCTAGGAAAAGGTGGGAGCACCAGAATTTGAACCATGGTGGATAGCGTCTCACTAAATAGTCCTGACATTAACTAGAGAGCTAAAAAAAGTTTATGAGCCTAGATAAGTGAAAAAAAGTTTATGGACCTAGGTAGGAAGTAGTGAAAAGTTTATGGACCACATGTGTGAAAAACTTTCATAGGCCTAAGTGAGAAGTGGGGAAAAGTTAAAGACCCCACGATGCATTTCACTCTTTTAAAAAAGGACAAGAATATTAACCGTGCTAGGACACTCAGGGCCCAAAGGCCGACATTCATCCCATGTCCCCTTCTCATCTCTTCGTCACTGGCGAAAAAGAGGCAGAGCAAGTTTGCTGCAACGATTTTGCTGGTCCTTTCCTCTCCAGCGATGAGAAAGGTGGTTCCCATTTGCACTGCCTAACATGTTGTTGACCCTTGTTTTCTTTCCCTTCTCAAATTGTGCCACATAAAAGGTCACCAGAGAACAAACCTCAAGGCTTGTGGCCCTTCTATCCCCAGCATTCACCTTATTCCTCACTGACCACCATCTCTATAATAAAACAACAATATGTAGCTGGATCTGCTTAGAGAAGGACCATAATTTCTGCATCATATCCTTACTAGAGTGGTTGGCTGCTAAAATAAGACGGTACTCCTCCAAGTTTAAGCCCCTCCAGACCTCCTTCGCTTCTTTGCATTTAAAGAAAAGATGTCCAGCGTCTTCATCTAATCTATGACACATGGGACACAAGGTACTCTCTTTCATCCCTCTGTGAATTAAGTTCCGTCAGACCGCCAAGCTATTATGAACTAACCACCACATAAACATTTTAACCTTGTTTGGGACCTCCATGTTCCAAATTTTGTCCCATTTGAAATCAGAATTCCCTCCTGGGACAACCGCGGAGATTGTTGCATTTCTACACAGTGCACTTTCTCTTCTTTGGACAGCCACTTTATATGCTGATTTTACTGAAAACAAGCCCTTTTTGTCAAAGTGCCAAGCGGGTTTGTCCTCCAATTCCCAGTTCACTCTCAGCTTAAGGATAGCCTCGGCATCAAAGTCTGAGAAGATGTCCTGCACTAGAGCCTCATCCCATGAGTCGGTGCTTGGGTCCATTAAATCTGCCACCTTTGTCATCACTGTTGCCCCTCTAAAAGTAGCAGGACGTCTCGTGGTGCCATGTGGAATCCATGGATCCATCCAAATATTAACTGACTCACCATCTTCTATTCACCATATTATTCCTTCTTTAAGCAAGTCCACGCCTTTCAAAATGCTTCTCCATGTATATGAGATCCCATCCCTTGCCTCACATTGCAAAATACTGCCATTAGAGAAATATTTGGCCTTTAGCACTTGGCCACACAGGGTGTTCGGAGAAGTCAAGAGCCTCCATGCTTGTCTAGCTAGCATTGCAAGATTGAACAAGTAGAGATCCCGGAAGCCCAAGCCCCCCTTATTCTTTGGTAAGGTCAGTTTATCCCATGCCAGCCAATGAATCTTATTATCTTTATCATTATGGCTCCACCACCATCTACCAATCATGGAATTCAGCTCATCACAAAGCCCCTTAGTCAGCTCAAAACAGGACATAGCATAAGTTGGGATCGCTTGAGCCACTGCCTTTACTAAGATCTCCTTTCCTGCTTTGGACAACAACTTCTCCTGTCAGCCTTTGTATTCGAAACCATACTTTCTTCTTTATATATTCAAACGCTTTCTTTCTTGATTTGCCGATAGAAACTGGCAGCCCCAAATATCTTTCACTCCTTGCTTCTTGCATGATGTCAAGGACTTGTCTCACCTCATTCTTGTCGTCTTCGACGGTATTGGGGCTGAACAAAACAACGGATTTGTACCTATTAATTATCTCCTGTAAAATCCTTCGCGGTTCTAACGCATCACCCTTACAAGCTCGCATCAAAATCAGCGAGTCATTGGCAAAGAAGAGGTGATTAATCCTCAGGGCCCCCTACATACTCTGACTCCCTCAATCCTTCCTTCCTCCTCTGATTTTTGCAGCAAGGCTGACAACCCTTCAACACACAAAATAAACAGATATGGGGATAAAGGATCACCCTGCCGCAGCCCCCTCTGGGGATTGATGTTGTTGGAGTACTCCCCATTGACCTTGATACGATAGTTCGCTGTTGTAACACATTTCATCAACCTCTCAACCCAGGGCCTTGAGAACCCCAACTTTAACATCATCTTTCTAGGAAAGACCACTCCACCCGATCATACGCCTTGCTCATATCCAACTTAATCGCAGCCACTCCATTTTCCCCCACTTCCTCTGGTTTATGTAATGCGTGAGCTCATATGCTAGCAATACATTATCCGTAATCAATCTGAAGGACCAAAAGTGCTAACGCAAGGCGACCAGAGGGGGGTGAATGGGAGCCTAAAAATTTCTTTCGAAATTCCGGCCTCTGTCCCAACAAAATCAACCCTAAAAGCTTCGAAATCAAACGCGATGCCCATGACCCTTAGAAAGAGGGTGGATGATCCCTAGGATCACAGCGAGGCACCACACAAGAGAGCAAACCAAAACTCCGAGTCAAGTTCTTACCCAAAAGACTCACTCCCAAACGTAGATGGAGGGCTACATCAGGATTCCTCCAAATACCGATGCTAACACGTAGCAAAGATATGTAGATAGGTTCATAGGTGAACTCTAGGAGCAAACGAGAAGTCCGGAAAAGAAGCCGAAAAGCAGGGAGAGCAAACGCACTAAAACTCAACCTACAGCCGATTCCCGGACTGTCCAGACTCCCAGTCCCGGACTGTCCGCGCCAGGGGTGGACTGTCCGCGAATCCCTGGCGGAATGTCCGCCGGCTAAGTTGCAAAAACAGCAACTCTGCTGAACCCTCCTGCGCAACTCGTAGTGTGTCTGCGGTTCCTTCCCGGACTGTCCGCCAGTCTAAGTCCCAAAACAGCAAAGCCGCTGAACAGCCTCTGCTCGACTCGCGGACTGTCCGCGCCTTACACAACGGACTGTCTGCCAGTCAAAATGACCGTGAGCAGAGCGCGCTGCGCTGTTCTGGTCTGGCCGAGCCCGATGGCCGGACAGTCCGCGACCAAGGGGCGGACAGTCCGCCACTGCCTAGAACGCCCAAAAATACCACGGGACAAAACCAAAATCAATTGGATCTTCACCAAATCGAACGGGACTGCAACCAAACTTCTCCCAAGTGTTCTTCTACGTGTTGGAAAGCTAATCCTAGGATATCATCGCTTCAATCCAACTAATCCATGAGAAATCTGAAGAACACTAGAAAAGGGGGAAGAACGAATAACGAACGCGATTTCGACCCGATCTATGTGCTCGTGAGGTTAGAGTAGAAATCCTTCGGTGGAAAGAAGGAGCTCACGACATAGAACAAATTGATTCAAACGGAATCACAAATCATCGCTCGAAGAGGGAGAACGAGACAAATCTCTGGGAGGGGAAAAAACGAAACGCGAAGAACAAAAACGCGAATTCGATCCAAAATCGCAGCCAACAAAAGGAGGGACGAATTTGATCCTTGGATTCAACGAAATGGATGATTGATTAAGCACTCGGTGTCGGGCTACAAGCCACTCCTAGCAACACAAAGCTTGGATGGCAAAAAGCTCAAGAACAAGAGCCAACTCTCCAATAACCCTAGCCTTCTCTCACAAGCACAAAATGAGAGAGACACCATCCAAGGATAGCTGCCCTAGCAGCCCCTTCACATATATATAGGGGCACGTCCGAAGACCAAAACGCCCTTACATGAAGCACTCAGCCCAAATACCCCCTAGGGGTAAAACTGACCAACTCTGCAGTTTTCATCCGACGGTCATGCGCCTTCTCATCCTTCGCTTTGCCTCGACGCAAGCTCCAGGATGCTGCCACATGCTGTCACGTCGACCGCCGTGCCTTCTCACCGATAGCTTCGCCGCAACGCAAGCCTCTCGGTGCCGCCACGCGTCGACCGTTCCGCATAGGAACCTCCACCCAGTTTTGAGGCTCAAACCGGTAAACCCGCCAGCCCAGGTTTTGAGGCCCAAACTTGAAAACCGTCCACCCCGAGTTTTGAGGCCCAAACTCGGAAACCCGCCAGCCTAGGTTTTGAGGCCCAAACCTGGAAACCGTCCATCCCGAGTTTTGAGGCCCAAACTCGGAAATCGGCCACCCCAAGTTTTGAGGCCCAAACTCGAAAACCGTCGAGGGTAGTTTTTTGAGGCTCAACTACCAAACCCGCGCCGTAGACGAGATGTGGTTCACACACCCCGACCACCGGACCGATGCCGATGCATGTCCAGCCTCCACGCCGGGCACAATGCCTTCGCCTTCCTTCTTGACTCGGCCGACGGCACTTGCGCCGCACGTAAGCCCATGTCCGACCTCCTGCCAAGTGCCACGACGCCATCGTCTTCCTCCCAACTCGGTTGATGCATCGCACATCCCCATGTGCTCTTGCTCGCCGATGCCACGTGCCAGCTACCACAGCTGGTCCTCTGGCCTCTCGGTCTGTCGGTCCAAGCCTCACATTCGCACTTCACCGCTCTGGGTACATCGGCATGGCACGCCCGCTGCACGGCACACCCATCCTTCACCGCTCTCGGTCCATCGGCACGACTCACCCTGGGCACAAAATACCGAGAACCGAACCGAAAATACCGAGAACCGAACCGAAAAATACCGAAACCGAAAAATTCGGTTCCTGTTCGGTTCCTATTTTTCAGGAACCGAATTTACCGAGGTAAATACCGAACCGAACCGAATTTACCGAACTGAACCGAATTACCGAATTTAGCTGAAATGTGATAAGTTTGAGTGTTGTTATATTATTTATTGTACTATTGTAGACTATTATATTATGTATTTTTGGCACTCACACTTACAATCTTGTGGACTTTTACATGTATATGTATTTTGCACTATTATTATCTACGAAATCATGTTAAAATTAGTTTTTGAACATGTCATTACATCATATATATGATTAGTTCGGTACTGTTCGGTAAATACCGGAATCGAACCGAATTTACCGATACCGAACCGAACCGGTACCGATTTTTTTTAGAACCGATCGGTACCAACTTCTCAGGAACCGAATTTACCGAGGTACCGAGGAACCGAACTGATCGGTTCGGTATTTACCGAATGCCCAGGGTGAGGCACGACACGTCTCTACTTGACCTTCACCTCGCCATCGACCATTGTCTCCGAGCTCCACACCTGCACATCAACACAGCCAAGAGACACATGTTGCACAAACACACCAACATGGTAACACACCACAACTCAACGCCACCGGTTAGTCATAAACATTAAGCGCATAGACGAATAATGACTCAACCAGAAAAGCCTCAAACCTTCCTCACAAATGTCAATCATTCATCATATATGTTCTCAATCTCTCCCTTGATGAATGCATTGACTAAAAATAAAACCACAAAGGAAGGGTTTGAAGGCAAGCCTCATTCAAGTGCCCAAAAGCCAAGCAAAAGCAAACACATGGCGACTTGATATGAGGAAGGATCATGAAAACTCCAAATAAAAACTCTCGGTCCCGAAAGAAACGGGAAAAGCGGGCAAAGCCTCCACACAACCAAAGAGTCAAGAGAAACAAGAGTTCCATGAATCCAAAGAGTTCCATGAATCCCAAAAGGCACTCAAAAGCCAATCTCAATTAAATTGTCAAACAATCATCACAAAAGAAACCAAGGTTCTTATCAACTTGGAAGGTTCTTGTCCACTTGGGTTTTGAAATTTCTCCCCCTTGATGATTGAATTGAGAAAAACTAAGCACAAGAGATGGTTTGAGATGCCAAAACCAAAAACTTGGTCCCCCAAAGACATGGGCAACGACTCAATGCAACCAAGCAAAGTTCGAGCCAATCTCCACAAAAGAGTAGACAAAGAGCGAAAGACTTGGTTCCCAAAGACATGGGTAACGGCTCGATGCAACCAAGTCAAAAATGAGCTAGCCCTCAAGAAGAGGCAGAAAAGGCTTAACACCAGTAGCTCAAGGCTCAATACCAATTGAGGCTGAAACAACGCATTAGAATGCCAAAATTGCTAGTCCCTCAAGATAGAGGCACAAAGGCTCAACACAACTAGCAGAAAACTCGATACCAATCACAAGCAGCCAAAAATTGGTGAAAACAGCTAGTTCCTCAAGACAGAGGCACAGAGGTTCAACACAACTAGCTGAAGGCTCCATACCAATCTAAAATACCAAGCAAAAACTGCTAGTCCCTCAAGAGAGAGGCAAAACGGCTCAACACGACTAGCAGGCTCGATACCAACTGAGAAAACACAAAAGAAGCTCAAAACCAAATGGAGCACAAACATTCGGAGCACGCAGAGAAGTTGCAAAACAAAACAACTCCCCTTGAAAGCAAGCCTACACACAAATGCTATGCAACAAAGCTCACTATGAAGGATACCAATTGAACCACATAAAAGAGCTAAACTCCCCCTAGCTCAAAGCTCTCCCCAAAGTGCATAACTCTCCCATTTGTGCCAACACACAAGCTCCCCCCCTTGCAAACAACTTCTCCCCCTTGACAAAAGGGAACATGCTGAGGGGTTTTGAAAATTTTCCTCAAAGTTGACACAAACACAAAAACAAGTCATCAACAAAAATGCACATGGGGGGTAGTGAAAAGCATTCAAAGTGACCATGAAATGTATCGGAGCTGGGGGTTTGTACACTAAGCTAAAATGCAAGATATGCACAATGCAATAGTTTCAAGTGTATAGCAAACAAAATGAAAAGATGCTCAAAAGGGTGCTGCTCTGGAAGTGTAGCAACCAATACAAATGCTAGCAAAGGCTCAAACTGATCAAATGAATACGAAGTATGAACAATTAAGCATATGAGCAGTTTTAAACCATTTGAAAAGCAGTTCACCACTAAAATAGCACTAAGCATGAATAGACAGGAAATCAACCAAGTGCTAAATCAAGTATAAAAGGTGAACTACCCCTAGCAAAGTTCAATCATCATGCCATCGAATGAAGCATATACTTGTGTTGTTATCAAATTTTATCGGAGATTGCAGCGGTATTAACACAAGTTCAAATTAAGGCATGTGACTGCGAGAGGTTGAAAGCATGGTCATTGCCTAACTTTTCAACCGGGCTAAGCCTATGCAACAAAAGCAATCAGAAGCTTAAAGCACCGGTTTCGGTCTTGCACTACATGACTCAAGTTTAACTCAAAAGTGCAATGAGAAATAGTCTCGATACTGTGAGGTGCTGACACATGCAATCCCATCTCGATCTTTTCATTTCACTTAGACTTGGATCAAATTTTAAGCACAAGGTAAATGTGAACGATCCAAGCAAGTGAATGACTCAGTGTAAGAGACATATGAAGGACCGAGAATGCAAAAGCAAGGCGACTAGAGGGGGGTGAATGGGAGCCAATAAAATTTCTCTCGAAACTTTGGCCAAATGTCCCAAATCAACCCCGAGAAGCAACGACCGAAACCGTGATGCTCACGACCCTTGGAAGAGGGTGGATGATCCCTAAGATCACAGCGGAGCACCACAAAGCTCAAGTAACCCAAAGACCAAAAGCTCCGGCTCAAGTTCCCCCTTGGAAAACCGAGTCCCGAACGTAGATTGGAGGCTACCTCAAGAAATCTCCAAATACCAATGCAAACAAGTTGCAAAGATACCTAGAAATGTTTCTTGGTTAACTCTAGGGCCAAACGAGAAGTCCGAAAACCAAGCCAAAAAACCGAGACGGCAAACACACTGAAAAACAGCCTTCAGCAAGGTCCCAGACAGTCCGCGGATACGGTCCCGGACTGTCCGCCCAAGGCTGGACTGTCCGCAGTTCACTGGCGGACTGTCCGCCGGCAGAAAACGCAAAACAACAGAGTTGCTGAAAGTCCACTGGACGTTCCCGGACTGTTCGCCAACTCCAACGGCGGACTGTCCGCCGGTTAACCAAAAACTCAAACAACCGAAGAACAGTGCCACTGATCTGGCTCGTCCCCGACTCGCGGACTGTCCGCGGCTAGGGTGGCGGACTGTCCGCCAACACCCATGAAAGGGCGATTTTGGTCGCCCTCAACTCAAATCTTCCCCAAATCGATTCAAACCAAAATCCCAAGTTCCCAAACTTGGAGAAGATGATCACGGGGTAGTTAGGAGACTATCCCCAAGAAATCATCCGCTCAAATCGACTAAATCACCGGGGAATCAAAAGGGAAGGTGGATGAACCGAAAAAGCGCCACGAAAACGAAATCGTCCTGATCTATTCGTTCATGAGGAGTTAGATGAATTCCTTTGGTCAAAATGACCTCCTCAATGAAACGAACAAAATGATTCAAACAGATTTCGCAAAGACGCACTAGAGAGGGAGATCGAGTGACGGGAAAATCGCGGAGAAACGAAGAATGTGAAGAACATGAACCAAAACGCGAATCGACACAACGATCTGCAACCGTAGCGCAAACACACGCTACGACAGTGAGGTTACGGCCTCACTTCCTCAAAATCTCAAGTACACAGAGGTATGGTTCTCTGCGGATCTCAGTAGCTACAGCAGGGAATGGGAGAGCAGGAAACCCTAAGACTGGAAGAGCAAATGACTGAGATCGATGGGGAGGTGGGTGTCTCCCTTACTTATCCTAATCCTAACTATTCCTAATTCCCACTCTACCCCTAACTAATTACAGAGCGAACCAACTAAACCCTAAGGTTATTCTAGACCAACTCGTGGTAGGTGGTGATCCGACGGCCACGCCCGCACAACTCGAAGCGTTGCCTCGACGCAACCTCCAGATTGCCGCCACGTGCCGCCACCGCTCTGTCTGTCCTTTTCCCGGATGCCGCACCCCCGGTTTTGTGGCCGAAACCGGGAAACCAGGCCTTCATGCCATCCCCCGGTTTTGAGGCCCAAACCGGGAAACCAGCCTCCAAGTCCGTCCCCTGGTTTTGTGGCCGAAACCAGGAAACCCGCCAGCGCCCAGGTTTTGAGGCCCAAACCTAGAAACCGTCCTCAGCCCGAGTTTTATGGCCCAAACTCGGAAACCCGCCGCACGCCCAGGATTTGTGGCCGAAACCTAGAAACCGAGCACCCGAGTTTTGTGGCCCAAACTCGGAAACCGTCCACCCGATGGTTTTTCTGTGGCTCAACCACCAAACCGGCGCTGTAGAGGGGATGCACCGCCCGTGCACCCCGTCCACCGACACGTGTCCCGAGGTCCTCGACCCAAGCAACACCGTGTCCTGCAAGTCTCCGCTCGTCGCTGTCCCAGGCTGTCAGTCACCATAGCTGATCCTCAGACCCTCCGGTCCCTCAGTCCAAGCCTCACGTCCGCCCTTCACCACTCCCGGTCCGTTGGCACGGCACGTCTCTACTTGACCTTCACCTCGCCCTCGATCACTGTTGTGACACCCTTGTGTCAAGCACTGCATTAGGAACCACATTAGCTACTAAAGAAGCATAAGCAATGCATTGCATCATTTCATGTGCATAAGAGTGCTTCTTGCCTTTTGTTTGTTTATTGGATTTTGGATTTCTATTGGACTTGATGGTTAAAGTGGATTTCTGTTTTGGCAAATAATTTTATAAAATAGAGAATATTGAGTAGAGTGCTTTTCATGTTGGTGTTTTGACTTAGTTCAAAATAGTTTATCAGGTAAAAATGAGTTAAACAAAATGTTTTATGCTTCAAAGTTGGCTTTATTTAGGTAGAGGCTATAAAAATAGTTTTCAGAAAAAGTGTCTTATATGACAGTTGTAGAGAAAATTATTTTGAGCAACTTTTATTTTTGGGTCAAAACCTAGTTTGAAGTTTTTGAAACTGTTTTTTGAGTGGTCAAACTTTGGAAAATATTTGGAAAAAGAAAAAGGAAAAGAATTTTCCCCGCGCCCCCACTTCCGGCCCATCTGGCCTTTCGGCCCAGCCCCGCACCACGCGCCGGCCCAGCCAGCCCGCTCGCCCGCGCCCGCGCGTGCGCCTGCCCGCGCGACGTGCCAGTCGCTCTGTCGCGGCCGCGCCGTACGCCGGCGACCGCGCCACGTGGCCGGCGAAGCCTGACCAAATCCGCCTCCGCCACTCCCCGCGTGATTCTTCTCCGCGCGATCACGCTAACGATCCTCGCCCGCCAGTCGCTGCTCGCCTCGCCTGCCGCGCCGCTCTCGCTCGTCGTGCCGCACGCCACGTCGGGCCCTGTCACGACCGCCGGCCAGCCGAGGCCACGGCCAAGACCCCCGGGCACTCTCCACTCTCTCACTCGCTCACCCGCACACTCTCTCGCCCTCGCTCTCTCCCGCTCCTCTTCCGCGGACGCGAGCCAAGAAGCACTGCTCGCTCTCGCCGCGACCGCCACCGCAACCTCCCCTCTGCCGTTCCGGCCTCGCCGGAGCACCTCCCTCCGATTCTTCCCGCACACCACTCCGCCTACGCCGTGCACACGCCGTGCGCACGTCGCCATCCCCGACCGAGCCCCAACGCCGCCGGAGGACGAAGCGCCTCCTTCGGTCCGCCAGTCGCCACCGCTGAGCTGCAACGCCGTTCATCCCCGACCCGAGCCCCACCGTCTCCCTCCTTCCTCCTCGAACTTCACCGAGCCAAGGCAAAGTGAGAACACCTCTCTTCTAGGTCGCTACCGCTCTCTCTTTCTCTCTATCTCCCCGGCCGAGCGCCATGGGCGCCGCCACAGCCATGCCCGAGGTCGAGCTCCCCTAGAGCCAATCGAGCCAAACCAACCCCGTAGCTTTGCTCCCTAGGGTTCGTAGGAGCCTTTGCTTCCCCCAATTCCACCAGGCGACCGCCGGAAACGGCGTAGCCATGCGATGCCGCCGCCGCTGTGCGCTGCCGATCGCCGCCGGCACGCTACGGTCGTGCGCTGGCCAAACCATCACCACCACTGGATGCGCCTCGTCGAGACGAGCTAATCGAGCCTAGCCTCACCACCGGCGAGCTCACCGTCGGCGAGAAATCGCCGGTCAAACCATCTCCCCTGTTCTCTCTCTCTGACGAGTGGGTCCTGTTGACCAGCGGACCCCGCGCGTCAGCCACTCACTGGCCCATGGACCGAGTTCACGCAGTGGGCCGGGATGATTTCAAATGTTTTTCTTTTTACTTTTATTTTCCAGAGATGCTTGTTATTTTTGTGTAGCATGTTTTACAGGTCCAAATGAAGTACTTTTAGTTTTGTTAGCTTGTTTATGAGTAGATCTATCATGGAAAAATATGAAAGTATTTTTGGTAGAAGTTTATTTTACTGTTTTTATTTATTTCAGTTTATATGCTCCTGTTGAAATAAATAGTTATATATGTTTTCTGGTTGAGATAATTCCTAGAAAATTTTGTGTAAGTTTATTGTCATGATTGGCACCTATGAAAAATATATGAGGTACTGGTTATGTGGAAAAAGTTGTTGTTATGATTTAAAGTCTTTTTGGCTGATTTCTTAGAATAAATGTTAAGATGTTTTATATGTCGAAATAAAATATGGAAAAATTTGTGTAGTCTCTGTTTGTGATGTACAAGCTAAGAAAAATGTAAGCATGATCTTTTATGTGAAGAAATCTGGAGTTGCTGTACAAATGTACCTTTCTGTGTTTTCCTTTGGAAATTCATGTAAGAAATAGTATAATGTTTCTGTTCATGGAACTTTTTTGATAAGTATAAAATGTGGAGTAGAATCTGGAAAAAATGTGAAATTGAGTTTAGCATCCTTTTCCAACAGGGTTGCAGTTCAAATGGTTTAAATTGGAATAGATTTGTTTATTTTGTGTAGGCTTGTATGATTAAGCTCTGTCAGCAAGATTTCTACAGTAGAATGTTTATGGGTAGAAGAAGCCAAGAAAATTATAAAATCTGCTGTTTGACACTTTTTATGTGAAAAGTTAGTTCAAAGTACCTTTTGAGCAATTTATTTGTTATTTTTATATCTGCAGTTCTGTATTTTATTTTTGGCTGGAAATTGTTCAGTGAAGTCCATAAGGTGTTATTTGCCTTTTGGAATTTTTGTGGATTTTTCTGAGTCCAGAAAAGTGCACTTACAGTGCAAACCTAAATTTCTTTTGAATTATTAAATAAGAAATAGGTGAATGAATGTATTTTGTTCTATGAATTAATTAAGAATTTACCTCAATGTCAAAAGTGGTTCAACAAGTTGGTTTTGTTGGTTTGCAAGAAATGATCTTTTCATACCACCATATCTCGCACCCGCAACATTTGATTATTTATTACTCACCGCATGCAATAGGATCGACCCTTCCGGAGCCCGACCAGGAGCCAGAGGCAAGCGTCGAGCAGGAGATTCCGGAACTTCAGCAAGCCGAGGAAGCCGACCCTGCAAGCGAAACTAACTTGCCCGAGTGCCCCTCCCATGAAGCCTCGGTCTTCACCCAAGGCAAGCCCCAGAGCATTCTAAGTCTCCCAGTTTTACAATTAAACTACTTGGGTATCGCCACGTGAGGCCATCGCCAGGTTCCAATTGGGCGGTCCGTGCTGTGAGCCACGATGATTACCACCACGAACAAGCATCGAGCGGTTGCCCAATGCATGGACCCGATGGGGAAAGTGTGGGCTGGTATTAAAGGTCTTTCACCAGCTGGTTTGGAATTCGATTCGAGTCGCCGTCTCCCCCAGTTAGTGGGAAACTATGGCGAGCTTCACCACGATACAACTCCATGTGATGTTTTAAAGGTTCAACTAAAATGTGGATAAGTCAACTGGATATGGTTATATTATTGATTGCTAGATTCAAGTGAGTGCTCTAGTACAGGTGAAAACCTATAATTAAGGAATAGGTCTAAAAGTGACAGCTCACCTTTATCATTAATTACCTCTTATCTGAATTGAGCTTTTACGCAACTAAAGATCCCAACTCCACCTCAAAAGCCTTGCATACCCTTGGAGTCTTTATTTTCAGTTGGACAGGTAAGTCTAGCTGAGTACATTCCCGTACTCAGGGTTTATCCCGTTGTTGCAGATGGCCAGGTCTACTTCGGCTATTGTAAGCACTGCCTCTACCCAGTGGAAGGTGATGAGGAGTAGGCCCAGGGCAGGGTCGTCCAGAAGCTTCCCCTTTTCTTTTGCTGGTCTGAGACTGTTAGTGGCACATTATCTTAAAAAGGAGGAGTGAGTCGTATTGAGTTTAAGTATCAAACTATATTTTATTTGGACCACATGTGTGGTGGTCGTGTTTTAAACTTATTTCAGCTCCCGCACTTTTTAAATTCAGTATTGTAATAACTCCGTTTAAATTCGCACTCTGATGTTAAATTCGCTTTCGTTTTCCCTGTGATGTATCTTTACGAATGTAATCCTTGAATGATGTGATCCTGTATGATGTACGGTGATAGAAATCCTTTGAGATTTCCGGACTACTGGGGTTATATGGGTTCAAGTATGAGTTGAAGTCAGACGGATTTGACTAAGACAGTACTTGAGCTCTTATAATCAGGACGGTTCCGCCACAACTGTCTCCGTGCTCGACACCTGCACAACACAAGACAAAGAACCTGCGATCAAACCCGTTGACAATCACTCATCACACCGAGACTCGACATACGCCCATGTATCCGCAACATAGCAACCTAGCATACAAAAGATAGCACAAGTGATCTCAACACATCCTACCCATGCTAGTTGCCAATCTCAATGGTGAACAAATTAAGGATTTCATAATTGATTAATCACATTCACCATTTGCAAAAATAGCTTAGCTCATAACATGTATCAAGTGATCAAAAAGAGCCTAAGCTACAAGCATCATCATGAATAAGCAGGGCATACCAAAAAGAGCATAGTCTCATTCTCATCACTATATACATGAAACTCTAAAATGCACTACAAACATGATGAAATGCATGCAAAAACAAGTCTATCAAGACAAAGCAAAAACTAGCCTAAGAAAGAAGACCCAAAACAAAAGGGTATTGGAGAAGTCCAACTAAGATACAACAAGCGAAATGCTTCCCCAACTAAAAGGGAAACACACACCAAAACCACAAGAAAAGAGCCAAGAAACGCTCAAGCGACAGTCAGCAAAATCCACATCGAAAAGGCCACACAACAACAAGAGGTCAAGGAAGAAGAGTACCAAAAACCCAAACTCAGAAGTGTGTCGGAGGTACCTCATGAAGCGTATGACAGCCTGCTGGTGTGATACTTGAGGGGACGCCTGAATCTACTAAAATCTTTGGGGCGCCTGCCTCGCCGAAGTCGTCTCCCACTCGCCTGATGTTGTCGCTCGCACAGGTGCTGCTAGTGCTCGCTGGAGAGCTGCTCGAACAGAACCCCAAGACGTGGAAGAAGTGGGATCGGGTCCGTGAGCCGAAATGCTCTCTCGAGGCTCCTATTCTCCTACACACTCAAAAGCAGAAAAAAACACAAGGCATTGTCTCGTCCAGTGTGACCTCAAGGTCTCCACAAAGCGGTTAGTCACATAATAAGCATAACGTGAACACTCAACAAAAAGAGGCCTACCTATAAATAATACCGCAAGGAGATCTGAACTCAAACTAGTCAAGACTACTATGCAACAGGATAAAAGCACTATATAGCAAAATGTAGCCTAAAGACATGATCAACCCAAACACAGCCTAAACCTCAACACATGCTACAATGCAAGATAATGATAGCAATAGATCAAAAAGCATGTAACATGACACAAGAGTGAAAGGCTAGTGCTCAAACTAAACATGTCAACAGGATGCATGTAGCTAACCAAAACTAGCACCTGAAAAGTGACACCTAATGAACATCATACCACTACAAATCAAGCTCATGGAGTAATACGGTAAAACATGGCACAATGTTCATGAAGATCACAAACTAGCATGAAAAGTGGATTAACCACCAAAACTGTACACAAAGCTAGCATGACATATGATATACATGGTAGCACATGCTAGACTAAAACAAAACATGATACAAAAGAAAATGTACATGCGAGAACTATACAAGTGAGCACATGAAAGACCATCTCATACCACAAGACATAAATCATGGATGTACAAGGTATGAGTGTATAAGAAAGCTCACCAAACTGCAAAAGCCTCTTTGGAGGCAAATCTAAGCAGGGTATAGAGAACCATCAAATCTTGGTCACATCTAAAAGACCAAGTTCCATCAGGTGCATGTTCTCCAGCCCGCGTCCTCATATCTACACACAAAAGGACAAAATAACCCGAGTCTTGGATCCCGAAGGGTTAGCAAGCATGTACTTGGGAACCCAAGACTTGGTCACAAATCTCAACTTATCTTGTGGGTTAGCATGATGCAAATGTTGGTTCAAATGCAATTGTGAAACACCCTTGGAAGCATTCCTCAAAAGGACAACTCGAGGAGAACAACGAGTTGTACCACGAGAAAAGAGGCAAACATCTTCCATGGTTTTTGTAGAAGAACCAATAGAAGCACCATGAAAAGCATGGCGTGGACCAAGAGAAGAAGCACTAGAGGCATGTCCATGATCATGACCTAACCTACTAGAAAAGGAATCATAAAACCCATCAACAAAAATGGGTTTCTTACTAGGAGCACAAGTTTTCATGCCATGAGAAGGGCTATGAACCACCAACTTTCTAGAAGAGCGAGCTTGGCGCAAACGTTTGGCACACCGATAGCAAAAGCTTTCTTGATGCCCATCTTTCTCACAAAAAGAGCAATGGTATAAAGGCCTATTTGAAGGCACACCATTCTCCAATAAGTGAGAAGTCCCTTGGGAATTAGAACAAGAAGCATCAACAACCAACTTGGTGCCAACACTCGGAGCACACGTGCCATGGGAAAGGCTACGCGGCTTCCTAAAACCTTAGCTCGAATATGTCGCTCGTGTTTGACACAGCGAAAACAAAAATCGAATGAATGTCCATCCTTCTTGCAAAAGGTGCAATGGAAAATCGGATTGGGAACACGAGTCCCAAAAATGTGAGAAGCACCTTTGTCAAGAGAAGTCCCTTGGACATTACTCGAAGAAACAACAAGGTTAGGACTAGCTATGGAAGAGCTATCCAAAACCTTGGCACAAGTGCTATTGTCAAAGGACTCACACGCAACACAAGAACTGAACTCCGGTTTCAAAGAATCAAACTTAGAAACACCAACATCAGAGTTGCAAAAATTGCGTGAATCAAAAGACTTAGCACAAAGACTCTTACATCTTTTGACTAAAACCTCATTTTCAAACATGAGGCGATCACAAGTACCACAAGGAGTATTTTTAAGATTTTCCATCTCCTCTCTAATGCACTCGGCATATGTGGTACGCAAGAGTTCATTTTCTTTTTCAAGGTTGGCACTCATATCATTGTGCTCAACCAATTTGGCGCTCATATCATTGCGCAAAGCTTTCAAAGCCAAAACTTCTTTTTCTAAATCAATGCATGATGTGCAAATGAAATCGGTGGAAGAAACATCACCATTCACATCAAGCAAAGAATCATTGTTAGCACAAGAAATAAGGCAAGCATCTTTATTTAAAGAGCATGAGCTACAAGGCCTAGAATTTAATTCAACAATTTTAGCCCTAGCATGCTCAAGTTCTTCTACACATGTCCTGTGAATCACACTGAATTCTCTAAGTCTAGCAACAAAAGATTCGCAGTTATCACATGGTAAAGAAGCATTTGACTTTAGCAAGGCTATTTCAGTTTTAGCACAATCAAGATCCTTGCTCAAGTCAATGCAATCTAGACATGGTTTGGAAGCATTCGATTTCAAAATTTCATTTTTAGATTTTAAGCTAGCAAGAGAAAAGTGTAGCTCATCAACCTTCCTAACCATGTCACTACTTGAGTTGCAAGGTAAAGATGCACCAGACTTCAACTTCTTGATCTTTCTACGCAAGGTATCACAAAGCTCTTCATTTCTAGAGTTATCATCATAGCAAGCATCATACCGGTCATACAAAGTCACAAGACCACCAGCGAGTGTACCTTTCTTGGCCTTGCCAAGTTCACGTAGAAGATCCTCCATTGAAACCTCATCACCATCCAGGAAGT
The DNA here is from genome assembly GCA_009763385.1 of Coix lacryma-jobi var. lacryma-jobi. Taxonomy (NCBI): domain Eukaryota; kingdom Viridiplantae; phylum Streptophyta; class Magnoliopsida; order Poales; family Poaceae; genus Coix; species Coix lacryma-jobi. The sequence continues at coordinate 130,757,091 of CM019830.1, forward strand.
CCAACAAAGCATCCACCTCACGTTCCGTATCAAGAGTTGCACTCCTTCTTCTGGAAATGTCATCCTCGATCCTATGTCCATGATTCAAACCTGAGGACAAAGACATACTAGAAGAAGAACTTGGTGCCATTTTCAAAAGCACCGTTAGTGTTAGCCAAAACACAAGTTCAACACCTCGACAAGCAAAGTCGGAAACACAACTGCTCTCAAAAAAAGGTCGCCTTCGCGGATCCGGAACCGGTTAAGGTAGAGAGATCCTTAACTGGCTTCGATACCAACTGAAGGACCAAAAGTGCTAACACAAGGAGACCAGAGGGGGGGGGTGAATGGGAGCCTAAAAATTTATTTGGAAATTCCGGCCTCTGTCCCAACAAAATCAACCCCAAAAGCTTCGAACTCAAATGCGATGCCCACGTGAAGGACCGAGAATGCAAAAGCAAGGCGACCAGAGGGGGGTGAATGGGAGCCAATCAAATTCTCTCAAAACTTTGGCCAAGTGTCCCAAAATCAACCCCGAAAAGCACAGACCCAAACCATGATGCTCATGACCCTTGGAAGAGGGTGGATGATCCCTAGGATCACAGCGGAGCACCACCAAGCACAAGTGAAGCAAAGACCAAAAGCTTCAGCTCAAGTTCCCCCTTGGAAAACCGAGTCCCAAACATAGATTGAAGGCTACGTTGGGAAATCTCCAAATACCAATGCAAACAAGTTGCAAAGATACCTAGAGATGTTTCTTGGTTAACTCTAGGGCCAAACGAGAAGTCCGGAAACCAAGCGAATAAGCCGGGAGAGCAAACGAACTAAACCAGAGGCTACAGCAGGATCCCGGACTGTCCGACGGTACGGTCGCGGACTGTCTGCCGAGTGGTGGACTGTCCGGGCTCAGGTCGCGAACTGTCCGCTGGCCAAAAGAGCAAAACCGCAGTGCTACTGAAGTCCCCTAGACAGTTCCCGGACTGTCCACGAAAACCAACGGCGGACTGTCTACCGGTCAAGTTTGGACTTATCCGAACAGGCACCGCAGCCACTGGTCTGGCTCGTGCCCGATGCGCGGACTGTTCGCGGTACCAGGCGCGGACTGTCCGGGGTACCCAGAGAGGGCGATTTTGGTCGCTCTCAACTCAAATCTCCCCAAATTCGATCCAAACCAAAATCCCAAGTTCCCAAACTTGGAGAAGATGATCACGGGGTAGTTAGGAGACTATCCCCAAGAAATCATCCGCTCAAATCGACTAGAATCTGGGAAATCACACGGGAAGGTGGATGAACCAGAAAAGCACCACGAAAACGAAATCGGCCCGATCTATTTGATCATGAGGTGTTAGATAAATTCCTTTTGGTCGAAATGACCTCCTCAATGATACGAACAAAATGATTCAAACGGATTTCGCAAAGACGCACCGGAGAGAGAGATCGAGTGACGGGAAAATCGCGGAGAAACGAAGAACGCGAAGAACACGAACCAAAACTCGAATCAACACATCGATCTGCATCCATAGCGCAAACACACGCTGCGACAGTGAGGTTACGGCCTCACTTCCTCAAAATCAACAGTACACAGAGGTGAGTCTCTCTGCAGATCTCAGCTAGCTACAGCAGGAGATGGGAGAGCAGGAAACCCTAAGACTGAAAGAGCAAATGACTGAGATGAGGGGAGGAGGGTGTCTCCCCGACTATTTATCCTAATTCTAGCCTAAGTCTATTTCCTACTCTACCCCTCTCTATTCTAATTACAGAGCGAACCAGCTAAACCCTAGGGTTATTCTGGACCAACTCGGTGGTAGGTGTATCCGTCAGCCACGCCCGCACAACAGGCAGCGTTGCCTCGACGCAACCTCCCGATTGCCACCACGTGCTGCCCTCGCTCTGCACCCCTGGTTTTGTGGCCCAAACCAGGAAACCAGCCTTTTCCAGCTATCCTTCGGTTTTGAGGCCCAAACCGAGAAACCAGCCTCCAAGTCCATCGCCTGAGTTTTGTGGCCCAAACTCAGAAACCCGCAGCGCCCAGGTTTTGAGGCCCAAACCTGGAAACCATCCTCAGCCCGAGTTTTGTGGCCCAAACTCGGAAACCCGCCGCACACCCAGGTTTTGTGGCTCAACCTGGAAACCGAGCACCCAAGTTTTGAGGTCCAAACTCGGAAACCGTCCACCCGGTGGTTTTTCTGTGGCTCAACCACCAAACCGGAGCTGAAGAGGGGATGCACCACCCATGCACCCCGTTCACCGACACGTGTCCCCAGGTCCTCGACCCGAGCAACACCGTGCCCCGCAAGTCTCCGCTCGTCGCTGTCCCAGGCTGCCAGCCACCACAGCTGATCCTCAGGCCCTCCGGTCCCTCAGTCCAAGCCTCACGTCCGCCCTTCACCGCTCCCGGTCCATCAGCACGACACGTCTCTACTTGACCTTCACCTCGCCTTCGATCACTGTCTCCGTGCTCGACACCTGCACAACACAAACCAAAGAACCTACGATCAAACCCGTTGACAATTACTCATCACTCAGAGACTCGGCATACACCCATGTATCCGCAATCTCCCCCTTGATGAGTGCATTGTCAACTACACACACAAATCATAATGAATAAAAGAAGGAAGGAAGAAGGAGAAGAGAGAACTTGACCAAATGACCCAAAAGCGTAGCAAAGCCGAAGAAGGTCAAGTGGAAGAAGCAAAACAACTTGGTACCCAAAGACATGGGCAAAGGCTCGACACAGCCAAGCAAAGCAAAGCTAGCCCTCAAGAAGAGGTAGAACAGGCTCAACACCACTAGCAAAATACCAACTGGAAACTCCAGAAAAAAGAGCTCGACACCAATTGGAGCAGAAAGAGAAATCGAAGCGAATGCTAGTCCCTCAAGATAGAGGCACAGAGGCTCAACACAACTAGCAAGAAAACCACTCCGAACCAATCGAAATCAAAATCGAGATCAAAAGCCCTAAAAAGCAAGATGTTTGCTAGTTCCTCAAGATAGAGGCAAAGGCTCAACACAACTAACAAACTCCCCCTCGAAAAGTGTAAACAACCAGGAAACTCCCCCTCAATTGAAATTGGAATCTAAGGACTATCCTCTACTCCAAGATAGCAAAGGTATCATTGTAATGTGCATGATCATTTCATCCCTTACTAGTATGCGGTTAGTGCATATAGTACATGGTTAATAGGATCATGCATGACAAACAAAAAGATTTAAATTCGTAGCCTACCAATATTGCTTGACTGATTATATGATCTAGTGGTTAGTATATGAGTTTGTTCATGAGCTAGTGAGCCCAAGTACTTGATCTAGAAGATGAGCATTCAAGTGTTTAATTCAACATGAGTAAGATAACCATTGGAAGATGTGTGAAGAAGCTAACTCTACAGCAAACCGAGTTAGACAGTTCAAGTCACAAATGAGAGGCTCATGACAAGAGTTCAAGAAGAAGACAATAATGCAAATGAATATCAAGTTTAAACTTTCATTCAAGTGGTATCCTACAAATATGTCGAGTGATCCTCAACCTTAAGTGATCAATTCAAGCAAAGCATCCCATACCAACAAGAGCTCAAGTTTATCAAATGGATGACCCATACTATGACATAGGGGAGGTGCCCCACCTATTGGTATCAAGGTCAAAGATCCTACATATGGTGTTATTCGAACACACATGGTGGTGTCCATCAAAATGAAGACTCAAGTGCAAATCATCTACCCTTGTGTCACCCTTTGTGAGAAAAGAGCATACCTTGTATGGTCATTGATGACAAAGGGGGAGAAATTATGAGCAAAGATATGTCAATTGTGATATGTCAAGGACAAAGGGGGAGAAACAAGAAAAGAAGATGGACATGGATCAAGAGGGGGCAAGATTGAACAATGGAAAATGATCAAAATTCTAGGACAAAGAGAGCACACAAGTAGGGGGAGCAAGCTCATGAACTTGGTTGATTGCATTTTGATATGTGCATATTCATGTGACTTGCTTCATAATGCATATGTCTTACATTTGATATATATGCTTTTGTGCAATGTTTGCTAGAGCTAAGACTTGGATGATGATTGTTTTTCCTTCTATTGCTACCTAGAGCTTAGTCTTAGTGTAGCAAGTATTAACTAGAACCTTGGTTATAATGTTGATCTCACGTGGTATCTAGTTTCATTTGTTTCTAGCAAGGTTGATGCTAAGGGTGAATTAAAATGTGGTATACATGCTACAAAGGCACAATTCTATCTTGCATACCTTAGCATCACTTAGTAGTGCTAACACTCCCACAAATTTCATATTTATGCATGTGTGCAAGCTTGAATCCAAACTATTTGAGCACACATGTAGGGGGAGTTAACACTACCAAGTCAGGTTGTATGGTTCTTATCCAAATCTTTTCATATGGTATTAATGTTGGATAAGTAACATAGAATCCAAACCAAGTTAGCAATTTACATTCTTGTGAAGTGCTAGCTTGGAATAAGATTAATTTTCATATCTTTGTAGAGTTGTCATCAATTACCAAAAAGGGGGAGATTGAAAGGTCCTAGTTTGGTTTTGGTAATTGAGTGACAACTTAGGTGGACTAATATGTGGTTAAGTGAATTACACAGGTGATTAGTCCATAGGTGATCATGTGTGAGCAACATATGTCGTAGAGGTGAAATGACTTGAAGGATGTTGCAAGGCTCACACATGTGATGGAGGAGCTTATTACATATGTGCATGACATGTGGTCATGTGGCTAAGATCGTGAAGATCAAGGCAAGACTTTGCTTGATGGACCGGTTACGAAGGTGAAGGGCAAGTTGGAGGCTTTGAAGTTGTTGGTACTGAGTGTCAGGAGGCTTGAGCAAAGACTTGGCACCGAAGGACCAAAGCAATGGTGAAGAGCAAGTGAGGTCAAGATCGATGAACCATGGAGGCCATGTCATGATATGAAGTGGATCATATCATTTGATCTAGGTTGGTGCATGTGTTGCACCAACAAAATGTAGGAGATGGAATGGAATACGCAAGGCAAAGGTATATTTGTAGGGAATTTTATTTTACCGGTCATAGGTGTGTAGAGAAGTTTATGACCGGGTTTAGGATAGATGGCCGTACTATTAAGAGAAGCAAACTTGTTTACATATCGGTCATCTAGTGCCACTTGAGCGATCTAACATTGCGATGTTGCTAGGATCGAGTGGCATTATGAGAGCAAGTGAAAAAATTTGAAAAATGATTCTGAAAATGCTAACACACATGCACAAGATGTTTTACACTTGGCGGTGTTGGCATATTTGCAAAAGGAGGTGAAAAAGTGTTGTGGAGAAGTGGGAGAAACTAGTGGATAGTCCCTCTCGATCCCACCGAGCTTGCGAGGCAGGATTCAGCGATTTTTTGAGATGAAGTGGTGTGCTCTGGGGAGCATCAGACGTTGGGTCGAACTTCTGATGGAAAACCCTAGGTGCAGTCAGAGGTTGTGGGAGCAACGGACGCTATATCAGACACACAGGCAACACTATGCGAGCATCCAATGTAGGTGACATGGTAGTAGCTGTTCTGACAGCAGGCATCGGACGCTAGGGTGTGTCTGATGTGCATTCATCGGACGCATCCGATGTCTGCAGGAGCACTCGGGGAGCTCTTGACATAGACATTGGATGTTGGCCCTTAGCGTCCGATGTTAAGGGCCTGGCGCGTCCAATATCTGCAGGAGCTCTCAGGGAGCTCTCAGCATAGACATCAAACGCTGGCCCTTAGCGTCTGATATTAAGGGCTCGACGCGTCTGATGTCGATGCGTTTTGCGCAGAAAAGAGTGAATGGCATCGGTGCATCTGATGTCAGGCATCGGCACGTCCGATGCCACTTTAGCTGGCGCAAGACGTTGAAGTAGCCGTTGGTATCGCTCGGCTGACGTTGAACGTGGGGGTTTTGTGTGCTCTAGTTTCCTCTATTTAAGGACTCTATCCAAAAGTGACAACCCAGGAGACACCATGCAACAATGAGGATCACATGGCTCTGATCTTAGCTAATTACTTAGATTAGTTCTAGCTCATCTGTAGCTTACCGAAAGGGCAATATAGGGTACCATGTTGTTTATGGGCCCTGTCCTGCTAGGATGATCAAGGAACATGGTTTTTAGCAACATGGTTAGGAGGGCAGGAACAATGTTGCTAAAAACCCCACGTTGCTAAAAACCATGTTGCTAAAATAATTATTCCTAACCATGTTGCTAAAAACCATTATTTTATTCACATTGCATAAGTCATTAGTCAACTTAATTAATTAATCTTGGTTATGCACGGAAGCATCTAGCCAATCACGCATACCAACCCATAGGATACAAGAATATGTGGTACAAAGTAATCTAGGTAAAGTCCCTATAGGCTTTTCAACATTAGACACATGCATGAATGAATTATTTTGTAATGTATAGGTACAAGGATTCCTTTGTTACACTTGCCATTCTCAAATCCTTAGCTTACTGATGATCATGATGTCCAGATACTTGCTTCTTGGTAAACATAGAGAGAGATCACACCCTAAACGTGGTCAACAACACCATACAAGCTTTCAATCCAATCACTACAAGCAAATAAATAGTATTTTATTAGAACGATATACCAAACAGTAGTAAAACAAGATAAAAAGCTTATAAAACTATTCTACGCATTTCTACGAACACGTGAGCACAAGAATCACTCTAATTGGATTTGAAACGCAAAAGATATGTTGAAAACAAGGTTCAATGGCACTTTTGTAAATAAACCGAACTCATTTTTGATTTAAAATAATTAAAATCGTAATTTCTACGCTGGATGGAAGGCGGCTCCTATATCCGAAAAGCTCAGGGGCTAGAATGAATAAAATAGGGTGTTTTATAACTGCAGTGGACTGCGGGTTGATTTCGCAAAAAGCCGGGGACTTTTCTGCAAAACTGTGCGCTTAGATGGCTGACCGGGTCGCTGGCTGAGCTGGCGGCCACACGGCGCTGCGCGATTGGCCGGGTCCACCATGCAGTTGTGGACGTGCGGCCCTGGAGGTGCGGATCGAGTCCACGGGTGCACCGTGCACCGGTTATGAGCCCGAAAAGGTATCGTCTATTTTCAGTCGTCCGCTATCAGATCGACGGTGCATAGTGGTTGGGGGAGTTGCCGGGCGGCGGGGCGGCGCTCCCCACGGTGGCGTGCCATGGGAGCTGACAGAGCTCGGCGGTGGATCGCCGGATCGGCGCTTTCGGCCATCCTAACCCACACTGGGACCACATGGATGATCAGTAGGGCCTAACGAACTCGAGGGTAGGGTTTAGTGGGGGTGGAGATCACCGGAGCAGCACCCCAACACGGCGGCACCATTAATGGTTATTCGGACCTCGTCGGAATGGCATTCCTGTGCACCAAACTCGAATAAAAAGGCATGGGGAGGGGGAGGAGATCACCACAAGCTTAGTTGAGGGGATCTTGACGCCGGGGAGAGCTCTGTGGAGGCCGGCGTCGAGTGGAGCTCCACTGGAGAGAGAGAGAGTAACACTGGTGAGCGCAAAATAGAGGAAACCAAGACCAAAACAGAGGGAATAAGAGACCTACGGACGCGGTGGAGCACGGTGAAGCTATGGGGCTCAACCACGACGATGTTTGGTGCTCCAAACCGAAGAATCTACGGTGGCAGTATAGTTGTGAGGGCAAGAACGAAAAGGAGGGGAAGAGAGCTCGTCAGGGGCTTTATAGGGCGATGGGGCTCGGTAGGGGAGGGATTGGTGGTGGCGGTTAGCACTGAGGCATCAAGGCACGACTTGATGGCCTCCTTGATGGCCACCATCGCTCGGCGGGAGTGATGGTGTCGGCATAACTGAAGCCTCTGGCTTAGTGGGGATGAAAGAGTGGAGCGGCTGACATGCAGGGTCCATGGTGCAGGGAGAGAGGAAGGGGCAGCTCGGGCGAGCGACAATTCTCTAGGTCGCCGAGTGGGCTTGCGTGTGCAGAGAGGAGCAGGTCGCTGTCGAGCCGCTTTCAGCCCATGGCCGGACCTTGAGCGCACGCGAGGAGGGGGAGGGGAGGGGTGAACGGGCGAGGTCGGCTTCTAGCGCCGGGCTGAAAGGGAAGGAGGGGGGAGATAGAGAGTAGGTCGGGTCGATTCTTGCTAGCAGGCTAGATAGGAGGGAGAGGGTGAGGGATAAAAAGAAAAGCTTTTTATTTTCTAAAGCTTGTGAACTTTGATGAAATTCAAACAAAATTTGAATTTGATCACAACCAACCTAACCCTACACTCAAACAAAATATTATGCACTGGTATGAATGCAACAAAAATATTTCTAAGCTCTAAGATTCATTTTAATTATTCAAAAATTATTATTTGACCTTGGTTAAATGCTCAGAAAATTAAACAAAAAGCTCAAATTTATTACTAAATTGGAAATTGAAATTTATGGTGTTGTAGAGAGCGTCCAGGACTGTGTCACATGAGTTGTGTAGCTCAATTGGTAAGTGAGTTACACGTGAGGTGAGAGATTCTGAGTTCTAATCTCACGAAGCACAAATTTTTTTTTTGTCGTGAGGGTGGCCTTTAGTCCTAGTTAAGTGGCCCGAGACTGAAGTCTGGGACCTTTAGTCCCGCTTTGGTAGTCCCGGTTGGCCAAACTAGGACTAAAGGGGGTCTAGAACCGGGACTAAAGTCCAATTTTGTATTAGTGTATATATTCCCGGAGGATGAACCGCAACTCTCGAATCAAACCGACCTCAAACAAGGGTTTAGATGCGTTGAGGAGGTTGGTTGGAAGCTGCCATGTGAAGGAGGACTCAATGGCAAGTGGTCCCGGCCTGGTGGTGGGGCCAGATGGCCCCACCTATCAGCCTCTGGGCTCCTGCTTTGTCCTGGAGTCTAGCTTCCACATCCTTCTAGTGCCACTTTCTGATCCGTTTGTGTAATTAATCATATTGTGGCTGGATTCTTCTCTTTCCCATCTGCTGGATAAATCCCTAAAAAATAATAATTCACAGAGCTGGGAAATTCTTGTCAGTTTAGCCCTTGGACTTGTGGTGATGAGGGTCTTATAGAGTCTTCCAAGTCGTATCCATCGAGGTCTCTTTCTCCAGAACTCCAAATATGACAGTTATTATGTCCGTTCCGATCGTCTCGATGAGCTCTTTGCAATGGCGTGTGCTCAGGTTCATCACTTGAGATACCCTTCTTATGATAAAATGTTGGATATCCTATAAAACAAGTGATATCAACACAACTCGTGGAACTCATTAGAATAAAACCCTATAACTATACACTTGAGTTCATTTTAGGTCATTTTATGAATTGGTTGATGGTTTAATATTGGAGTTAATTACCGCCAGCATGCAACTTGTTCTAGTCCTAGTCTGGTTACAAGAAGGGATTTTGATCCTAACATAGGAATCTAGACTTCTTAAAATCCGATTAGGTCACCTGAGTCCTACTAGGAGTCAGGGTCACATTGTGACCTGTCTTTCGAGTAGGCCTGCGGACTCGGTCCAGGCCCATACAATTGTAATCGTATTGACGTAGAACTCGGATGGTCCCCGACAAGGTCCAGTCCTTGTTGTCCGAGTTGGGAATTAAGGAGACTCGCACTCTATCTTTGTGGTGTGGAAACCTTGATGCTACATATCTATCAGCAAATTAACCCAGTGATCCATACTAGGGCCAAGGATAATGAAATTGATTTTCAATTTTGTTCGTGATAGAGTGGCTGAGAAGCAACTGAAGGTGTGGTTAATTCCTTCAAAAGATCATATATATATAGCTGATTCGTTTACTGAGGCACTAGCAACTCGACAATTTGAAGTTTTTAAATGCAACCCTAATAACTTCTTTCCACTACCGGAGACGACGTCTTTGCCGAGTGTCCCAAGCTTTGCCGAGGGGCAAAAATCAGGCGTTCGGCAAAGATTTCTTCGTCGAGGGCCAGCTCTCGGCACACAAGGGCTCTCGGCAAAGCCAGCTATGCCGAGAGCCCGACGCTCGGCAAAGCAAACCTCTCGGCAAAGACTTTTTGGTGCCAAGAGCCGAGCCCTCGCCATAGGAACCCGCTCAGTATACGTGGAACCCCCAAACGGCACCCCGTGCACCGTTAGCTTTGTCGAGAGCCCTCTGTTAGGCTCTCGGCAAAGGCTTTTAATTTTTTCTTTTGTAATTTCTTTGCCGAGAGCCTTGGCCCAGGCTCTCGGCAAAGCTCATCTTTGACGAGAGTTTTAGGAAGCTCTCGACAAAGTATATTTTTTTTGTTTTTTCTCCCATTTTTTCTATAGCCTTGCTACAGTACTACAAGCCAAGATTTAAAAGTTTGTGTATTTTTCATACTTCTTGCTATATTTCGTGCAATTTCTTTATTTTCTTAATTTTTCCGCGAGACGCATGTTTGAACTACAGGTGCATGAAATAATGAAACTCAGCGATTCGAAAAATGGTATTCATTCTTCTGATGGTATTTCGACGCCGTATCCAGGGACAGACACGGAAACTCGACTATCTCGTGCACAAGACACGGCGACCAGGTTGCGTGAGATTTGATTTAAAATTATAAAAAATACAAATAGAGTCAAAAAATCATGAAAATGGACGGGGGGCCTTGATATCGTATGTAAAGGCTATGAAAAAAATTTAGGAATGTTTGGAGCAAGTCGTGGCACAAGATGGTTGAAACCCTGAGATCTCCATATATGATCACTTGCGCGAGGGTCAGAGCAAAGCTATGGGTAAGTCTTCATCAAACAACATCACATTCATCATACTTTTCTTGAATTACTTAGAGTTTGTATTGCGTCTGTATGCAAGACTACTTCACATACATGTGAGCCGGGGAAGGAGGCACAGGCAGAGGTGGTGAGTACCAGGGCCTGCATGAAGCTCGTCACCGACATGATCTACGAGGCGAGACTCCAGGCCATCGTCACCTACAACACCACGGTCTTGGGAGAGAGGGTGTCGAATGTCCAGGCCAGAGGCATGACGCTGAGCCGGGCGCAGTACATTCAAGTAAGTGATTCCTTTTAAGATTAAGCTATTCGGATTTTCATCTGATGCTTATATGTGAAATACTTGATGATGTGCAGATGGTTCTCCAATGGTGTCAATCATTTCCCGAGTGCTAGGAGATGCGGTGGCTATCCGAAGAGTGGACGGCCCACCACGCCGAGGCCTGGGAGGCGTGTCTGCAGATGCTAGGTGTACCACACCACTAGGGCAACCGCAACCTCAACGAGTACGCACAAGCTTGGGTACGTAAAAGACTTTATGAATTCCTCGCTCAAATGTTGCTTGGTTACTAATCATCTTGTTGTCTTCCTCGCAGTCTGCGTCACACGGTGGCCAGCCTTGCAGCACGTTAATGGCATACGCCATGTGCCACAAGGGCAAGTCCACGACACCGAAGACCTCCTACAACCCCAACGACCCCCCCTCCCAATGTGTACACCAACTCTAGCGTCCACACCCGCCTCACTGTCTACACAGAGGCGGCAAGGGCGGTCCATGTGGCCGACTTTGATCCCACCAACGAGGACCTGGATGAGAGCATTGTGATGAGGGTCAGAGGAGGCAAGAAGCACGAGCGGTACTGGCTTGGCGACAACGTCATCCTCGTCCTCCACTCCCACTCTGTCCCAGCTCTGAGCACAGAGCACGAGCGGGAGCGTCCCCATACGCCCACGCCCGTTGCCTTCGCAGTCGTGGGTCGCCGACCTCAAGGTTATTTCTGTTTTACTCGTCGTACATTGTTCTTTAAATGTTTGCATTGTTCTAACATTTCCTTTGTATTATCGCAGGCCCGCTTGGAGATGGCCGAGACCCAGATGTCGGCCAAGATGGAGGCCCAAGCTAAGCAGGTGGCGGACCTCATCATGTTCATGGCCTCCCAGGGTATGGTCGTGCCTCCAACGATCATGGCTCCTCCACCGTCGTCTCAGGACGCCGAAGCTACTCCTGTGAGTATCGGTACCTCAGTGTTTCATTTCTGCATTTGCTTGTCTGGTTTTTGCAGCCTCCGTGAGGGTTCGAACAACCGCCATGCGCCTGGATGGAACACGCTCGGGGGTCAAGCAGGCGGCACTTCTTCTTTGGGGTGGACAGGTTGGTCGTGAGTGTGTTTGTGTCGGCTCTAGTGCCTGGGACTATGGATTGAAAACTTATCATGATATATGTGTGGTGACTTTGGTTGAACATTGAATTAAACTATGTGATGACATGACATGTGATGAATATGATATATATGTTATATGTGTCGGCTTAATAATGTGTTATATGTGTGGTGACGTGACATATGTGATGAATGTGATATATATATGTGATATGTGTACTATATGTGATGAATGTCGAAGAAAAGGAAAATGAAATGGAAAATAAATAAATTCCTCTTTGTCGAGTGCAACTCTCGACAAAGGGGGTCTTTGCCAAGAGCTATGGCCATTGCACTCGGCAAAGTTGAGGAAATGGGCTGCCAGAACAACCATTTTCCCAGCTTTGCCGAGAGTCAGGCCAGAGAGGCTCTCGGCAAAAATAATTTCAAAAAAATAATAAATTCCTCTTTGCCGAGAGCCTGCCATATGAGCTCTCGACAAAGGTTTTTTCAAAAAAAATAAATAAATTACTCTTTGCCAAAAGCCTGTCAGCTGGGCTCTTGGCAAAGATTTTTAAAAATAAAAAGAATAAAAAAACTCTTTGCCGAGAGTCTGCCAGCTGGCTCTTGGTAAAGAAGGCGTTAACGGCAACCGGTCATTAACGACACCTTTTCTTTGCCGAGAGCCCGATAAATGACTCTCGGTAAAGAAGCCTTTGCCGATCCGATTTTCGTCGAGCCCGCTTTGCCGAGAGCTGCGCTCGGCAAAGCCTTTGCTGAGGTCCTTAGTGGCTTTGCCGAGCGCCTGGGGCACTCTGCAAAGCGGCCTTCTCTAGTAGTGTTCAGAAACCATGCATGTCGAGATTGAGGGAGGTTATTAGAGATTATTATTAGTATATCTTGTGTGTTTCACACTTAGAATCTAGACGGATGATATGTTGTAACCGAGTACTACTTGTGTCTGAAGATAAGACTAAGAATTTGTTGTAAAGTTCAATGCACATTTTGGCCATATAATATGGAACCGCGGTACGTTAGCCAAGATAGGCATCCACGTTCATAAAATTTCACATCCCGTAGAACATGGTGGTCGGTGTTTTCCATGAAGGGCAGTAAGATGGCAATAACTATTGATTAGTGGCGGGGTGAGTGAGGAGTGTAGTTGCTGATTTGTTGGTGATGATGTTGAATGAATATATAGCCTTGTAACAAGGCCTTGTTTAGTTGGGGGTGTGTAAAATTTTTTTGCATGTGATCGTTGGTTAGCGCGCGCGGTGCCGTACGCCCTGAGGCCATATATATCAGCAACCAGACTAAACTGTGCTAGTGCGTGCTATAGTCCAAAACTTGCCGGCGCTGGAGATTGAAATATATATAGTAACCAGACCAAACGCATGCAATAATGAAACCTTTGTTGGTCGCTTTTCCATTATGAAACATGAAAAGCATTGCTGGTTCATATGCATTTCTAACGACTCTTATTAGCTTTGTTATTAGAGGTACCATTTAGGTCGTGTTGTACACTAACCTACGATGGTATCGCATAAAAAAAAATTCTAAGCGCTTTACGGCAGTGGGGGTTCTGACGTGTGACACTGGAGAGGGTCATATATTTAATTTGTGTCTGTACTCTGTAACCGTAATTTATCATCGTACTATATATCGCTGGGTGGATATGTTGATTGAAACCATAGGTTTTAGCAAAGCAACGACCACTTGGTTGGTGGCACAGATATATCAATGGGTCAGCGTCTAATGCTCACAACTCCAGCGTCCGATGCTCTCGAAACTGTGTTGTTCATCCACCGATTTGACCCGATCTCCCTCAAATCGAAAGCACTAGGGCTCAAACTTGGTGAGAGGAGTCACAAGCAAGTTAGTGAGCTACTCCTAAGAGATCATGGCTCTCTCCTAACTGCAAATTGGTGAATCAAAGAATTTTAGGGCAAAGAAGAAAGAACGTGATCCAAAGCGAAATCCGCCCAATCTACTAGCTCATGAGGAATTAGAGAAAATCCTTCGGTGGAAAGATGTCTCTCACGAAGTACTAGAAGATGGTTCAAACGGATGTTCATGTCATCTCTCAAATCATGAAAACTCGAGACGAATCAAAACAGGGGAAACAAAGAACGCAAAGAACAAAACGTGAATCAACAGAAAAGATTTCAGCTGAAAGTCTACCCCACAAGGAGACAAGGAGATTGCGGTCTCCTTTCCTTAAAATCCAAAATACATAGAGAAAATTAGTCCATCTCTGCGGATCATAAGCAGCTAGAGGAAGAAAGCCCTAACAGATGAATGTTGAGTCTGTGAATGAGATGGCTACTGTTGTGATAGAGAGAGAGAGGAGGGCCGGGGTTGCCTCTCTTATTCATAGTCCTAATACATTAATCCCCTTCTACCCCTAGATACAAGAGCAAACTAGCTAACTCTAGGGGTATTCTAGTCCAACTCTGTCAGAGCTTCATCCGACGACCACACACTTTCTCATCCTTCGCTTCGCCTCAACACAAGCTCCAAGATGCCACCACATGTTGTCACGATGACCTTCGTGCCTTCTCACCGCTAGCTTCGCCTCGATGCAAGCCCCGCGGTGCCGCCACGCGTTATCCCGTTCCGCATAGGAACCCCCGTCGGGTTTTGAGGCCCAAACCGACAAACCCGTCGGCCCAGGCTTTGAGGTCCAAACCTGGAAACGTCCACCCCGAGTTTTGAGGCCCAAACTAGGAAACTGGTCACCGCAAGTTTTGTGGACTAAACTCGAAAACTGTAGCGGGTAATTTTCTGAGGCTCAACTACCAAACCCGCGCCGTAGACGGAGCGTGGGTCTCATGCCCCGGTCATCGACACTGATGTCGATGCATGTTCGGCCTCCACCGAGCACAATGCCTTCACCTTCCTCCTTGACTCGACCGACGACACTCACCCCATGCAAGCCCGTGTCCGGCCTCCGCCAAGTGCCACGATGCCAGCATCTTTTGTCTCGACTCGACCGATGCAGTCGCACATCACATGTGCTCTTCCTTGCTGAAGCCAAGTGCCAGCTACCGCAGCTGGTCCTCCGGTCCATCGGTCCAAACCTCACGTCCGCCCTTCGCCACTCCCGGTCCATCGGCACAACACGTCTCTACTTGACCTTCACCTCGCCATCGACCACTGCCTCCGAGATCCACACCTGCACGACAACACAGCCAAGAGACATGTTGCCACTCACCCCTTCCGGTGAGCCTGTTGATCAATCACTCATCAAAAGGGCTGAACCACAAGGGCACCTATTAACCTTGTGTTTGCAATCTCCCCCTTGATGAGTGCATTGTCAACACTCCATACCAATTAATCAAAATTAAAAGAAAAATAGAAGAAAGA